>CP136059.1:258682928-259882928 GCA_032464435.1 Aegilops umbellulata
ATCACGTATCATTTAGATGACTTGAGGGATGTCTATCTAAGTGGGAGTTCTTAAGTAATTTCATTAACTGAACTTAATTTATCATGAACTTAGTCCTGATAGTATCTGCATATCTATGTTGTAGATCAATGGCCCGTGCTACCGTTCCCCTAATTTTTAATGCGTTCCTAGAGAAAGCTAAGTTGAAAGATGATGGTAGCAACTACACGGACTGGGTCCGTAACTTGAGGATTATCCTCATTGTTGCCCAGAAGAATTATGTCCTTGATGCACCGCTAGATGAAAGGCCAGCTGTCGGAGCAGATGCTGATGTTTTGAATGTCTGGCAAGATCGATCTGATGACTACTCGATAGTTCAGTGTGCCATGCTTTACGACTTAGAATCGGGACTTCAAAGACGTTTTGAACGTCATGGAGCATATGAGATGTTCCAGGAGTTGAAGTTAATGTTTCAAGCAAATGCCCGAGTTGAGAGATATGAAGTCTCCAACAAGTTCTATAGCTGCAAGATGGAGGAGAACAGTTATGTCAGTGAACACATACTCAAAATGTCTGGGTATCATAATCACTTGACTCAGCTGGGAGTTAATCTTCCAGATGATAATGTTATTGACATAGTTCTTCAATCATTGCCAACAAGCTACAAAGGCTTCGTGATGAACTATAATATGAAAAGGATGGAGAAGACAATTCCCTGCAGAGGTAGATATCAAGAAGGAGCATCAAGTGTTGATGGTTAACAAGACCACTAGTTTCAAGAAAAAAGGCAAGGGAAAGAAGGGGAACTTCAAGAAGAATGGCAAGCACGTTGCCACTACCGGGAAGAAGCCCAAAGCTGGACCCAAGCCTGAAACTGAGTGCTTCTACTACAAAGGGACTGGTCACTGGAAGCGGAACTGCACCAAGTATTTGGTGGATAAGAAGGATGGCAAAGTGAACAAAGGTATATTTGATATACATGTTATTGATGTGTACCTTACTAATGCTCGTAGTAGCACATGGGTATTTGATACTGGTTCGGTTGCTCATATCCGTAACTCGAAACAGGAGCTACGGATTAAAGGAAGATTGGCTAAGGACGAGGTGATGATCCGCGTCGGGAATGGTTCCAAGGTCGATGTGATCGCCATCGGCACACTACCTCTACATCTACCTTCGGGATTAGTTTTGGACCTGAATAATTGTTATTTGGTGCCAGCGTTGAGCATGAACATTATATCTGGATCTTTTTTAGTGCGAGACGGTTATTCATTTAAATCAGAGAATAATGGTTGTTCTATTTATATGAGTAATATCTTTTATGGTCATGCACCCTTGAAGAGTGGTCTATTTTTGTTGAATCTCAATTGTAGTGATACACATATTCATAATATTGATGCAAAAATATGCAAAGTTCATAATGATAGTGTAACATATTTGTGGCACTGCCGTTTAGGTCATATTAGTGTAAAGTACATGAACAAACTCCATGCAGATGGGCTTTTGGAATCACTTGATTATGAATCATTTGATACTTGCGAACCATGCCTCATAGGCAAGATGACTAAAACCCCGTTCTCTAGAACAATGGAGCGAGCCAATGACTTATTGGGAATAATACATACCGATGTATGAGGTCCAATGAGTGTTGAGGCATGCGGCGGGTATCGTTATTTTCTGACCTTCAGAGATGATTTGAGTAGATATGGGTATATCTACTTAATGACACACAAGTATGAAACATTTAAAAAGTTCAAAGAATTTCAGAGTGAAGTGGAGAATCATCGTAATAAGAAAATAAAGTTTCTACAATCTGATCGTGGAGGCGAATATTTGAGTTACGAGTTTGGCCTTCATTTAAAACAATATGGAATAGTTTCACGACTCACGCCACATGGAACACCACAGCGTAATGGTGTGTCCGAATGTCGTAAGCGTACTTTATTAGATATGGTGCGATCTATGATGTCTCTTACCGATTTACCACTATCGTTTTGGGGTTATGCATTAGAGACAACTGCATTCACGTTAAATAGGGCACCGTCTAAACCCGTTGAGACGACACCGTATGAACTGTGGTTTGGCAAGAAACCTAAGCTGTCCCTTCTTAAAGTTTGGGGTTGCGACACTTATATCAAAAGGCTTCAGCCTGATAAGCTTGAACCCAAATCGGAGAAGTGCATCTTCATAGGATACCCTAAGAAAACAATTGGGTACACCTTCTACCACAGATTCGAAGGCAAGATCTTTGTTGCCAAGAATGGAACATTTCTAGAGAAGGAGTTTCTCTCGAAAGAAGTGAGTGGGAGGAAATTAGAACTTGATGAGGTAATAGTACCTTCTCTCAATTTGGAAAGCAGCACATCAGAGAAATCCGTTCACGTGATGCCTACACCAACCAGAGAGGAAGATAATGATAATGATCATGAAACTTCAGATCAAGTTACCACCGAACCTCGTAAGTCAACCAGAGCACGATCCGCACCAGAGTGGTACGGTAATCCTGTTCAGGAAGTCATGTTACTAGACCAAGGCGAACCTACGAACTATGAATAAGCTATGATGAGCCCAGATACCGACAGATGGCTTGAGGCCATGAAATCTGAGATATGATCCATGTACGAGAACAAATTATGGACTTTGGTGGACTTACCCGATGATCAGCACGCCATAGAGAATAAATGGATCTTCAAGAAGAAGACTGACGCTGATGGTAATGTTAGTGTCTACAAAGCTCAACTTGTCGCAAAAGGTTTTCGACAAGTTCAAGGGGTAGACTACGATGAGACTTTCTCACCCGTAGCGACGCTTGAGTCCGTCTGAATCATGTTAGCAATTGCCGCATTTTATGATTATGAAATATGGCAAATGGATGTCAAAACTGCATTCCTTAATGGATTTCTTAAGTAAGAGTTGTATATGACGCAACCAGAAGGTTTTGTCGATCCTAAAGGTGCTAACAAAGTGTGCAAGCTCCAGCGATCTATCTATGGACTGGTGCAAGCATCTCGGAGTTGGAATATACGCTTTGATGAGGTGATCAAAGCATATGGTTTTATACAGACCTTCGATAAGCCTGTACTTACAAGAAAGTGAGTGGGAGCTCTGTAGCATTTCTAATATTATATGTGGATGACATATTGTTGATTGGAAATGATGTAGAATTTCTGGATAGTATAAAAGGTTACTTCAATAAGAGTTTTTCAATGAAAGACCTCGCTGAAGCTGCTTATATATTGGGCATCAAGATCCATAGAGATAGATCAAGATGCTTAATAGGACTTTCACAAAGCACATACCTTGACAAAGTCTTGAAGAAGTTCAAAATGGATCAGTCAAAGAAAGGGTTCTTGCCTATGTTGCAAGGTGCGAAGTTGAGTCAGACTCAAATCCCGACCACTGCAGAAGATAGAGAGAAAATGAAACTTATTCCCTATGCCTCAGCCATAGGTTCTATCATGTATGCTATGTTGTGTACCCGACCTGATGTGTGCCTTGCCATAAGTCTAGCAGGGAGGTACCAAAGTAATCCAGGAGTGGATCACTGGACAGTGGTCAAGAACATCCTGAAATACCTGAAAAGGACCAAGGATATGTTTCTCGTTTATGGAGGTGACAAAGAGCTCGTCGTAAACGGTTACATCGATGCTAGCTTTGACACATATTCAGATGACTCTAAGTCGCAAACCGGATACGTATTTATATTGAATGGCAGAGCTGTCAGTTGGTAGTTCCAAGCAGAGCGTCGTGGCGGGATCTACGTGTGAAGCGGAGTACATAGCTGCTTTGGAAGCAGTAAATGAAAGAGTATGGATGAAGGAGTTCATATCCGGTCTAGGTGTAATACCTAGTGCATCGGGTCCAATGAAAATCTTTTGGGACAATACTGGAGCAATTGCCTTGGCGAAGGAATCCAGATTTCACAAAAGATCCAAACACATCAAGAGACACTTCAACTCCATCTATGATCAAGTCAAGGAGGGAGACATAGAAATTTGCAAAATACATACGGATCTGAATGTATCAGACCCGTTGACTAAGCCTCTTCCATGAGCAAAACATGATCAGCACCAAGACTCCATGGGTGTTAGATTCATTACAATGTAATCTAGATTATTGACTCTAGTGCAAGTGGGAGACTGAAGGAAATATGCCCTGGAGGCAATAATAAAGTTGTTATTTTATATTTCCTTATTCATGATAAAGGTTTATTATTAATGCTAGAATTGTATTGATCGGAAACTTAAATACATGTGTGAATATATAAACAAACACTATGTCCTTAATGAGCCTCTACTTGACTAGCTCGTTGATCAAAGATGGCTAAGGTTTCCTAACCATAGACATGAGTTATCATTTGATAACGGGATCACATCATCAGGAGAATGATGTGATGGACAAGACCCATATGTTAGCTTAGCATTATGATCGTTCAGTTTTATTGCTATTGCTTTCTTCATGTCAAATACATATTCCTTCGACTACGAAATTATGCAACTCCCGGATACCGGAGGAATGCCTTGTGTGCTATCAAACATCACAACGTAACTGGGTAATTATAAAAATGCTCTACAGGTATCTCCGAAGGTGTTTGTTGAGTTGGCATAGATCGAGATTAGGATTTGTCACTCAGAGTATCGGAGAGGTGTCTCTGGGCCCTCTCGGTAATACACATCATGAGCTTGCAAGCAAACGACTAAGGAGTTAGTCATGAGGTGATGTATTATGGAATGAGTAAAGGGACTTGCCGGTAATGAGATTGAACTAGGTATGAAGATACCGACGATCGAATCTCGGGCAAGTAACATACCGATGGACAAAGGGAATTACGTATGTTGTCATAACGGTTCGATCGATAAAGATATTCGTAGAATATGTAGGAGCCAATATGGGAATCCATTTTACTCTATTGGTTATTTACCGGAGAGGTGTCTTGGTCATGTCTACATAGTTCTCGAACCCATAGGGTCCGCACACTTAACGTTCGATGACGATATAGTATTATATGAGTTATGTGATTTGGTAACAGAATGTTGTTCGGAGTCCCGGATGAGATCACAGACATGAAGAGGAGTCTCGAAATGGTCTAGAGGTAAATATTGATATATAGGACGATGGTACTCGGATACCGTAAGTGTTTCGGAGGATACCTGGTACATATCGGGTCACCGGAAGGGGTTCTAGGCACCCCCGGCAAAAGATATGGGCCTTGTGGGCCAAGAGGGGAAGCGCACCAGCCACAAGGGGTTGGTGCGCCCTCCATATGGGCTGAACCAGGGGGAGAAGGAAAGAGGTGAAGTGAAAGGAAAGGGGGGTATTCGGCCTCCCCCTTCCTTCCCTCCTCCCTCCTCTTTCCTTCCCCCTCCGACAAATATGGCAGGGGGCGCGACCCAAGGGGAGACCCCAAGTTGGATTCAGCCTGCTTGGGCGCCTCCTGGCAGCCTACCTTCTCCCTCCCACCTATATATATATATATATGGGGGGGGGCACCCTAGCACACACCAGATCAGTTGTTAGCCGTGTGCGGCGCCCCCTCCACCGTTTACACTCCCGGTCATATTTTCCTAGTGCTTAGGCGAAGCCCTATGAGGATCACTTCACCATCACCGTCACCACGTCGTCGTGCTGACGAAACTCATCTACTACCTCGACGACTTGCTGGATCAAGAAGGTGAGGTACGTCACCGAGCTGAACGTGTGTAGAACGCGGAGGTGCCGTGCGTTCGGTACTTGATCGTTTGACGTGAGAAGATGTTTGAGGGAGTCTTGGATTAGGGGGTGTCCGGATAGCCGGACTCCTGGACTATGAAGATACAAGATTGAAGACTTCGGCCCGTGTCCGGATAGGACTTTCCTTGGCGTGGAAGGCAAGCTTGGCAATACGGATATGTTGATCTCCTCCCATTGTAACCGACTCTGTGTAACCCTAGCCCCCTCCGGTGTCTATATAAACTGGAGGGTTTAGTACGTAGGACAACAACAACAATCATACCATAGGCTAGCTTCTAGGGTTTAGCCTCTCTGATCTCGTGGTAGATCTACTTTTGTACTACCCATATCATCAATATTAATCAAGCAGGAGTAGGGTTTTACCTCCATCGAGAGGGCCCGAACCTGGGTAAAAACATCGTGTCCCTTGTCTCCTGTTACTATCTGCCTAGACGCACAGTTCAGGACCCCCTACCCGAGATCCGCCGGTTTTGACACTGCCGTTGGTGCTTTCATTGAGAGTTCCGCTGTGCCGTCGCCATCAGGAAGGATGCCTCGTCCCGTCTTTAAAGACGACACTGTTGCTAAGGGAGCTTTGGCTGTCGGCCAAACTCTTCGGCTAGGTGGTTTTCTTATGACTGCCTGTTCAGCCGCTGCACCGACGATGACTTTTCGGGTCATCAAAGGCAATCTTCACGTCAACTCGGAACTCGCCGAGCAGTTAGATCCAATGGAGCTCTCTTCCCTAAACGAGCTCTTGGATCACATCGCCGCCCTGGGAGTCGCTACAGAATACGATCGGATTGGGCCTAAACCCGATCTGAGAGAGATTAACTCTCCCCAGGTCACCCATCACGTTGCAGTGGTGGAGGAACAATGTGGCGACCCTTCATCTATCTTAAGTACTAGCTATGTACGGATTCCTGAGCCCTCCAGGCCGGATACCCACGCACGGGAGGACGTCACTCAAGCCCTGAACCTAGAGTCAGGCAGCGGGCCAGATTCATTGGACAACATCCAAGAATCCAAACTTCCGAGTTCGGAAACGCCCTGGCCCCTGAGTCTCAGAATGGGTGAGGTTTCGGATTCAATTCCACCCACCCACCAAAACATAAGCGATCTATCCCAAATTTGGCAAGAGCCCCAAGAAACAGCACACCATTATTGGGCCAGATTCCTCCTGGTAATGAACAGAATCAAGGACTGCCGCGAGGAAGACGCAATCTCATTCTTCTGCAATAATTGCACGGACAAGGGAATCCTCAACGCCATAAGTTGCCGTGAAATTACACGCTTCGCCGACTTGGCATCCATAGTATGAAAGTACTGTGTGATGGAAAGCGCCTGGAAAACCGAAGTAAAATTTTGGGACAATCCGGCCCCGAATATGAACCCAGTCCGAAATAAAAGGGTGCATTATCACCAGACACCCGGGTTAAACACCAAAAAGCAAAAACCCTCTACAGGGCATGGAACCGTACTAGAGGGATGGCTCAATGGACCCTATAAAATTCACAGTACAGAGGGCGCCATACCAACTCATAGCCTTAGAGCATGTTGGATACTCCGGCAGGTGGCCAAAAGTGGCGAAGATCTTCTAATTCCAGAAGCCACAGAGCACCATCCCAGAGATACCAGTACGGTATTAACAGTCTTCGAGACTTTCGCATCAAATAATATGCGAAAACGAACACTCCGCAGCCTTGCTGAAGTCTACCACGTGGCAACAATAAACCCATGGAGTGACACGGCTATTACTTTTAATGCTAGTGACGAACCTACATTCCGAACAACCCGAGCACTAGCCGCATTGGTCCTCAGTCCAATAGTGGACGGCTTTCAACTCGCCAAGGTACTCATGGACGGTGGCAGCGGATTGAACCTCATTTATGAGGAAACCCTTCAAGAAATGGAAATAGACAGGAACCGCATTGAGCGAAGCAGCACAACCTTTAGAGGAATAATCCCCAGTCGGGAAGCGCGCTGTACAGGAAAAATCACACTAGGTGTGGTGTTCGGCACGCCGGATAATTATAGGTCCGAAGAGGTTACGTTCCAAGTGGCCCCGTTCAGTAGCGGATACCACGCTCTGTTAGGGCGGGATGCGTTTACAATCTTCCAAGCCATACCCCATTACGGGTACATGAAGCTCAAAATGCCCGGGCCCAACGGAATCAACACTCTAGTGATCCAGACATAGCACTCCACGCTGAAAATAAGACAACCGCACTGGCCCTCGAGGCACTATCCGAAGCCCTAGCGGCTGAGGAACTGACTGCGCTGCGCTCCACGGTGAACAGGGATGATGTGATACTCGATAAAAGATCCAAGTCCACCTCCTTTAAACCGGCGGACGAAATAGTCAGATTCCAAGTCCATCCAAGGGATCCTACAAAAACAGCTTCCATCGGGGCACAATTAAACCCTGATGTAGACGCCGCACTACGAGAGTTCCTACGCGAGAACTGGGACATTTTTGCCTGGCACCCTTCAGACATGCCAGGAATCCCACGCAGGCTGGCCGAGCACAGCCTAAATATTCTAAAAGGATTCAAGCCAGTCAAGCAGGCTCTTCGGCGTTTCTTCGAACCTAAGAGACAGGCCATGGGAGAGGAACTAGCCAAGTTATTGGAGGCCGGATTCATCAGAGAAATAAAACATCCGGACTGGCTAGCAAACCTGGTGATGGTACCAAAGAAGGACAAATCCTAGCGCCTGTACGTCGATTTTAAGGACCTAAACAAGGCTTGCCCAAAGGATCCCTTCCCCCTCCCCCGCATCGATCAAATTATCGACGCTACCGCAGGACACGATTCATTGTGTTTCCTCGACGCATACTCCGGCTACCATCAAATTAAGATGGCAGAGCCAGACCAAGCCGCAACGGCATTCATCACACCATACGGCCCCTTATGCTTCAACACAATGCCCTTCGGGCTCAAAAACACCGGCGCAACATATCATCGCATGATTCAGACATGTCTGGAAAACCAGATCGGCAAGACAGTGGAGGCATACATAGATGACGTGGTCGTCAAAACCAAACATGTCGAAACTCTAGTAGACGACTTGAGGCTCACATTCGATAACCTCCAAACATATGACATTAAACTCAACCCGAAAAAATGCATTTTCAGCATACCAGCCGGAAAGCTCTTGGGCTTCATTGTATCCGGCAGAGGGATTGAAGCAAATCCGGCCAAGATCCGAGCTCTATCACAATTGGATATCCCAAAGGACCTCAAACAAATACAAAAATTGACTGGATGCGTGGCGGCTCTAAGCCACTTTATCTCCCGCGTGGGAGAAAAGGCATTACCCCTTTATCGCCTCCTTCGGCGCACCGAACACTTTGAGTGGACGGATGCCGCCACAGCCGGACTGGAAGAAATAAAAGCCATATTGGCAACCAACCCAGTCCTGGTCGCGCCAAACATCGGTGAACCAATGCTATTATACATTGCGACAACTCATCAAGTTGTGAGCGCAGTGCTCATCGTCGAACGAGAAACGGACGGACATAAATTCCCCCTTCAAAAGCCGGTTTACTATGTATCCACTGTCCTTACTCCATGCAAGTCACGGTACCCGCATTATCAAAAGATAGCGTATGCGGTATTCATGGCATCCCGAAAGCTGCGACACTACTTTCAAGAGTGTTCGATAACGGTAGCCTCGGAAGTGCTACTTAATGATATTCTAAACAACCACGACGCGACGGGCCGGATTGCCAAATGGGCCATTGAGCTCCTCCCGTTCGACATAACTTACAAGCCACGGCAAGCTATTAAGTCGCAAGTATTGGACGACTTCGTCGCCGAATGGACGGAAGCCGAACTCCCTAAAGAGTACAGCACATATTCCAACTGGATCATGCACTTTGACGGCTCCAAAATGTTGGCTGGTCTAGGGGCTGGCATCGCCGAATGGACGGAAGCCGAACTCCCTAAAGAGTACATCACATATTCCAACTGGATCATGCACTTCGACGGCTCCAAAATGTTGGCTGGTCTGGGGGCTGGCATCGTTTTGACATCCCCAACAGGAGATACAGTTCAATACGTACTCTAGATAATGTATACGGACTCCAACAACGCAGCCGAATATTAGGCCCTTCTACATGGTCTCCGGATGGCAATATCCATGAGCATTCAACGCCTAGAGGTGCGCAGGGATTCGAACCTCGTGATATCCCAAATAAATGGAGACTTTGATGCCAAGGATCCGAAAATGGCAGCTTATCGCAACGCCGTCCTAAAAATGTCAGCTCGGTTCGAGGGGCTCGAATTTCACCATATAGCCCGGGAAAACAATCAGGCGGCAGATGTCCTGGCACGCATCGGCGCAAAATGCGATGCAGTCCCCCCCAACATCTTTTTGGAGAGACTGTTCAAGCCATCCGTAGTATGGGAAGGGGAACCCAACAATAACAGCCCGGACCCAACCGCACTGCCCGATACCGAACACTCTGACATAATTGGAGGCTCTGCCAATGAAATAACATCTTCAGCCCATGCAATAATGGCCGTCATCGCCACGTGGACAGAACCATTCCTAGCCTACCTAACTAGGCAGGAACTCCCCGAGGACCAAAACGAGGCACGCTGCATAGTGCGGCGATCTAAAGCCTATAAATTCCATGAGGGAGAGCTTTATAAGAAAAGCACCACCGGAGTCCTCCAAAGGTGCATCTCCGAAGAGGAAGGGCGGAATCTTCTGGCAGAAATTTATGTCGGACTCGGCGGCCACCACGCGGCAGCCCGGGCCCTTGTAAGCAAGGCCTTCCATACAGGCTTTTATTGTCCGACGTCCCGGGCAGACGCTCAGGACTTAGTCCAACGTTGCGTTGGTTGCTAGCTTTTTGCAAACCAAAGCCATATGCCACCCACCGCCCTCCACACTATCCCCATCACCTGGCCCTTCGCGGTCTGGGGGCTTGACATGGTTGGACCCCTTAAAGGAGGAACCCACAAGAAAAAATACTTGCTGGTCATGGTGGATAAGTTCACCAAATGGATAGAAGCCAAGCCTGTTAAGGCGGCCGAATCCGGACCAGTGATAGACTTCATATTCGGGGTCGTACACCATTACGCCATCCCCCACAGCATCATCACTGATAACGGCACGAACTTCACAACCGACGAGGTATAACTCTGGTGCAAAAACATGGGCATCAAGCTCGATTATGCTTCAGTCTATCACCCACAAACTAATGGTCAGGTCGAGCGAGCAAATGGTCTTATCATGAGCGGCATCAAACCCAGATTAGTGCAGTCCCTTAAGGAATCTAACACGCACTGGGTAGAGGAGCTCGACTCCGTACTTTGGGGGTTGCGGACCACGCCAAATCGCACTAACGGATACACACCATTCTTCATGGTATACGGCGCAGAGGTGGTTCTGCCCTGCGACATAATTCATGACTCACCTCGAGTGCGCATGTACGAAGAAAGAGAAGCCGAGCTCGATCGGCAGGACAGTTTGGACGCCTTAGAGGAGGAGCGTGACATGGCAAAAGCCCGTTCCGCAGTCTATCAACAACAGGCTCGAAGATACCAAAGCAGAGAAGTATGGGCCAAAACTTACAATGTTGGCGAGTTTGTTCTACGCCTGCCGGATAAGAAAAAGGACAAACTCAAGCCCAAATGGGAGGGTCCCTTCATTATTGACCAAGTCCTGACTGGTGGAGCGTACCGTCTGCGGGATGCATCGGATAATCGACTCGAGCCGAACCCATGGAACGCAGCCCGACTCCGAAGATTCTACGCCTAGCGCCGGACTCTGTGTTCGTCTCCTTCCTCTGTCCATTTTTTATACACTATCTGTCTTATATTTCTCTCCTTCTCCCCTTCTTTTCTCTCACAGCCTTTAAGGGCTCATTTGTGCCTTGTTTGCACAAAACTGACGCGCTATCCGCGCTCATTATACCTGGGGGCTTCTTTAACAGAAGCTTATTCATACGGGCTTCATGCCCAACACATGTGTTATACTTCCGCATGTACCTTTTATTCACCATTATATGCATCGATATGACTTAAGTTGGCCAAGCTGGGTTGCCTGGATCTTGTATTTATGCCCTACGTTCCCGTTAATTCGGCTAGGGCATAAGGGGAGCACCTCTGCGATTGTTACTGCCGGGTCAGCCGGATGTGTACCTCAGACTGGGTGAAGCCGAAAGCTAGCGTTCTTAAGGGAATATTCGGTCGGTGAACTAAAGATGATTTCCCACTTATTTACTTATGTGCCCCCAGATGTTTCTTCTGCGTCTCTTTTCGCAGTCCGGACATGCACTTTAGGGCATGCCTCCTAGGGAAAGGAACCCCTAACGGAACTATTCTCCCCGGAAGATGTTTCTTACTAACCATGTAATATAACATAACTAGTTGGGCACTTGTCTGTTCAAGCACTAATGACCCCTACGCCTGGTCTCCATGCATGACCCGGTTCTTACATAACCAAGAGGGTATTCAGATACACTCCGGACCATCGGGTCCCGAGGTTGAAGCGAAAAGGTTCGCCATGACAAACGATCTACAATCCGGCTAGACGGCATTATACATGTCACTTTAAATTACATAGTCAATTTGACTGGTTAAATTCCTCTTCAATACCATCCAATAGGTTGTCTAGTCTACAGTCCTGTTGGGAATACTCTGTGGCCAATTCTACTTGGCCGTGCACTAAGCTCACAGGGATCTCCTTCCCATCAGACCCCACAGGTCCGACCTCGGCCATGTGGTTTGGGTCAGCCTTCATGTACCGCGTCTTCACCATGGCCCAGGCTTCCCTGGCACCTTGACGACAGGCCAATATCTTCCATAATCGGAAGCGCCGCCGCGCTCCCTTCAGCTTCTCTGCAAGCTCTCCAAGGCCTTCGGGCACGGAGACGGATGGCCACAAGGCCTGGGCGACGCCTTGCATCACCTGCCGAACTCGTTCGTGCAGTTGTGAGAGCTCGGGAAGAAGGTCACTCGTAGAACCGGGCATCTCCTCTGCAGGACGACCTGTTAGCATACCTACAGACATAACTCTGTCAGCCAAACTTCATCGCCGAACTCTTTTTTCAAAGTTTGTTCAAGCACTTACTAAAAATGCCGCGTCGAAGTCGCCGATTCTCCTTAACAGAGTCCGACAGTTGGGCACGAACATCCTTTAGTTCCACGCCCAGCTGGGTGTTGGCATCTAGGAGATCATTCTTCTCCTGCCTCACCCTTGTAAGCATGCTCTCACCGGCCTTTAGCTGGCGTAGGAGTTGTTGCTTATCCGGATTTACTCCGGCGCCATCTGCAATTTTATCGTCAGATCCGCATATATGCCGCACTTTATATGATACTTATCATTTGAAGCATATATTACCAGAGGGGGTCTCCTTGGGCTCCCCTGCTGCGGCTAGTGTGGCCTGAAGTTGGGCTTTGCACTCTTCCAGCTCATGGGACAGTTGGGTATTCTTTTCTATAAGAACCTGCATAACAAATGATCCTTAAATCAGTTATTCTAACTGTTTCAAGTCTCAGGGGCTACTGATATATATAATCACCAAATTTTCTCACCGGTATGTCCTTTACATACTGCTCCGTGGCTCTGGCTAGACCATTTTGAGCAGCACGGAGGTACGCATCTCCCGAGTTGAAGGCATCGAATGCCTCTTGGGAGAAACAAGCGTCACGAAGAACGGTCCGGCGACGCCTGTGGTTCATGGCACTCTCCACCTCGGAATTTGTGGCGGACAGTCTGTCCGCATCCTCTATCGGAGGAGCGTTCGGTGCGCGCCTCGTGTTCGCTTCCGCTTCCGGATCCGGCCTTGGAGCCTGGCTGGTGGAGGCACGATTGGCAACCTCTCTGGATATAGTCCGGCGAGCGTTCTTTCTCCTAAAAGAAAGCACGGGTGTTAGTATGCCTATGAGAATAATATCTTGGAATAAGACGGCGCGCCATACCGCTGCACCGGTGTCTCAATCCGGACTGCGTGTCTTTTCAGCCTGCCTGGCCTCGCGCCCCCTTGTTGGTTAGTCGCCGCAGGCTCGGTATTCCGCCTCAAGGGCCTCCCCTACAAAACACCGTTGGTATACGATAATCAAAAATACGCAAGGACGGATCCTTTTTCAAAAGTGCTGGGACTTCGGTCTCAGTTACCTGTGAGGCTGGAAGTAGCCCAGGGTAATCGGCCGTAATGGCCACCAAGGCATTGTCGTTGCCCAATTGGTAAAATACCCTGTCGATTAGCTCCACAGATATGTCTGGATCCTCTTGGGAGGCCGGGTCGAGGGGCCATTCCGGATCCTCGGGTTGTGGAGGAGGGCTGTTTATCTCCCTTACAGCCTTACGCAGCTCCTACGTTGAAATCGCAAGATGAAATACTTAACTATGGGAATATGGAACGGATGGGCAAGAAAAAGTATCAACTTACCCAGCTCGGAGGATTGTACATAGAAAATCTGCCCTGTGGATTGACGCGGAGGAATTCCTCCTCTTCTCCCTTGTACAAAGTGGACAAGATCTTTGCTAGAGCGGCAACCGATTTCGGCCCCTTACGGCCGCAGCGGGTGGCATCATCCTCCCCGTTGAAATCCCACATGGGGTGGCCTCTATATTGAAGCGGTTGCACCCCTCGCATAATGCATATGGCCATGACTTCGATCATGGTCAATCCGGATTGAGCTAGCGACCTTATCCGGCTCATCAGGTAAAGAACGTCCCTGTCGTCTTCCTCCTGGGGGCTCCGTGGACGCCAGCTCAGGCGCTTCTTCAAAGGAGCATTGTCGAACTCAGGAAGGCCGGTCCGAATAGGATCCGGAAGGGGGACATCTTCTATATAAAACCATTCTGAAAGTCAGTCTTCGGACGTCTTCTTTGGGGTTCCGGATAGATATCCGGTCCCGGCGATGCGCCACACTTCGGCTCCGCCCACTTGATATATTGACCCCTTCTGAGAACGGGGCACAAGGCAGAACAACTTCTTCCACAGCGCGGAATGAGACTCGCAGCCCAAAAACAGCTCGCAAAGGGCTATGAAGCCCGCAATATGAAGTATGGAGGCAGGTGTAAGACTGCGCAACTGGAGACCATAGAACTCCAGGAGCCCCCGGAGAAACGGATGAATTGGAAATCCGAGCCCTCTTATCAAATGAGGGACAAGGCATACCCGCTCTCCCTTGGAGGGATTGGGAAAGCTCTCCGCTTTCTCTCCGCCATTATAGGTGGCGAGCCCGGCTCGAACCGGGACCATGTATGCTGGGGGAAGAAATCCCTTGGTCTGAAGCGTCACTAGTTTGCTGTGCGGGACAAAACATCTCTCCCAATCTCCAGGCCTGGGGCTGGGGGAGCGAGAGGAGGAGCCGCGTCGACCGGCCATGATGGAATGGGTCTCTGTCGGATGCGCTCCGATGAATGCTCGCTAAGGGAGGATGGTGTGATTTGGATCTGAATCCTCGTCTCTTTAATAGGCAGCTCATTCACATAGCTAGGGGGTAAATGTAAAAACACCATGGCTCTTCACATTCACTTGACACGTGGAAAGTGGCCATTATTAGGCGTGGAAGTCAAGGAGCGCAACATTCACGAGAAGCCGGACACTATTTAACAGGTATACGGAATTTGGAGGAGAACCCGCCTTGCAATGCCGAAGACAATCTGTGTGCCGGACTCATCTTCATTGAAGCCTGGTTCGGGGGCTACTGAGGGAGTCCTGGATTAGGGGGAGTCCGGATAGCCGGACTATAACCTTTGGCCGGACTCCTGGACTATGAAGATACAAGATTGAAGACTTCCTCCCGTGTCCGGATAGGACTTTCCGTGGCGTGGAAGGCAAGCTTGGCAATACAGATATGTAGATCTCCTCCCATTGTAACCGACTTTGTGTAACCCTAGCCCCCTCCGGTGTCTATATAAACTGGAGGGTTTAGTCCGTAGGACAACAACAACAATCATACCATAGGCTAGCTTCTAGGGTTTAGCCTCTCTGATCTCGTGGTAGATCTACTCTTGTACTACCTATATCATCAATATTAATCAAGCAGGAGTAGGGTTTTACATCCATCGAGAGGGCCTGAACTTGGGTAAAAACATTGTGTCCCTTGTCTCCTGTTACCATTCGCCTAGACGCACAGTTCGGGACCCCCTACCCGAGATCCGCCGGTTTTGACACCGACAACGTTCAACTACATCAACCGCCTTGTGAAACGCTTCCACTTATGGTCTACGAGGGTACGTAGACACACTCCCCCCCTCGTTGCTATGCATCTCCATGGATAGATCATTGCATGTGCATAGATTTTTTTTCCATGCTAGGTTTCTCAACAAGGTTTGCCTCACATTTGTTGGAGGGTCTTGCCGCAGCTTGGTGGGACAATTACTTGGTCACTTATCCCATTGCTACTATCGCATTGCCTCATAGGTTGCTTTCTGTGCTGCATATGTGTCTGCTGGTGCTACAGGTCTGAAAAAGAAGGAGTTTCGCAGTTTGCGCCAAGGAGGTCGCACAGTTAATGTGTATGTGGAGGAATTCAATAATCTTGCATGTTATGCTCCTAATGATGTTAACACTGCTGCAACTAGACAGGAGAAATTATTGGAGGGCCTAAATGGTGAGTTGAGCCTTCCGTTGACAGTGGCCACTTTTAATAATTGCTAGGATCTGATTGATAAGGCTATTATGCTAGAGGGAAAGCATCAGGCCATAGATAATCACAATAGGAAGTACAACAACAACAACAACAACAACAACAACAACAACAACAGCAGCAGCAGCAACAACAACAACAACAACAACAACAACAACAACAACAACATGTATAATTCAGGACCACAACAGAAGCCACACACTTCATATCATGGTAATGGAGGGAATGGCCACAACCATAATGGCCACCGTCATCAGAATGGGCACAAGAGTAACATTGGCAATGCCAGAGGTAATGGTAATGGCAATGGAGGGAACAATAACCAGAACCACCAGGTTACACGTGCGCCAAGGGATTTGAGTCAGGTGCAGTGCTTCAGGTGTAAGGCTATGGGGCACTATGCCATAGATTGCCTGGGGGCGAAGAACCCAGGATCCAGCAAGCCAAACCCCTTCCAAAAGGTTCATGTCAACCATGTTAATGTTGAGGAGGTCTACAATTAACCTGATGTAGTGATTGGTAAGTTCTTGATTAATTCAGTACATGCACTTGTTCTTTCTGATACTGGTGCATCGCATTCATTTATTTCGGGGGTATTTGTTGATAAACATGGATTGCCAACCAACACCCTTAGTATGCCCATTAGAGTGAGTTCCCCCAGGAGCTAAGATGATAGCAGGTGTTGGTTGTCATCAGTTGGCCTTGTTTATTGGGAAGCATGAGTTTCCTACAGATTTGATTATATTCAAGTCACAAGGTCTGGATATTATTTTGGGTATGGATTGGTTGCAGTTATATAAAGGTCGTATTAATTGTGTCGGTCGATCTATTACTCTCAGTGCACCAGGAGGTAAGAGGATCAAATATGTATGTAAGTATAAGCGTAATCAGGTACAGGTGAACTCTCTTAGGGGGGGGGTAGCCTGGAAGAGGTGCGAGTTGTGAGGGATTATCTTGATGTGTTTCTAGAGGAGTTGCCAGGTATGCCACCAGATAGAGATATTGAGTTTCTTATTGATTTAATACCAGGCACTGGACCTATTGCAAAGAGAACGTATAGAATGCCTCCTCAAGAGTTGGAGGAATTGAAGAAGCAGATCAGGAGATTTCTGCTGTTTTTTTGTCTTTTTTAGATTTTCAACCAAAACTTCAAATAGCTATAACTATTAGTCTACATATTCAATTTAGGTGATTCTTTCTCCTATGAACTCACAAAAACCGGTGCTTTATACAGTACCAAAATCCCACATGTTTGCACTTTTCGATTTTGAATTTGTTTGAATTTGAATCAAACCTTCCGGAGGCCGTAACTTTGAAACCGTTTGTCGGAATCGAGCGATTCTTTTTGCGTTGTGATCGTAGTGCAATTTAGGTGTTTTGTACATGCTTTTATGCTGCTGTTATTTGATTTCTAAAATGGTTTCTTGTTGTTGGTTTTATTTTGGCTTTATTTGATATACATGTTATTGATGTGTACCTTACTAATGCTCATAGTAGCGCCTGGGTATTTGATACTGGTTCTGTTGCTCATATTTGCAACTCGAAACACGGGCTACGGATTAAATGAAGATTGGCTAATGACGAGGTGATGATGCACGTGGGAAATGGTTCCAAAGTCGATGTGATCGCCATCGGCACGCTACCTCTACATCTACCGTCGGGATTAGTTTTAGACCTGAATAATTGTTATTTGGTGCCAGCTTTAAGCATGAACATTATATCTGGATCTTGTTTGATGCAAGACGGTTATTCATTTAAATTAGAGAATAATGGTTGTTCTATTTATATGAGTAATATCTTTTTATGGTCATGCACCCTTAATGAGTGGTCTATTTCTGTTGAATCTTGATTGTAGTGATACACATATTCATAACATTGAAGCCAAAAGATGCAAAGTTAATAATGACAGTGCAACTTATTTGTGGCACTGCCGTTTAGGTCATATTGGTGTAAAGCGCATGCAGAAACTCCATGCTGATGGGCTTTTGGAATCTCTTTATTATGAATCACTTGATACTTGCGAACCATGCCTCATGGGCAAGATGACAAAAACTCTGTTATCTGGAACAATGGAGCGAACAACTGACTTGTTGGAAATAATACATACCGATGTATGCGGTCCGATGAGTGTTGAGGCTCACGGCGGGTATCGTTATTTTCTGACCTTCACAGATGATTTGAGCAGATATGGGTATATCTACTTAATGAAACATAAGTCTGAAACATTTGAAAAGTTCAAAGAATTTCAGAGTGAAGTGGAAAATCATCATAACAAGAAAATAAAGTTTCTATGATCTGCGCGTGGGAAATGGTTCCAAAGTCGATGTGATCGCCGTCGGCACGCTAGCTCTACATCTACCTTCGAGATTAGTTTTAGACCTGAATAATTGTTATTTGGTGCCAGCGTTAAGCATGAACATTATATCTGGATCTTGTTTGATGCGAGACGGTTATTCATTTAAATCAGAGAATAATGGTTGTTCTATTTATATGAGTAATATCTTTTATGGTCATGCAGCCTTGATGAGTGGTCTATTTTTACTGAAACTCAATAGTAGTGATACACATATTCATAGTATTGAATCCAAAAGATATAAGTTTAATAATGATAGTGCAACTTATTTGTGGCACTGACATTTGGGTCATATTGGTGTAAAGCGCATGAAGAAACTCCATGCTGATGGGCTTTTGGAATCACTTGATTATGAATCGCTTGATGCTTGTGAACCATGCCTCATGGGTAAGATGACTAAAACTCCGTTCTCCGAAACAATGGAGCGAGCAACAGACATATTGAAATAATACATATCGATGTATGCGGTCCAATGAGTGTTGAGGCTCACGGCGGGTATCATTATTTTCTAACCTTCACAGATGATTTAAGCACATATGGGTAGATCTACTTGATGAAACATAAGTGTGAAACATTTGAAAAGTTCAAAGAATTTCAGAGTGAAGTGGAAAATCTTCGTAACAAGAAAATAAAGTTTCTACGCTCTGATCGTGGAGGAGAATATTTGAGTTACGAGTTTGGTCTTCATTTGAAACAATGTGGAATAGTTTCGCAACTCACGCCACCTGGAACACCACAGCGTAATGGTGTGTCCGAACGTCGTAACCGCACTTTATTAGATATGGTGCAATCTATGATGTCTCTTACTGATTTACCGCTATCGTTTGGGGGTTATGCTTTAGAGACGGCTGCATTCACATTAAATAGGGCACCATCTAAATCCATTGAGACGACACCTTATGAACTGTGGTTTGGCAAGAAACCCAAGTTGTCGTTTCTTAATGTTTGGGGCTGCGATACTTATGTGAAAAAGCTTCAACCTACTAAGCTCAAACCCAAATCGGAGAAATGTGTCTTCATAGGATACCCAAAGGAGACTGTTGGGTACACCTTCTATCACAGATCCGAAGGCAAAATATTCGTTGCTAAGAATGGATCGTTTCTAGAGAAGGAGTTTCTCCCGAAACAAGTGAGTGGGAGGAAAGTAGAACTTGATGAGGTAATTGTACCTTCTCCCTTATTGGAAAGTAGTTCATCACAGAAATCAGTTCCAGTGAATCCTACACCAATTAGTGAGGAAGCTAATGATAGTGATCATGAAACTTCAGATCAAGTTACTACCAAACCTTGTAGGTCAACCAGAGTAAGATCCGCACCAGAGTGGTATTGTAATCCTGTTCTGGAGGTCATGTTACTTGACCATGACGAACCTACGAACTATGAGGAAGCGATGATGAGCCTAGATTCCACGAAATGGTTTGAGGCCATGAAATCTGAGATGGGATCCATGTATGAGAACAAAGTGTGGACTTTGGTTGACTTTCCCGATGATCGGCAAGCCATAGAGAATAAATACATCTTCAAGAAGAAGACTGACGCAGACGATAATGTTACTATCTACAAAGCTCGACTTGTTGCAAAAGGTTTTTGACAAGTTCAAGGAGTTCACTACGATGAGACTTTCTCACCCGTAGCGATGTTTAAGTCCCTCCGAATCATGTTAGCAATTGCTGCATTTTATGATTATGAAATTTGGCAAATGGATGAAAAAACTGCATTCCTAAATGGATTTCTGGAAGAAGAGTTGTATATGATGCAACCTGAAGGTTTTATCGATCCAAAGGATGCTAACAAAGTGTGCAAGCTCCAGCGATCCATTTATGGACTGGTGTAAGCCTCTCGGAGTTGGAATAAACGTTTTGATAGTGTGATCAAAGCATATGGTTTTATACAGACTTCTGGAGAAGCCTGTATTTACAAGAAAGTGAGTGGGAGCTCTGTAGCATTTCTAATATTATATGTGGATGACATATTGTTGACTGGAAGTGATATAGAATTTCTGGATAGCATAAAAGGATACTTGAGTAAGAGTTTTTCTATGAAAGACCTCGGTGAAGCTGCTTACATATTGGGCATCAAGATCTATAGAGATAGATCAAGACGCTTAATTGGACTTTCATAAAGCACATACCTTGACAAAGTTTTGAAGAAGTTCAAAATGGATCAAGCAAAGAAAGGGTTCTTGCCTGTGTTACAAGGTGTGAAGTTGAGTCAGACTCAATGCCCGACCACTATAGAAGATAGAGAGAAAATGAAAGTCATTCCCTATGATTCAGCCATAGGTTCTATCATGTATGCAATGATGTGTACCAGACTTGATGTGTGCCTTGCTATAAGTATAGCAGGGAGGTACCAAAGTAATCCAGGAGTGGATCACTGGACATCGGTCAAGAACATCCTGAAATACGTGAAGAGGACTAAGGATGCGTTTCTCGTTTATGGAGGTGACAAAGAGCTCATCGTAAATGATTACGTTGATGCAATCTTTGATACTGATCCGGATGACTCTAAGTCGCAAACCCGATACGTATTTATATTGAACGGTGGAGCTTTCAGTTGGTGCAGTTCTAAGCAAAGCGTCATGGCAGGATCTATGTGTGAAGCGGAGTACATAGCTGCTTCAAAAGCAGCAAATGAAGGAGTCTGGATGAAGGAGTTCATATCCGATCTATGTGTCATACCTAGTGCATCGAGTCCAATGAATTTTTTTTGTGACAATACTGGTGCAATTGCCTTGGTGAAGGAATCCAGATTTCACAAGAGAACCAAGCACATCAAGAGACGCTTCAATTCCATATGCGATCAAGTGTTGGAAGGGGACATCGAGATTTGAAAAATACACATGGATCTGAATGTTGCAGACCCGTACTAAGCCTCTCTCACGAGCAAAACATGATCATCATCAAGACTCCATGGGTGTTAGAATCATTACTATGTAATCTAGATTATTGACTCTAGTGCAAGTGGGAGACTAAGGAAATATGCCCTAGAGGCAATAATAAAATTGTTATTTATATTTCCTTATATCATGATAAATGTTTATTATTCATGCTAGAATTGTATTAACCGGAAACTTAGTACATGTGTGAATACATTGACAAATAGAGTGTCCCTAGTGTGCCTCTACTTGAATAGCTCGTTAATCAAAGATGGTTAAGTTTCATAGCCATAGACATGAGTTGTCATTTGATGAACGGGGTCACATCATTAGAGAATGATGTGATGGACAAGACCCATCCGTTAGCTTAGCACTATCATTGTTTAGTTTATTGCTATTGCTTTCTTCATGACTTATACATGTTCCTATGACTATGAGATTATGCAACTCCCGGATACAGGAGGAACACTTAGTGTGCTATCAAACGTCACAACGTAACCGGGTGATTATAAAGATGCTCTACAGGTGTCTCCAATGGTGTCTGTTGAGTTGGGATAGGTCGAGATTAGGATTTGTCACTCCGATTGTCGGAGAGGTATCTCTGGGCCCTCTCGGTAATGCGCATCACTATAAGCCTTGCAAGCAATGTGACTAATGAGTTAGTTGCGGGATGATGCATTACGGAATGAGTAAAGAGACTTGCCGGTAACGATATTGAACTAGGTATGAAGATACCGACGATCGAATCTCGGGCAAGTAACATACCGATGACAAAGGAACAATGTATGTTGTTATGCGGTTTGACCGATAAAGATCTTCGAAGAATATGTAGGAACCAATATGAGCATCCAGGTTCCACTATTGGTTATTGACTAGAGATGTGTATCGATCATGTCTACATAGTTCTCGAACCCGTAGGGTCCGCGCGCTTAACGTTCGATGATGATTTGTATTATGAGTTATGTGATTTGATGTACCAAAGGTTGTTTGGAGTCCCAGATGAGATCATGGACTTGACGAGGAGTCTTGAAATGGTCGAGACATAAAGATTGATATATTGGAAGGTTATGTTTGGACACCGAAAATGTTTCGGATAGGTTCGGGCATTTTCTAGACTACCGGGGGGTTACCAGAACCCCCGGGGGGTTAATGGGCCTTCATGGGCCCTAGTGGAAGAGAGGAGGCGGCGTCCAGGTGGAGGCGCGCGCCCCCCAAGCCCAATACGAATTGTGCCCCTTTCCTTCTCTCCTTCTTCCCCTTCCTTCTTCTCCTACTTGGACTAGGAAAGGGGAAAACCTACTCCTACTAGGAGTAGGGATCCCCCCTTGGGCGCGCCCCTTGAGGTTGGCCCTCCTCCTCCTCCCCTCCTTTATATAAGGGGGAGGGGGCACCCCATATATACACAAGTTGGTCTTTTAGCCGTGTGCGGTGCCCCCTCCACAGTTACACACCTCAGTCATATTGTCGTAGTGCTTAGGCGAAGTCCTGCGTCAGTAACTTCATCATCACCGTCGCCACGCCGTCGTGTTGACGGAACTCTCCCTTGGCCTCAACTGGATCAAGAGTACGAGGGACGTCATCGAGCTGAACGTGTGCTGAACACGGAGGTGCCGTACATTCAGTGGTAGGATCAGTCGGATCGTGAAGATGTACGACTACATCAACCGCGTTGATAAAATGCTTCCGCTTTTGGTCTACGAGGGTAGGTGGACACACTCTCCCCTCTCGTTTCTATGCATCTCCTAGATAGATCTTGCGTGATCGTAGGAGTTTTTTTTGAAATTACTGCATTCCCCAATAGTAATGTCTTATGCAAGATTGCATCTAAGGTGGTAGCGAATAGATTGAAACAAATCTTGCATGATATCATTTCAGAAGAGCAGTCGGCCTTTGTGCCGGATAGGCTTATCACTGATAACATAATTTGTGCATATGAATGCCTACACTTCATGAAGAGAAATAGATCAAGAACTAATGGTTTATGTGCTTTGAAGTTGGATATGATGAAGGCCTATGACATATTGGAGTGGGATTATTTACAGGCAATCATGATCAAACTTGGTTTTGCTCCTACTTGGGTTGAAGTTGTGATGCCCATGGTTAGGTCTGTTTCTTTCTCAGTATTATTCAACGGGAAAAAATTGGAATAACTTAAACCAACGAGAGGTATTCGACAGGGAGATCCCATCTCCCCTTACCTATTCTTACTAGCAGGGAGGGCCTTTTGTGCCTATTAAAATCTAATTATCAGTCATCGGTGCTCAACGGTATGAAGGTGACACCGACAACTCTTGTTGTTAACCACCTTTTGTTTGCATATGACAGTTTGTTGCTTTTTAAGTCTAGGGCGGAGGGGGAAACTCGGGTATCAAACTTGCTGGACACTTATTGTGGAGCTTCAGGACAGAGGGTAAACAATGAAAAATCATCTATATATTTAAGCAAGGGTTGCCCTAACACTCAAAGGCAGGAGGTGAAAGACATCCTCCAGGTGCAAAATGAGTCCTTAAGCAAGAGGTATCCTGGGATGCCAATAGAAGTTGGTCAGTCGAAGAATGCTATATTCAAATACCTTCGTGATAGGGTTTGGGAAAGGATTAAAGGGTGGATGGAAAATCTCATGTCTGCCACAGGGAAGGAAGTGTTAATTAATTCAGTGGCACAAGCTATTCCGGTATTCTGTATGTCTTGCTCCAGACTACCAAGGGGTCTCTGTGAGAGTATAACTTCGCTTATTCGACAGTTCTGGTGGGGGAGTAAGCGTGGGAAGAGGAAGCCTTGCTGGGTATCTTGGGATGTAATGACTAATCCAAAAAACTTGGGAGGTTCGGGCTTTCGTGATATGGAATTATTCAACTTGGCTCTTCTATCACGTCAAGCATGGCGTCTTCTTCAAGAACTGGGGTCCTTGAGCGCTGTGTTCTGAAAGCACTATACTATCCCAACACATCTATCATTGAGGCGGAGCTAGGCTCATCATCGTCTCAGATTTGGCATGCCATTGTTGATGGCCGAGACACTATGGTCAATGGGATTATTCGCAGGGTCGGCGATGGCACCACGACACAAATTTGGGATCACAACTCGCTACCCAAGGATGGATTAATGCATCTAGGGTGGCTCATCCTCCGCAACTTGTTTCTGGGCTAATTAGTGCCTCTACTGCCACTTGGAGAAAGGAGTTGGTAAGGAAAGTGTTCGTACCCGTGGATGCGGAAACGAATCTCAAAATACCTCTATGCACGAGACAACTGGACGATTTTTGGGCATGGGCAGAGGATAGTCGCGGCTTCTTCTCTGTTTCCTCGGCGTACAAAATGATATCACACATTAAGGCAAGCATGGAGGCATGGCTGGAGGGTGACCAGAACGTTTCCAATGCGTCCATTGAGAAGAAGGGTTGGTCTTCTATTTGGTCCTTGCATGTTCCATCGAAGCTCAAGGTTTTCACCTGGCGTCTCGCACAACATCCGCTGCCGACGGGCGACATACTTCACCACCGGAATATGTCGCCGACC
The DNA here is from genome assembly GCA_032464435.1 of Aegilops umbellulata. Taxonomy (NCBI): domain Eukaryota; kingdom Viridiplantae; phylum Streptophyta; class Magnoliopsida; order Poales; family Poaceae; genus Aegilops; species Aegilops umbellulata. Next base: position 258,707,985 of record CP136059.1, read on the forward strand.
CATGTTTGTGCACTTTGCGGAGCAGATGATAGTTGGAGACATGCGTTACTAGACTGCACTATGTCAAGGAGTGTCTGGGCCTTATCCAATGAGGAGATGGTACAACATATGTGCTCGAACAGAGAAGAAAATGCTAAGAAATGGCTTTTTGCGATGAGCGAGTCTCTCCCAAACGACGAGTTCACTTTCCTCACTGTTACTTTGTGGGTGATATGGCATGCATGCCGCAAGGTAATTCACGAGGGGATCTTCCAAACTCATTTTGCAACTCACAACTTTATACAAGTTGTTTGTCTGAGTTGCAAGTAATGAAGACGCCAGGAGTTCGAGCTGTACAGGAGATCCCACGTCCATTAGAGTGGATTCCACCAGTGGCCGATCACTCGAAGATTAATGTCGATGCGTCCATTGTCGGATTGCGGGTTCCGGCAAACCCTTGAGGTTCGAACTCTGGGGTGCGCACAAAGGGTTCCCTCTCCCTAGCTCGCTCGCTCAACGATCCACGGCCTTGCTCGACGAACCCAGGGAACACGAGACACAGAGATTTATACTGGTCCGGGCCACCGTTGTAGTGTAATACCCTACTCCAGTGTGTGGTGGTGGATTGCCTCTTGAGGGATGAGGATGAACTAGTACAATGGTGAACCGCCTCAGGAGGAGAGGTGTTCTTGGGCTTTATGAGCTGGTGAGAGTGAGAGTGATCCGAATGATCCGTCCCCTTCTATGGTGGTGGCTAGTCCTATTTATAGAGGACCTAGTCCTCTTCCCTAAATCTTAGGCGGGAAGGGATCCCACAACGGCCAATTTTGAAGGGGAACAACTAGTACAAGCTATCCTGACAAAAGTAGTCTTCGCCTGCCAAAGGCTCTAGTGGTGACACTGTCCTGGACTCCATGGTGACCTCCGTCCAGCCGTCCTCCTGGTCCTGGTCTTGTTGCACCGATATGGAAACCTTTGCCTCAAGCCTCGGGACTCCTCGCCTACACCTGCCTCTTTAGCACCAAAGAGGAAACTGGCACACTGCGCCCGCTGGTGCCGGCCTGGCCTTGGTCGTCACGACTCACGTCACGTGAACCTTGCGAGGTGCCCCTTGCATAGATATCTCCGCTCCTCAGGAGCCAGCCTAGCGAGGCCGCCCCCAGGAAGGTCTTGGTGTCGTCCGCCTCGCGAGGCTTGGCCCCTCGTGAGGGTCTTGGGTTGCTGCTGCTGAAGCTGGGTCATTGGTGGACCCACGCCGTGGGCCGCGGGCAGGCAAGTCTGGGTACCCTCGTTCCCAGGACGCCAACAGTAGCCCCCGGGCTCAAGGCGTGCTCGGACTTGGCTTCGAGGTGAAGCCAAAGGGCAAGTGCGGAGCGCCGTGGGCCCCAACAGCCTGCCGCCCTGGTCAACGCGTGGCGACTGATGGTACGTGGGCACCTCCACTTTCCCACGCGGCCCTGATATCCGCGAGGCTAGGCGGCCGCCGTTGCCTACACAGCTCCATCTCCATCACTGGTAGCGCGCTCCCCAATTCCCCTATCTCCCAGTAAACCGCGGCCTCCTCCTCCGACCCGATCAGGATCCAACCCTCTTCACCGCCATGGCAGCGAGCCGGAAGAAGAAGGGGAAGAAGAAACCCCAGGCCTCAGCCAAAGCACCGTCGGCCTTCTAGCCTGCCATCGAGCAGTCGGTGGTGCTCAATCAGGAGGCGATGGACACGGTTCGCCCAGCGCTCGCTGCTGATTCCAGTGAGTGGGAGAAGACGGTGGCTTGGCCTACATCTCGCGCTGTGGTCGATAGGACGACCACTGAGATCCCCATCCATCTTCACGCCCTCTGGGCCGGTCTGGTTCCCCCTTTCTCCGCCTTCTTCAACGCCGTGCTCTCCCACTACCAAGTCAATGCGCTGCATCTGGACCCCCAATCCATCCTTCTTCTTGCTGTCTTCGCCTTCTTCAGTGAGGCCATGGTGGGCATTGCTCCCTCCGTGGCCTTGCTTCGCCATTTCTTCTTGCTGCATCTGACTGATGCCCGACAGCGCTCCAGATGCTTCAGCTTCCAGGCTGTGATGGCGTCAGTTGGCTCAAGGATCGACTTAGAGCTCTCGCCAGTTGTAGACGGATTCCGGAAGTGGTGGGTGTTTGTGGACGCCGACGTGCTTAGCCCCCTGCTCTTTCTTCCAATGGCACCAGCTATCCCCAGCTCCGGCTGGGGGCATGCGAGGCTCGCTGACCCGCGTCTCGCCCATGTCTAGCGCCGGCTGACCAGGCTGAAGGATCTTGGGATGACAACCCCCATGGTTGTAAAGGATTTCATCTGGTGCCGCATCGCTCCGCTCCAGTGCCACTCCCGGCCGATGTGGTCCTTCTCCGGCAACATGGACCTCATAAGGCTCCATGTGCCCAAGCTTCCTCCCGAGGCGCAGCAGACTGTGCTTGAGCTCCTGACGGGTAACCCGACGCCAGCTGATCTGCCAGAGCAAGGCTGCCTCTTGTACTGCTGCTCGAACAAGGTGGAGTTCGCGGGGCAAATGCCCTCATTCGACGAATGGGGACTGCGCCCGGTCGGCCTTGAAGGGCCTCGCGAGAACCCTGTCTTGGTGTCTCCTCTGCCTGCTATCATCACGGCGCTCGCCCCAGGGGTGGATGCAGGGGAGCGAGCGCCATCGGATGCCGGCAACATTGCTGCTAATGAAGTGGTGCCGACCAGGGCTCTCGAGGTGACGACCCCCGGGGCCCGCTCGTGCTGCCCTGAGGAGGCAACCGGGGATCCGGGGCGGTCTGCTGCCTCCGAGACGGAAGCCCTTGAGGTCCAGACGAGCCATCCCGAGGCAGAAGCTGAGAAGCCGATGCACCCGACACTCCTGAGGTCGCCTCCTCAGGAGCCACACCAGCCGCCCCTGGCGCTGGTGATCGCACCCAGGGCTTCGGGCAGCTTCGCCTAGACTTCGAAGCGCTCCTCAAGAGGAAGGGGTTTCCAAGCTGCAGTGGTAACGCCTCCCGACCATTGAAGCAAAGGAAGTACATTGTCATAGACGAGTGAGTACCTTATCTTCATAATTTCCTGAGTGCTACTTCTCCTACTGACCGCGGCTCTCTTTTGGGTCCCTTCGGCTAGGGCGGCGAGATCTCCCAAGAAGCAACCTCCGCCTGCTTCGGGCCCTTCGCTGATCCTGAGCGCTCCCTGCCAGGCCGCTGTGCGTGGCGCGAGGCCCGCTAGAGATTTGGGCGCGCTGTCCAGGAGTCTTGACCCTGCTCTCTTGTCGTTCCTCCTTCATGGTTCTGCCTGGGGTGCTGAGGGTGTGTCGAGGGCCCATCCACTGGTCATCATCCACGGCTGGGCGACCTCTGCCCTGGCCTCGCCCTTGAACGACGTGGCCCCGCCCCGCAGGGCCTCTGCTGTGGCGCGGAAGGCAGCGGGGAAGGCTCTCATCTCGAGCCCCCCGCTAGGAGCAGGCGAGCCCTCTCAAGCTTCCTCGACGGTCCTTGGTGCAAAGGAAGAATCTGGCCGCGCGTTTGAGCTTGCGCGCAGGCGCGGCGCTATTCGCCACGAGCTTTTCCATGAAGCGATGAGCGTGTTGAGCCGGCTCGGGGAAGAGCTTGTCGATGTTGACGCCCGCCTTGAGACGGAGGGCCTCCGGTTGGCGAACGAGTGGCATCAACTGAAGGTAGCCATCAATCTTGGACGTCTTCAGCGCTAGCGCGCCGATGCGAAGGCCGAGTCGTCCCATGCGACCTCGCGCGAGGCCAGCGCCCGGGCCCTGGAGGAGGCCAGGGAGGCTGATCGCCGCTGGGGGGCTGCCGAGGCGCGTGAACAAGAGCTATAGGCCCAGAACGCCATCCTCGAGCAGCAGGTCGAAGCGCGCAAGGCCGTCTTGGCATCGATGATGGGAGCACCTTTCGAAGAGAAGGAGATCTTGAAGCGCGAGGAGGCACTGATGCTGGAGGCCTCGGAGCGCAGCCTCGAGATTGAGCGGCTGGAGACGAGGGAGCGCTAGGTGGCCATGGCTGAGGACGCGGTTAGCGCACGTGAAGCTAGGATCCGGGAGGAGGTCGACTGCAGGGTGGCGAAGGCTCGCGAGGATCTCGCCAACGATTACGACCTGAATCTGAAGTTCCTGGAGGCCGAAGCTGAGGGTAGGACCACCGCCCTCAGGACGCAGCTGAATGAAGTGGAGCAGCGCGAGAAGACTGCTGCGGCGGCCTTGGCCTCGACCCAGGCCGTCTTGGCTTCCGCCCGTGTTAATTTGCTCTCGCTCCAGTGCAGGTTGACGACGTCGCGTCCCTCATGCAGCAGAACAGGGAGGAGGCGTGTCGTCGGCAGATGCTGCAGCGCGAGCATGCTCCTATGCTCCAGGACCTGAGGGTGAGGGCCAACCGGGCGCCATCTGCGAAGAGCGCGCCCCTCATCCCCACGCGGAAGACTATGCCAGCCATCTCCGCTTCTTCAACGATGTTGTGATGCCCTTGGAGGATCGGGCCACGAGGGCCTGCGAGCTTGTTGAAGAAAGGAGTCGAGGCCTCCTCGGGCGTGCGTTCTCCCGCGTCTTTAGTCATCTCCAGAACATCGACCCCCACTTCGACTTTGATGCCGCCATCGCCCCAGTGCCCGGGGCCATCCGGGACAACCTGGTGCGCTGGGTGGATGATAACATGGACAACCATCCCCCACGCTAGAGGCTACGGAGCAGTAAGCGCCATGTGCCGCGACTCATCGGTGACCTTTCAGGGAGCCTCCATGATAATTTTTAGAAACATCGATGATCCTGAAGTGCTGGAGACAATGGCTATTAGAGAGGCATTAGCTTTGGCTGATGATCTCTATATTCAGAAAGTTCATGTGGCATCAGACTGTAGGACGACCGTTGAAGCAATCAAGGGAGGAACAACAACATCGTTTGGAGCTATTGTGCATGAAATCAAGGCACGAGCTACATCTCTTCTTTCTAGTATTTTTAGCCATGAATTTAGAATCTCGAATGTCGAGGCTCACAAACTAGCAAAGCATGCGTTAACGCTTGGGGTTGGCTCAACATGGGAATGGGCCGACCCGGCCCTGGCCCCGGCCCCGGCCCCATGGCCCCAAGGCCAATATGTGAGGCCATGGGCCGACCCATTTCATCAGAATTTTGTGGCCCCATTGACCCATTGGGCACATGAGGCCGACCCAAAATTTAGCAAATGTTTACACAGCCCAGAGGATTACAGGTTTTTTGAACCATCTTTCAAGAGCATCAAGCAAAAGACCTCAATCCAACAGATTCGAACAAGATCAAAAGATTACAAGTTTGAAAGAACGTCAAGCTAATGACCTCAATCCAACAGACTCAGACAAGATCAAAATATTATAGGTTCAACATGCTAAACTTTTCACATCCAGTAGGTTATAGAGAAAGCTGACATATCTTTGCTTCACCATCTGCTCCAGGTTCAACATCAATTGCTCCAACAAGCATCAGTCCTCGATATCTGTATTTACAAAGAAATGTTACAAGAGTGATTCTGTGCACATCAACTAAATAGTATATTTATCCCTCAAAAAACTAAATAATATATTTATGAACAGAGGAATATTCTTTGTAGCAAAGGCGTGTTCCAGAAAACCAATTCATGATCAGGTTTGCAAGAAAATACACTTCTAAATATCCATTATACACTACTCGTCATCCACTCTGCAACATATTCTAATCAAGTTACCTTAGTTAGCAATGCATATTTTTAATATAGTTTGGCGAAGAAAAAAATGAATCTGAACTACACATTCATATCTGAGAGAAAAAAGAAATATATATTAGAGATCAAGTATAACTTGGGGAAACCAAAAAGAAAAGGCACTAGTTCTGTGTGTAAAGCACTCTATAATCATCTACATGTTTGGGCTGCATTTTGCAAATAGTTCCCTGGAACAAACTGTAGATATGAAATCCCTCATTAAAAAGTAGACTTCATACTTTAAGTGTACTTTCATATACATGGCACTATATACATCAGAAGGTTTCTCATACCTTGTAAGTCCATTATAATGTCATGAACTGAAGCCAAGCTACGTTGAGTATTAGCTGCAGAAAAAGAAGAAGAAACTTGTAAACTGAAGCATTAACAAGAAACAAAGAAGAAACTTGTGTCATATGGCTTTACCGTTGGCCCTTATCCAATCTTGTAAGCAAACAAGAGCTTCAAGTGTCGTTGCGGTCATTCGACTTCGAAAATCTGATAGGACTCTCTTTCCTGTGCTGAAGGCGGACTCGGATGCCACCGCAGAGGCAGGAGCCGCCAGGATATCTGCTGCCATGCGACTCAGCGTTGGGTATTCACCTGAGTTCGTCTGCCACCATGCAAGGATATTGAATTGATCACTTCGACGGATGGGTACCTTTGACAAGTACGAATCAAGTTCGATGGAATCCAAATTTGTTGATCGAGCAGTGAGGGTGACATGTTGGTCCCAATCAGCCATAGGATCTTCACCACTTACAACCATGTCATCATCACCTCCTTGTGACATGGGATCTGATCCATTGTCATTCAATTGGAGGTATTCATTGAACAACCCTTGGAACACATTTTTTATTTTAGCAATCATTGCTGCAGCTTCGTTCCCAAACTCTAGGCCAAATCGGAACTCAATATATTTTAACTTGAATTGTGGGTCCAAAATCACTGGAATACAAAGGCTCAACCATGTCATCTTCCAATATCTTCTGAATTTTCTCTTCATATATATGACCGTTGTGCCCATCTCAGAATCCTCTTCATAATGTTGTTGCTCTAAGGTCAGCTTCACTTTCCACATTTCATGGAAATACAAGTTAGCAGTTGGATATTTTGTGCCGGATATCACATTAGTGGCTTCATAAAATACCTTCAGTAGCCTGCAAACATATTCGGCATTTTCCCAATCCTCAAAAGATGGCTTGAAGGTATATTGTTTATCTTGAATGGCCAAAGAGTCAAACACTCCTCGATACTCTTTTGCTATATCAATCATCATGTAGGTTGAGTTCCAGCGAGTTGGAACATCAAGACTTGGAGTTCTCCCACATGATACACCATGTTGCTCAACAAATTCTTGAAATTTTTCCTTTCGACTTGGTGAGCTTCGAATGTATTTCACAGTTTCACGTATCATGTTGATCACTGGACCAAGGAAGTTCAATCCTGCTTGACATATCAGATTTATGACATGGGCGGCACAACGTTGGTGAAACAACTTGCCACCACCAGGTAACATCTTCTTAAGCAGGAGATGTGCCTTCAATAGCTTCATCATTGCACCATTATTCGATGCATTGTCTAGCGTCACAGCAAAGAGATTATCTTCAATGTTCCACTCTCTTATGAAATTCACCATGATGTTGAACATTGCAGCTCCTGTGTGCGGCGTCTCCATAGCGGCAAATTTAACTATCCTCTTCTGCTGCTTCCACTCCTCATCAATGAAGTGAGCTGTGATGCAAATGTACCCCACTGTCTGATTTGATGTCCACAGGTCCGTGGTCAAAGAAATCTTGGATTTGGAGTTTTGGAACATCCTTTGCAGAATTCTCTTCTCTTCCTTGAATGCTTTCATGCAGTCCTCCTTCACTGTTTTTCTACATATCATCTTGAAGCTGGGATTTAGACTAGAGACAAATCTTCTAAATCCATCATACTCCACCAATGAGAATGCCAATTCATGCAACACTATCATCCTCATCAACTCTCGGCGTGCTAATGCCTGATTAAAGGTCCAAAGCCCCATTGCAACTCCATCAGGACTCACGATAGAAGCACTCAGTTGTCCAGAAACTCTAAGAACCTTCTTCCTTTCCCTGCATCTCTTCAAATGTTTGCGCAATGAACTTGTTCCATGTTTACGCTCAGCACAAATATTCCTTGCACAGTGTTTGCACTCAGCAGCTACAACTATGCCATCAACACGGATTGGCTCATATTCTTTCCACACTTTAGACAAAAACTTTCTTCCCGGTTCAGAAAATTTTCCCATTTCAATGATCTCAACCTCTCCCTCTTCATCCACATTATCTCCCTCTTGTTCTTCATCATCATCATCATCATCATCTTCTTCTTCTTCTTCTTCTTCTTCATCATCATCCTCATTTTCTTCTCCTTCCTCTTCTTCTTCATAGTCAACATCTTCTTCATCAGCCTCATCTTCTTCAAAATCAACCATACGAGTGTCTTGTGAACGTCCTGCTGAGCAAAGGACACAAGTGTTAACATTACAATTATGAGTATTTTCTATTTTAGCAACCATTAATTTGCATCCCTAGAAAAAGAAAGATTAACAATACTCACCATGATAAGCTCTACAAATGTTTATCGAAGAAGGAGACACCCCTGGGGGTGGTTGAGCCCTTCTCATTGTCGCACCGGATATCAACGATGAACCACCACTTTGGTATGCCTCATGGTCCCCTTGTTCCTCTTCCATTTTTCTGATAAGAGGGAAATATAGGAACATTAGAGAGCATTAACTTTCAAAATCAACAGCAGATGTAATACACAAATTTCATTTACTTGTACTAGTGCAGGACAACCAACAAATTTTGTATATGAACTTAACAGAATTTGGTTTGAGAATCCAAACACTTAATAGGATTCGGGGGAAGAAATTTACAAAGCACTAGTAATATCTGAACACACGCACGAACATACATCGATGGAGCCATAATACACTACTAAACCGCCTCATCGGCGAGAAAATTCTGCGCATTTATTGATCACAACTACACAAACAAACTGCTACGAATTAGTTATCAGAAGTCGTAACATGTTCCAAATTCTGTCGATGTTTTCCTTGTGTTCCCATTCCCAATCTGTCGACCCTGCGTAAAGTACTCGGCCAAAACAAGTCCAGGCACTAACGGCAGGGAAAGTGATGCTTAATCAATAATCATTTAGACCTATCCTCTTCAAGTTCCTGAACAACTAACATATCTACATCACACAGATTGCAACGGTAGGGGATTAATCGCTACCGTGAGTAAGTCGGAACAAGAACATGAAGCAACAAGAAGATGAGACTTTCCCATTAGGATCACACAAATATGCAACAATGTCGCTGGAATCTAGAAGATGCTCTGCTTCCTGGACCTATAATATGCACATCCATTTGATATGAAAACTGCATGGTCAACTAGAACCACTAATCATAGTTTCAGCACCTTCACATCAGGTGAGCAGCGCAGGTGAGTTTTCATCAGTGAACTAATTGTATGATGACAGAATCATGCATAAATCAACTTCTCTGAGGCCATACCAGCAATAACAACAAGGAAATTCATTCATTCCAGTGCCAAAACAGCTCAGTTACAATACCTTTATTACCCGCTCACAAAGCGTTCGGCGAAATGCCACAACAAGCCAAGCTGCCGCGGGCGCCCCTTGACGGCGCGTCAGTCGCGGAGCACGGCGGCCGGGTCCAGGCATGGTTTTTGTTCTACTTTGACAAGTAAAATAAACAAAGGTACTACCATGATCCCCAAATCTGTTGCTTGCCGTGGGCAAAATGATCCACTATAAAACATTTCCAATCAAATATGATCTAGTTCTTCATGTAATTGTTCATGTACACTGACTGAATGACAGGGACCAACACTGTAGAACTACTACAGAACCAACACTGCAAGTAACAGATCCCATGGCTACAGAGTACACTGACTGAAAGTAGCAGAATCAATACTGAAACAATTGCAGACAACACTGACCAAGAACCAAAACAAGATCGGTGCTTGCATTGCAGCTGCGCTGGGACAGGGAGGAAGCCGGCAAGAGTCTCACCTGCGAGATGATGACGTTGAGGACGGCGACCGGAATGGCGAGGTAGACGGTGGACGAGACCGCAGGTCAGCGAGCTCGACGGCGACCAAGACGATGAACGAGAGGCGGGAGGAACGCCGGCGGCAGCAGGCCAGCAGAGATGTTCTGGGGCAGCCGCCGGCGGCGGCGGCAGGTCGACAGAGAAGGTCGGGGACGGCCGGTGGAGAAGGTCAGGGGAGGCCGAGGGCGGCAGAGATGGCCGGCGGCGGCAGAAATCGTCGGGAGCGGCCTAAAGAGATCGTGGGGGACAGCGGCAGAGATGGACTAGGGCAGCGCAATCAGACGGCTGGGTCGACCCGTCTGGTCCATCGGGTCACACGGTGCCGGCTCCGCTGACCCGTTTTATGTTTCGAGGCCAACCCACCTGGCCCATTGGCCCCAAGATTTCGGGCCGGGTTAGTGACCCAGCGGGCCGACCCGACCCATTCCCATCTTGAGGGTTGGCCGCCATGTTTGGTTAGGTCATCCCGGGAATATTGTGTTCATCCCTATAAACTATGTGACAGATGAATAAAGCTTTGTTGGTTTGCCTAAAAAAAGATGACCGAATTAGGTCCATGAGCATACTCCGTATGTGATACGATGTGAGAAACTACCAAGAGCATACTCCATATGCGTGATGACCACATACGACGTGAGAAACTGCTAAGAGCAACTCCAACCGGTTGACCCAAACGGTTAGTGATTTTTTTCTGCTTTTTGTCCGTTTGGGTTGGCCTGGGGGACTCCCATGTACGTTTTCGCGTTTGGGTCGGCGCTTACGCGCAAAGCTGGCCACAAACGCCGGCTTTCGCGTTTGGGTCGGCGCTTACGCGCAAAGCTGGCCACAAATGCCGGCGAGAGTCCACAAGTTCACTAAAACTAGGAGGCGCACTGCCCTAGGCACCCCCCTCCTCGTCGTCCGGGCCGGTGAGATCGTTGAGCATCGGCATTGGGCCAGCCCAGGGGAACACCGTCTCCCAGGCTGCGGCAAAGTCGTCCGTCGGTGGCTGTACCGCCGCTGGCTGGGCTGCGCCACAGTGGGCACGACGCTCCTCCTCCTCCGCCTCGCACGGTCCTCGACGTCGTGCTCCAACTGCTCGAGCCGCTCGCCCTCGCGGCGCTCCTCCAGCAGCTTGCGCCATCGCCATTGCTTGAGGTAGATCTGCTCCTGGGCCGTCACCACAAGCCAGACGGGTGGCGTGCTGACCCACTCGTGCACCTACCCGTCCCATGTGTAGTGATCGGGCTTGATAGGGGTCGGTGCCGACTCGGCCTTGGCGGGGGACGGCGGGGCCAACGGCGGCACAACGTAGTCACCGGCAGCGGAGAGCGCCATGGCCTCCGACAGCCATGCCTGGTACGCCTCCTCCTCCTCCGTTGCCTTGCGCTGCTCTTCCTCCTCGCTTTCACGGAAGGACAGCTGCCAGGGCCTCATGGTAGGTAGCCTCCGCCTCCTGGTCCTCGTCGCGCACGACGAGAGGCGACTGGGTGCCAGCCCGCATGTCGGCGGCCGGGTGCCAGCCCGCATGTCATGGACGCCGCACCGACGCTGCTCCTCGTGCTCGAACGCAAACCAGAACTCCCAATCGGAAGAGTCTACAGCGTAGGCGGGGTTGAGGCGCTGCTCTAGCGCCAGCTGCTACCACTTGCGCCGCACCAACTCATCGTGCACCCGCGCCGACCACGGCACCGGGATCCTCTCTGGATTCAAGTGCTAGTCATGTGACATCGTGACTTCGGGGTATAGAAGGGGGATGCGGTGCTCCCAGTGCCACCTCGCCTGGTGCACTGGGACGCTTATCCGCTGTCGAGGTGGGTGGGAAGACGCCGACGAAAGCATGGGAGCGCGCGCGAAGGGCCGGCAGGGGCCTTGTCCTTGCCTGAGAAGAAGCCCATGGTGGCTAGAGTTGCAGATGAGGGAGCAGAAGTTGTCGCCGGCAGGGGCCTTGTCCTTGCCTGAGAAGAAGCCCATGATGGCTAGAGTTGCAGATGAGAGAGCAGAGGTTGTCGCTGACAGGGGAGCAGAGGGGGTGGCTAGATGAGGACGGGCGTCTGACAGCCCCGTACACCCCCTCCCCCACGCTCAGATTAAAAAGGCCGCCTATGGACGCTGACGCATGGGCCCGCGGTCGTCTTTAATAAGACGCAGGCGTAGTTGACCGACCGTGTGATTTAATAAAGACGCAGGCGTAGTTGACCGACCATGTGAGGACACGACGAGAGGACGCGCCGATAGCGCATTTCAGGCCCAAATTTAGGCTAGAAATGGATCCGCGCGGACGCGTTTTATAAATGGGTAGACGCATTGGGCCATTATTTTTGTCTGCGACGACACTGCGGCGAACAAAATGGGTCCGGGTGTCGACCCAAACGAACGGACGAAATTGCTCGGCCCATTGGAGCTGCTCTTACTTACTATCCTCGAGAGGACCAGGCAGGTGAACATTTTGATTATTGAGAGCACAGAAATGTCAAGCACACAGCTGCATCGGACCAGGCAGGTGAACATTTTTATTATTGAGAGCACAGAAATGTCAAGCACACAGCTGAGCCTTAAAACACTCGTTGTGGTAGCGATTTTTTCTCCTGGTACGCAAGGAGCACGAGCACAAGCAAATCAAGTCATCACGCACATATAAGCTTCTTTAAGAAGAAGCTTACAACTGGAGTACTAATTTTACATCACAGCGAACTTCAGTAGCAGGCTGGCAGTTGGAATAGAAGCAGCCTGACACCCCATGGCGACCAAATAAAGCAAACTAAACACTGAACAGCTACGATAATCCAAATTATTGATTTCCACCTAGTAATCTAGACTTCCATCTCAGGTCGCGTGCTTGTCGTCCTTGAGATGGCGCGCCTTCTCCTTCTCCTTCACCTCCGATCCCTGCGACTTGTCATACTCTGCACACAAGAGAACCCCGATCAATTCACCACTCGCACCATCACAGACAGAATTCGTAAGATTGTTCAAAATACACAGTAAAAATTCAGAGCTAGCGACAGACAAATAGGTTACCAGGATGGTCGGGGTGCACTTCGGTCCCAGGGTTGGACACCGGGTCGTTCTGGCCATAGACCCCTCCGAACCCCTCCTCGTCCGACCTCGTCGAGTACCCCTCGCCGAACGAGTGGGTCATCACGTCCCTGCGCCACACCAACACACCAGACACCGTCAAGCTTCCGGCCATGTCTTCCGCAGTACAGTATTTCGCAAGGGAGGGGACGGGAGGACAAGCTGGTGCAAAGAAATTTACCCGTGAGCAGTGGTGGTCTTGTGCACGTCGTCGCCCTGCTGCTCGGCCGCCGGCGCGTGGGGCTTGTGCTGCTTCTGCTGCTTGCTCGGGTCCATGCCGACGCCCTGGTCGCCCGGCACCGGCGCGGCGGCGTTCGACGTCGCGGAGACGCTCCTCCTCCCTACGTGCGCCGCGGCTGCGGGTGCCGCTAGTCCTCCTGCTGCGGCGCCGCCGCCGCCTGTCTTCCCGCCGAACCGGCCGAGCGTGAAACCGAGTGCTGTGCTGCCGCTGGTAGCGAGCCTGAGTGAGTACATGAGAGGATACAGCTCGTCTGAAGACGGCGGTGGCTTCTCAGCGTCCGGCTGGGGCGAGGTTATAAGCGGTCGCTGGTGTTTGCGGTGGCGCGTCGCGAGAGGGGCACGTAGGAGGTCGCCTCGAAAGCTCGGCGGAACCCCTAAAAAAAAAAAAAGCTCGGCGGATCGTGGCGCGCGCGCACGTCGGGGCCGCTTACACGCGCCGCTCTGGGGTGAAAAGTGTGGCTGTGCCACCGTGACTCGTCGCATGCGCAGAGCAAAGCAGGCAGGCAAACGGCAAAGGATAGGGACGTGTGCGTCTTCCGAAGAAAAATGGATTGGGACGCGTTGCTGCTTTCGACTTGGGAGGTTTTAAGACGGTGACACGTCTAGACTTTACGGTTTTGCACCCTTTTCTACGAGAGTTAATACCACTATTGGTACATAAATTTGTAGGGGTGGGAACAGATTCATACAAAAATTAAAAAACCCCACAAAACTAGTCCTCCAACTTGATTGCTGTAACAAATTCATACAAAGCCAGCCCGAACTGCACACGTGGCGCGCCAGGTAGGCTTTGTCGGGCCCGATGCGTGTTTTTACAAAAAAAAACCTCGCGCTTTAGCAATTTCGCAGAGCAGTCCATACCATACCTCCGACAGAAAACCCCCTGGTCGTCGGGCCCGATGCAAACCCCTTCCAAAACCTTTCCCTTCTCTTTCGCCCGTCCCCTGTTCCTCCTCATCTGCTCCTGCTCCTGCGAGGCGACGCCGCCGTCGGCCTCATCGGCGCCATGGAGCCGCGGCGTAGGGAACCCGACGAGTGGCCTCCTGAATACGGTAAGCACTCCTCTGCCTCCTCTGCCTTCTCCTCTGCTTCCCCTGTTCCTGCCGGCGGAGTGGTTAGGTTTTTTAGGCCGATCATAGCGATGTAGTGTGAATTTTGGATCTGCTCAGTAGGGTTGGTTGTGTGCGTCCCCAGGGTTCGTAGGGGAAGTACTTTCCATGAGCTTGTCTAGGGTTTCTTGATGCTGATTTGGGGAATTCAGGGGGGTCAATCAAGGGCAATGTGAGGGGATTTGACCTAGGGTTTTGAGTAGCATATAGGGAAAGGGGGGTCCTTTAGGTCAGAGAGGAAAGGGGTCATGTGTTGATGTGATTTTATTGTTCAGATATTCAGAGATTATATGCTATTGTTGCACTGAAGTGTAAATGCACTGTAAAGTGTGATGAAAGGGTGATCTTTGAGTCGACATTTCAGTGAAAAAATGCTTACTTTCTCTGTTTGGCAAGAGTACAAGCTTTTTTGAGATGAAAGTCAGCATTTTTACTATTGTTTTGTGATGAAATGGTGGTCTTTTAGTTGATATTCAGTACATATTTCTGTTTGAAAATCATGTACAGATTCAATTAGAGTTTGAGCACTGTACTTTGTCAGTTGAAACTATGATTCAGTTATAGTTGAATGTGTTGTGCACTGGAAATTTAATGTGTCAATTATTGCAGTGACAAATGGAGAAGCTAGCCAATTTTTCTCAGTGGAGTTTGAGCACAATGGAATTTTCTTGGGGGAATGCATAGGAGGAGAAATGAAGTTCTCTTACATTGGGTGCAGTCATCAAGCTTTTGACTACTGTCATTTAGACACATGGTCACTGGGGATGATCAAGTATTGCTTGGCAAGGATGGACTATGACCCTACAGACCCTCAAATCAAGGTGTATTGGATTTTGCCAGATAAAGACTATGGTGATGGCCTGCTTTGTGTGGACAATCCACATGTTATAGCTGCTATGGTGAGGTCCAGCAGAGAAGCCAAGACATTGGATTTGTTAGTTGATGAGGAGAACAAGATTCAGACCTTATATCCTAAAATCATACTAAAAGGATGCCCAACAGCAGATGGAAATGAGGATGAAGAAGAAGGAGAGGATGCAGATCATGATGCAGAGAATGCAGAGGAAGGAGAGGATGCAGAGGCAGATCATGATGCAGAGAATGAAATGGAAGGAGAGGATGCAGATGCAGACAATGCAGATAATGCAGTTGAAAACAATGATGGAGAAGAAGAGTTGAATGAAACTGACTCAGACTTTTATGAGAGTGACTATGATTGTGAAGATGGAGATGATGATTTGTTTGCTCAAAATGTGGACAATTCATTGAATGACAACAATGAAGAAGAGGAAGAGATATTTGAGGAGGAAGATCCACTGGATGATGATGAGCTCAACCTGTCAAAAGATGAGTTGGAGAAGTTGAAATATACATTCAGAACATTCAATGCAGAAATGGACATGAGCAACCCAATCTTCAGGGTTGGGCAAGTATTTGGAGAAATGAAAGAGCTAAGGGAAGCAGTCACTGCATACACAGTCAAAAACAGAGTGAAAATCATTAAAGCTAGAAATGAGGCAGAGAGATTCATTGGTGTGTGTCAACCTAATTGCCCTTGGAGGTTGAAAGCATCTAGAGACAATAGAACATGAAGCATTGTCATCAGAGAGTACAATGGAGAGCACACCTGTCAGAAAACATGGGATTCCAAATGCTTGACAGTGAAGTACCTGACTGAGATATTTATGGATGAGTTCAGAGACAATAAGAGCATGGACTTGGGTACATTTGGAAGAAAAGTTCAGCAGAAGTTCAAGCTTAATCCAGTGAGAATGAAGCTTGGCAGGGCCAGGAGTGCTGCACTTAAGATCATACATGGTGATGAGAAAGCACAATACAGCCAGTTGTGGGACTATGGACAAGAACCGAGGAGAAGTAATCCAGGGAGCAAATTCATTGTTTGCACAACCAAAGTGAAGGAAATAGGTGACCTGCTTCCAAAAGATCACCTATCTTCACTATATTGGTCCTATGATGCCTGCAAGAGAGGTTTTATGAGGGGGTGCAGGCCAATTCTATTTGTTGATGGCTGTCACCTGAAGAGCAAATACAAGGGTGTGCTGCTTACAGCTGTTGGGATTGATCCCAATGATTGCATATTTCCAATTGCAATGGGGATGGTGGAGGTGGAGTCAACTTACTCTTGGGAATGGTTTCTCACCACTTTGAAGAATGATTTAAACATCATTAACACCTCCCCTTTCACTATAATGAGTGACAAGCAAAAGGTGTGTTCCATTTGTCCAAACATGCTGCTGTTGCATATTTCCATATGGTGCTGCTGTCTCACATGTTTATGAACTAATTTTGCAGGGTTTGATCAATGCTGTTGAGAAGATATGACCAGATGCAGAACACAGATTTTGTGTTAGACATCTTTATCAAAACTTCCACCAGAAGTTCAAAGGAGAAACACTGAAGAATATGTTGTGGGCCATTGCTAGGTCAACTAATGTGGACAAGTGGACCTTGAACAGAGAGAAGCTGAGGGCACAGAACTTGGAGGCATATAATTGGTTGGATGGCAAGCCCCCCAACCAGTGGGTGAAAGCATACTTCAGAGATTTCCCCAAGTGTGACATCTTGCTGAACAACATGTCAGAGGTGTACAACAGGTAAACTTCAGTTAGTTCACTTTTGTAGCAAACAAGTTCAGTTATGTTTAACACAGTCTTGCAGTGTCACTGAGTTCTGACAACACTTTACTATGTCTCTCTTGCAGCTACATCTTGGATGCAAGAGAACTGTGTGTTATATCAATGCTAGAATGCACAACACATAAAATTACTATGAGGCATGACAGAAAGTACAAAGAAGCTTCAGAAAAGTGGACTGGACTTATCTGCCCCAAGATTAGGAAGAAACTGGACAAGAATGCAGAGTACTCAGGTAACTGCTTTCCAACACATTCAGGACTTGGCATTTATGGTGTTGAATCAGGCAACAACAAGTATGTTGTGGATATTCCAGCAAGAACTTGTGATTGCAAAAAATTTCAATTGGATGGCATCCCTTGCAATCATGTGATTGCCTGTTGTAGAGCTGATAGGATTGACCCTGAAACATTGGTTCACAAGTGCTATAGCATAGAAAACTATCTAAAGGCATATGGGCACAACATCATGCCTATGAGGGACAGGAAAAGCTGGGAAAAGATGAATGGCATTCCCATCCACCCTCCAGTCTTCACAAAGAAAATGGGCAGGCCAGCAAAGAACAAGAGAAAGACACCAGAAGAGAAGAAGAAGAAAGATGGAACTATTTACATCAACAAAAAAGGAGTGGCAATGCATTGCTCAGTGTGTGGCAGTGCTGACCACAACAAGAGAGGACATGCCAAGTTTATGAGGCAACATGAAGCTCAATTAGAAGATGATGATGAAGTTGGAGATCCTTCAATTCTGCAGGTTAAATCAGTGATTTTAGTTAACTGTTTTGCTCTGAATTAGGACTTTGAACAGTGATTTCAGTTAACTGCATTTAAGTTCAGTTATGTTACTAACATGATTTTTTTCTGACTACAGGATATTATGCCAACAAGACTTGATCCTAGGCTTGATCCTATGAATGACATAAGCAGTATGGTCTACACCATAGGCCAGGAGGTGCACTTTTCATATTACTGTCTTTCTATGAATTTGTACCTGCATTTCATTTTCTCATTTATATCTTCTTGACATTTTGTGATCCTGCATAGGAGAGGGCATATGTGAGCACTTGGAATCCTCCTGGGCCACTTCCTGAAGAGTCTGCTTTTGTGGTGCAAGCTAGGGATTCTATCCCTCCCAGAAGAACCACAACCACAGCCACAACAAGAGTGAGGGGAAGAGGAAGAGGAAGGAAGAAAGCTGCAGTAGTACCACATCCAGATGAGCCAGGGTCAAGTGCAACTGGAGGAAGAGGAAGGAAGAAAGGAAAGACAGTGAGATCTGGCACTACAGAGAGAGGAGGATCTTCTGGGAGTAGAGCAAGAGGCAGAGGAGTGGATGGGAGGAGAGACAGGAGGGAAGCTAGCACTTATCCAGCATACAGGCTCATGTTTGCTGAAGATGGAGCAAGGGAGCCAATACCTGATCTCAATTTAACTGAAGAAATTCCAGTTTCTCAGAATGCACCTGGGGGTGACAGTTAGATGTCTGTTTAGTTCATAAATGAACTTCATGCTAAACTGTAGAAGTTCATGTCTGAACTTCATGCCAGCATTTTTGAGTGCAAGACATGTTTCATAATTTATATTTTGTGGCAATGACATTTAGAATTTTTTGGTGACAGACAATATACTTGAGTTGTGCTGAACTCCTGAATTTTGTGCTGAATTTTATGCATTTGGTGAATGTATGAAGTAACTGAATATGGTGACGAAGCACATGTACTCCATTTAACTGAAATAACTGAATTTGGGTGAACTCCATTTATTGTGTGTGCTGGAGACGCCCAAAATTAAAAAATAAAAATAAAAACAAAAAAATGTTTGGCCTGGGTCTCGAACACAGGACCTGTGGTTCGACAAGTAGGGTACAATGCCAGTGCGGTAAGAGTAGGAACTTGTTAGTACAACATGGAGTAATCTACTTGTACTTCTCCATTTTCCTGAATTTTGCACCTCCACTTTACTGAATTTTGTCATGTGTACTAACTGGATTTTTTTGAACTAACTAAATTTTGCACCTCCATCTACTTGTACTGCTCCATTTATTGTGTGCTGGAGATGCCCAAAATAAAAAAATAAAAAAATGTTGGCCTGGGTCTCGAACCCAGGACCTGTGGTCAGAGAAGTAGAGTGCAATGCCAGTGCGGTAAGGGTAGGAACTTGTTAGTGCTAGATGCACAAAGTTACTTGTACTCTTCACAAAGACGCCCACTCCATTCTGGACGGTTCGCGTTCCCACCCACCGCATCAATAAATCCTCCTGCCCACCCACTGCTCCGCCCACCACTCACCACTCCGCTCCCCACTCACCACTCCCCACACACCGACTGCGTCGCCTGCTCTCCCCACTCGCCACCGCCGGCCACCGCCGCCATGGCGAACGTCGAGGGCTGGAAGCTCGCACTGGAGGATCTGGCCGGCAACGACCAGTCGTTCCGCGCGCAGATTCGAGAAGTCTGCACCTGGTTCCCCACCCCGAAGATGATGCTCATGCATGCGCGCGGGTTGGCCAAGCAGCTGACGGACGGCGAGAAGGCCCGTGCCTTCCCCACAGGACTCACAGTGCCGCCTCCGTCCTTCCTCGTCTGGGCAATGCGTGAGGGCACACTCAGTGTGGATCCGTACCAGCGAGCTAGGTGGTGGATGTACCGCTCCACCACCTCTCTGGCCTCGGTCCCCCTCGACGACGACCCTGCGAACGTCGTCGGCGTCGTGCTCGCGCTGCCTGCTCCAGTCGACCTTGCGGACTGCACCTCCGACGATGACCTGACACAGACTGTTGTCATCAGTGACGACGACACAGATGCGGACGAGGTTGTGCTCGTTGCGCCGGTCGCCAGAGAGGGTGGCAGAAGCATGCCCATCGACGTCGAGCTCCTGCCGGACGTCGAGCTCCTGCCAGAATAGGTGAAGGTTGAACAAGAAGAAGAGGTGAAGGAGCCAGAGCAAAACAAGAAGAAGGCGCCGCTGAAGAAAGAGGTGAAGAAGGTGCGCCGCTCCATCCGCCTGCAACAGCTCAAGAACTGAAGAGGATGCAGAAGAGTAGTTAGGTATGCTCATCTATATGTTGGCATATAAGTTATCTATTTTGAGCAGATGTTAGTTGAACTGCTGTATCTATGGCAATCTGGTGTTGAAGTGCTGTTGAACTGCATGTTCTCTGCCCATGTGTGTTTGCTGTTGAACTGTAGGTTGTCTGCTTATGTTGTGCCCATGTGCACACATCCTAAAATAGAATGTACTAGGTGCTCACTTTGTGCCAAATATGCCAAGTTGTACTACCTGAAGATCACTCCCCTTTGCTTAAGTTAACTGAATTTTCATGTGAAATGAGAGAATCATTGGGCTGAAGATCCCTCCCCTTTGCTTAAGTTAACTGAATTTTCATGTGAAATAAGAGAATCATGTGCTGCACTTAACGAATGGGGAATCGATGCGGCCGACAGGGCGGCGGAGACGGCTGGCGTCGGAGGGGAAGGCGGAGACGGCTGGCGGCGGAGAGGGCGACGGCAAAGGGGAGGAGCTAGGGATTTACGAATGGGGAATCGATGCAGAGAGAGGGCGAGGGGGCTTTTTGTAAAATACAGAGAGTGCGAGGGGGCTTTTGTAAAAGTAAGGCGTGTGCCAAAATCCAGTGTGGCATGCCAAATGTCGCGTCCACAGCTGCTTTGTATGATATTGTTACAACAATCAAGTTGGAGGACTAGTTTTGTGGGGTTTTTTTAGTTTTTGTATGAATCTGTTCCCACCCCTACAAGTTTATGTACCAATAGTGGTATTAACTCTTTCTATGAGGACGAGCCAAACCAGGTGTGAGTGTTGCATTTTTAGTTCGAAAATGTTCTAAATTATCAATAATACTACAAATACGAAAGCCCTTACGAAGGGTTATGCAACCTGTCTATTAATTCTACGTTAATGTTAACGTCTACACGTGTAACACGAAGTAACATGGGCCAAACGCCTTCATTACCATCCATTTTGCCACGTCAAAATATATAACATCAGTAAAATCTTTTTTGATTTTCGGCTTATAAATGTTTTATCTGCTAATAAAAAATTCAATTAAAAATCAAGTTTTCACCATTAAATCCGCCTCGACAAGATCTTCAAAACTAGATCCCATTTTGATATATTTCGATGACTTTTTTTGGGTTAAAAATTGCTATGATGTTTACACTATAGTTGCCATAGTGTTTACACTAAAGTTGCCATGACATGTTTTATCTATTTTTTTCCTTCTAGATATGAAGCTATAATTATATTTTCAACTACTTTTTACGACAATTTTTATTAATTAACCATGGCAATTTTTAGTAATTAACCATGGCAAATTTAATGCATGGATCATCACAATTTTTAGTAATACATCATGGCAAATTTAGTTTGTAAATCATGGCGGTTTTAGTTTATAGATCATGGAATTTTAGTTTTTGACCATGACAATTTCAGTATTTTGACCATGAAAATTATTTTTTTATATGAATCATGGCAAATTTAAGTGCATATATCATGGCAAATTTAAGCAATTCATTTAGTTTATGGTTCATGGCAAGTCTAGTTTCTTAATTCCCCATTTTATAATATGTCAAATCATGGCAACTTTTGACACTAAAGTAATGAAGGTAATGTCCAAATAGTTGGGTGTTGTACAGATTATACATATGGACGATGATTAGTAAATAAAGCATTTGAATATAAACTTGTGTATTATATAAAAATATATTAAGTAAAACGTAAGTAAAAAATATTTAAGATATGAAAAACGTAAGTAATAAATTATGTTCAAATACTTGTGTGTTAAAAAATAGTGTACATGCAAATGATCATTAGTAACTATAAACCTGTGTTTTCCCGCAAAAAAATAAATAAACCTGTGTATTATATAAAAATAATTAGTTAATGGGGACATTGAAATTTTTTCTTAAATAAATATCTTTAATGAATCCATACAAAATTATACACTCATGGATTATATTTAAATTTTACGAAATGATGAATACAAACATTTACTAAATTTTTATGAATATTAACTTGTGTATGATTCTTACTCATGACTTGTATTGATGTACTTATAAATTTAATTATTTTACATGATTGAGTATTCATATAAACATTTTTTATTTTAACTTTTGGATGTTTTAGTTATACAAACATTTTTATAATTCGCAAATATTATTTTAAATACATGAATATTTTAAAATAATACCTGAACAATTTTTAAAGTAGGTTATTTCATTTGTATGTGAAATATTTATAACACATGAATATTTAAAGGTTTTTTATTACTGAAATTATAATTTACGTAATATCTACAAATTTCTATAAAAAACAAATAGGTAAAAATGGGCGTTCAACTCCACGAGCGCGTCTGTTCTAGTAGATTAAGACTAGGTATCCCTTTTAAAATTGTACAGGTGGATGTTGTAGTGGCTAGGGCGGCTGTATTACCGGGGGGAGACTTGTATAGGATCTGACTTTTAGGTGAGATCGTAGGATCAACACCAAAATTTCATATTTAGACAATTTTTTACAACATACCTGCAAGGTATGTTTACAACTCTAAAAAAAACCAGCTTCAAACTCGGTCTACAGTAAGAGATTCAAAAAAAGACAAATTCAACTATGAATAATGTCATCTTGGGGTGAATAGTATTTGGCACTATTTAGATCTGATTTTGTCTTTTTTGGTTCTCTAAGTGTACTTTGAATTAGGAGCTGAAACTTTTTAAGGTTGTACATCAAACACGGATGTGTGCCTACAAATATTTTCAGAATTTTTTAACATGTTTGGAGTCTCCAAATGGATTGATCTCATTGATCTCACTTGAAGCTAGATCTCATACAAGTCTCTCCCGTATTACCGTGTTGTCTTGGGTTCTAGACCTGACGGCCTCAGTTATTTGTAACAGGTGGGACATTGTTCAATACATCTAAATTTGTATCCTTTGTATCCTTTGTATAGATGAGAACGTGATTTTTTTTAACCGGCAATGAGAACGTGATGGGTGGAGTGGAAGGGATAGCTAGCGCGATAAACGCAGGTCATGCGACCGATACCTCGTGTTCTTTCCCGCAAAAAAAAGATACCTCGTGTTCTGTTTTTTTGGCGTTAAGTTTACCAGTACAGTGGTCGACTTTTCTCTGGAAATTAAAAACATGAGGGTGTTTAGTGTAAAAAAGCGTCATGGTGGTCAGTTTTTTTCAAGAATAAAAAAATATAAGGGTGTCTGTGCAAAACTGCATCGACCGAGTGCTATCTGTCCCTGACAGGCGGGGCCATATGGACGGATAGGTCCGAAATGTATTTTGTGACCGTATATGCACGCTTGAGTCAAGTTAAGTGACTGCAATTCCGTATTTTAAAAGTTCTAGCACCAAACTGGACATCGTGCGCAAGTTTTATGACTACCGGTGATATTAACTCTAATTCTGTCCGCCCCCCCTGAATTTCATCAGGGTGGGCCCCTCCTCCCGCTTCTCTCCAATCAATTTTTGATAACTGTACTAGCCTACGTAAACGTACGTAACATCCCGTGTATGTAGCATTGCTCCCAAATTATAGATATCTGGAAGAACTTCTTATTTTTTTGTCTAAAAAGATATTCACAGCCTATTGTAAAAATGTTCGGGGAATACAATTTTTTGGTATCATAGTTTTCGAAGAATGTTTGGACATTTTAAAAACTGTTCACACATTTTAAATTATGTTATAATATTTTTATAAAAAGGTTCATGCAATGTAAACAAAATGTTCATAACAATGTTCATTACATTAAAAAATGTTGATAACACTAAAAAAATGTCACAAGTTTTAAAAATATGGTCATGGCATTTTGTAAAAATGTTCACAATGCATTAAAAAATGTTTGATGTGCATTTTATTAATGGTCAACATGTATCCAGACAAACTATTCAACATGTAATTATAAAATGTTCAATGTGTACCTAAAGAGTGTACCTGTATACGAAAAATGTGCAACGTGTGTTCACAAAAAGTCGACATATAATTGAACATAGAAGAAAGAAAAAGGAGAAAAAAGAAAAAGAAAAAACAAACCCCCAAGATAAATAAAAACCCAAAACCTGATGAAAATCGATGAAGAAAAACATAGGAAAAAAACATGTACAACCTTCTCAAAACCGGGTGGAAAGTTCAACGAACTCATCCAGTGAAGCTTCCCAAAACCGTTATGTACTAGTTACTGGGCCAACCCACTCTCAACAACTCTGTAGGCGAGCGTGAGTACCATCTCACAATAAGCGATTTACAGCAATCGCAGTAAGACCAGGCGGCGTGAAAGAAGAATTCCTTGTCCCATGAGCTCTTTTGTCTGTACTTTTGATTTAGCCCTAGTGCGTTTAAGTACGCGGGCTAGTGATCAAATATTGTCCATGCGTCTCAGGATGAATAAATATTGCCCTTAAAAACGGAAATCTATCTCCCACTTCACTATATGTATCAGGATGCCAATTTTGGATTGTATGTCTCGAATTTTGGCTCAGCCGTTTCCTTGGGTCGTGCGAAGGGAATTACTACTGGGTGGGCCCGCTTTGTAAGTGCCTATGCGTAGTGGGCAGTGGATGTGTGTGTGGGGGGGTTCCTGGTTTGGTAGACCATAGTTGGGGCGGTGTGGTAGTTGTGTACGTGTCGATTCGATGCATGGGTCGGTGCTTTGTTGAGGGGAGAGTGGGGTCTGTGTGGTTTTGTGGTGGTCGACACTCGTGTTCCTGTGTTGTGTTGGGTTTGCATTACCGTCGTCATTGCTACTGGAGGTTGTCGAGCGGTGCGAGTGGGAGGTTCTTTGTCTCTTTAAGTGTCTCTATCATGGGATTGGATTCGCCGTCCTCGTTGTTGGCGCCATTTGGTGGTTTTCGCCATGGTCGTGGTTCTGTGCTTCTGTCCGGCTCCGGTACCGCTTCAATTTGGTCGTCTTTGCGTTCTTGATTTTTGATATGTTTCATTGGATCTCGTTGTTTCTTGGTTTCTGTTGATGTGTGATTTTGGCAGATGGTTGGGGGCGGTCTCTGGCCACTTGCTTCCTCGCGCCGCATCGGACAACCTCACAATTCCATCGCTGGATTAACCGCTCTTCAGGTTCATATCTCTCATTCTCATGCAAACTCCACACCCTACATGCCGCCACCTTGCTTCCCTACTTTGTCTTCTTTTCTTCTCCGCTCTCCCGTGCAAGGCTAGCCTTAGTTGTCACTGCCACCATATCCGACGACCCGTCAGCAACACTTCCCTACTACCATGTGCGTTGTTCTTGAAAGGATCGATAGACTAGAGGGGGAGAGGGAATAGGCAAGTACCAACTTTTAGCTCTTTTATCAAATTAGGCTTGACAATAAAATAGGTTGTCTAGATACGCATCTAGGTTGACAACCTATATGACAAGCATAACAACAAGCACACGAGCAAGCACAAGAACAAAGACAATGAAAGCTTGCACAAAGTAAAGGCTAGAAATAACCACAAGTGGAGTCGATGAAGACGAGGATGTGTTTCCTTCTAGAACCTGCAGGAAAAGAAGTACTTATCAAAATGGTGGCTCAGCAGATACCAGTTTATTCCATGTCCTTCACGCTATCTAGGGGCTCTATGGAAGCGTGGCATCAATCATCCATCAGTTCTAGTGGGGCAGCAAACAGGGCATGCGTATGCCATGCTGGGTATCATGGGACATGATGAGACGGCCCAAAATCTTGTTGGATTAGGCTTCCGTGACCTCGAAGTTTTCAAACTCATGTTGCTGTCTCGACAGACCTAGAGGGTTCTGAATGAACCTCACATGCTTAGTGCAAGGATTCTAAAGGCTGCCTATTTCCCAACATGTTCATTGATACATGCAGAGCTGGGACCTCGCCCATCACAAATTTGGCATGCTGTCTTCGGCGGCAGGAGAGCATGGGATCATCCATCGAATTGGGAACGGGGAGACAACGAGAATCTGGGAGCACAACTGGATCCCAAGGACTGGAATGATGAGGCCGATTGCAATATTGGTGCAGCAACCACCACAGTTAGTCTCGGAGTTGATCCGCAACACGTGGGCTACATGGTGCGTGAATCTGGTGAGGGGAGTTTTCTTGCCAACTAACGCTGACGCCATCTTAAAAACTCCTCTATGCACTAGAGATATGGCCGACTTCTATGGACCGAAGATCTTATGGGTCGGTTCTCGGTATGATCATCATATAAGCTCATCGTCGGCATGAAGTTGGGCAGAAAGAGTTGGCTTGAGGAACGCCAGGAAGCTCAAATTGAGCAGGAAAAGCAAAGGATTGTTAACACTATGGAAGAGACATGTCCCATCTAAGATAAAGATCTTTGCATGGAGGTTACCCCAACATTTTTTGCCGACATGGGATGTCCTGCATCATCGTCATATGGCTAAAACCCATGTGTGTGCCCTGTGTGGAGCGAGCTGGCACCATTCACTACTTAATTGTAGCATGGCCTGTAGTGCTTGGGCTCTTTCCAACGAACATATTGTTGAACATATGTGCACCAATCACAACACGAATTCGGAGAGCTGGTTGTTTGCAATGAACGAGACGATGCAGCAAGAAGAATACAGAAGAATGATTGTGACCTTATGGGCGATATGGGCAGCATGGCAAAAAGTCATCCACAAAGACATATATCAAACTCCATATGCAACCCATTGCTTCATCAATTCATTTCTGGACAAGATCAAAGCGCTTCAGAAACCAGTTGCTAGGGCGATGTCCATTTCGTCAGCGCCGAGGCCAAAGCATTGGCTTCCTCCACAGTAGCTAGGGCAGGAGGCCATGGGTCTCTAGCCGCTATATGCAGGGACCAATCAGGGTCATGCCTCGGAGCTTCGGCCATGAGCATAAACTACACTAATGGTCCAACAATTCTCGAAGCATTGGCGATAAGAGAGGTGACAACCCACAAGTATAGGATCGCAATAGTTTTCGAGGGTAGATTTCACCCAAAATTATTGATTCGACACAAGGGGAGCCAAAGAATATTTGCAAGTATTAGCAGTTGAGTTGTCAATTCAACCACACCTGGAGAATCAAATATCTGCAGCAAAGTGTTTAGTAGCACGATAGTATGATAGTTTGATAGCAGTAGTAATAGTAACAATAGTAACGGTAGTAGCAACACTAGCAGTTTCGTAGTGATTGTAACAGCAGCAACAACAACGAAAGTAACTTAGCAAAGATCTATGCGAAAAGCGTAGGCATCGGATCAGTGATGGATATTTGTGTTGGATGATATTCATCATATAATAGTCACAACGTAGAGTGATACACAATAGCTCCAATTCATCAATGTAATCTAGACATGTATTTCGTATATAGTCATATGTGCTTGTAATAAGAACTTGCATGACATCTTTTATCCTACCCTCCCGTGGCAGCGGGGTCCATAAGAAAAACTAAGGGATATTAATGCCTCCTTTTAATAGAGAACCGGAACAAAGCATTGGCACTTAGTGAATACATGAACTCCTCAAACTACGATAATCACCAGAAAGAATCCCAATTATTGTCACCTTATGGTATGCGGACCATAACACGTAATAGGTGCATATAACTTGCAATATAGGATCAAGAACTCAAATATATTCATGAAAACATAAAAGGGTTCATATCTGAAATCATGACACTCGAGCCCTAATGAGAAGCATTAAGCATAGCAAAGTCATAGCAACATTAATCTCAGAACATAGTGGATACTAGGGATCAAGCCCTAACAAATTGACTCGATTACATGACAAATTTCATCCAACTCCATCACCGTCCAGCAAGCCTACGAAGGAATTACTCACTCTCAATGGTGAGCATCATGGAATTATTAATGGAGAAGAGTTGATGATGACGACAGCGACGATTTCCACCCTCCGGAGCCCCGAACGGACTCTAGATCAGCCCTCCTGATGAAGAACATGAGTGTAGGATCAAGAAGAGGTGTCTAGAGGGAGGGTGATTAGACCCTCAACAAACAAAAGTGTCAGTTTTTAAGTTCTTCAAGTTGAGGTGGAGTTTTAGCACAATTTTAAGCATGCACAATACATTTCAAGCAAGCATGGCGAGAGTATAAGCAGCGGAAAGAGTAAAGCATGCTAATTGCAAGAAAGTAAAGGGATGGGATTGGAGTGTGCAAACGAAATGAAGACACGGAGATTTTTGGCGTGGTTCCGATAGGTGGTGCTATCGTACATCCACGTTGATGGAGACTTCAACCCACGAAGGGTAATGGTTGCGCGAGTCCACGGAGGGCTCCACCCACGAAGGGTCCATGAATAAGCAACCTTGTCTATCCCACCATGGCCATCGCCCACGAAGGACTTGCTTCACTTGGGTAGATCTTCACGAAGTAGGCGATCTCCTTGCCCTTACAAACTCCTTGGTTCAACTCCACAATCTTGTCGGAGGCTCACAAGTGACACCTAACCAATCTAGGAAACACCACTCTCCAGAAGGTAATAGATGGTGTGTTGATGATGAACTCCTTGCTCTTGTGCTTCAAATGATAGTCTCCCCAACACTCAACTCTCTCTCACAGATTTTGCTATGGTGGAAAGATGATTTGAGTGGAAAGCAACTCGGAGTGGAATGTCTTGGTCTCAACACATGAGTAGGTGGTTCTCTCTCAGAAAATAAGTAGTGGAAGTGTAGGCACGTTCTGATGGCTCTCTCTTAAATGGAGATGGGGGTGGAGGGTATATATAGCCTCCACACAAAATCCAACTGTTACACACATTTGACCCAACTCGGTCAGACCGAATAGATGAACTCGGTGAGACCGATTTAGTTCAAAATGTGAACGTTAGGAATCTCGGTGGGACCGACATGATCAACTCGGTGGGACCGATGTGCTAGGGCTAGGGCAAAACCTCATATCTCGGTGAGAACGATTTCAGCAATGAGCAAACAGAGAGTTGGTCAGGCAAACTCGGTGGGACCGATTGCACATCTCGGTGAGACAGAAATGTTAGAATAGTCAACAGAGAGTTTGCAAGACCATCTCGATGAGACCGAGATCCGTATCGGTGAGACCGAATTGTCTAGGGTTTCTGGCAGTGGCTATGTCCAATTGAACTCGGTGGCGCCGGATAGATCAAATCGGTGGGGCCGAGTTTGACTTTGGGTTTTGGACATATTTGGAGTGGGAAAGTGGTTGAGGGTTTTGGAGCAATATCACAAGTAGACGGTTAAGCAACACGTCATCCCCTTTTAATAGTATTGGCTTTCCTATGGACTCAATGTGATCTTGGAACACTAAAATGAAAATAAAGAGTCTTGAGCTTTTTCCAATCTTTGTCCTTAGCATTTTGAAGGGGTTCCACATCCTCTTGTCCTTGCCATGCCATTGTTGAACTGATCTGAAATAAACTAGATAAAGGTATTAGTACAACAAGAGATATGTTGTCATTAATTACCAAAACCACCCAGGGAGCACTTGTGCCTTCAATCTCCCCCTTTTGGTAATTGATGACAACATACATCAAAGCTTTAGATAAATGATATGAGGAGTAACACATAATGCTTTGGAAAGACATGTAACATGCATAGGCTCCCCCTACATGTATGCAATCATGTAAAGATGGAATATGAAAACATGTGAATGCATAAGCATGTCGGAGCAAGCAATGATTTACATGTATCTTGGCTATATGCATTAGAGAAAATGATGTAGATAAGATAAGTGTACCTTCATGTTCATGAATCCTTCTTGCAAACAATATGTACATCAACAAGAAATCATCATGCACATGAGTGTGATGCATATACTTACCTTGTGGTCTTGAGCTGGCTTTGGAAGAGGTGAACTTGAGAAAACAGGGTTAGATAACACAAGAACACTCTAATTAAAGCAATTTCAGGAAACCACAAGAGTACCAAGACCGGGATGACATGTAATGAGTGAGTACTTAGTACTCCATTTGGATATAGTCACGTCCCCAAAGATTAAAGATATGCAATGAATTCCAAAGATTTTCTTCCCCTAGATATGAACTCTTTCTCCCCTTGAATCTGATATTAGATAATGGGAGAAGGTAGGGTAAGAGAAAATCAAAGCAAGAAATGGTACAATCAACTATATATTAACATGTCTTTCCCCTCTTAAAGACATTTGACTTCTCTCCTCTATTGTAATAGGCATCTGGAGAAGCTAAGATGTGCTTTCTCTCCCATGTGATAAGCTTTGATGTGCTCTCTCCCCCCTTTGACATCACTTCCAAGAAGGGAACTTCTGGAGTATGAGTCAAATAGGGTTGGTCCTTGAGACACATTACAAAGCAGCATGTAGTTTATGATGCAGGTAGAGGATAATAATCATTGAGTGGAGCTGGAGAAGAAAACAAACATGCAATGAAAAAAGTTTTCTCGGCAGTGAAGTCGGTAACGCCGACCTGTTCTCATCGGTGACATCGAGTTGGCGTATCTGTCAGACTGGGTTAGTCCGTGTCGGTTGTACCGATGAACTATCTACAAGTAATTCCTGTAGTTTGGTCTATCCGATAGGCATGAATCGGTGAGTCCGAGTTCAATGTAAAGTAAAAGATTTGTCAACTCAGCTCACTAGACAAATTAAATCTCACAAGGATTTGCAACGAATTAAACACAGAAAGAAATGCAGACAAGAGATCTAGATGAAGTGAACAAAGAAACACTAGGGAACTTCATCTAGAGGGGGGGGGGGTCGGCGACAAAGTCACCTATGTTAGAGTATATTGACAAGGAGTCAAGTGATAACACTTGATCGTAGGTCATACTCATTGTTTAAGCTCAAAATGGGGTTACCATTTTTCGTTTAAGCATTTTGATGTATTCACATCTCGTTGAGTTGCTTTGACTCATGACTTGGGTCAAAGCTTCTCTAAGATGGAATAACATACCTTGGTGAAAGATCGTGGATGTAGCCTAGAGGGGGGGGGGTGAATAGGCGCTTCAAAATAATTACGATTTAGGCTTGAACAAATGTGGAATAAACCTAGCGGTTAATTTGTCAAGCACAAAACCTACAACAACTAGGCTCACCTATGTGCACCAACAACTTATGCTAAGCAAGATAAACAACTAGGTGATAGCAAAATATATGACAAGAAACAATATGGCTATCACAAAGTAAAGTGCATAAGTAAAGGGCTCGGGTAAGAGATAACCGAGGCACGCGGAGACGATGATGTATCCCGAAGTTCACACCCTTGTGGATGCTAATCTCCATTTGGAGCGGTGTGGAGGCACAATGCTCCCCAAGAAGCCACTAGGGCCACCTTAATATCCTCACGCCCTCGCACAATGCAAGATGCCGTGATTCCACTAAGGGACCCTTGAGCGCGGTCACCAAACCCATACAAATGGCAACCCTTGGGGGCGGTCACCGGACCCGTACACTTTGGCAACCCTTGGGGGCGGTCACCGGTACCCATCAAATTGCTCGGGGCGATCTCCACAACCTAATTGGAGACCTCGACGCTTGCCTGGAGCTTTACACCACAATGACTGAGCTCCGAACACCACCAACCGTCTAGGGCGCCCAAGCACCCAAGAGGAACAAGCTCAAGGGTACCAAGCACCCAAGAGTAATAAGCTTCTCAACTTGTAACTTCC
Source organism: Aegilops umbellulata (assembly GCA_032464435.1). Taxonomy (NCBI): domain Eukaryota; kingdom Viridiplantae; phylum Streptophyta; class Magnoliopsida; order Poales; family Poaceae; genus Aegilops; species Aegilops umbellulata. The sequence goes on from CP136059.1 coordinate 258,739,443, forward strand.
ACGTATCATGTGGAGAACTCAAACCGATGCACCAAATGCAATGGCAAGGGCACACGGAGTGCCCAAGTCCTTCTCTCTCAAATCCCACCGAAGCAACTAATGCTAGGGAGGAAAATGAGAGGAAGAACAAGAAGGAGAACACCAAGAACTCCAAGGTCTAGATCCAAAGGGTTCCCCTCACATAGAGGAGAAAGTGATTGGTGGAAATGTGGATCTAGATCTCCTCTCTCTTTTCCCCCCAAAACTAGCAAGAATCCATGGAGGGATTGAGAGATAGCAAGCTCGAAGAAGGTTAAAAATGGGGGGAAAACACGAGCTAGAAGGATAAGGTTCATTGGGGAAGAAGACCCCCTTTTATAGGTGGGAAAAAATCCAACCGTTATGCAGCCCGCAGCCTGCATCTGGGCAGTACTACCGCTGCCGGAGCGGTACTACTGCTGCCACAATGGTACTACAGCTGTGGCAAGCAGGCATAGGGCAACCAGGGCTGAGGGAGAAGAGGTACACACACTAGGGCGGTACTACCGCTCTGAGGGCGGTACTACCGCCGATAAGCGGTATTGCCGCTCCCTACAGCCGCTGGAAAATAGAGGAGGGCAGCAAGCTAGGCCGCAGTCGGAGCGGCAGTAGGAGCGGTACTACCGCTGATAAGCATCACTACCGCACCCTACTGCCGTCCCTACTACCGCTCCCCTGCGTGGTCTTTTACGAAAACCCGAAACTAAAAATCGAGACAACAACTGGGGCGGTAGTACCAGCGGCACTAACAAGCGGTACTACCGCCCTGACCACGGTACTACCGCTTAGCACACAACACCCCTTGTTTTGCACAACACGGAAACTCCAAAGAAAACCAGATCTGCCATAACTTCTGCAAATGAGCTCTGAATCGAGCAAACTCAAGCTTGTTGGAAACAAGACAACGAGTAGCATCAAAACAGCGAGTGAGGTATGCCTAACAAATAGAGGAGAGAAACCTCCAACCAAGAAGAACCGGCATAACCTCCAACATCAAAAACATCATAGAAGATGCGAGTGAACTCCGTTTTCAATGAACTCGGGCTTGTCATCAAGATGACCAAAAGCTCCAAAACTCACAAAGAGAAGAACCAAACAAGAACCAATAAAGATGATGCAAGGATGCAATGGTTTGAGCTCTCTATGAACGATACGATCAAGCTACTCATCGAGAGCCCCCCTTGATAGTACGACAATCGATCCTATAACCCGGTCTCTCAACTACCACCATGAGACCGGTAAAATAGAAAACCTATCAAGGGCAAACCTTTGCCTGGCGCATAGCCCACTTGAGCTAGATGATGACGATCTTGACTCCCTCAAGTTGGACCACCTTTCTTGATTGTGATGGCTCGATGAAGACTAGTTGATTGCTCCCCCACAACCAGTATGGGTGAGCCACTCTTCCGCACATTTCCACAAGTCCATTGTCACCACAATGGACGGTAAGCTTCAAGCACTTGATCTCTTCGTGATGCTCCACTTGAACTTGCACACGACAATCTTGAAGACGATCACCACTTAATGTCATCCTCTCCATGGGTTGTATGACATCTTCCTCTTGACGCAAGCCCATGGACACATACCTAAACCCACATAGAACTCTCACATAGACCATGGGTTAGTACACAAAGTGTAATGGACAAAGTTTACCATACCATGGGATCACTTGATCCCTCTTGGTACATCTTCTACGCTTTGTGTGTTGATCAACTTGATTCACTCTTGACTTAGTCTTGATCAACCTTGATTCTTTCCAACTCTCTTCATTTGGATGATGTCTTGAAGGTAAACATGAATGATCACACAATCTTCTTCTTCAATACATGCTTGCAATAAGCTCAACTCTCACATGACCAATCTTTGGATAATTCCTTGAATGGCACCTCGGTCGACACAAACTCTCCTTGAAACCAACACATGTACTCCAAGAAAAGCTTATGGACAAAACCTTCAAATATAACTCAAGGCAACCATTAGTCCATAGAGATTGTCATAAATTACCAAAACCAAACATGGGGGCACCGCATGTTCTTTCACTTGGGTTGTGTTGATCTTGGTCATGTAGTTGAACTTGCGTTGGATGCTCAAGGTTGATGTAGTCCATCAAGAGTTGAGAGCACCACTTGTAGTTTGAGTTCATCTTCCTACATGGGTTAGTTTTTGCAAGGAAGAGCACTTGTGTATCCAAAATGACAATCATGAAACTTGATACCAAATGAAATTTGATATATAGAAATTGTCAAAGGATATGTTGAGTGAGCTCATCCGATCCTTCCTTGTTTTCGACAACCATATAGTAGAAACTTGGTGATGTAGAGATTTCTTAAGATGTGAGTGACTTGAAATCTCATAGATTTGGGCTCATCCAAGTACCTACAAGGATTAGATAACATGCAAGGGTACAAGTATAGATCCAAGACATATGATCATCATAAGAGAATTATCAAGGATTAGTCATAAAAAGACTCATGCCTTGCATGCATCTAGATGGAGTTCCTACTCCAAGTTTGAGGCATCAATGATGTTCAATTCACCTCTCAAACGGCAAAACACTTTCTCATCAAGCGGTTTGGTGAACATATCCGCCAATTGCTTATCGGTATGAACATGCTTAAGATTGGTGTCTCCTTTAGCAACATGATCTCGAATGAAATGATGTCGGGGGTTGGGTGCGACATATGCCAAGGGATGGCTTATCATGGTGGGGGCGAGTAGAACATCGCCGGTGCCTGGAAGCGGGATGAGGCGTAGGCATGCACACGGCGAATCTTACCCAGCTTCAGGACTCTCCGAGGAGATAACACCCCTACTGCTGCTCTGCGGGGTCTCCGCATGATCACTATGGCAAAGTGTGTACAAGGTTGCTCCTTGAGATGTTTCCTGGAGGTAGGAGAAGGCAAGGCTAGCTCTCTCCTTCCTATACTCTCTGGTCTAGTGCAAATAGAATCGAACCCTTTGCATGGGTGCCCCGGGGGGTTTATATAGGCCTACCCCCCGGGGGTACAATGGTAATCCGGCTGGGCGCGGGTCCCAGCCGTCTGTCTCTCAGGCCGCCATCTTCTCCGCCGACTACTGAGGCCCGCCAGCTGGTGGGCCCCGCCGACTGGCCCGGTACGGAGCCGACAGGCCTTGTCCGCCGCGGGCGGGTCTTGCCGGCTGCGGATTACTGTAGCCGTGCTTCTAATGACGCTGGCTGGGTCATGGGGTCATGGCAACAGTGCTGCCGCCTGACGAGCGATCACTGTTGCCACCCCCCGTCTTGTCTGGTTAATGGCGTGCGGGGCCCGTGGGAGGGGCCGGCCGACTCTTGGAGGCCGACTCCCACGGGGTCCGTCTTATGGCGCTCTCGCCGTCTTTTGTACCCCCGCTGACCGGCGGGGCCCGCCGTCTCTGGGCCGTACAGGCGGGCCGACGTGGGCACAGGGTTCCGCCACTGGGGCTGATGTCAGGGTTGGCATGGCAACAGTGCCACGCCGGACGGAGATCTCTGCTGGTATGGTGCACTGTGGCCACTATCGCGCCTCGGCCTTTGAATGGATCCGTTGCGGCCGTGCGGACGGTTGGGATTCCTGTGCAGTAACTTCGTGCGGTAAATCGTGGGGGTCGTGGGGTCCTGGGCGCAGTTAATCTTACGACGCCCCATCGGCTTCTCAGCCTACGAGCCTATAAGTAGGCGGAGGGAGCGGGGCGGCGAAGCACGCGCGCTCATTCTCCCTTACTCCCCTTTGCTTCCTCTTCCTTCTTCTTTCCTTCGCCGTCGCCGCGCCGAACCTCATCACGCCCACAACGATGAGCTCTTCTTCTGCTGTCGCGTCCGCTGCCGTGCGCTCCGGCGTGTGGGACGGCTCCGAGGTTGACGACGACCACATCGAGTTCCTCCGCAAGACGCGTCGCCTCCCCGGCAAGGATCTAGTGCAGGCCCGCGCCGCGCCGGCGAGGGAGGTGTCGCCGGCGCCGGAGGAGGGCGAGCGGGTCGTATTCCGCTCGCACCTCATGCGCGACCTAGGGTTGCCGGCGAGCGGTTTCTTCCGCTCGTTCTTGGAGTTCCACGGCCTCCAGCCACACCACCTTACCCCGAACACGGTGGTGCTGCTGGCTGCCTTCGCCACCCTGTGCGAAGGCTTCCTCGGCGTTCTCCCCACCATCGAGTTATGGGGGGAATTCTTCCAGTCCAAGCTCGGCACGCACGTCGCCGGCATGCCAGCCCAGTGCGGTGCCTTCATCGCAATGCGGAGGTCGGTGTCCGACAACCCGTTCCCCACCATCTCGCTGATCAAATCGGTGAAGATGTGGAAGCGATCTTATTTTTATTTGAAGAACATCGCCCCGGAAGGCGACTGGGTCAACCTGCCGCCTTAAGAAGCCGGCGCGCCGGCTGGAAGGCTCCCCAGCTGGTCCCACCGGGCCAAGACGCTGACTCCTGCTGGTGCCGCCGCCGTCGCGCGACTCCGAGTGCTGATGCAGTCGGAGGGTCTGACTGGGGCCGACTTGCTGGACGCCGTCGTGGCGCGCCGAGTCCTTCCCCTCCAAGGCCGGCCTCATATGATATGTCAGATGAGTGGCCACCGGGACCCAAGTCGGATGTGCTCCAAGGACATGCTCCACGCGGAGGTGGCGGGCACGGTGAATTATATCGCGAACTGCGGTCTCTCGGAGGATTGGCAGTTCGGCATGGAGCCGTACTCGCGCGCCAACCCCCCGCCTGTTGTAAGTCGCTTCTCTTCTTATTCTGCTTTCCTTTTTCAGCCGAATCCGACTTCTAATCTTTTTTAGTCGTTGGATAAGAACCCTCTCGTCCAGCCCTCAGTCGGCACCACGGGGCCGGCCTGCCAGTTTGTCCCCGATCGAGCGGAGAGCGACGTCGACGACCCTGACTTGGGGGCGGCGGCGATGGAGGCCGACGCCAAAGGAGGAGGAGGCGGAGGAGGAGGAGGCGGCTTCAGGCCCTCAGCCACATTTGCTGACTGGCCTGATGACGACTTTGAGGGGGAAGTCGCCCCGCGCCACCAACCAAAGGCCGACGACCACGGCGCGAGTTCGTCCGCCGCCTTGGGTGGTCTAGGCGGCGCGAGGAAGCGCCGGGCCGGGCCGAGTTCTCTTGGCGTTCGGGAGAAGAAGTTCAAGGGGGCGGCCGCCGCGACCAAGCGGGAATAGGCGGTCGCAAAGGCCAACCGCTTCCGCAAGGAAGTGAAGAAGCCACCACTGGTCTCTGCGTAAGTGCTTCCATCCTTTTTCTTTTCTTCTGGTGGATTTTGTCCAAATCTTTTACATGCTTTCCCTGTTCCAGAGCTCCCCTCACCCTTGGGAGGGTTACCGCCGCCTCCATCATGGGGTCAGCAGAGACGTCCGCCACCACTCGGCGGATTGACCCCGCCGCCGACCTCTGGGAGGCGACGGAGCGGAACGCGCAGGAGAAGCACGACGAGGAAGAAGCCGCCCGCCGAGAGAGGCGGAGGCCGAGAAGGCGGCCGCCTCCGCCCAGAAGAGGCTGGATGATGCCGAAGCCGCCGTCCCGGCAAAGCGCCAGGCCGAGGAAGCCGGGCGCCGCTAGTCGGCGTTGTTCGTCATCCCGCTGAAATCGGCGCGGCCTTCGGAATTCACGGAGCAGACTGGGGAAGCCGGCGGCGAGAACCCCATCATGGAGAGGGAAGGCGGCGAGGCCTCCATGTCGGACACGGCCGTGCCGCCACCGCCGCCGTCTGGGAGCGTGCGAGGCGAACAGCCGGCGGACCCGACGGTGCCGCCGACTAAAGACGAGGCCGTGGAGAAGCTGCTCCTTCAAGTCGCCTCGCCAACGCATCACCGTCTTGAGAAGGAGATTTCGGCGCCAAGCCCCTTGGAGACCGGCGCCGCCAGCTCGGCCATCCCAGACGTCGAGGCAACGAGCGCCGCGCCTGCCGGGTGGGTGCGAGGAGGCGGCACAGGCCCGCTGAACCAGGCGCTTCTGGACGTCCAGGCGAAGCTGCGAGCTGAGGGCGACGCCATCCAGAACTGCACCAAGGCGCATCTAGCGTCGCGAGCAGCCATCCGGGTATGTTTTCTTCTGACTTTGTTTTTCTTGTTCTTCTCTATGGGGGCGCGCCAGCGCACCCACTGGGTGTAGTCCCCGAGTTCCGGGCCGGCTGCTGAGGAGGCGGCGCAGAACTCTATTGGCGAGTTCTAAGTACTTACTCTTTTTTGAAATACTTATCACAGGATTATCACAACCTCCGGGTCACCGCCTTCAATCGCAATGTTGAGGAGCTGGCCAAGCGGACTGCCGACTTGTCGGAGAGCCGGAGTGAGTCCTCCTTCTTCTTCGTGGGGGCGCGTTGGCGCACCCGCGGGCTGTAGTCCCTGAGATTCGGGCCGACTGCTGAGCAGTCGGGCCGGATCTTCCTGGCGACCTTCTTCGTTGATGACTTAGCGTCTTCTTCTTCTTTTTTCCTCAGAGGCCAACACCGTTCTTCAGCAGCAGCTGGGCAAAGCCAACACCGCCTTGCGTGCCAAGGGGGAAGAGTGCGGCAAGCTCGTCGCAGAGCGCGACCTGCTGGCTACGCAGCTGGCGGAGCAGAGGGAGCTGCTTAAGAAGGCGCAGGAGGAGGCGGAGAAGAAAGAGACTGCACTCCTGGCCGAGTTCGAGACCGAGCGCTCCTCCTGGACTGACAAGGAGGCAATGCTGACCTCCGACTTCCATGAGATTGAGGATATCGTTGATGGTGAGTTTTCTTTACTCTCTTTCTTTGAGCCGCCGACTGCAGGTCGGGCTGACTCCTGATTTTCTGACTTGCTTCTTTTTCGTCTTGGCAGACTTCTTCCCCGGCCACACGCAAGCTGCCACTCAAGCCATCGAGGCTGATCGCGAGGCGCGGAGGGCAAATGGCGAGGAGATTGCCGCCAATGCCCCCCGGACCCTTGATGAGCAGCTTCTGAGCATCGAGGCTCGTCTGCGGCCGGCCCACCGGATGCCGCGCTGGCTTCAACGTGTCGGCGCCCAGGCAATTGCTGCCTTGTGGCCGGACATGCCGATTTTGCGCACTCCCAGTCGGACTGCCGACCGGTTGGAGGTCGCAGCTGGCTGTCTTGAGGCTTGGAAGGGCTCCTCGGTCTGGGCTGGAGTGCGCCAGGCCTTGGAATTCATTAAGGCGTGGTATCCGGGGCTGGACCTGGACTAGCTGGCCACGCTCCGGGCAGAAGCCCAGCCGGAGCTGGCAGCCACGGAAGATGCCCTCGTCAAGCGCTCCGCGACGATCGCCGAGTACGCTGATACCAGCGTCTTCATTCCTGAGCGGGCTGATGATGGCGAGGAGGCACCGCCGGAGTGGTTTGGAATGAACCCGGACTACGACGAAGACTCGGCGGAGGTGATCGGCTCCAGCGCCGAGGAGGGAGGTGAGGCGGAGGTCGAAGACGAGACGGAGGCGCCAGAAGACGGAGCGGGGGACCAGCCTCAGCTCGACCGCGCCTCCAGCAACGAGCCACGCCCTACCGAGCTGGCTGCCGCTAGAGATGATCAAGCCAAGACCGCCCAGCCGGCCACCCCAGCGCCCGACACCGCCGTCTCCTCCGACCCTCCAAACCCGTCTGCTGCTTCCTAGGCTGCTACCTTGTTTTTATTTTATCTGCTTTAGTAGTCTTTTAAGAATTTGTTAATTCGCACAATTCCACCCGCGGGGTGTATTTTGAACTTCTGTTCAAAGATTCGGCCAAGGGCCTATGTTATGTAAATATTTATCCGAGTTCTATCATTTCTTGCTCATTGCTCTCTTGGCTTTTCCTTTGCCGCCTTCCCTTAGTTGCCGTCTTTGCCGGTCGGACAGCCGCTCTGCAGACTACCGCTGGATCAAGTGCTTGGCTACTTTGGGAAGGCAAGTACTTGGCCGTTCTAGAGTTTCTTAGCAAGTTGAATAGAAGGCGGCAAACCGACTACTCAGGAGTCGGTTTTGCGAAGAGCGGCTGGAAAGCCGGCTTAAGCTATGTTTATGCTTTGAGTTCTTAGCCATTTTTCATGTGGGAGCCCATTCTTCCTTGCTCCTGCCCTCCAGACAGTCGCACTGCGAGCTGCGGCTTCTGACAGGAGACGTCTTAGGCACCACACACTACTTGTCCGACTGCAGGAAGCATTTCATAGCGCAAGACGGCCAGTCCCCGGGCCGACTAGTCGGACCCGGTGCCAAGCGTCATAAAAAAAGAGTGGCATACTCGAAGGCATAATTCTGATCATACAGATAACAAAAAGGGCAGTCCCCGAGCTCGTCTCGGGGGCCCCGAAGTCTTGGTACTTTAATACAAAGGAGAAGATTTGCATTCCATGGCCGCTCCGTCTCTTTGTCGGAGTCGTCCCTCTTGCGTGCTTCTGAGCGTCGATCAGATAGTAGGAGTCGTTGCCCAGTACTTTGCTGATGATGAAGGGGCCTTCCCAAGGCGCCGACAACTTGTGTTGGCCGGCTGTCCGCTGGATCAGTCGGAGCACAAGGTTGCCCTCTTGAAAAGATCTCGGCCTGACCTTCCTGTTGTAGTATCGGCGCAGGCTCTGCTGGTAGATGCTGGACCGGCTGAGTGCCAACAGCCGGCCCTCTTCCAGCAGATCGACGCCGTCTTGACATGCTTCTTCTGCTTCCTCCTCGGTGTACATGGTGACTCGCGGGGAGTCGAACTCTATGTCTGTTGGGATGACGGCTTCAGCACCATAGACGAGGACGGCTGGCAACTTGTCAAGCCAACAGCCGGCCGAACGCTCCAGTGGTTCGACCAGTCGAGGCTTTATGCCAGACAGGATGAGGCCGTTTGCTCGCTCCACCTGGCCGTTTGACTGTGGATGGGCAACGGACGCTAAGTCCAGTCGGATGCCCTGCGTCGCGCAAAAACGGGCCAAGGCGCCTTTGGCAAAGTTTGTGCCATTGTCGGTGATGATGTTGTGTGGTATGCCGTACCGAATCGTGATGTCGGAGATGAAAGTCACGGCAGTCGGACCATTCAACTTCTTGATGGGCTTTACTTCTATCCACTTGGTGAACTTGTCCACCGCGACAAGCAAGTGAGTTAGGCCGCCTCATGCCGTCGTGAATGGTCCCACCATATCCACGCCCCAAACTGCAAAGGGCCAGGCGATGGGGATAGTCTTGAGCGCTGAAGCCGGCTGATGCGGCTTGGAGCAGAACTTCTGGCACCCCTTGCACTTTTGGACCAATTCCTTGGCCTCTTCTAGGGCAGTCGGCCAGAAGAAACCGTGTCGAAAAGCTTTGGCAACGAGTGCTCTTTAGGCTGCATGGTGGCCGCACTCGCCTTGATGGATATCTTTGAGAATTGCTTGGCCTTGCTCTGGCTCGACGCAGCGCAGGTAGACACCAGTGACGCTGCACCTGACCAGCTCTCTGTTGACTATGGTGTAGGCCGCTGCTCGGCGTTGTACTTGCCGAGCCAAGATCTCATCGGCAGGCAGCTCTTTGTTCACCAGGAATTTGAGGATGGACTGTGCCCATGAGGGTGCTGCTATTTCTTCGACTGCCAGAACTGCGACCTGGACGAGGGCGGCTGGGCTGGGAGGTGGCGGGCTAGCGTCCGTGGCCGCTTGCTGGATTGACGAAGTCCCCGGACCGACCGATGCAGTCCCCGGGCCGAGCTCTGGAGTCTTCGGTCTGGTCGCCGCAGTCCCCGGGCCTGGTTCTGAAGTCCCCGGGCCGGCTTCGACTGCGGCCTTCTTGGAGTCATCTGCAAGAGTTCTCGTGCCGTCTGCTGGGGCTCTTGAGTCGGATCTGACTTCTTCAGGGGGAGCCGGCACAAAGATGGAGTCTGATTCTGGCGAAGGCTTGATAGACGGCTTGAGGAGGCGCTGAAGGGCGACACCGGATGGTATTGCCTGGCGGGTGGAGCCGATTCGTGCCAGGGTATCTGCTTGGTCGTCGTCGTTTCTTGGCACGTGGAGGAACTCGCACCCCTCGAAATATCCACTGAGTTGCTGCACGAGGAAGCGGTAGCTTGCCATGTTTGCATCCTTGGCGTCCCAGTCGCCAGATGACTGCTGGACCACCAAGTCGGAGTCGCCATAACACAGGATCCGGCGAATGCCAAGTTCTTTGGCAAGCCGGAGCCCGTGAATGAGCGCCTCGTATTCGGCGACGTTGTTGGAGGCGGCGAAATGGATCTGCAGCGCATACTTGAGCTTGTCGCCTTTAGGAGAAGTGAGGACAACGCCGGCTCCCAAGCCAGTGCGCATCTTGGAGCCATCGAAATGCATCCGCCAATGGGTGGAGTCGGGCGCTGGCGGCAGGTACAGGGTCTCGGCCCAGTCGACGAGGAAGTCGGCCAGTGCCTGCGATTTAATGGCGGTGCGGGGCTGATAGTAGATCGTGTAGGGGGCCAACTCTATGGCCCATTTGGCCACTCGGCCAGATGCATCTCGGCTTCCGATGATCTCGGCTAGTGGGGATGTGCAGACCACAGTGATTGGATGCTCTTGAAAGTAAGGCTTCAACTTCTTGGCAGCAAAGTGCACGCCGTAGCACATCTTCTGGTAGTGGGGGTAGTTCTGCTTGGAGGTCGAGAGCACTTTGCTTAGGTAATATACCGGTCTCTGGACAGGTAGTGCCTTGCCTTCCTCCTTGCGTTCAACTACGATGACTGTACTGACTACCCGGCTGGTGGCGGCAATGTACGGGAGCATGGGCTCTTTGGGAGTCGGAGCCGCCAGCACAAGGGGAGTAGCCAACATCTTCTTCAGCTGGAGAAAAGCCTCGTCCGCCTTGTGGTTCCACTCGAAAAAAGTGGTCTTCTTCATGAGCTGGTACAAGGGGAGAGCTTTCTCGCCCAGCCGACTGATGAATCGGCTGATGGACGCCAAGCAGCCAGTGAACTTTTGCACATCCAGCAATCGGCTGGGTACCTCCATCCTCTCGATGGCCTTGATCTTCACAGGGTTGCACTCTATGCCGTGTTCGGAGACCAGGAAGCCAAGAAGCTGGCCGGCTGGTACTCCGAAGACGCACTTCTCAGGGTTGAGCTTGATCTGGAATCGGCGCAGGTTCTCAAAGGTCTCCTTGAGGTCTTCCAGCAGTGTTCCACGTTTTTCCGTCTTCACCACCACATCATCCACATAGACGTGGGCGTTTCTGCCGAGTTGCTTGAGGAGGCACTTCTGCATGCAACGCTGAAAGGTGGCGCCGGCATTCCTCCAGCCGAACGTCATGGTCAGGTAGCAGAAGGCTCCAAACGGTGTGATGAAGGCAGTCTTCAGTCTGTCTACCGTGTTCAGCTTGATCTGGTGATATCCTGAATATGCATCTAAGAAGCTCAACAGCTCGCATCCGGCTGTGGAGTCTATCACCTGATCAATTCTCGGCAGAGCAAACGGGTCCTTGGGGCAAGCTTTGTTGAGGCTTGTGTAGTCAATACACATCTGCCACTGCTTGTTCTTCTTCAGCACCAGGACCGGGTTTGCTAGCCATTCTGGAAAAAACACTTCTATAATAAAGCCGGCTGCAAGGAGTCGGGCTATCTCTTCTCCAACAACTCTTCTTTTCTCTTCTGACAGGCGGCACAAGGGCTGCCTGACGGGCTTCACATCAGATCAGACATGTAAATTGTGCTTAGCGAATTCCGTCGGTACACCTGGCATGTCTTTGGGGGACCATGCGAAGATGTCCCGATTCTCACGGAGGAAATTGACGAGCTCGCCTTCCTATTTGCTATCGAGGTTTGCACCTATGACAGCGTACCTCTCTGGGTGCTCCGGGTCCAAGGGTATCTTCTTCGTCTCTTTGGCCGGCTTGAACGAGCCCTCAGCTTCCGACTCCTTGGGGTCGGGTGACATCTCTGGCTGCTTGCCGGCCATTGCCACAACCCGATCAAGAAGCCGCTTCTCAGCTGTAATTACCAGGGACTCGGCCAGTCGACTGCTCTCAGCCGTGCAAGCGGACGACTTTCTGTAGTCGTCGGCTATGGTCAGAATCCTCTTGGAACTCGGCATCTTCATCTTGAGGTAGGCGTAGTGGGGGACCGCCATGAACTTGGCCATGGCAGGTCGGCCAAGCAACGCATGGTACGGTCTCTCAAGGTCTACCACTCCAAACCAGACTGGCTCTCGGCGGAAATGATCTTTGTCTCCAAAGAGGACATCTATCAGAATCTTGTCGATTGGTGAGCAGGAAAGGCCAGGGACAATGCCGTGGAACACAGTCCGGCTGTTCTGAAGCTGTCTTTGCTTGATTCCTAACTTCTCCATGGTATCCTTGTACAGGATGTTGATGCTACTGCCTCCGTCTATCAGCACTCGCGAGAAGCGAGCGGCCCGCCTATCTGTGGCAAAGGTGGCATCCAAGACCAGGGCGTAGGAGCCCGGATTCGGCATCACCTCTGGGTGATCAGCTCTGCTCCAACTGATAGGCTTCTCGGACTAGTGCATGAACTCTGGAGTATCTGATGCTACTGCATTCACCTCTTGCCAATGCAGCCGCTTGCTGCGTCGATCATCAGCCACACTGGTGAACACCATGTAGGCTCCGTGCTCTTCTGGGTACTCATCTTGTACTGCAACGACTGGCCTGACAGCCGGCTGCTGGGGTGGAGGCGGAGGCGGCTGCCCAGCAGGCGGGGGAGGTAAGAGGCCGTCTCCCTTGGCGATCCTGGTAAGCCAGTGGCATTTGCTGGTGGTGTGGTTTGACGGCTTCGCGCCGCTGTGGAACTTGCAAGGACCATCTAGAGTCTGCTCGTAAGAGAAACCCGACAACCAGTTGGACTTGCCACCTTTCGGTCGCTTGGGCGGAGGGTGCCCCTCCGGCTGCTGGTCTTCGACTGCCGCAACCTGCCGACTGCTGGAAGCCGGCTGTGGGGCCTTGCGCTTTTGGTCGTTCTGCTGTTGTCGCTGACTAGCATCTCCAGCCGGAGTTCTGGGAGCCTGAGGGGCCACTTTGCCAGTCGCGCTAACTTGAATATCCGCCTTCATGGAGGAGTCGGCTGTGGCGTACTTGTCTGCTATGATCAGCAGCTCGTCAAGGGTTTCTGGCTCGTCGCAGAGGAGCTTGTGCTTGAGGAGGGTGCCTTCTCTGCACCCGGCGGTGAAGTACTCGATAGCCTGCACCTCGTGCACGCCCTCACAGGAGTTCCGAAGCTCGGCCCAACGCGTGAGGTAGTCGCGAGTTGACTCGTTGGGGCCCTGCACGCACAAGGAGAGCTGGCGAGGCTTGGGGGGTCGCTTGTACGTGCTCGTAAAGTTGCGGACGAAGGCCTCGGTGAAGTCGACCCAGCTGTTGATGCTACAGGGCTTCAGGCTGTTCAGCCATGTCCGGGCCGTGCCCTGGAGCATGAGCGGAACATACTTCACGGCGACACGCTTGTTGTCGCTCGCTATGTCGACGGCCGTGGCATAGTCAACCGGCCAATCTTCCGGCTTCACGGAGCCGGTGTACTTGGGTGTATCTCGGGGGAGCGTGAACCCTTTGGGAAAGGGCTCATCTCGGATGCGGGGCCCGAAACAGGGCGGGCCCAACTCGTCCTCTTCTTCCAGTGCCAAGGATCGGTGAAGTCGGTCGATCCGGTGGCGGGCGTCATTCTCTCCGACTCCCTCTCGGCGGCCGAGGCGGTCGTCGAGAGTTGGATGGTCAACAGGCGGCGGGGAGACTCACCTTTCCTTGCGAGGAGGAGGAGGCGGACAGTCGTCCCATCGTTCCACCGCTCTTGGGCGGCCGTCTTGGTCGCGCTCATGATGATGCGTGTCCGACTGTGGCTGACAGCCGGATCCTTGTCTTTTCTTCCGCGGACCCCGCCATTCGGCGTTCGAGACATCGCTCCTTGATCTCGGCGGGGAGGCGGGTCGTCATTTTGTCGTTGCGGCGCCTCTGTGCGGCAGCCGGCTTCGTTCTGCGCGGCAGCCGGCTTCGTTCTGCGCGGCAGCCGCATCGAGGAGTCGCTGGACTCGCTCCGTCATCAGGCGGCGTTCTTCGCCTTCGAAGTTGTCCAACTCGTCTGCCGCTGCTTGGGCGTCTCGGATGTTCTCCGCAGGCGTGGCGTATACGGGGCGATCTGCCCCAAATAGGCTCGCGATGGCAACGCCGCGCTGCTGGACCGCACCTAGGCGGCTGGGCCCAGTTGGAGCGGGCGAGCCGCCCACAGCGCGATCCATCTCGCGCTGGTAGGCTTCTCACAAGCGCCTCATGCTTGCCAGCTTCTTCACGCCTTCGACGAGCTGGAGGCGGCGTGCCTCCAGTGTCTCGGCGTCAGCGTCTTCCGGGATAGGCGCGGACACGTCTTGTAGAGCCGCGTCGAGCGGGTCATGAGTTCCACCGTCGGAGTGCTCGCCATGACCGATGACGAGCACTTCTGTGACGGTGCTCCCGCCGCACTCCGCGCGAGGAAGCAGCTCGTCGTAGACCACCACGTTGGTAGGGAACGCGTCAAGCGACGCGGTGTCGGAGTCGACCAGCATCGGGTCGGTGGAGCCTACGAACTCCAAGTCCACGGCAGGCTCGCCGGCGACGTGGAGTTGGTCAAGGAGGCCCGCGAGGAGGCTCTCGGGGCCGCCCGTGCCTACATCGGATGCAGGCTCGTCGGAGAGGCGGACCTCGTCGACAAGTTCGGCGAGGCAGCTGGCCGCGCCGGCGATCTCAGCGCCGTGCAGCGCGTCGGTGCAAACTCCATCTGGCGTGCCGGGCTGGCTGCGCTCGCCAGGGAGGAAAAAGGTTCCCGTCCAGAGCAGGTCTCCAGACGACGGTGCACCTCGCCCCACGGTGGGCGCCAAATGTCGGGGGTTGGGTGGGACATATGCCAAGGGATGCCTTATCATGGTGGGGGCGAGTAGAACATCGCCGGTGCCTGGAAGCGGGATGAGGCGTAGGCATGCACGCCGGTGAATCTTACCCAGCTTCAGGGCTCTCCGAGGAGATAACACCCCTACTGCTGCTCTGCGGGGTCTCCGCATGGTCACTATGGCAAAGTGTGTACAAGGTTGCTCCTTGAGCTATTTCCTGGAGGTAGGAGAAGGCAAGGCTAGCTCTCTCCTTCCTATACTCTCTGGTCTAGTGCCAATAGAATCGAACCCTTTGCATGGGTGCCCTGGGGGGTTTATATAGGCCTATCCCCCGGGGGTACAATGGTAATCCGGCTGGGCGCGGGTCCCAGCCGTCTGTCTCTCAGGCCGCCGTCTTCTCCGCTGACTACTGGGGCCCGCCGGCTGGTGGGCCCCGCCGACTGGCCCTGTACGGAGCCGACATGCTTTGTCCGCTGCGGGCGGGTCTTGCCGGCTGCGGATTACTGTAGTCGTGCTTCTAATGACGCTGGCTAGGTCATGGGGTCATGGCAACAGTGCCGCCGCCTGACGGGCGATCACTGTTGCCACCCCCGTCTTGTCTGGTTAATGGCGTGCGGGGCCCGTGGGAGGGGCCGGCCGACTCTTGGAGGCCGACTCCCACGGGGTCCGTCTTATGGCGCTCTCGCCGTCTTCTGTACCCCGCTGACCGGCGGGGCCCGCCGTCTCTGGGCCGTACAGGCGGGCCGACGTGGGCACAGGGTTCCGCCACTTGGGCTGATGTCAGGGCTGGCATGGCAACAGTGCCGGCCGGACGAAGATCTCCGTTGGTACGTCGCACTGTGGCCATGCCTGCCCTTGGTAATCGGGGCAGGAGCGGCCCGTACTGCGGCCGTTCCCCGTCCCGTCCCTTCCTACGAAGGCAAGGGGTGGTTGGAGTCGCGGGCCGACTCCCCATAGGCGGCTTCTCTGGAAGCCGCCAGTTAGGAGTCAGCTCATCTTGTAGTCGTCCCTGGGACTCGGCCGTGAATGGGTAGTCAGCAGCGCCGCTGCCGACTCCCAGAGGCGGCCCTCCGTCTTGGGGTTCCTGAGGGGCGTAGCTTGCCCCGATGTCTTGAAAGGTTCTGGGCTTTGGGTTAGCCTACCCGTGGCCCATTACTCCGACAAATGATGACGAACTTCAATATGCTTAGTCCGAGAATGTTGTACGGGGTTGTGAGCAATCTTAATAGCACTCTCATCATCACAAAGCAATGGAACATGTTTCACACATATCCCATAGTCCTTAAGGGTTTGGGTCATCCAAAGTAACTGAGCACAACATGATCCGGCGGCAATGTATTTCGCTTCAGCGGTGGATAAGGATACCGAGTTTTGTTTCTTGGAGGATCAAGACATAAGAGATCTACCAAGAAAGTCACAAGTACCCGAAGTGGACTTGCGATCAACCTTGTCACCGGCATAATTCGAATTGGAGTAGCCAACAAGATCAAAAGAAGACCTCTTAGGATACCAAATGCCAAAATTTGGTGTATGAATTAAGTATCTCACTATCCTTTTCACAACCTTAAGATGACATTCTTTAGGGGCCGCTTGATAACATGCACACATGCACACACTTAGCATAGTATCGAGACATGAGGCACATAGATATAACAATGAACCAATCATAGAGCGGTAAACCTTTTGGTCAACTGGTTTGCCATCCTTAGTCAAGTCAAGATGTCCACTAGTAGGCATGGGTGTTTTACATACCTTTGCTTTCTTGCATATTGAACTTCTTGAATAAGTCCTTGGTATACTTTGTTTGGGAAACAAAGGTACCCTCCTTAGTTTGCTTGATTTGCAAACCAAGAAATATTTTGAGTTCACTCATCATAGACATCTCAAACTTCTCCGACATTAGCCTTCCAAACTTTTCACTAAAATTATGGTTAGTTGAACCAAATATGATATCATCCACATAAATTTGGCACACAAATAATTCACCATTAACCCTTTTAGTGAAAAGTGTAGAATCAATGTTCCCAATTTCGAAGCCTTTTTCAATAAGAAACTTGGTCAAGCATTTATACCATGCTCTAGGAGCTTGTTTAAGACCCTAAAGAGCTTTGTGAAGTTTGTAAACATGATCAGGTTTCTTAGGATTAACAAAGCCGGGAGGTTGTTTAACATAAACTTCCTCCTCAATTTCACCATTTAGAAAAGCACTTTTTATGTCCATTTGGTACAAAGTGATATCATGATGATTGGCATAAGCAAGTAAGATGCGTATGGACTCAAGTGTAGCAACGGGGGCATATGTCTCACCATAGTCCATACCTTCGACTTGAGTGTAGCCTTGGGCGACGAGACGTGCCTTGTTGCGTACAACTTGTCCATCCTCATCTTGCTTATTCCGAAACACCCATTTGGTTCCAATGACATTGTGCTTCTCATCGGGCTTTTCAACCAACGTCCATACTTGATTCCTCTCAAAATTGTGTAGCTCTTCATGCATAGCGTTCACCCAATCCGGATCATCAAGAGCTTCTTCAACCTTCATAGGTTCAATACTAGAAATGAATGAGTAATGTTCACAAAAGTTAGCCAAACGAGTTTTAGAGCGAGTAATTCTCCTGGTTTGAATATCATCAAAGATTTGTTCGATGGGATGATCTCTTGAGACTCTTGCTCGAACTCGTGAGAGCTTTTGTTTGAGTCGGGGTGGAACATCCTCTTCATTGTCTTGTTCTTGCTCTTGTCCTTCTTCATTGTTGTTGGCGTTGTTGTTTTCTTGTGGAGGTAGAGAAGGATATCGATGGGGTTCATCTTGTTGTACTTCCTCGTTTCCTTCATCTTGACGTGTCCCACTTGTGGATGCCTCCAAGTCAACTTGTGGTTCACCTTGGTGTGAAGTTGAGGCTTCCACTTGAACGGACGAGGTACTCTCCTTCATCCCAGTTAGGCGAATCTTGCCAATAGACAAGTCTTGAATTGCTTCCGAGGGATCTTTATCTCCTACATCAATTGGCAGTTGCTCTACTCACGAGCCGTTAGATTCATCAAACTTCACATCTACCATCTCCAACCTTTCGGGTGAAATTGTTGTAGACACGGTAAGTGTGCGAGTTCGAGCCATGACCGAGTAGGAAACCTTCATGAGATTTAGGGGCAAATTTTGAACGACGATGCTTCTCAAGAATGTAACACTTTGAGCCAAATACTCCAAAGTATCCAACTTGGGGTTTGTTACCGGTGAGAAGCTCGTATACCGTCTTACCGAGAAGCTTGTGAAGATATAGTCGATTTGTTGCATGACAAGCTGTCTCAAACACTTCCGCCCAAAAGTGTCTTGGCGACTTGTATTCGTCAAGCATCGTTCTCACCATCTCAATGAGTGTGTGGTTCTTCCTCTCAACAACTCCAATTTGTTGAGGTGTGTATGTAGCCGAGAACTCATGTGAAATCCCTTCTTCGTCAAGAGAGGTATCCACATTGGCGTTCTTGAACTCCGTTCCGTTGTCGCTCTGAACCTTCTTGATCTTCACTTCAAATTGATTTGGGCCTTCCTAGTGAAGTTCTTGAAGATCTTTTACACCTGTGATTTATCATCAAGAAAGAACGCCCATGAGTCTTGAAAAATCATCAACAATGACCAATCTGAATGAGTTACCACCGAGACTCTTGTAGGCGTTGGGACCAAAAAGAACCATATGAAGTAGCTCGAGTGGTCTTCTCGTGGTCATGATGTTCTTCACGGAATGACTTCCTCCAACTTGTTTTCCTGCTTGACAAGCACTGCAGAGTCTATCCTTGTCAAATATGACATCTTTAACACCAAGGACATGATCACCTTCAATAAGCTTATCAAGATTTCACATGCCCACGTGACCTAACCTTCTATGCCATAACTAACCTTTATAGGATTTAGCAATTAAGCAAGTTCTAGGTTGAGCTCTTTTAGTGAAATCAACAATGTATAGATCACCTCTACGTATACCGGTAAAGACCATATTATGATTATCTCTTCGAAACACTTGGCAATCTACTTCAGTGAATATAACATTGAAACCGAAATCGGCTAGTCTAGATGTAACATCCCAAATTTTCAATTTGGAATGTTTTACATTAGATCATCATTGCATATCATATTTTTATTGCATTTTGGTTTGATCCTAGAAATTCTACGCAACTCAAGGACCCACGCAGAGAGTTGGGGATTTCATTATTTTCATATTCGAGTTTTTCTCGAATTTTGAAAACAGGATCGTTTGATTTTAAGTATTTTCTCTTCGAATATTTCTTTTATTAAAATAAGAGAGAGAGGATAAAATGAGTTCCTCAAAAATAAAGAAATATTGGAGATATAATATTAAAATCAAATAAGATTTTTATTCGGAGTTTTATCGCTATTTTATTTGAATTAGGAAAAAATGAATTTTTCAAAATTGCATATTAGGCCCAAATAAATGTTCACCTTGTCTAGCATATTTTTAGGGGACGGGGAAAAATTATTTCGGGATTTTTGGAGTCCGTTTAGTATTTCTTTTATTCGTTTTTCCAAGCAGAAATATTTTTTAAAAAAAGGGGAACCGACCTACGGGCCGTATCCGGCCCGGACTCCTCCTAGGCCCCCCCCTTTATAATCCGCAGCCCCCAGCCCACCCCGCACCAAACCCTAGCCGTCGCCGCCTACCGACGCCACCGACCGCCGTGCCGTTGCCGGACCCACCGCCGCCGCGTCGCCGGTTCTAGTCGCCGTTGACCGTCGTTTGACCGGTTGGTTTTCTTCGGTAAAACCCTTTTGTTTATTTATTTATTTATTTTCGTTAGATCGGTTTTATTTTTTTTCGGTTTAGTTATTTAGCGAACGTCCGTTCGTACGTTCGTATTAACGAACGGTTTTCACCGTTTAGCCGCAGACAGTGAACGTTCGTTCGTTAGCCTGTTCGTCAGTTTTTCTTTTTCTTGGATTTTCCGCGATTATTTTCGATCGCGATTTCTGATCCGATTTTCGTTCTAGTATAACTTTTCGCTCGTTTATCGGAATCAAGCGATTCAAGCGCCTAGAGTTTCGTCTCGAAGCCCTCTTTCTGTTTAACCAACTTAAGCAAGATTTTGCTATTGTAAAATTTGACTTTAGTCCAGATTAGTAAACTAAGCTTGTTTCTTTCGCCGTTTGAGTTTCGTTGCTTCGTTTGGTTTGATTCTTTTTACAAACCGGGATTCTTAAGTTGAACTTTCTGGTTAGATCTCTTATTTGAGTTTTACCCATGCCCTTGCTTGATTGCTTATTGTATGCTTGTTTGTCTGCGATAGAGTACCCGGAGTGCGAAGCGTGCTACGAGTCTCTAGGTTTCGCGGATCATCAGCAAGGCAAGTAACACTTTGATCATACTTCTTTACTATCGAGTTTTATTGCATTAGATCAATCCTCAAACAATTGCATGGTTATGATTTGATTTAAATTGTGGGTTGGGAAGTAGATGAGGTAGTACCTATTCACCTATTTATTATCAAACCTATGGGAGTTACTTCTACGTTGCTTATACTGCTATGCTATGCTCGTAGACGTGGATTGGGTTTGAGTGTACTCATGACAGATGTGAGCATTCTTAATTAATGGTTAACTTAAGGTGGCAACTTTAATACACATTTGGGTGGATTGAGGCACCTGGGGAATCCAGCGATTGCCTGCATTTTTTGGAAATCCCGGGGTACCGTGTGATTCTCCTATGGACTGCCACCCAGGCTCAAAGGGATCATGAGATTATTCATGCTAGAAACTTCCGTGTGCAGCCACAAGCCACTATGGGCTCTGGCATAGTTGAGTATGTTGTGTGACCTCTTTCAGTGGTAAACTAGCAGATGTAGGGGATGTAGGTGGTACAGTCTACGCATCGAAAGAGTTAATGCTTCTGAAAGACTGTGTCTCGGTCATTCGCTTCTCAAACACCATGTAGTGCGAGAAATCCAACGGAGGCGATTGAGTCTTGTGGAGAAAAGTGCGCAAACCTCTATAGAGTGTACAAACTAATCATGGTTAGCCGTGTCCCCGGTTATGGACATCTTGAGTATCTGGTTCTTGGATTATCATGTGGATCTCATCACTCTTAATTATAAATAATGATTGGGTTATTTAATTTCTTTTTAATTGGGATTGAGATGGGGTTTACCATTCTCAATGTTTAACAACCACCATGATAGTTAAATAAAATATATTCCTTTTGTTGTAGGGCAAAATTGGCTTTTCGCAAAACATATTAACCATATAGCCTCCACCAGCCATACATGCATGTAGTGACAGCTTTATTCTATTTACTACTCTCTTGTGTTGCATTGCCAGCATATTCCATGTGCTGACCCGTTTTCGGGCTGCAACGTATCATGTTGCAGACTTTTCAGACGACGAGTAAGGAGTCTTAGGTCATGGTCTTTCACTCAGTGATGCCATTGGAGTTGATAGACTCACTTTATCTTCCAAGCCTTCCGCTGTTATCGTTTTAGATGGCCTTAAGCCATATTCATTGTAATAAGTTCTTTTTTGAGACATTCGATGTAATAAGTGTGTGATTGCTACTCTGTTATAAATCCTTCAAGTACTATGCGTGTCAGCATTACCGATCCAGGGATGACACTGATGCACAGAGATCAGACTGTTTGAGGTCTGGTCGCTACAAGATGGTATCAGAGCACACGCTAAGTGTAGGACACGACCACTAAGCTAAAGCCCTAGATCACTACTCTCTTATCTTTTCTGACTCCTCTCCATTTTCTACTCTTTAGGATGGCGGATGCAAGGATCAAGTTCACGCAACTGGATGAAGACACCCCTTTTGGGCGCCACTTGAAGGAAGTTACTAGGTACCTGAACATTGGAATACCAAGCTTCACAGGGACTTACAATGCCACTTTACCAGAAGAGGAGCGCTTGTTGGAAATATGCCCTAGAGGCAATAATAAAAGCATTATTATTATATTTCCTTGTTCATGATAATTGTCTTTATTCGTGCTATAATTGTGTTATCCGGAAATCGTAATACATGTGTGAATAACAGACAACAACGTGTCCCTAGTAAGCCTCTAGTTGACTAGCTCGTTGATCAATAGATAGTCATGGTTTCCTGACTATGGGCATTGGATGTCAATGATAACGAGATCACATCATTAGGAGAATGATGTGATGGACGAGACCCAATCCTAAACATAACATAAGATCGCATAGTTCGTTTGCTAGAGTTTTCCAAATATCAAGTATCCTTTCCTTAGACCATGAGATCGTGTAACTCCCGGATACCGTAGGAGTGCTTTGGGTGTGCCAAACGTCACAACGTAACTGGGTGACTATAAAGGCATACTACGGGTATCTCCGAAAGTGTCTGTTGGGTTGACACGGATCGAGACTGGGATTTGTCACTCCGCTTGACGGAGAGGTATCATCGGGCCCACTCGGTAATGCATCATCATAATGAGCTCAATATGATGAAAGTGTTTGATCACGGGATCATGCATTACGGTACGAGTAAAGTGACTTGCCGATAACAAGATTGAACGAGGTATTGGGATACCGACGATCGAATCTCGGGCAAGTAAAATACCGATTGACAAAGGGAATCGTATACGGGATTAATTGAATCCTCGACATCGTGGTTCATCCGATGAGATCATCGTGGAGCATGTGGGAGCCAACATGGGTATCCAGATCCCGCTGTTGGTTATTGCCCGAGAGCCATCTCGGTCATGTCTGCATGTCTCCCGAACCCGTAGGGTCTACACACTTAAGGTTCGGTGACGCTAGGTTTGTGATGATATGTATATGCAGTAACCCGAATGTTGTTCGGAGTCCCGGATGAGATCCCGGACGTCACGAGGAGTTCCGGATTGGTCCGAAGGTGAATAATTATATATAGGAAGTGCAGTTTCGGCCATCGGGAATGATCTGGGGGTCACCGGTATTGTACCGGGACCACCAGATGGGTCCCGGGGGTCCACCGGGTGGGGCCACCCATCCTGGAGGGCCCCATGGGCTGAAGTGGGAGGGGGGACCAGCCCTTAGTGGGCTGGTGCACCCCCCAAGGCCCACCCCCTGCGCCTAGGGTTGGAACCCTAGGGTGGGGGGGCGCCCACTTGCCTTGGGGGGCACTCCACCCCCTTGGCCGCCGCCCCCTTGGGAGATTCAATCTCCCAGGGCCGGCGCCCCCCAGGGGGCCTATATAAAGGGGGGAGGGGAGGGGGGCAGCCGCACCCCTTGCCTTGGCGCCTCCCTCTCCCTCTCCAACACCTCCTCCTCCTCCATAGAGCTCGGCGAAGCCCTGCCGGAGTACTGCAGCTCCACCATCACCACGCCGTCGTGCTGCTGCTGGAGCCATCTTCCTCAACCTCTCCTTTGCCTTGCTGGATCAAGAAGAAGGAGACGTTACGCTGACCGTACGTGTGTTGAACGCGGAGGTGCCGTCCGTTCGGTGCTAGGATCTCCGGTGATTTGGATCACGTCGTGTACGACTACCTCATCCCCGTTCCTTGAACTCTTCCGCTCGCGATCTACAAAGTGGTATGTAGATGCAATCTCTCTCCCATGACTCGTTGCTTAGATGAACTCATAGATGGATCTTGGTGAAACCATAGGAAAAATTTTAATTTTCTGCAACGTTCCCCAACAGTGGCATCATGAGCTAGGTCTATGCGTAGTTCTCTATTGCACGAGTAGAACACAATTTGTTGTGGGCGTAGATGTTGTCAACTTCTCTTGCCGCTACTAGTCTTATCTTGCTTCAGCGGTATTGTGGGATGAAGCGGCCCGGACCAACCTTACACGTACGCTTACGTGAGACCGGTTCCACCGACTAACATGCACTAGTTGCATAAGGTGGCTGGCGGGTGTCTGTCTCTCCCACTTTAGTTGGAGCGGATTCGATGAAAAGGGTCCTTATGAAGGGTAAATAGAAGTTGACAAATCACGTTGTGGCTTTCACGTAGGTAAGAAAACGTTCTTGCTAGAACCCTAATTCAGCCACGTAAAACTTGCAACAACAATTAGAGGACGTCTAACTTGTTTTTGCAGCAAGTGCTTTGTGATATGATATGGCCAAAGTTGTGATGAATGATGAATGATCTATATGTGATGTATGAGATGTTCATGCTATTGTAATAGGAATCACGACTTGCATGTCGATGAGTATGACAACCGGCAGGAGCCATAGGAGTTGTCTTTTTTTTGTATGACCTGCGTGTCATTGAGAAACGCCATGTAAATTACTTTACTTTATTGCTAAACGCGTTAGCCATAGTAGTAGAAGTAATAGTTGGGGAGCAACTTCATGGAGACACGATGATGGAGATCATGGTGTCAAGCCGGTGACAAAGATGATCATGGAGCCCCAAGATGGAGATCAAAGGAGCTATGTGATATTGGCCATATCATGTCACGTTTATTATTTGATTGCATGTGATGTTTATCATGTTTTGCATCTTGTTTACTTAGAACGACGGTAGTAAATAAGATGATCCCTCATAATAATTTCAAGAAGTGTTCCCCCTAGCTGTGCACCGTTGCGACAGTTCGTTGTTTCGAAGCACCACGTGATGATCGGGTGTGATAGATTCTAACATTCACATACAACGGGTGTAAGACAGATTTACACATGCAAACACTTAGGTTGACTTGACGAGCCTAGCATGTACAGACATGGCCTCGGAACACAGAAGACTGAAAGGTCGAGCATGAGTCGTATAGAAGATACGATCAACATGAAGATGTTCACCAATGTTGACTAGTCCGTCTCACGTGATGATCGGACACGGCCTAGTTGACTTGGATCATGTAATACTTAGATGACTAGAAGAGGGATGTCTATCTAAGTGGGAGTTCATTAAATAATTTGATTAGATGGACTTTATTATCATGAACTTAGTCTAAAATATTTACAATATGTCTTGTAGATCAAATGGCCAACATAGATCTCAACTTCAACGCGTTCCTAGAGAAAACCAAGCTGAAAGACGATGGCAACAACTATACGGACTGGGTGCGGAACCTGAGGATCATCCTCATAGCTGCTAAGAAAGATTATGTCCTACGAGCACCGCTGGGTGACGCACCTGTTCTCCCTGCAGAACAAGACGTTATGAACGCTTGGCAGTCACGTTCCGATGATTACTCCCTCGTTCAGTGCGGCATGCTTTACAGCTTAGAGCCGGGGCTCCAAAAGCGTTTTGAGAGACATGGAGCATATGAGATGTTCGAAGAGCTGAAAATGGTTTTCCAAGCTCATGCCCGGGTCGAGAGATATGAAGTCTCCGACAAATTCTTTAGCTGTAAGATGGAGGAAAATAGCTCTGTCAGTGAACACATACTCAAGATGTCTGGGTTGCACAACCGCTTGACTCAACTGGAAGTTAATCTCCCGGATGAAGCGGTCATTGACAGAATCCTCCAGTCGCTTCCACCTAGCTACAAGAGCTTTGTGATGAACTACAACATGCAGGGGATGGTAAAGACCATTCCTGAGGTATATGCTATGCTGAAATCAGCAGAGGTAGAAATCAAGAAGGAACATCAAGTGTTGATGGTGAATAAAACCACTAAGTTCAAGAAGGGCAAGGGTAAAAAGAACTTCAAGAAGGACGGCAAGGAAGTTGCCGCGCCCGGTAAGCAAGTTGTCGGGAAGAAGCCAAAGAATGGACCCAAGCCCGAGACCGAGTATTTTTATTGCAAGGGAAGTGGTCACTGGAAGCGGAACTGCCCCAAATACTTAGCGGACAAGAAGGCCGGCAAAACAAAAGGTATATGTGATATACATGTAATTGATGTGTACCTTACCAGTACTCGTAGTAGCTCTTGGGTATTTGATACCGGTGCAGTTGCTCACATTTGTAACTCAAAGCAGGAGCTGCGGAATAAACGGAGACTGGCGAAGGACGAGGTGACGATGCGCGTCGGGAATGGTTCCAAGGTCGATGTGATCGCCGTCGGCACGCTACCTCTACATTTACCTACGGGATTAGTTTTAAACCTCAATAATTGTTATTTAGTGCCAAGTTTGAGCATGAACATTGTGTCTGGATCTCGTTTAATTCAAGATGGCTACGCATTTAAATCCGAGAATAATGGTTGTTCTATTTATATGAGAGATATGTTTTATGGTCATGCTCCGATGGTTAATGGTTTATTCTTAATGAATCTCGTACGTGATGATACACATATTCATAGTGTGAATACCAAAAGAGTTAAAGTTGATAACAATAGTCCCACATATTTGTGGCACTGCCGCCTTGGTCACATAGGTGTCAAACGCATGCAGAAGCTCCATGCAGATGGACTTTTAGAGTCTCTTGATTATGAATCATTTGACACGTGCGAACCATGCCTCATGGGTAAAATGACCAAGACTCCGTTCTCAGGAACAATGGAGCGAGCAACCAACTTATTGGAAATCATACATACTGATGTGTGCGGTCCAATGAGTGTTGAGGCTCGCGGTGGCTATCGTTATGTTCTCACCCTCACTGATGACCTAAGTAGATATGGTGTATCTACTTAATGAAACACAAGCCTGAGACCTTTGAAAAGTTCAAGGAATTTCAGAGTGAGGTTGAAAATCAACGTGACAGAAAAATCAAGTTTTTATGATCAGATCGTGGAGGGGAATACTTGAGTCATGAATTTGGCACACACTTAAGAAAATGAGGAATAGTTTCACAACTCACGCCGCCTGGAACACCTCAGCGTAATGGTGTGTCCGAATGTCGTAATCGCACTCTATTGGATATGGTACGATCTATGCTGTCTCTTACCGATTTACCGCTATCTTTTTGGGGCTATGCTTTAGAGACTGCCGCATTCACTTTAAATAGGGCTCCGTCGAAATCCGTTGAGACGACACCGTATGAATTATGGTTTGGGAAGAAACCTAAGCTGTCGTTTCTAAAAGTTTGGGGATGCGATGCTTATGTCAAGAAACTTCAACCTGAAAAGCTCGAACCCAAGTCGGAAAAATGCGTCTTCATAGGATACCCTAAAGAAACTATTGGGTATACCCTCTACCTTAGATCCGAAGGCAAGATCTTTGTTGCCAAGAATGGATCCTTTCTAGAGAAAGAGTTTCTCTCGAAAGAAGTAAGTGGGAGGAAAGTAGAACTTGATGAAGTGTTACCTCTTGAACCGGAAAATGGCGAAACTCAAGAAAACGTTCCTGAGGTGCCTGCACCGACTAGAGAGGAAATTAATGATGATGATCAAGATACTTCTAATCAAGCTCCTACTGAAATTAGAAGGTCCACAAGGACACGTTCCGCACCAGAGTGGTACGGCAACCCTGTCTTGGAAATCATGTTGTTAGACAACGGTGAACCTTCGAACTATGAGGAAGCAATGGCGGGCCCGGATTCCGACAAATGGCTAGAAGCCATGAAATCCGAGATAGGATCCATGTATGAAAACGAAGTATGGACTTTGACTGACTTGCCCGTAGAGCGGCGAGCCATAGAAAATAAATGGATCTTTAAGAAGAAGACAGACGCGGATGGTAATGTGACCATCTATAAAGCTCGGCTTGTCGCTAAGGGTTATCGACAAGTTCAAGGGGTTGACTACGATGAGACTTTCTCACCGGTAGCGAAGCTGAAGTCCGTCCGAATCATGTTAGCAATTGCCGCATTCTACGATTATGAAATATGGCAAATGGACGTCAAAACGGCATTCCTTAATGGTTTCCTTAAGGAAGAATTGTATATGATGCAGCCGGAAGGTTTTGTCGATCCTAAGAATGCTGACAAGGTGTGCAAGCTCGAACGCTCGATTTATGGGCTGGTGCAAGCATCTCGGAGTTGGAACATTCGCTTTGATGAGATGATCAAAGCGTTTGGGTTTACGCAGACTTATGGAGAAGCCTGCGTTTACAAGAAAGTGAGTGGGAGCTCTGTAGCATTTCTCATACTATATGTAGATGACATACTTTTGATGGGAAATGATATAGAACTCTTGGACAGCATTAAGGCCTACTTGAATAAAAGTTTTTCAATGAAGGACCTTGGCGAAGCTGCTTATATATTAGGCATCAAGATCTATAGAGATAGAGCAAGACGCCTCATAGGTCTTTCACAAAGCACATACCTTGATAAGATATTGAAGAAGTTCAATATGGATCAATCTAAGAAGGGGTTCTTACCTGTGTTACAAGGTGTGAAATTGAGCTCAGCTCAATGTCCGACCACGGCAGAAGATATAGAAGAGATGAGTGTCATCCCCTATGCCTCAGCCATAGGTTCTATTATGTATGCCATGCTGCGTACCAGACCTGATGTAAACCTTGCCGTAAGTTTGGTAGGAAGGTACCAAAGTAATCCCGGCAAGGAACACTGGACAGCGGTCAAGAATATCCTGAAGTACCTGAAAAGGACCAAGGAAATGTTTCTCGTTTATGGAGGTGACGAAGAGCTCGTCGTAAAAGGTTACGTCGACGCTAGCTTCGACACAGATCTGGATGACTCTAAGTCACAAACCGGATACGTGTATATTTTGAATGGTGGGGCAGTAAGCTGGTGCAGTTGCAAGCAGAGCGTCATGGCGGGATCTACATGTGAAGCGGAGTACATGGCAGCCTCGGAGGCAGCACATGAAGCAATTTGGGTGAAGGAGTTCATCACCGACCTCGGAGTCATACCCAATGCGTCGGGGCCAATCAAGCTCTTCTGTGACAACACTGGAGCTATTGCACTTGCCAAGGAGCCCAGGTTTCACAAGAAGACCAGGCACATCAAGCGTCGCTTCAACTCCATTCGTGAAAATGTTCAAGATGGAGACATAGAAATTTGTAAAGTGCACACGGATCTGAATGTCGTAGATCCGTTGACTAAACCTCTCCCTAAGGCAAAACATGATCAGCACCAGAACTCTATGGGTGTTCGATTCATCACAATGTAACTAGATTATTGACTCTAGTGCAAGTGGGAGACTGTTGGAAATATGCCCTAGAGGCAATAATAAAAGCATTATTATTATATTTCCTTGTTCATGATAATTGTCTTTATTCGTGCTATAATTGTGTTATCCGGAAATCGTAATACATGTGTGAATAACAGACAACAACGTGTCCCTAGTAAGCCTCTAGTTGACTAGCTCGTTGATCAATAGATAGTCATGGTTTCCTGACTATGGGCATTGGATGTAAATGATAACGAGATCACATCATTAGGAGAATGATGTGATGGACGAGACCCAATCCTAAACATAGCATAAGATCGCATAGTTCGTTTGCTAGAGTTTTCCAAATGTCAAGTATCCTTTCCTTAGACCATGAGATCGTGTAACTCCCGGATACCGTAGGAGTGCTTTGGGTGTGCCAAACGTCACAACGTAACTGGGTGACTATAAAGGCATACTACGGGTATCTCCGAAAGTGTCTGTTGGGTTGACACGGATCGAGACTGGGATTTGTCACTCCGCTTGACGGAGAGGTATCACCGGGCCCACTCGGTAATGCATCATCATAATGAGCTCAATATGATCAAAGTGTTTGATCACGGGATCATCCATTACGGTACGAGTAAAGTGACTTGCCGATAACGAGATTGAACGAGGTATTGGGATACCGACGATCGAATCTCGGGCAAGTAAAATACCGATTGACAAAGGGAATCGTATACGGGATTAATTGAATCCTCGACATCGTGGTTCATCCGATGAGATCATCGTGGAGCATGTGGGAGCCAACATGGGTATCCAGATCCCGCTGTTGGTTATTGCCCGAGAGCCGTCTCGGTCATGTCTGCATGTCTCCCGAACCCGTAGGGTCTACACACTTAAGGTTCGGTGACGCTAGGGTTGTGAAGATATGTATATGCAGTAACCCAAATGTTGTTCGGAGTCCTGGATGAGATCCCGGACGTCATGAGGAGTTCCGGATTGGTCCGGAGGTGAAGAATTATATATAGGAAGTGCAGTTTCGGCCATCGGGAATGATCTGGGGGTCACCGGTATTGTACCGGGACCACCAGATGGGTCCCGGGGGTCCACCGGGTGGGGCCACCCATCCTGGAGGGCCCCATGGGCTGAAGTGGGAGGTGGGACCAGCCCTTAGTGGGCTGGTCGCCCCCAAGGCCCACCCCCTGCGCCTAGGGTTGGAACCCTAGGGTGGGGGGGCGGCGCCCACTTGCCTTGGGGGCACTCCACCCCCTTGGCCGCCGCCCCCTTGGGAGATTCAATCTCCCAGGGCCGGCGCCCCCCAGGGGGCCTATATAAAGGGGGGAGGGGAGGGGGGCAGCCGCACCCCTTGCCTTGGCGCCTCCCTCTCCCTCTCCAACACCTCCTCCTCCTCCATAGAGCTCGGCGAAGCCCTGCCGGAGTACTGCAGCTCCACCATCACCACGCCGTCGTGCTGCTGCTGGAGCCATCTTCCTCAACCTCTCCTTTGCCTTGCTGGATCAAGAAGAAGGAGACGTTACGCTGACCGTACGTGTGTTGAACGCGGAGGTGCCGTCCGTTCGGTGCTAGGATCTCCGGTGATTTGGATCACGTCGTGTACGACTACCTCATCCCCGTTCCTTGAACGCTTCCGCTCGCGATCTACAAAGTGGTATGTAGATGCAATCTCTCTCCCATGACTCGTTGCTTAGATGAACTCATAGATGGATCTTGGTGAAACCGTAGGAAAAATTTTAATTTTCTGCAACGTTCCCCAAAAGCGCTGGATGATTCAAGTTCAAGTTCCAGGAAGGACATTCACGCCAGTCACCGAGCCCATAGAGTTTTCCTTTGATGCACCAACCTGGAGTCTAGGAAAGAGTATGGCAGCCCACATCACCATGGGACGCATTGGAGAAGTTTACCACAATGATCTCAAGGATACAATCTGCCAGATTTGTGGGCGCCGAGATGAGCAATGGGAGATGATCAGCACCAGGAAGGATAGATCAATTGCAGCTTTCATCCATGAGTTAAACCAGCACATTCGACACCAGGAGAACCAGATGTGCACAGGCATGAGAGATTTGAACAAGGTGATGACAAGGATCACAGAGCTGGAGGAAGAACTCAAGGCTACACGCGAAGATTATGAGGAGGAAATTGTCGTACTAGTGGAGAATAATGACGACCTGATAAGGAAGCTGGGAGTATTCATGGGAGACCCCGAGCTAGGAGGAGAAGACGACGATTCCACTTGCCCAGATAACTACATCATCATCGACGACACCGACTCAGATCCTAATGGTAGCGATGATGACTATGTTGATGAAGCTGGAGCAGATATCATGGAGTCTTCGACCGATCAATTTTTCTAGTCGACCACCATATCAATAGTAGTATTCCACCATGTATATAGTATATTCCGAGCACTTTTGTAACGATAGTTCTAGACCAATTGTATGCCCTTGTTTGATTGATTGAGTGATATTTTTGTGTTTATCTCATGTGCATATGGGTAGTGTTTTCCCCCTAGACCTCATTCTACTCTGATTTCTCACCTTTTCTAAACCCAGCAGATGCCTCCGAGATGCGACAATGGATTTGCTTTCCCACCGGAGCTCAGTCAGTTGATCCAGCAACAGAATGCATTGATGGAGATACTAGTCCAGAATCAAAACCAGGGGAACAACAACAACAACCCACCACCACCACCACCAGTTGATCACTTGCCCGTTTTCTTAGGCTGAATCCGCCGGTGTTCTCCAGTAGCACCGAGCCGATTGTTGTAGATGATTGGCTCCGCAAGATTGAAAGGGAGTTGACTACTGCAGGATGCACAGATGCGGAGAGAGTGCGTTTTGCAGCACATAAGCTTGATGGACCCGCAGCATCATGGTGGGAAAATTTCACAGCCACTTACCCCATCGACACGGTGACATGGGATTAGTTTCAGCAGGCTTTTCGCACTGCCCATGTATCAACAGGAGCTATGTCCATGAAGAAGCGTGAGTTTCGTAATTTACGCCAAGGAGGATGCACCGTTGGCCAGTATGTTGATGACTTTAGTAAGCTAGCACGTTATGCCCCAGATGATGTCGCTACGGGTGCAGCTAAGCAGGAGAAGTTCCTGGAAGGACTGAATGATTAGCTGAGCATGCAGTTGATGGTGGCAAATTCCAATAACTACCAGGAGTTGGTAGATAGAGCTCTCATGCTTGAAGGGAAGCAGCAGCAGATTGACAGCCGCAAGAGGAAGTATGGACAAGGGAAGTATAATTCTGGAGCTCAGCAGAGACCTCGTTTCACCCCGAACTCGGGAGGACTTGTCCATAACCATGGAGGCCACACTCACAGTGGAGGAAGTTCGCACAACCATAGTGGCTCCAAGAACAGGAATGGTAATGGAGGAAGCAGCGGACAGAACCGTTCCAACCCGGCAACACCCGCCGAGAAAGACCTAAGCCACGTTACTTGCTACAAGTGCCAGAAGACTGGACATTACACCAACGAATGTCCTGAAGCTAAGAATGAAAACGGCAATGGAAGCTCTGGGAAGAAGCCCAACCCTTTCACCAGGGGAAAAGTGAACCACGTTAACGTGGAGGAGGTTGAAGCCCAACCCGATGCAGTAATAGGTAAGTTTTTGGTTAAGTCATTTACTGCAGTCGTACTTTTTGATACTAGTGCATCGCATTCATACATATCAAGGGGATTCGTGGATAAGTTTAAACTGCCAACCCAAGCCCTTAGGTCACCCATGTTAGTAACCTCGCCAGGAGCAGAGTATATGGCTAGCCTATGGTGTGATTGGTTACCATTAAGGATTGGTAACTACCTGTTCCCCTGAGTCCTAATAGTATTGGAGTCACAAGGATTGGATGTGATATTAGGCATGGATTTGTTATCGAAGTATGGAGGGAACATTGACTGCGCCAGTAAGTCGATTTTGCTCACCACCCTAGAAGGAAGAAGGATCAAGTATGTATCCCGCCATGTGCCGAATAGGACTCAAGTAAATTCCTTATCTGGAGTTGTACAGGAGGAAGTACCAGTGGTGAAGGATTTTCCAGATGTATTTCCAGAAGAGTTGCCGGGCATGCCACCGGATAGAGACACTAAGTTTTTAATTGATCTTTTGCCAGGCACGGGGCCAATATCTAAGAGACCGTACAGAATGCCCACAAAGGATTTGGAGGAAATTAAGAAGCAGATTAAGGAGTTACTGGATAAAGGTTATATTCACCCAAGTTCGTCACCTTGGGGATCCCCAGTACTTCTAGTGGAGAAGAAGGATGGATCGTTAAGGACGATTGTTGATTATCGAGGATTGAATGAGGTGACGATCAAGAACAAGTACCCACTACCGATGATCAATGATTTGTTTGACCAGCTGTAAGGAGCTAAGGTGTTTTCCAAGATCGATCTGCGATCAGGGTACCACCAGCTGAAGATTCGAGAGCAGGATATACCTAAGACAACTTTTACCACGAGGTACGGGCTATACGAGTATACCATTATGTCATTTGGTCTGACTAACGCACCTGCCTATTTTATGAACATGATGAACAAAGTGTTTATGAAGTTTTTCGATAAGTTCGTCGTGGTGTTCATTGATGATATTTTGGTGTACTCGAAGAACGAAGAGGAACATAAGGAGCATTTGCGTTTAGTACTTGGGAAGCTTAGAGAACATCAGCTATACGCCAAGTTCAACAAGTGTGAGTTTTGGCTGAAGGAAATTGGATTCCTTGGACATGTTATATCCGGAGAAGGAATAGCAGTAGACCCCACCAAATTAGTCACTGTGACAAATTGGGAGGCACCCACGTCAGTTGGAGAGTTCCGAAGTTTTCTTGGACTCGCAGGATACTACCGGAGGTTCATTGAGAATTTCTAAAAGATTGCAAAGCCTATGATGGAATTGTTAAAGAAGGACACCAACTTCAAATGGACTAAGGAATGTGAGGCCAGTTTTCAGGAGTTGAAGAAACGCTTGGTTACATCACCAGTGTTGAGTCTGCCAGATCAACGCAAGGATTACGAAGTGTATTGCGACGCTTCTCGTTGAGGACTTGGAGCCGTACTTATGCAGGAGGGAAGAGTTGTTTCATATGCCTCACAATAGCTTAAACCCCATGAGTTAAATTATGCCACCCATGATTTGGAGTTAGCAGCCGTAGTGCATGCGTTGAAGACTTGGAGACATTTTCTCATTGGAACCCATTGTGAGGTATACACGAATCACAAGAGTTTGAAGTATATCTTCACGCAGAAGGAGCTGAATCTCAGGCAGAGGAGATGGTTGGAACTCATTAAGGATTACAATATGAGATTGCAATATCATCCCGGAAAGGCTAACGTTGTAGCCGATGCCTTGAGCCGCAAGAGTCATGTTAATACACTCATGACCGGAGAGTTACCCAAGGAGATAGCGGAGGATCTTTGTGAGCTATGTTTGGAAATAGTTCCGATAGGTTATGTAGCAGCATTGGAGATTCAATCTACCTTGATGGATAAGATCAGAGAAGCTCAGAAGACGGACAAGGAGATAGCCGAAATAAACGAAAAGATGAGTAAAGGAAAGGCTAAAGGATTTTGTGAGGATGAGGATGATACCTTATGGTTTGAGGACCGCGTATATGTGCCAAATGATCAGGAGATCAGGAAGCTGATTTTGCAAGAGGCCCATGATTCGCCATATTCGATTCACCCAGGAAATACTAAGATGTATCTGGATTTGAAGGATAGTTTCTGGTGGACTGGAATGAAGAAGGATATTGCAGAGTATGTAGCAGTTTGTGATGTATGTCAGAGAGTGAAGGCAGAGCATCAAAAGCCAGCAGGATTGCTACAACCATTGCCGATACCCGAATGGAAGTGGGACAAGCTAGGCATGGATTCACGGGATTACCCAGGACTCGTTCAGGCTATGACTCGATATGGGTTGTAGTCGATCGTTTGACGAAAGTAGCTCATTTCATCCCAGTAAAGACCACTTACAGCAGTGCTAAGTTGGCAAAGATATACATGACCAATATCGTATGTCTGCATGGAGTTCCAAGGACCATTGTATCAGATAGAGGAACCCAGTTCACCTCAAGGTTTTGTAATTAGTTGCATGAAACTTTGGGAACCAGGCTAGAAATCAGTACAGCTTTTCACCCGTAGACAGACGGACAGACTGAGAGAGTCAATCAGATTCTGGAGGACATGTTGAGAGCTTGTGCGCTAGACTATGGATCTAGTTGGGACAATAATTTGCCTTATGCAGAGTTCTCTTACAACAATAGCTATCAAGCCAATTTGAAGACGGACCCTTTCGAAGCATTGTACGGAAGGAGGTGCAGAACGCCATTGTTGTGGGATGAAGTTGGAGACCGACAGTTGTTTGGACCAGATTTGATTAAAGAGTGTGAAGAGAAGGTTAAGCTAATTCGCGATAAACTCAAGGTAGCCCAGTCCAGGCAGAAGAGTTATGCGGATTCGAAACGCAAGTAGACAGTTTACGAAGTCGAAGACAGAGTGTATCTTCGTGTATCACCACTTCGAGGAGTGAAGCGTTTTGGAGTTAAGGGAAAGTTAACCTCGAGATTTGTAGGACCTTACCGTGTTTTGGAACTTATGGGAGAAGTCGCCTACAAGTTTGAATTGCCCGAAGGATTGTCAGGAGTTCACGACGTGTTTCATGTTTCCCAGTTGAAGAAGTGCCACGTAGAGATGGCTGATATTAGACCTGGCCATGGGCAGCCCGGCCCGGCCGGCCCGGCCCGAAAAAGCCCGACCCGGCCCGGCCCGGCCCGACGTTGCCCCCGGGCCGGGCTCGGGCCTAGATTTTGAGCCCGGTGGCCGGGCCGGGCCCGGGCCCGTCGTTTTTACAGTTTTCTAAAGGTCGGGCCGGGCCAGCCCGAGGCCCGACGGGCTTTTGCATGTTCGGGCCGGGCTCGGGCCCAGAAAACAGGCCCGATGGCCGGGCCGGGCCGGGCTCGGGCCTGGGTTTTTTTCGTCGGGCTTGGCTAGGCCCGGCCCGAAGCCCGGCCCGGCACGAGGCTTGGCCAGGTCTAGCTGATATCCCTCTGAGAGATACAGTGCCACTGGAAGTGATACGTTTGGATAGCGATCTGACCTACGAGGAGAAGCCAGTCAAGATTCTCGAGTTTGCCAGCCAAGTTACACGTAGCAAAGTTAGCAAGTTCTGGAAAGTTCAGTGGGGTCACCATACCGAGGATGAAGCCACCTAGGACCGAGAGGAAGACCTACGGAAAGATCACCCTCACCTATTTTCTAGCCAATCCGAATCTCAAGGGCGAGATTCATCATAAGGGGGGTAGGTTTTTAACATCCCAAATTTTCAATTTGGAATGTTATACATTAGATCATCATTGCATATCATATTTTTATTGCATTTTGGTTTGATCCTAGGAATTCTAAGCAACTCCAGAACCCACGGAGAGAGTTGGGGATTTCATTATTTTCATATTCGAGTTTTTCTTGAATTTTGAAAACAGGATCGTTTGATTTGAAGTATTTTCTCTTCGAATATTTCTTTTATTAAAGTAAAAGAGACAGGATAAAATGACTTCCTCAAAAATAAAGAAATATTGGAGATTTAATATTAAAATCAAATAAGATTTTTATTCGGAGTTTTATCACTATTTTATTTGAATTAGGAAAAAATGTGTTTTTTCAAAGTTGCATATTAGGTCTGAATAAATGTTCACCTTGTCCGGCATATTTTTAGTGGACGAGGAAATTTTATTTTGGGATTTTTAGAGTCCGTTTAGTATTTATTTTGTTTGTTTTTCCGAGTGGAATTATTATTTTCTTTAAAAAGGGGAACCGACCTATGGGTCGTATCCGGCCCGGACTCCTCCCAGGCCCCCCCTTTATAATCCGCAACCCCCCAGCCCCGCAGCCCACCACCGCCTCCAGCCCACCCTGCGCCAAACCCTAGCAGCCACCGCCGACCGCCGCCGCCGACCGCCGCGCCGCCGCCGCGCCGCCGGATCTAGTCGCCGTTGACCGTCGTTTGACCGATCGGTTTTCTTCGGTAAAACCCGTTTTTTTATTTATTTATTTTCGTTAGGTCGGTTTTTTTGGTTTAGTTATTTAGCGAACGTCCGTTCGTACGTTCGTATTAACGAATGGTTTTCACCGTTTAGCCGCAGACACTGAACGTTCGTTCGTTAGCCTGTTCGTCAGTTTTTCTTTTTCATGGATTTTTCCGCGATTATTTTCGATCGCGATTTCTCATCCGATTTTCGTTCTAGTATAACTTTTCGCTCGTTTATCAGAAGCAGGCGATCCAAGCGCCTAGAGTTTCGTCTCGAAGCCCTCTTTCTATTTAACCAACTTAAACAAGATTTTGCTACTATAAAATTTGACTTTAGTCCAGATTAGTAAACGAAGCTTGTTTCTTTCGCCGTTTGAGTTTCGTTGCTTCATTTGGTTTGATTCTTTTTGCAAACCGGAGTTCTTAAGTTGAACTTTCTGGTTAGATCTCTTATTTGAGTTTTACCCGTGCCCTTGCTTGATTGCTTATTGTATGCTTGTTTGTCTGCGATAGAGTACCTGGAGTGCGAAGCGTGCTACGAGTCTATAGGTTTTGCAGATCATCAGCAAGGCAAGTAACACTTTGATCATACCTCTTTACTACCCAGTTTTATTGCATTAGATCAATCCTCAAACAATTGCATGGTTAGGATTTGATTTAAATTGTGGGTTGGGAAGTAGATGAGGTAGTACCTATTCACCTATTTATTATCAAACCTATGGGAGTTACTTCTATGTTGCTTATACTGCTATGCTATGCTCGTAGACGTGGATTGGGTTTGAGTGTACTCATGACAGATGTGAGCATTCTTAATTAATGGTTAACTTAAGGTGGCAACTTTAATACACATCTGGGTGGATTGAGGCACCTGGAGAATCCAGTGATTGCCTGTATTTTTTGGAAATCCCGGTACCATGTGATTCTCCTATGGACTGCCACCAAGGCTCAAAGGGATCATGAGATTATTCATGCTAGAAACTTCCGTGTGCAGCCACAAGCCATTATGGGCACTGGCATAGTTGAGTATGTTGTGTGACCTCTTTCAGTGGTAGACTAGCAGATGTAGGGGATGTAGGTGGTACGGTCTACCCATTGAAAGAGTTAATGCTTCTGAAAGACTGTGTCTCGGTCATCGGCTTCTCAAACACCATGTAGTGCGAGAAATCCAACGGAGGCGATCGAGTCTTGTGGGGAAAAGTGCGCAAACCTCTGCAGAGTGTACAAACTAATCATGGTTAGTCGTGTCCCCAGTTATGGACATCTTGAGTATCTGGTTCTGGATTATCATGTGGATCTCATCAATCTTAATTATAAATAATGATTGGGTTATTTAATTACTTTTTAATTGGGATTGAGATGGGGTTTACCATTCTCAATGTTTAACAACCACCATGATAGTTAAATAAAATATATTCCTTTTGTTGTAGGGAAAAATTGGCTTTTCGCAAAACATATTAACTATATAGCCTCCACCAGCCATATATGGTGATAGCTTTATTCTGTTTACTACTCTCTTGTGTTGCATTGCCAGCATATTCCATGTGCTGACCCGTTTTCGGGCTCCAACGTATCATGTTGCAGACTTTTCAGACGATGAGTAAGGAGCCTTAGGTCGTGGTCTTTCACTCAGTGATGCCGTTGGAGTTGATGGACTCACTTTATCTTCCAAGCCTTCCGTTGTTATCATTTTAGATGGCCTTAAGCCATATTCATTGTAATAAGTTCTCTTTTGAGACATTCGATGTAATAAGTGTGTGATTGCTACTTTATTATAAATCCTTCAAGTACTATGCGTGTCAGCATTACCGATCCAGGGATGACACTGATGCACAGAGATCTGACTGTTTGAGGTCTGGTCGCTACACTAGAGATGGAAAGTAAATTGTAGCCAAGAGATTGAACAAGCATAACATTTTGGATGGAGCTGTCATGTGAGATGGCCACCTTACCAAGGCCAACCACCTTACCCTTTGAGTTATCACCAAAAATGACATACTTACGGGGACTATCGTTCTCAGCAAGCTCACGAAACATATCCTTGTCTCCGGTCATGTGTTCGGTACATCCACTATCAAGAACCCATTCCTTTCCTCCGGCCATGTCACCATGAAGGTTAGCCATAAGACCAAAGTGTCTCATTGACTCATCAAGATCAAAGTCACTATCATCATCCTCATCATAATATCCATGTTCAACATCGTCTTGTGATTGATCATCACCTAGAGAGAGTGATTCATTAGATTTATGACCATGACAATGTGCATCTTTATGAATTCTAATGATTTGTGAGATGATGCTACTAATGACTCCAACATCTCCTTTGGCACACATAAGGACATGAAGCTCAAATAGATGATCATCAAATTTAGGATCACTAGGATTCATTTTATGAAAAGCAATGGACTTTTGAAGAATGTCATCTAGATTTTTCAAACAGTAGTTTGGAAAGCGTTCCTCAAGATATCTCCATATAGTATAAGCACATTAAAATGTAGGCAAGTATACAAGAAAATTTGTAGGCAATCCTATTATGATAAGATCAATAGCTCTAAGATTGCGGGTCATGTCAAGATACTCATCGAGAGTAGGATGCAAGGGATCAATAGGGGGCGCACGGCTAGTAATATACATGTTCAAATTATATTCATTGAAAATCTCAAGCATCTCACTTTTCCAAGCACTATAGAACTCTCCATCAAGCATAGGCACTCTACGTCTAATACTCCCAACTGTAGACTCATCCATCTTCCTCCAATGGCGATTAAACCAAAGCAATGGAGATCAATGCTCTGATGCCAATTGTAGGATCGAGAAGAGGTGTCTAGAGGGGGGGGGGGGGTGATTAGACCCTCAACAAACAAAAGTGGCAGTTTTTAACTTCTTCAAGTTGAGGTGGAGTTTTAGCACAATTTTAAGCATGCACAATACATTTCAAGCAAGCATGGCAAGAGTATAAGCAGTGGAAAGAGTAAAGCATGCTAATTGGAAGAAAGTAAAGGGATGGGATTGGAGTGTGCAAACGCAATGAAGACATGGAGATTTTTGGCGTGGTTTCGATAGGTGGTGCTATCGTACATCCATGTTGATGGAGACTTCAACCCACAAAGGTCCACGGAGGGCTCCACCCATGAAAGGTCCACAAAGAAGCAACCTCGTCTATCCCACCATGGCCATCGCCCATGAAGGACTTGCCTCACTTGGGTGGATCTTCACGAAGTAGGCGATCTCCTTGCCCTTACAAACTCCTTGGTTCAACTCCACAATCTTGTCGGAGGCTCACAAGTGACACCAACCAATCTAGGAGACACCACTCTCCAAAAGGTAATAGATGGTGTGTTGATGATGAACTCCTTGCTCTTGTGCTTCAAATGGTAGTCTCCCCAACACTCAACTCTCTCTCACAGATTTGGCTATGGTGGAAAGATGATTTGAGTGGAAAGCAACTTGGGGAAGGCTAGAGATCAAGATTCTTGTGGTTGGAGTGGAATGTCTTGGTCTCAACACATGAGTAGGTGGTTCTCTCTCAGAAAATAAGTAGTGGAAGTGTAGGCAGGTTCTGATGGCTCTCTCTTAAATGGAGATGGGGGTGGAGGGGTATATATAGCCTCCACACAAAATCCAACCGTTACACACATTTGACCCAACTCGGTCAGATCGAATAGAGAACTCGGTGAGACTGGTTTAGTTCAAAATGTGAATGTTAGGAATCTCGGTGGGACCGACATGATCAACTCGGTGGGACCGATGTGCCAGGGCTAGGGCAAAACATCATCTCGGTGAGACCGATTGCATGAACTCGGTGAGATCGTTTTCAGCAATGAGCAAACAGAGAGTTGGTCAGGCAAACTCGGTGGGACCGATTGCACATTTCGGTGAGACTAAAATATTACAACAGTCAACAGAGATTTTGCAAGGCCATCTCGGTGAGACCGAGATCCATATAGGTGAGACCGAATTGTCTAGGGTTTCTGGCAGTGGCTATGTCAACTGAACTCGGTGGCGCCGAATAGATCAAATTGGTGGGGCTGAGTTTGACTTTGGGTTTTGGACATATTTGGAGTGGGAAAATGGTTGAGGGTTTCTGGGTAATATCACTAAGCACTTTGAGCAAGTAGACCATTAAGCAACACCTCATCCCCTTTCAAAAGTATTGGCTTTCCTATGGACTCAATGTGATCTTGGATCACTAAAATGAAAATAAAGAATCTTGAGCTTTTGCCAATCTTTGTCCTTAGCATTTTGAAGGGGTTCCACATCCTCTTGTCCTTGCCATGCCATTGTTGAACAGATCTGAAATGTACTAGATAAAGGTATTAGTCCAACAAGAGATATGTTGTCATTAATTACCAAAATCACCCAGTAGCACTTGTGCTTTCAAGGAGGTGGCGGAAGCTCCGTATCATAAAATGATGATTCCTTTTCTTTAATTTTTTCTCTCCACGAATAGGTATATATGGAGTTAGAATTAGGGTTGTCGGAGGCTCCAGGGGCCCTGATACGTCCATTTTGCATCATGATTTCCTACTATTATTTATAATGTTATTATGCATGATAATGCTTTATGGAGTAATTCTAATGCCTTTTCTCTCATAATATGCAAGGTTTACACAAACAGGGAGAATGCCGGCAGCTGGAATTCTCGACCTAAGAAAGCTACGTCAGAGTTACCTATTCTTCACATCTCCAATTGAGCTGCAAATTTACGGAGAATTATTTTGGAATATATAAAAAATATTGTGGGCACAAGACACCAGGGCGCGCCAGGCCCCCTAGGCGCGCCCTGGTGGGTTGTGCTCCGCCCAGCCCACCTCTGGTGCCCATACTCTGGTATATAGGTCATTTTGACCTAGAAAAAAGGAGAGGACTTTCGGGACGGAGCACCCATCTCGAGGCGGAACTTGGGCAGAAGCACTTTTGCCCTCCGGTGGAGCGATTCCGCCGGGGGAACTTCCCTCCCGGGGGGGGGGGGAATCGAAGCCATCATCATCACCAACAACCCTCTCTACTTTGCAAGACCAATCTCCATCAACATCTTCAACATCACAATCTCCTCTCAAACCCTGGTTCATCTCTTGTGTTCAGTCTTTGTACCAGAACCTCAGATTGGTACATGTGGGTGACAGTAGTGTTGATTACATCTTGTAGTTGATTACTATATGGTTTATTTGGTGGAAGATTATATGTTCAGATCCATTATGCTATTTAATACCCCTCTGATCTTGATCATGATTATCATTTGTGAGTACTTACTTTTGTTCTTGAGGTCACGGGAGAAGTCATGTTGCAAGTAATCATGTGAAGTTGATATGTGTTCGATATTTTGATGATATGTACGTTGTGATTCCCTTAGTGGTGTCATGTGAACGTTGACTACATGGCACTTCACCATATTTGGGCCTAAGGGAATGCATTGTGGAGTAGTTATTAGATGATGGGTTGCTAGAGTGACAAAAGTTTAAACCCTAGTTTATGCGCTACTTCGTAAGGGACCAATTTGGATCCAAATGTTTAATGCAATGGCTAGATTTTATCTTAATACTATTCTCGTAGTTGTGGATGCTTGCAAGGCGTTAATCATAAGTGGGAGGTTTGTTCAAGTAAGAACATCACCCAAGCACCGGTCCACCAACATATCAAATTATTGAAGTAGCGAACACGAATCAAACCAACATGATGAAAGTGACTAGATGAAATTCCCGTGTACCCTCAAGAACGCTTTGCTTATTATAAGAGACCGTTTTGGCCTGTCATTTGCCACAAAAGGATTGGGCTATCTTGCTGCACTTTATTTATCGTTATCGTTACTTGCTCGTTACAAATTATCTTGCTATCAAACTACTTGTTACCGACAATTTTAGTTCTTGCAGAAATTACCTTGCTGAAAACTGCTTGTCATTTCCTTCTGCTCCTCGTTGGGTTCGACAGTCTTACTTATCAAAAGGACTACGACTGATCCCCTATACTTGTTGGTCATCAGGTCCACAAGCTTGGGGGCGCCCCCTGGTGGTTGGCCGTGACCCCTGAGCTTGTGGCTCCTGGGTGGCCCCCCTCCGGTAGTTCTCTTCGCCAATATTTTTTATATATTCTGAAAATATTCTCTATCAGCCCAATCCGGGAACTTTTATTTCTGCACAGAAATAATACCATGGCAACTCTGCTGAAAACAGCGTCAGTCTGGGTTAATTTCATTCAAATCATGCAAATTGAGTCCAAAACAAGAGCAAAAGTCTTCAGAAAAGTAGATACATTTGGGACGTACCAAGAGGCACTAGCATTGGCCGAGGACTTATATATTTCCAGGATCGTCATGGTATCAGGTTGCATGCTGGTAGTGGAAGCAATCAAGGAAGGAAGTGGAGCAACGTATGGAACAGTCATACATGAAATCCAAGATAGAGCAACTACTTTTAATTCTTGCTTTTTAGTCATGAGTTTAGAACCTCGAATGCCGAGGCCCGCAATCTCACAAAGCATGCACTTTCATTAGGGGTTGGCCGCCATGTTTGGATAGGTCAGCCCAGTGACCTTTTATTTCTCCCTGTAAATGTTGTGATGCCTTAATAAAGCTTGCGTGTTTGCCTCAAAAAAATTGGCGACCTACGCGCCAAATAGGATCTCCCATCTTTCTGTCGCATGCTACTTGTTAGCTGCGTTGGGATTTCCCCGGAGGGGAGAGGATGATTCAGTACAATAGAGATAAGTATTTCCTTGAGTTAAGAACAAAGTTTATCAATCCAGTAGGAGAACCACGTGAAACATCGTTAGAACCACCTACACACAAAAGAGCAAATACTTGCACCCGATGCGATCAAGGGGGTTGTCAATCCCCTTGGCGGTTATTTGCAAGGATCAAATCTGATAGTGATAGATAGATAAATTAGACACAAAATATAATAATGGTAAATAAATTGCAGCAAGGTATTTTTTGGATTTAATATATGATAAAAGTGGACCCGTGGTCCCTAGTTTTCACTAGAGGCTTCTCTCTCGAACAAAAAGCAGATACTGGGTAAAAAAATTAATGTTGGGCAATTGATAGAAAAGTGTATAGTTATGACGATATTAAAGGCAACGATCATGTATATAGGCATCACGTCCGAGACAAGTAGACCGACTCTTGCCTGCATCTACTACTATTACTCCACCCATCGACCGCTATCCAGCATGCATCTAGAGTATTAAGTTCATGAAAACCGGAGTAACGCCTTAAGCAAGATGACATGATGTAGACAAAGCAAATCCAATCAATATGAATAAACCTGTCATTTTCCCCTTAAACCGCCCCCCCGTTGTTTCGCTCCCCGTGCAATCAATCATGGTTAATATCTTTATATAAGGAATGCACGGCATACAAAATGTTGATATCTAACATATTAAAAAATCAAATTGAAATTCATGTCACATGTCAAAAAAAACAAATGGCAAATTTGACACTAAATAGTGGCTAATGCAAAGTTGGGATCCAAACTTGCCCGTTGTCAAATTGATAACAAATTAGTCGTATTTGCTTTCTTCCTTGTTTGCGGGTGGTATTTGTTGGGGAACGTAGTAATTTCAAAAAATTTCCTATGCACACGCAAGATCATGGTGATGCATAGCAACGAGAGGGGAGAGTGTTGTCTACGTACCCTCGTAGACCGAAGCGGAAGCGTTGACACAACGTAGAGGAAGTAGTCGTACGTTCTCCTCGCGATCCAACCAATCACAGCACCGTTACTCCGGCACCTCCGAGTTCTTGGCACACGTTCAGCTCGATGACGATCCCCGGGCTCCGATCCAGCAAAGCGTCGGGGAAGAGTTCCGTCAGCACGACGGCGTGGTGACGATCTTGATGTGTTACCGGCGCAGGGCTTCGCCTAAGCACTGCAACGATATGACCGAGGTGGAATTTGGTGGAAGGGGGCACCGCACACGGCTAAGGAACGATCCGTAGATCAACTTGTGTGTCTATGGGGTGCCCCCTGCCCCCGTATATAAAGGAGCCAAGGGGGAGGGGCTGGCCGGCCAAGCCTGGCGCGCCAGGAGAGTCCTACTCCCTCTGGGAGTAGGATTCCCCCCCCCCCCAATCCTAGTTGGACTAGGTTTCTCCAAGGGGGAGAGAGAGAGGGGGGGCCGGCCACCTCTCCTAGTCCTAATAGGACTAGGGGAAGGGGGG
This sequence comes from Aegilops umbellulata, assembly GCA_032464435.1. Classification (NCBI taxonomy): domain Eukaryota; kingdom Viridiplantae; phylum Streptophyta; class Magnoliopsida; order Poales; family Poaceae; genus Aegilops; species Aegilops umbellulata. The sequence continues at coordinate 258,784,270 of CP136059.1, forward strand.
AGGCGCGCAGCCCATGAGGGCAGCCCTCTCTCCTCTCCACCAAGGCCCATGTTGGCCCATCATGCTCCCGGGGGGTTCCGGTAACCCTCCCGGTATTCCGGTAAAATCCTGATTTCACCTGGAACTCATCCGATGTCCAAACATAGGCTTCCAATATATCATTCTTTACGTCTCGACCATTTCGAGACTCCTTGTCACGTCCGTGATCACATCCGGGACTCCGAACTCCTTCGGTACATCAAAATGCATAAACTCATAATAACTGTCATCGTAACGTTAAGCGTGCGGACCCTACGGTTCGAGAACAATGTAGACATGACCGAGACACGTCTCCGGTCAATAACCAATAGCGGGACCTGGATGCCCATATTGGCTCCTACATATTCTACGAAGATCTTTATCGGTCAGACCGCATAACAACATACGTTTGTTCCTTTTGTCATCGGTATGTTACTTGCCCGAGATTCGATCGTCGGTATCCAATACCTAGTTCAATCTCGTTACCGACAAGTCTCTTTACTCGTTCCGTAATACATCATCTCGCAACTAACTCATTGGTTGCAATGCTTGCAAGGCTTTATGTGATGTGTATTACCGAGAAGGCCCTGAGATACCTCTCCGACATTCGGAGTGACAAATCCTAATCTCGAAATACGCCAACCCAACAAATACTTTCGGAGACACCTGTAGAGCACCTTTATAATCACTCAGTTACGTTGTGACGTTTGGTAGCACACAAAGTGTTCCTACGGTAAACGGGAGTTGCATAATCTCATAGTTTAAGGAACATGTATAAGTCATGGATAAAAGCAATAGCAACATACTAAACGATCGGGTGCTATGCTAATGGAATGGGTCATGTCAATCAGATCATTCAACTAATGATGTGATCTCGTTAATCAAATAACAACTCTTTGTTCATGGTTAGGAAACATAACCATCTTTGATTAATGAGCTAGTCAAGTAGAGGCATACTAGTGACACTCTGTTTGCCTATGTATTCACACATGTATTATGTTTCCAGTTAATACAATTCTAGCATGAATAATAAACATTTATCATGATATGTAAGGAAATAAATAATAACTTTATTATTGCCTCTAGGGCATATTTCCTTCAGTCTCCCACTTGCACTAGAGTCAATAATCTAGATTACAAAGTAATGATTCTAACACCCATGGAGTCTTGGTGCTGATCATGTTTTGCTCGTGGAAGAGGCTTAGTCAACGGGTCTGCAACATTCAGATCCGTATGTATCTTGCATATCTCTATGTCTCCCACCTGGACCAAATCCCGGATGGAGTTGAAGCGTCTTTTGATGTGTTTGGTTCTTTTGTGAAATCTGGATTCCTTTGCCAAGGCAATTGCACCAGTATTGTCACAAAAGATTTTCATTGGACCCGATATGCTAGGTACAACACCTAGATCGGATATGAACTCCTTCATCCAGACTCCTTCATTAGCTGCTTCCGAAGCGGCTCTGTACTCAGCTTCACATGTAGATCCCGCCACGACGCTTTGTTTAGAACTGCACCAACTGACAGCTCCACCGTTTAATGTAAATACGTATCCAGTTTGCGATTTAGAATCGTCCGGATCAGTGTCAAAGCTTGCATCGACGTAACCGTTTACGACGAGCTCTTTGTCACCTCCATAAATGAGAAACATATCCTTAGTCCTTCTCAAGTACTTAAGGATGTTCTTGACCGCTGTCCAGTGATCCACTCCTGGATTACTTTGGTACCTGCCTGCTAAACTTACAGCAAGGCACACATCAGGTCTGGTACACAGCATTGCATACATGATAGAGCCTATGGCTGAAGCATAGGGAACATTTTTCATTTTCTATCTATCTTCTGCGGTGGTCGGGCATTGAGTCTTACTCAACTTCACACCTTGTAATACAGGCAAGAACCCTTTCTTTGCCTGATCCATTTTGAATTTCTTCAGAACGTTGTCAAGGTATGTGCTTTGTGAAAGTCCTATTAAGCGTCTTGATCTATCTCTATAGATCTTAATGCCCAATATGTAAGCAGCTTCACCGAGGTCTTTCATTGAAAAACTCTTATTCAAGTATCCCTTTATGCTATCCAGAAATTCTATATTATTTCCGATCAGTAATATGTCATCCACATATAATATCAGAAATGCTACAGAGCTCCCACTCACTTTCTTGTAAATACAGGCTTCTCCAAAAGTCTGTATAAAACCAAATGCTTTGATCACACTATCAAAGCGTTTATTCCAACTCCGAGAGGCTTGCACCAGTCCATAAATGGATCGCTGGAGCTTGCACACTTTGTTAGCTCCCTTTGGATCGACAAAACCTTCTGGTTGCATCATATACAACTCTTCTTCCAGAAATCCATTCAGGAATGCAGTTTTGACATCCATTTGCCAAATTTCATAATCATAAAATGCGGCAATTGCTAACATGATTCGGACAGACTTAAGCATCGCTACGGGTGAGAAAGTCTCATCGTAGTCAATCCCTTGAACTTGTCGAAAACCTTTTGCAACAAGTCGAGCTTTATAGACAGTAACATTACCATCAGCGTCAGTCTTCTTCTTAAAAATCCATTTATTTTCAATTGCTTGCCGATCATCGGGCAAGTCAACCAAAGTCCACACTTTGTTCTCATACATGGATCCTATCTCAGATTTCATGGCCTCAAGCCACTTTGCGGAATCTGGGCTCACCATTGCTTCTTCATAGTTCGTAGGTTCATCATGGTCTAGTAACATGATTTCCAAAATAGGATTACCGTACCACTCTGGTGCGGATCTTACTCTGGTTGATCTACGAAGTTCAGTAGAATCTTGATCTGAAGTTTCATGATCATTATCATTAGCTTCCTCCCTATTTGGTGTAGGTGTCACAGAAACTAATTTCTGTGACGTACTACTTCTCAATAAGGGAGTAGATACAGTTATCTCATCAAGTTCTACTTTCCTCCCACTCACTTCTTTCGAGAGAAACTCCTTCTCTAGAAAGTTTCCGAATTTAGCAACAAAAATCTTGCCTTCGGATCTGTGATAGAAGGTGTACCCAACAGTCTCCTTTGGGTATCCTATGAAAACACATTTTTCCGATTTGGGTTCGAGCTTATCAGGTTGAAGCTTTTTCACATAAGCATCGCAGCCCCAAACTTTAAGAAACAACAACTTTGGTTTCTTGCCAAACCACAGTTCATAAGGCGTCGTCTCAACGGATTTTGATGGTGCCCTATTTAACGTGAATGCGGCCGTCTCTAGAGCATAACCCCAAAATGATAGCGGTAAATCGGTAAGAGACATCATAGATCGCACCATATCCAGTAAAGTACGATTACGACGTTTGGACACACCATTACGTTGTGGTGTTCCGGGTGGCGTGAGTTGCGAAACTATTCCGCATTGTTTCAAATGTAGACCAAACTCGTAACTCAAATATTCTCCTCCACGATCAGATCGTAGAAACTTTATTTTCTTGTTACAATGATTTTCCACTTCACTCTGAAATTCTTTGAATTTTTCAAATGTTTCAGACTTGTGTTTCATTAAGTAGATATACCCATATCTGCTTAAATCATCAGTGAAGGTGAGAAAATAACGATATCCGCCACGAGCCTCAACATTCATTGGACCACATACATCAGTATGTATGATTTCCAATAAATTTGTTGCTCTCTCCATAGTACCGGAGAACGGTGTTTTAGTCATCTTGCCCATAAGGCACGGTTCGCAAGTGCCAAGTGATTCATAATCAAGTGACTCCAAAAGTCCATCAGTATGGAGTTTCTTCATGCGTTTTACACCGATATGACCTAAACGGCAGTGCCACAAATAAGTTGCACTATCATTATCAACTCTGCATCTTTTGGCTTCAACATTATGAATATGTGTATCACTGCTATCGAGATTAAGTAAGAACAAACCATTCTTTAATGGTGCATGACCATAAAAGATATTACTCATATAAATAGAACAACCATTATTCTCTGTTTTAAATGAATAACCGTCTCGCATCAAACAAGATCCAGATATAATGTTCATGCTCAACGCTGGTACTAAATAACAATTATTTAGATCTAATATTAATCCCGAAGGTAGATGTAGAGGTAGCGTGCCGACCGCGATCACATCGACTTTGGAACCATTTCCCACGCGCATCGTCACCTCGTCCTTAGCCAATCTTCGCTTAATCCGTAGCCCCTGTTTTGAGTTGCAAATATTAGCAACAGAACCAGTATCAAATACCCAGGTGCTACTGCGAGAATTAGTAAGGTACACATCAATAACATGTATATCATATATACCTTTGTTAACCTTGCCATCCTTCTTATCCGCCAAATACTTGGGGCAGTTCCGCTTCCAGTGACCAGTCTGCTTGCAATAGAAGCACTCAGTTTCAGGCTTAGGTCCAGACTTGGGTTTCTTCTCTTGATTAGCAACTTGCTTGTTGTTCTTTTTGAAGTTCCCCTTTTTCTTCCCTTTGCCCTTTTTCTTGAAACTAGTGGTTTTGTTAACCATCAACACTTGATGCTCCTTTTTGATTTCTACCTCCGCGGCTTTCAGCATCGCGAAGAGCTCGGGCATAGTTTTGGTCATCCCTTGCATATTATAGTTCATCACGAAGCTCTTGTAGCTTGGTGGCAGTGATTGGAGAATTCTGTCAATGACGCAATCATCTGGAAGATTAACTCCTAGTTGAATCAAGTGATTGTTATACCCAGACATTCTGAGTATATGCTCACTGATAGAACCGTTCTCCTCCATCTTACAGCTATAGAACTTATTGGAGACTTCATATCTCTCAATCCGGGCATTTGCTTGAAATATTAACTTCAACTCCTGGAACATCTCATATGCTCCATGGTGTTCAAAACGTCGTTGAAGTCCCGGTTCTAAGCCGTAAAGCATGGCACACTGAACTATAGAGTAGTCATCAGCTTTGCTTTGCCAGACGTTCACAACATCTGGCGTAGCTCTTGCACCAGGCCTGGCACCTAGCGGTGCTTCCAGGACGTAATTCTTCTGTGCAGCAATGAGGATAATCCTCAAGTTATGGACCCAGTCCGTGTAATTGCTACCATCATCTTTCAACTTTGCTTTCTCAAGGAACGCATTAAAATTCAACGGAACAACAGCACGAGCCATCTATCTACACAACATAGACAAGCAAGATACTATCAGGTACTAAGTTCATGATAAATTTAAGTTCAATTAATCATATTACTTAAGAACTCCCACTTAGATAGACATCCCTCTAATCCTATAAGTGATCACGTGATCCAAATCAACTAAACCATGTCCGATCATCACGTGAGATGGAGTAGTTTCAATGGTGAACATCACTATGTTGATCATATCTACTATATGATTCACGCTCGACCTTTCGGTCTCCGTGTTCCGAGGCCATATCTGTTATATGCTAGGCTCGTCAAGTTAAACCTGAGTATTCCGCGTGTGCAACTGTTTTGCACCCGTTGTATTTGAACGTAGAGCCTATCACACCCGATCATCACGTGGTGTCTCAGCATGAAGAACTTTCGCAACGGTGCATACTCAGGGAGAACACTTCTTGATAATTAGTGAGAGATCATCTTATGATGCTACCGTCAATCAAAGCAAGATAAGATGCATAAAAGATAAACATCACATGCAATCAATATAAGTGATATGATATGGCCATCATCATCTCGTGCTTGTGATCTCCATCTTCGAAGCACCGTCATGATCACCATCGTCATCGGCGCGACACCTTGATCTCCATCGTAGCATCGTTGTCGTCTCGCCAATCTTATGCTTCCACGACTATCACTACCGCTTAGTAATAAAGTAAAGCATTACATCGCGATTGCATTGCATACAATAAAGCGACAACCATATGGCTCCTGCCAGTTGCCGATAACTCGGTTACAAAACATGATCATCTCATACAATAAAATTTAGCATCATGTCTTGACCATATCACATCACAACATGCCCTGCAAAAACAAGTTAGACGTCCTCTACTTTGTTGTTGCAAGTTTTACGTGGCTGCTACGGGCTTAAGCAAGAACTCATCTTACCTACGCATCAAAACCACAACGATAGTTTGTCAAATAGACTCCGTTTTAACCTTCTCAAGGACCGGGCGTAGCCACACTCGGTTCAACTAAAGTTGGAGAGACAGTCTTCCGCAAGCCATCTATGTGCAAAGCACGTCGAGGGAACCGGTCTCGCGTAAGAGTACGCGTAAGGTTGGTCCGGATCGTCTCGTCCAACAATACCGCTGAACCAAAGTATGACATGCTGGTAGGCAGTATGACTTGTATCGTCCACAACTCACTTGTGTTCTACTCGTGCAAATAACATCAAACCATAAAAACCTAGGCTCGGATGCCACTGTAGGGGAACGTAGTAATTTCAAAAAAATTCCTACACACACGCAAGATCATGGTGATGCATAGCAACGAGAGGGGAGAGTGTTGTCTACGTACCCTCGTAGACCGAAGCGGAAGCGTTGACACAACATAGAGGAAGTAGTCGTACGTTCTCCTCGCGATCCAACCAATCACAGCACCGTTACTCCGGCACCTCCGAGTTCTTGGCACACGTTCAGCTCGATGACGATCCCCGGGCTCCGATCCAGCAAAGCGTCGGGGAAGAGTTCCGTCAGCACGATGGCGTGGTGACGATCTTGATGTGTTACCGGCGCAGGGCTTCGCCTAAGCACTGCAACGATATGACCGAGGTGGAATTTGGTGGAAGGGGGCACCGCACACGGCTAAGGAACGATCCGTAGATCAACTTGTGTGTCTATGGGGTGCCCCCTGCCCCCGTATATAAAGGAGCCAAGGGGGAGGGGCTGGCCGGCCAAGCCTGGCGCGCCAGGAGAGTCCTACTCCCTCTGGGAGTAGGATTCCCCCCCCCCCCCCAATCCTAGTTGGACTAGGTTTCTCCAAGGGGGAGAGAGAGAGAGGGGGCCGGCCACCTCTCCTAGTCCTAATAGGACTAGGGGAAGGGGGGAGGCGCGCAGCCCATGAGGGCAGCCCTCTCTCCTCTCCACCAAGGCCCATGTTGGCCCATCATGCTCCCGGGGGGTTCCGGTAACCCTCCCGGTATTCCGGTAAAATCCTGATTTCACCTGGAACTCATCCGATGTCCAAACATAGGCTTCCAATATATCATTCTTTACGTCTCGACCATTTCGAGACTCCTCGTCACGTCCGTGATCACATCCGGGACTCCGAACTCCTTCGGTACATCAAAATGCATAAACTCATAATAACTGTCATCGTAACGTTAAGCGTGCGGACCCTACGGTTCGAGAACAATGTAGACATGACCGAGACACGTCTCCGGTCAATAACCAATAGCGGGACCTGGATGCCCATATTGGCTCCTACATATTCTACGAAGATCTTTATCGGTCAGACCGCATAACAACATACGTTTGTTCCTTTTGTCATCGGTATGTTACTTGCCCGAGATTCGATCGTCGGTATCCAATACCTAGTTCAATCTCGTTACCGGCAAGTCTCTTTACTCGTTCCGTAATACATCATCTCGCAACTAACTCATTGGTTGCAATGCTTGCAAGGCTTTATGTGATGTGTATTACCGAGAAGGCCCTGAGATACCTCTCCGACATTCGGAGTGACAAATCCTAATCTCGAAATACGCCAACCCAACAAATACTTTCGGAGACACCTGTAGAGCACCTTTATAATCACTCAGTTACGTTGTGACGTTTGGTAGCACACAAAGTGTTCCTACGGTAAACGGGAGTTGCATAATCTCATAGTTTAAGGAACATGTATAAGTCATGGATAAAAGCAATAGCAACATACTAAACGATCGGGTGCTATGCTAATGGAATGGGTCATGTCAATCAGATCATTCAACTAATGATGTGATCTCGTTAATCAAATAACAACTCTTTGTTCATGGTTAGGAAACATAACCATCTTTGATTAATGAGCTAGTCAAGTAGAGGCATACTAGTGACACTCTGTTTGCCTATGTATTCACACATGTATTATGTTTCCAGTTAATACAATTCTAGCATGAATAATAAACATTTATCATGATATGTAAGGAAATAAATAATAACTTTATTATTGCCTCTAGGGCATATTTCCTTCAGTCTCCCACTTGCACTAGAGTCAATAATCTAGATTACAAAGTAATGATTCTAACACCCATGGAGTCTTGGTGATGATCATGTTTTGCTCGTGGAAGAGGCTTAGTCAACGGGTCTGCAACATTCAGATCCGTATGTATCTTGCATATCTCTATGTCTCCCACCTGGACCAAATCCCGGATGGAGTTGAAGCGTCTTTTGATGTGTTTGGTTCTTTTGTGAAATCTGGATTCCTTTGCCAAGGCAATTGCACCAGTATTGTCACAAAAGATTTTCATTGGACCCGATATGCTAGGTACAACACCTAGATCGGATATGAACTCCTTCATCCAGACTCCTTCATTAGCTGCTTCCGAAGCGGCTATGTACTCAGCTTCACATGTAGATCCCGCCACGACGCTTTGTTTAGAACTGCACCAACTGACAGCTCCACCGTTTAATGTAAATACGTATCCAGGTCGTAGTTTAGGAGACTAATCTGGTTGGAGTGTCTACATTGAGGATTTTTGCCACAGTATGTAAGGAGTATTATGGTTTAAGGGATAAATTGGTAATAATATCAAATCATGGTATCCACTCGCATTTGTAAGTTTGCAGCAACTTCCCATATAGATTCATCACAATCTTGGTAGCTTCAACAGTGTCGCTAGAGTTTACAAATGTCGGTGCCACTGATGAAAATACCACGCATACAACAAACCAAGAAAAATATCTCCTTCGTGGTAAACACAATCATGTCTTGCAAACATTCATGTTGATCAATTAATACATCGATCTGTTCCGTCTAACCGAAGGATGTTGTTCTACTTATAATTATGTACCTTGCCCCACCGACATCCCACATTCCTTGCCCCTCCAATGTGTGTGCGCGAGCATACATGAAAACCCCATTGAAATTTAAGTACGAAAATTAAAATGACTCTTGTACATGAATAGTAAGTGGAACTTAATTGCATGTGTAAATACACTCAAATGATTTCATCTACCAAGTACAACCTTATTCAGTGATCTCCAGCTGTTTCTTGCCCTCGCTATGTACGTATGGCTTGAGGCAACCTTAATGTAGCTTCAGTTCAACTATGCTTGCCTCTTCTCGAAAACCATATGACACCTATAAAGAGTGTGTGCATTTGTCTTCTTTTTAGTCACAAGTAATATCATGGAAAACTTGGTAGTTTTTTCGTTGCGATCTTGTATAGGCTGGATTTTTTTTCTACAAGTAAGAAGATGTCTATAAGACATAGGGCACATACTCACTTGGTTAGAATGAGCGACATTGGGAAAGCATGGTGAACTCTAGTGGTAGTTCAGGCGAGTAATCCGATTGAACTGTCTACCTTGCGTAGTTTTGCGACAAGATGTATGGAGCACTAAAGTTTAAGGGATAATTTTTTAGTAATAACGTATCGTGGTATCCCCTTGCATTTGCAACTTTGCACCAACTTCCCATCTAGCTTCATCACAATTTAGATAGCTTGCACGGTGTCGCTAGAGCTTAGAAATGACAGTTCCTGCGGTGAAAATACCAAGTGGAATACAACAAGCTAAAAAAATATCTCCTTCATGGTAAACACAATCATAAATTGCAAACATTTGTGTTGATCCTTTAATACATTGATCAGTTCTATCTGTCCCAAAGAAGTTGTTCTACTTTGTCTCCCGAAATAGTACTCTCTCTCTCTCTCTCTCTCTCTCTCTCTCTCTCTCTCTCTCTCTCTCTCTCTCTCTCTCTCTCTCTCTCTCTCTCCGACGACACAGACACCGATGGAGGTGCGTCCGGCCAGATCGTCCACACGTACGAGGTCACCATCCACTACGAGCTAGTGCAGGGGTTTTTTAGGTTTTGTTGGATGGACGATACATCGTCAATTTTATGTAAATTATCTCTGAACTTTAGTGAATTCTCTCTTATTTGCATGAACATCATTCAATTTGTTCAAATCCGCTTTGAATTGTATGGGGCATGGTTGGATGCCCAACTTCTGCATCAGTGTCTGCGGATTAGTCCAGACCAGTCCGCCAAGAAATATCGTGTCCGTTTTAGGGTCCAGCGTTGAAGATGCCCTTATACGCTTGTTTCCAACCACTTTTTCCCATGATATGTACATCTCATGATGCAGTTGCCTGTATCAATCCATGCAGATTTGAAATTGAAGCAAGACATTGGCTCATGTTGTGCAGGGAGGCATGACATAATTGTTGGCCATATCAAACGAACAAAATTATTCTGCTTTTCATCTATGTAAATGCAATGTGGGAGCAAGTGGCTTCTAAAGTCTGACCTCCCTGCGATAATTATTATGTTCTCATTTTGAAATATCCATGCATTTTTATAAAAAATAAAAATGTTCACACATTTAAGAAGCATTCACTTTTTTTATAAAAAAAGGTTTCAATTATTAATTTAAAAACAAAAAAACTAGACAAACTAGAAAAGCCAAAAACAACTACTGAAAACCAGCGTTGGCTAACAACCGTCGCACGTCCGAAGCAAGGTCATATTTGATTTCTAACCATTTAAAATTTAAAATTAGTCATATTTGATTTCTAATTAGTCATATTTGATTTCTAATTAATTTAAAATTTAGACTTGGGATTTGTGACATCATAGAGTAATGTTGTGTATTTGTGCTAATTGTTTCTTATATATTTTTCAAACCATTTAAAAGTATCAACCGAAGCAAGGTGCACCACAAGCCTTCGTACAACAGATATTTCCCCCCAAAACTAAGTCTTATAACTATGTGTCTTCCCCCCACTGCCGCCCCATGTGTATGTGCGCGCATACATGAACACCCCATTGAATTTTAAGTAAAAAACTTAAAGTGACTCTTGTACATGAATAGTAGGTGACAACTTACTTGCATGTGTATGTCTCTTATTTAACACATGTAAATACACCTAAAAGATTTCATCTAGCAAGTACAACCTTATTAAATGGTCTCCAACCATTTTTCACCCTTGCTATGTACATATGGCTTGAGGCAACCTCATTGTAGCCTCAGTTTAGCCATGCTTACCACTTCTCGAAAACCATACCACACCTATGTAGAGTGTGTGCAATTGACCTCTTTAGTCAGAAGTAATATCATGGGGAACTTGATACTTTTTTCGTTGCAATCTTGTATGGGTTGTATCTTGCTCTACAAGTAAGAAAATGTCTGTAAGACATGGGGCACATACTCACTTGGTTAGAATGAGTGACATTGGGGAAGTATGTTGCACTCCAGTGGTAGTTCACGTGACTAATCCAACTGAAGTATCTACCCAGAAGAGTTTTGCAACAAGATGTAAGGAGTATTATGGTTTAAGTTACAAATTGGTAATAATAACAGATTGTGGTATCCCTTCGCATTTTTAAGTTTGCACCAACTTCCCATCTAGCTTCATCATAATCTTTGTAGCTTTCACGGTGTTGCTAGAGCTTAGAAATGTGGTGCAACCGATGAAAATACCAAGCGGCATACCACAGAATGAAAATATATCTCCTCCATGGTAAACACAATCATGCATTACAAACTTCTGTGTTGATCAATTAATACATCTACCAGTTCCGTTTGACCGAAGGATGTTGTTCTACTTTGTCTCCTGAAACAATAGTATCTCTCTCTCTCTCTCTCACCCCCACACACATAACTCAAATCCTCCTTTACATGGAGGTAACATCAAGAAGGGATATTATCGCGTCTGACCAAGTGCTAATTAAACCAGAATCAAAAGTAGGTGCACTATTTACTATATAGTCGATATTATCTTTCACCCCATCGCCAACTTGCCCTGCTCCTCTGTGTGGAGGTAACATAATGTTGGGATTTCACCACCCACTAGCGCTCAATAAACCCAAATGGGAGGTTAGCAATTACCATGTCGTTCACGAGGTATTCGTAGAATGAAATGCACTAGAGGTCCTAGAACAATTATTGAGTGCTATTCATACTTTTTATACTCTCTTCCCATGAACCACATGGGGTTAAACATGTCACAACAACTGTATCTTCATAATGAGAATTAGTTGTAAAAAAAGCTCATGGTGTTGGCTCACAACAGGAGCTTGCCATGGTGAAGAAATGGCTAGAGAGATAGGGGTGAGTTATGTAGAGTTGAAGTTGGGAGGACAACTATGACATTTGTTGTGTGGTGGAGAAGTAAACCAATAGTTTACTTCATGATATGGCCCATGAGTTGTTATATATGAACAAGTAACCAGAATGTGTTAACATCCTCTTAATATGTGTTCATATGATTATTGATTCGATATATAGGCCTATCATTTGGTAATTTTACTAAACAAAAAGAGTGGATCGTTGAAAATTACATGAGTACATTCATTAATACAAACTAGAGATGATATGTGACGCTCCGACTTAATTGTGCACTAATCATACACGCAAATGCGCACGGTCAAGATCTAAGACTCATGGGAAGATATCACAACACAACTCTATACACATATTAAAATAATACAAGCTTTGTATTACAAGCCCGGGGCCTCGAGGGCTCGAATACATAAGCTTGAATACACGAGAGTCGGCCTAAGCAACAATATCTGAGTACATACATAAGTAAACAAGTCTGCCTTAAGAAGGCTAGCAAAACAAAGACAACATGGATCGAAAAGGTGCAAGCCTCCTGCCTGGGAGCCTCCTAACTACTCCTGGTCGTCGGCGGTCTCCACGTAGTAGTAGTCGTCGGCGGGATCAGCTGGCTCCTAGACTCCATCATCTAATCGCAGCAATCGGATAGGGGAGAAAAGGGTAGCAAAGCAACCGTGAGTACTCATCCAAAGTACTCACAAGACTTAAATCAGATCTATACTAAGTATGCATCAGTATCAAAGGAACGTGGCTATATCTTTGGACTGAACTGCAGAAATGCCAGAATAGAAGGGTAGGCCTACTATCTAAGACTAGCATCTTGCAACGTCTTGTAGCATTAGAAGAGTGCAGATTAGCATATTAAAAAATAGCAAGTATAATGTAGTAAGGCCCAGTGATCATTCCTCGACTCCCTACAAGATCGGGATACAACTCCGAGCGTCCATTACTGTGGACATGGCTATTCGAATAGATTAACTTCCCTGCAGGGGTGCACCAACTTACCCAACACACTCGATTAACTCCGACCGGACACACTTTTCCTGGTCATGCCCGGCCCTGGCTGATCAACATGCCGTAGTCCTACCTAGGCTCGATAGAGAGGCAAACACACCGGTCTACATCCTAAATGCGAAGGGGTCATGGGCCAATCGTCCTTTGCAATCCTGCACATTACGTGGACGGCCGGGATCAGTCCTGGCTACCTCTTTATACAAAGCAGGTGCTTACACGGACCACCCGAGCACGTGCCTCTCAACTGCTGACGTTTGAGAGCTTTCAGAAGAAACATACGACACAGAGTGTCCATACTTATTCCCACGTGGTGGTTAGTGCAAAAAGGCCAAAGGCCTACTCAGATCACATATCTAAACCATTAGTGTCTTGGGAGCGCGCGGAAACGATCAATGATCCATGATCTGTGGTCTCGTCATCCCGTCTCGCGGACTTACGACAAGGGCAAAGAATGCCCGGCCGTGCCGCGTAGTTATCACGCGGGTACCCTCCAGGTCAACCCGACTCCACATCACTCGCGAGTACCCTCACGGTCAATCAGACTCACAAGAGACTGTCGGGAACTCAGGTCCACCTCTATCAGGGTGGTACCGCCTATTCCTCTAGTCCCGCGGAAACAGTAACTCTCATGGGTACCCCTCGAGGTCGACCCGTCTTTAACATGGTTCTGGGGGTAAAGTCAAAGTAACCATGTGTCCATAACACCAAGGGGGAATCCGAGGAATCACCCTCGATTGGTTCCACTTGATGTAACCGTCAAGGTGAACTTTGAGGAATCACCCTCGAGGGTTCACACTTGAGGTGTTGCACGACAAAGTCGTTATCGGGAGTGGTGAAGGAGGAATCACCCTCCATAGACCATGACCGATTATATACTACAAAGATCTCATAGTGCTATATGAGGTATCACCCTCGGCACTCAGTAGTACCTCTGCAAAGTCGTACAACTAAGGGGGTGTGTGGTGATGTGTCAGGATCTACACGTCGATCATTTTGATCGAGTCATCTAGTAACAAAGCGGGGCAACAAGGACAAGGTGAGGAGGATCACTGATGGATCACTAACCAACCTATACTAAGCATATAGGATAACAGGTAAGGTAACAATAGCAGGTTACAAAATCAGGCTATGCATCAGAATAGGAGCAACCAAATACAGTAGCAAAATCTAATGCAAGCATGAGAGAGAAAGAATGGGCCATATAGGAATGATCAAGGGGGCTTTGCTTGCATGAAAGCTCTGCAGACAGATATGGACCCTCAACGGTGAAGTAGTCAATCACCGGATCAACAACGGTCTCGGGGTCTATCGGAAAAGAAGTAACGAAGGGGGAAACAAATAAATAACGGAGCAGTCAAATGCAGCACAAAGCATGACATGACAATACGCTGTGCTAGAGGTAACCTAACGTAGTGCTACACATTACAGAAGGAGCGGGAAAATATCCGGGAATATTTTCCCGGCTCCAGGCATTTATCAAACAGACGAACCGGAGGAGAAGGTTCCATGTTTGCTGTGATGGGGGCATGTGACAGATATGTGGATGGTGTATTCGGATTCATCATATTTTTCTGACCATTTTTCAAATATAAATTATATTCATTCAAGTTACGGATTATTTTATATGATTTTTCAAAGTTTTAAACAATTCTAGAATTTTCTGGATTATTTTTATTTCAAAAAAGATTAAATGGAAAAAACTACGGGCACACAGCAGGGTGTACCCAGCCATTGCATACAAGGGGCTGACTGGTGGGCCCGAGCTGACTATTCAACTACCTAGTCAATAGAGGTTGAGTGGTGGGACAGGGGGCTGAGTCAGTGGTTGACCGTTGACTGTCAAAGGTTGAATAATAAGGTGGGACCCATATGTCAGTGTCACATAGTTCAACAGGGTAATTTAACTAATTTTAATTAGTATGAATAGAGGTGGCTCCCACTGGTCATAGACTATATACTAATTAAACATTAACTAATCCTAAAACTAAGCTAATATAATCAGGTCGGCCTCCTGGACAGAGGGAGCAGAAGCAGCAGTGGCATCAGGCAAAGCAAGCAGCAACAACAGGTAGTAGCAGCGCCGCCGCAAGCTGCAGGTAGGGCCGCATGCGACTGCTGGGGGTGTGCCTAGACGCGGCCAGGGCGAGCGGCGGCCAGCGGCGAGCACGCACGCAGAAGGTCGTCGGGCAGCGGCGAGTGCGGCCAGGCGCGAGGTGCCGGAATGCAGGGCGGCTGCAGGTGAGTAGCGGCAGGCGCCAGCGGCACAACAGCCGAGCAAGTAGCAGCGGGAGGTGCCCGACGGCAGCGGCAACGCGTGGGCGGCGCCAGTAGAGGGCGGGTACGGTTGCAGCAGGGCGGCCGGGGTGTTAGCTAATCTAGTCGTTGTAGTTTTTCTTCAGTTAGTTTGTTTCGTTAGAAAATAACGTAGCTAGGCGCACGAGCTCGCGAGTCATTGTGCGAGCCGCGCATGTAAGCGATCTGGGCACGATCGTTGCCCGTTCGATCGGGGTGGTCAGCCACGAAACCCACTCGTGGGATGGCGCGAGTTTTAGGGATCGTGGCACTAGGACCGGGCCACTCTTTATCTTTGTAACAGAATAAGTAGAGATCAAGAAAACAGAAAAGTCACAAAGTTGAACGTGACGCAAAACCTCCCGTCTCTCCTCTTTGTGTTTAGCGAGCTGTGAGAGATCAAGCGACCCTGACAATTGGCATCGGAGCCTGTTTTCGGCGATCCTGATGACATGGCTGACACCGGTGTTCAGCCGGACCAGACGGCAGCGGCACCCCGCAACGAGGGCGGGGATGGGAGCCGCTCGCGCACTCCACCATGGGGGCGCAGCCGCGGACGGAGCCGCGTAAGGAGGGAGCGACAGGTGGTGATCCACCAAGCGGCGGCCACGGAGCGCGCGCCGCTCGTGCCCAGCGCTAGGGGTGGGCATAAAAACCGACGAACCGAAGACCGAACCGATGCCGAAACCGAATAAACCGATTTTTTGGTTTTTTCTACAGTCACAGAAAAATTCAGTTTTCAGGTCCACTAACCGAACAGAGTTCGGTCAGTTCGGTTTTCTTCCCGGTTAACCGAACAACAACCGAATAATATGAGTCAGCGTCTAAAAAAGTAAAGAACAACACAAAAGCATGCACATCGAACGTCTCGCGAGAGTCACGCCCGGGAGTCACGGCCATGATCCCTTGAAGAGATCGCCCACGATCGCATTTTTTTGGAGTTCCAACGATCGCACGCGCGCGCGTCTCGCACTACGTGGGCTTACCAGGCGAAACATGCAAGGCCCAGCTCACGTGGGCTCTTTGGTCAATGATGTGTACGGTCGTGTGAGGGTACATCTCACCAGGACAGCTTGTTCCTTTTTGGTCCCACCTCGCCCGACCTAGGAGATGAGCCAAGTATGTTTGCCTATATATAAGAGGGCGCGCTGCTACTGCAATTTCGAAGCGCAAGTACTTAAAGCGTGTTCCTTCGGTATAAAAGCGAAAACCGCACCGAATATTAGGTTAAAGCAATTTTCACCACCATTTTCGGTTTTTGGTTTTACTAACCGAATTTGAAGAAAAACCGAATGGTAGAAACCGAATTTTCGGTTTATACCGAACGCCCACCCCTACCCAGCGCGGGCACCACGTTCCCGGCGCTCACGTCCACGAACTACATCGAGTGGTCCCTCGTGATGAAGGTGCACCTGGAGTCCTGGGGGCTCTGGGACGCGATCCAAGGCAACGCACAACACGTGCGTGATGACAAGACGGCGCTCGGCGTTCTGTTCTGGGCCATCCCCCCGGAGATGCTCGGCGTCCTCGTCGTCAAGGAAACGGCAAAGGAGGCCTGAGATACGATCAAGGTCATGCGCATGGGGGTGCACCATGTGCGCGACGCAACCGCGCAGTGCCTGCGCGCGGAGTTTGAGCAGATCATCTTCCGCGACGGCGAGACCCTCGACTCCTTCGGCATGCAGATCACCGCCCTAGTCAACCAGCTGTGCATGCTGGGGGACAACATCGACGAGGTGCGCGTGATCCAGAAGATCCTCCGTGTCGTCCCCACCCACTACGCCCAGATCGCAGTCGTGATCGAGACGCTCCTTGACCTGACCACAATCTCGGTCGAGGAGCTGATCGGTCGACTGCGCACCGTAGAGGAGTGTTGTGGTGGCGGGGCGACTCAGGCCAACGGAGGTGGCCAGTTGCTCATGACGGAGCAGCAGTGGGACGCGCGGCGCCGGGAGCGCGAGCAGGGCTAGGGGTCTAGCTCAGACGGCGCCGGCAACGGGACCGGCAGCGGGGGCGGCGGCAACCGCCGCCGTGGCAAGCCGCAGAACCAGAGGCACGGCAACACCACTCAAGGCCAAGGCGGCGGCAACAGCCGCGACAGCACCGACAACAGCGGGTGTGACATGTCTAAGGTGAAGTGTTACAATTGCAATAAAAATGGCCACTTTTCCCGCGACTGCACCGAACCCCGGCGGGAACGAAAGGAGCACGCTCACCTGGCGCAAGGTGGGGCAGAGGAGAGCTCGCTTCTGCTCGCAACTGTGGACGTGGGGACCGCGGCCGAACCCTCGCCGGAGCACGTACTGCTCAACGAAGAGCACTCCCAGGCGCGCGCATCGGCAGACGGCCAGCGCTGCGACTTAGCCCGGTACCTTGACACGGCTGCGAGCAACCACATGTCGGGCCGGCGAGAGATCTTCTCAGCACTGGACACCGGCGTACGCGGCGCCGTGAAACTTGGCGACGGCTCGGTGGTCCAGATCGAGGGGAGAGGGACGATCCTCTTCCAATGCCGCAACGGTGAGCACTTGGTACTGTCTGATGTGTATTACATCCCAAAACTCTGCAGCAACATCGCTAGCATCGGACAGTTGGACCAAATCGCCTACAAGACCAATATAAGTCTCGGCGTGCTACAACTTCGTGATCCCGGTGGGCGTCACCTCGCGCGGGTGCATCGAAACCA
The DNA here is from genome assembly GCA_032464435.1 of Aegilops umbellulata. NCBI lineage: Eukaryota > Viridiplantae > Streptophyta > Magnoliopsida > Poales > Poaceae > Aegilops > Aegilops umbellulata. The sequence continues at coordinate 258,802,466 of CP136059.1, forward strand.
GGGGAGGTTGTACGTGCTGCAGCTCACGCCGGCCGAGCCAGTGTGCTTCGTGGTGCACGCTGGAGAGGATGCATGGCGCTGGCATGCGCGCTACGGCCACGTGAACTTCCGGGCTCTACGTCAACTTGCCCGGAGCGAGCTGGTGCGCGGCCTCCCGCTGTTCGACGAGGCGGATCGTGTCTGCAAGGCGTGCCTCACCGGCAAGCAGCGTCGGGCACCCTTCCCTCAGCAGGCTCTCCTCAGAGCCGGCGAGGTCCTTGAGCTGGTGCACGCGGATCTTTGTGGTTCAATCTCACCTCCGACGCCGGGAGGGAAGCGGTACTTCTTGTTGCTGGCAGATGACAAGAGCGGGCACATGTGGCTGTACCCGCTCGCGACCAAGGACGAGGCGCAGCCCGCTCTGAAGCGGTTCCAGGCCATGGCGGAGCTCGAGTCCGGGCAGCAGCTCAAGGCGCTGCGCACGGACCGCGACGGGGAATTCACCTCCGCCAGCCTCGGTGAGTACTACGCCGACAAGGGAGTGAAGTGCCAGCTCACGGCGCCCTACACGCCTCAGCAGAACGGCATAGTTGAGCGCCGGAACCAGACGATTGTGGGCATGGCGTGCAGCCTGCTGAAGACGAAGGGCGTGCGGCACGGTTCTGGCGGGAGGCCGTGAGGACGGCGGTCTACCTCCTGAACAGCTCTACAACCAAGAGCATGGCTGGGTCGACCCCGCACGAGGCCTGGTGCAGGCGGCGCCCAAACGTCGAGCACCTGCGCGTGTTCGGGAGCGTCGCACATGTCAAGGTGACACGTCCAAACCTGTCGAAGCTTGATGACAGAAGCACGCCCATGGTATTCCTCGGCTACGAGCCAAGTTCGGCGGCTTATCGCGTCTACCACCCGTCGTCGAACCGTGTCCTAGCCTCGAGGGATGTCGTGTTCGATGAGGAGGCTGCGTGGGACTGGTCTTAGGTCACGGCGACAAGCAAGGAGCCGCAGTGGGACACCTTCTCCATCGAGCTCGAACTACCGGTGCCCGAGGTGGTCGGCGGCACCCCATCCGGCGCAACATCACCTGAGGCGCTGAGCTCCCCAACAACACCGACATCGACGCGCACCAGTGCACCCACGACGCGGCCCGCGACGCCGATCTGCGCCACACCAAGCCCGGACCGCTCTGGCATGGAGTTCGTGTCTCCACCACCGGGGGCGTCGGTGCCGCCACCCGACAAGGAGGTGCCGCGGTGGTACCGCACCTTGGAGAACCTATGGGATACCACTGAGGAAGGGACATGTGATAACAACCAGTACAGTTACCTGTGCCTCTTCGCAGGGGAGGAGCCAACCTCTTTCAATGAGGCGCGGAAGGAGGGAGGATGGAGGAACGCCATGAACGAGGAGATGCAGAGCATCGTCGACAACGACACATGGGAGCTGTGCGAGCTCCCGCCCGGGCACCGACCGATAGGCCTCAAATGGGTCTACAAGCTCAAGAAGGACGCCCACGGCACGGTGGTGAAGCGCAAGGCGTGACTGGTGGCAAAAGGATACGTCCAAGTCCAAGGAGTGGACTTCGAGGACGTGTTCGCTCCGGTGGCGCGCATGGACTCGGTGCGCGTACTAGTCGCGCTCGCCGCGCACCACGCGTGGCCAATTCATCACATGGACGTCAAGTCCGCCTTCTTGAACGGGGACTTGCAGGAGGAGGTCTACGTCGTTCAGCCGCCCGGGTACGTTACCCCCGGCGAGGAAGGGAAGGTGATGCGCCTGCGCAAGGCGCTGTACGGGCTACGCCAAGTTGGACGAGAGTCTGCGCTCTCTGGGCTTTGAGCATTGTCCCTCGGAGCACGCAGTCTACCGACGCGGGGAGGGCGACAAGCACCTGCTCGTCGGCGTGTACGTCAACGATCTTGTCATCACAGGCGCAAACAAGACGGAGATCGACGCGTTCAAGCGTCAGATGACCGCGCCCTTCCGCATGAGCGACCTCGGTGAGCTCAGCTACTACCTGGGCATTGAGGTGCGCCAGGAGCGCGACCGCATCACGCTCAGCAGCCTACGCGAAGAAGCTGCTAGAGCGCGTCGGGCTCGAGGAGTGCAACCCCGGCAACGTGCCGATAGAAGCTCGACTGAAGTTGAGCAGGGACAGCAAGGAGAGGCCGGTGGACAGCTCGGAGTACCGCATCATCATCGGAGGGCTGCGCTACCTCGTGCACACGAGGCCGGACATCTCCTTCGTCGTCGGATACCTGAGCCGCTTCATGGAGGCACCGGCTTCATATCATTATGCGGCTGTGAAGCGTCTGCTAAGGTATGTAGCAGGCGCTTGTGACTACGGCCGTGCCTACGTCCGGGGCAAGGGCACGCCGGAACTTCTGGGGTACAGCGACGCGGATCACGCCGGCGACATCGACGACATGCGGAGCACAACAGGAGTGCTCTACTTCCTCGGCGGCAGCCCAGTGAGTTGGCAGTCGCAGAAGCAAAGGGTGGTGGCGCTCTACTCATGTGAAGCGGAGTACGTGGCCGCCACCACCGCCGCTTGCAAGGGATTTGGCTCGCTCGGCTGATCGGAGAGATGCTGAACACCGACGTCCGGCCACCGCGACTTCTGGTCGACAACAAGTCAACAATCTCTCTCTCCAAGAACCCCGCCTTCCATGATCGAAGCAAGCACATTGAGATACGATACCACTTCATTCATGAGTGCATGGAAGAAGGGCAGATCGATATCAACTACATCTGCACCAACGATCAGCTCGCCAACGTCCTCACCAAAGCACTTGGACGACAGGGGGAGGATTGGCATGACAGAAATAATTCGGCAGCGACAAGATTAGAGGGGAGATTTGTTAGCTAATCTAGTCGCTGTAGTTTTTCTTTAGTTACTTTGTTTCGTCAGAAAATAACGTAGCTAGTCGCACGAGCTCGTGAGTCGTTGTGCGAGCCGCGCATGTTGGCTATCTGGGCACGATCGTTGCCCGATCAATCAGGGTGGTCAGCCACGAAACCCACTCGTGGGATGGCGCGAGTTTTAGGGATCGTGGCACAAGGACCGGGCCACTCTTTCTCTTTGTAACAGAATAAGTAGAGATCAAGAAAACAAAAAAGTCACAAGGTTGAACGTGACGCAAAACCTCCTGTCTCTCCTCTTTGTGTTTAGCGAGCTGTGAGAGATCGAGCGACCCTGACACGGGGCGCAGGGAGCACGAGCCGGCGCGAGGCAGGGCGCAGGTTGGGCTGCTGCGGGGACGCGCGGGCGGAGCGCACGGCACGCGCACGAGGCGTGTCCAGGTGACGGCCAGAACACGCGGGCGCGACCGGGAAGCGCGCCGGACGCAGCTGCAGGCAGGAGGGAGGGGGAACGGCCTACGTCGGCGGATTTGACGGAAATAATGGGGGCGGGGGCGGGGGCGGGGGGGGGGCAGGCGAGGAGCTCCCCGGACTCGTAGGGTGTTTCAGGAGGCTTGGGATGGTCGGAGATGCGCAGGTTGACGGCGAGATGCGGACGCCAAGGTTGGGGAAGATGACGCTGGCGACGGCGGTGGCGCTCCTCGGCTCTGGTACCGCGGCGAGGGAGACGAGGAGGAGCCCGTCCGATCTGATGGACGTGGCGAGACGACGAGGGGTGTGCGGTGGCTATGCGAACGACGGCGGCGCGGCCATGGATGCGTTCGGGCGAGATCGGGATCGAGCGTGGGAGAGGGGGATGGGAGCGAGCAGAGCTAGGGTTCGACGCAGGGGTCGCGGGGGATTTTGTAGGACGCCGGGTTGTCGTCGGATAGCCGTCGCCTGGCCATCCACGGCAATGGACGTGCGCAGGGCGTCCACCCAGCCTCTGGTGAACAGAGGTAGGGGAAGAGCGGGAGGTGGGCTAGAGAGCACAGTGCCTCTTACCTCTTTTTCTTTTTTGTTTTTCTGTATCTTTAATTTTTTGCTTTGCCTTTCATTTTAATAGTAAATCAGTTTTATAAGTATGAAACTTGGTCCATAAATAGTGTTGCAAATTTAGACACTGCCACAAAAAGTTTGGGAAGCATTTGAAATATTTTGTTTTTTTTTCATAATTTAGAAAATCATTTAGATTACTGTTTTGGCCCTGTTTTAAATGCTAGAGCCCAAACAAGCAAACAAGTGATGTTGTTTTCCTCAACTATAATTTATTTTGGAATCTTTTCCAAAAGTTGAACTATTTTGCAACCATGTCTGTGAACTTTAAATTTTCACTTGCAATTTGAATTTTGAATTTGACTTCGATATTTCTTAAGTGGTAATTTGACTTAGTCAAACTTGATGACATGGCTGTGTGAGATCACTGTAGCATAACAATGGGGGTGTTACATGATACCTCATGCATTGCTGCAGGGATTGGTTGCGATTATTTCAATGAGAATTGGATGTATGAACATTAGTATTTAGACTAACAACATATGAATTGAAACTAAAATACATAAAGTTTATTATAATTGATTATTCTATAGTTGTGTAATACTTTGGTGCGAGTAGCATGCATAGTGCATGTTGATATGTGTGTTTTCCTTGCATGGTGGCATCATATTTAGAGAATTGGAGTTAATGGGCATTGCATACAAGTCGCATGCATAGTGCATATAGGTGTTTTCTCATGCATGATGGCATGTTGTGCATGTTGAGAGATTTGAAGTTAGTGGGGATCAACTATTTAGGTATATAGAATTGTCTTTTTTGCATACCAAACAGGCTTTTGGCTTTTTTTGGTGCTTGTTGTTTTTCACATGGATTCTTTTCCTGTCCATGTACATTTTTTCATATTCCCGTAATTTGAATTTGTGTGTTCCCAGTGGAGCCTTAGAAAAAATATGATTATCTAATGGTTGTGATCTATTCGTGCAGAATTATGGAGATATAGTGGTTATGATTATGTTTGTGTACAATTATGGCGATCGGATGGTCATGGCATGTTTAGCTATAGTCGTGAAGATCTAACAGACATGATCTATCACGTCTCCTCTATATCGTGTTCGTGTACCTTCTCTCACTCTCTATGTGCTCTCTCTCCCCCCCCCCCCCCCCGAGGGTATGCACGCACGACAATTGCAACATAGGTTAAATTTGTTTAAAATGCCTTCCGTACACGATAGTTGCATGTGTACTTCTCTATGTAGCACATGCAAATTGACATAAATAATTTAATCTATCAAGTACAACCCCGTCCACTTATTTCCAACCACCTTTTACACTTGATGAGTACATATTTCTTGAGGCAACCTCATTGTCACTAATCCAATTGTGCTTGCCTCTTCTCAAAAAATTTCCACCCCTATACAAAGTGTGTGCCATTGACATCTTTGGTCACAAGTAATATCATCATAAATTTGATCTTTTTTCGATGAGATCATATATGGGGTCGATCTTGCTCTACAGATAAGAAGACTATTATGAAACATAGGCACATACTCGGTTAGAGCGAGAGGGATTGAGAAAGTATGTGGAACTTAGGTGTCGAGCCAAATGACCTACTACGAGAAGTATAGCGAGAATATGTTAAGAGTATCTTTGTTTAAGGGGTGAAATAGTAGCAATAATACCATGGTATTCCCTTGCATTTGTCAGTTTGTAACAATTTCTTGTCTAGCTTCCTCGCGCTCTTGACAACTTTCTCTACGTATAAGAAAATGATTGTGACGCATAGACAAATCTCAATTGGTTAGCATGAGGGGCAATGGGAAAGTATGATGGGTCTGGGTGGTGCTTCAAGGGACAAATCCATATGATGTTTCTGCCAAAGGGAGTGTAGCGACGAAGTGTTAGGATTACCTTGGTTTAAGGGATAAAACTGTAGTAAGAACACACCGTGTTATTTCACTTGCATTTGTAGATTTGTAAAAATGTCTCGTCTAGCTTCCTCCTAGTCTTGGCAAGTTTAGTGGTGTCGCTAGAGCTTGGATATATTGATGTGTCTGATCTAAACAACAAGTAACATACATTAAAATACATATATGTCATCTTCTTCATTGTACAACCGTGTTGATCAATTTATACATTGATGATCAGTTGCATCCGACTTTGAAGAAGCTCTTCTACTTGGCCTCCCAAAATTGTACCCATCTCTCTCTCTCTCTCTCTCTCTCTCTCTCTCTCTCTCTCTCTCTCTGTGTGTGTGTGTGTGTGTGTGTGTGTGTGTGTGTGTGTGTGTGTGTGTGTGTCTCACACACGCGCGCGCGCCAAACACACGGGGAGAGAACGAGAGAGTGTGTGATATCCCATTGAAAACTGTAGACATATGCTTAAAATGCTTTTCATTCATGAGTAGTAAGTGAAATCTTACCCGCTATGCTGTCTAGCTCGTGTAAATTGAGCTAAAAAATATGTATCAAGTACAGTACAACTTCATACGCTTGTTTCCAACCACTTTTTGTTCATGATATGCACGTCTCGTGAAGCAGTTGTGTGCATCAATCATTGCAGCTGCGAATGATATCCTTTTTTATAAAGAAAAGATACTTCTCGTGTAAATATTGTCAAGAGTTCCAACTATTTTTCATGGTGTTTCGAATGATAAATTAGAGACTCATGTTTATAGATCTAAAACCTAAAACATATAATGCATGTGACTCAATGAAACATATTTCTATTAGCAGATGCGCACGCGTGAAGAGCAAATCTAATGGGAAGGGGCAAGAGCAAAACTCAAATATGCAACCCCCCCCCCCCCCCCTCTTTTGCCTCAGGACATGTCCGCTCCTTTTCCTCATTTGTCCGGTACACAATAGTATCTTCAATGTATTTAAAATTGTTTGGACACATGCATATAATTGGTGGGGATGTAAAGAGACAGAGAGAGGAGAGAAATTGATCCAAAGTGCACCGGATCCTACTTGATAGAATGTCTGGACATCCCAATACCCTCCCCAATATAGGCTGAGTTTAGGGATTTACGGATAGTTCGGAAAAATGGGGGGATTTTGGGGAGGGGGGGGGCATTTGGGGGCTTTCCTTGGAGATGTTCTAAGAGCATCTACAGCTGGGTGCCTCAAACCCGCCTCATATGCCGGGCGGGCCGCCCAATCACTGTCTGGTCATGTTTTTTTTTTTGAGAAAAGTATAATTTTCGTCCATCAATTTTTGGCGAAGTCTAAATTTAGTCCCTCAATTTCAAAACCGGACAACTTGCACTCTCAACTCTTGAAACCGGACAAGTTCAGTCCCTTGTCTAGGCTGACCCGGTATCACTGCTGACTCTGCATGGTTTTGACCGGTCTTTGTCTAGGTGGCATTATTTCTCTCTCCTGCCTTCTTCCTTCATCAAACACCTTTCATGCACTCTCCTCTACCTAGTTGTCCATGGACGAACCCTCGCAAGTCCTTCTAGCCAGCCGTAATGCCTCTCCTCTATCTCGTCGGCCACCGTGAGCTTGCTGCACCTCGCTGGACAGCGTTGTCCCGTTCTACCTCACCAGACAACGCAGCCCACGACCACCCTTGCTTCATGACAAGGATGCAGGCAAGCAGGCGGCGTCGGCATGGTGGCCGCGGAGGATGAAGGCAAGCCACGCGGGTGGTGGCGCTAACTCGTGCTCATCCTCGACCTCCTCTTCTCTATTGCCTGGGAGCACGTGGTCCGGGTGCGTGGGCGAGGGATCCTAGTCCAGGGGTGGCGCACGAGGAGAAGCTCTAGATTGCGTCGAGCATATCCATCTGGTGCACATAGCAGCTGGACGAGGCAGCACCACGGGCACAGTCGCGACGCTCCCATACAGCCTCTCCAAGGTGACGGTGGTGGGCGCGGTGCGGCTGGTGGCGGACAAGATGGCGGCCGGGGTGCGTGTGACCGTGTGAGTGCCATATCCCCCTGGTTGCTGCGGTGATCGCTCCATCAGGCCAACTCCACCGCGCGACCCCAAACAGACGTCCGTTTTGTCCGGATTCTGTCCGTTTGGGTAGGGATTTGGGGTCGTGTCTGGGCGTGTCCTGGGATGCGGTGGCCGTGCGCCCAGCGCGCGGACGCATCCCGGTCGCATCCTGTCCGCGTATTATTTCTTTGCAAGTCCTTAACTTTATTTCATCATTCATTTTTGGTACATGAAAAATACATCGTCACATTTTGACTAGTAAAGCAAGACCAAAGAAAACAGGACCACAATAATACATTTTAGAAGATACCCAACTTCCATAACTGCTACCTTGAGTTGGGTTAGGGCCTTCTCGATGCACTCGTTGTTGATCTGTGGAGGAGGAGGCTCGATCTGGCATCCTCCTTTCTTCTTCAAGCCAGAAGTCGATGTTGCGTCCTCCTCACACCTAGTCTCGTGTCTAGCCTCTAATCTAGCAACAAGTGCACTTGTCTCATTTACAGCCTCTATGCTAGCTAAAAGTGCACGAACATGTACTAAATTTCACTCTATCAATATATCGATGTACTCTTCTTTCCAATATCAAAACTTGCATCCATTCTACACAACAAAATTGAAGTTAGCACAACTAGTCAAATCTAGAGCACAAACCGAAGCTAAAAAAAGCGCATACCCCATCGTTTAAGCACTTGATGAACACTCATCATGGATGTTCCGGCGTTGTAGACACGCGGCGCACGACCATCCTTGGGCAGTGGTCGCACTTAATGAGTGGCAACGGTGCGCCGGCGAGCTTTTGGGCAAGCACCGAGCCCGGCCAGCCGCCATTCGTGTATCTGCCGGCGGACCACCCACGGTGCAGATCCGAGCGGCTAGAGGAGGAGCCACTGCCTGCATGTGGCCTTGCGGCCCTGCCAGGGCCTTCCTGCCAGGTGCCCGGCTAGTCCATGGCGCGACCCGGCCTCCCACAGCCGGCCGAGTTCAAGACCGACCGGATCCGCCCCAAAACAGGTCGGCGGGTGCGCAAACCAGGTGGCCGTGGTTGGGTAGCTCGGCGGCGCCGAGGGGAAGGGGTTGGGCGAGCTCGCGTCCGAACTGCACAGCTGCAATGGCAGCGGCGGCGGCGGCGGCGAGGGGAAGAGTGGGGAAAAGTGGAGGGGGTGCGGCCGAAGGAAGGGAGGGAGCGGATAGAAAAAGGCCTGCCTTGTGCCACCGACGGGCGGGCCAGGGGAGCACACGCGCAGACGACCCGCGCGTCCGCGTGGTGTCAGTTTCACCCCAAAAGCGGCGCAAACTTGGGCCGCGGATGGGTCGAAAGCGGACACAAAGCGGACAAAAGTCCGTTTGCGCCCGCGCGCTGGGTCATCTCATTTGTCCCTTTTACCTCAAACGGACGGGGCGGACAGGATAGGGTCGCACGATGGAGTTGGCCTCAGCGAGGACCGCAGCAACTCAGACGCCGCCGAGCTGGGCTGCTCCCCTTGTGAGCTGCGGCGAGATGGAGCAGAGCGCGACGGAGATGTTGATGCTGAGCTGCACTGCCCCGAGCCGCTTCTTCCTTTTGGCCAAGCTAAGCAGCACGCCGGCGCAGGGCGTTGTTCAGCAGCCGTCAACGGCGTGGCACACGTGCATGACCCACGGGAGCAACCACCACTGTTCGGCAATGCACGACACACGTAGTGCAGGCTAGATGTTTGATGAAATATCTAAATAAGCCAATGAGAAAGGAAGAAGGTAGGAGAGGGGAATACAGTCACCTGGACGAAGACCGGTCAAAACCGCATTCAGTCAGCAGCGATACCAGGTGAGCCAAGATAAGGAACTAAATTTGCCCGGTTTCAAGAGTTGGAGATGCAAGTTGTCCGGTTTTTGAAGTTGAAGGACTAAATCTAGACTTTGCCAAGAGTTGAAAGACGAAAAATATACTTTTCTCTCTTTTTACTCGAACAGTCCCCTCAAACGGCTCTCAAATGCCCGGGCTGACCGACATCCCTCGTATCCAGCCCAAATATGGGGCGGATATGGGGACGCATGGGCATGCCCGCCACGTCGGATCCGGTCCACGCTGGCCCACCCGACATCACATAAATTCCTCCCCATCCGCTCGCCGGACCAAACCATAGCCACTTCACTCCCCTCCCCTCCACTCCCCTCTGCCACCCAAGCTCGTCTCCGGCATGGCGGGCAGCGGATCCGAGTCCTTCACCTCCAGACCCGTCGACCCCGAGCTCATCTCACGCAGCCTCAAGGAGGAGATGGCCTCCGGCTTGCGCTCCGCCGCGCCCGGGAGGAGGCCCGTGCACGGCTGTGCTCGGACTCCATCCGTCGGGAATCCATTGCGTCCGCTTAAATAGTGCATGGATTCGGCGCTAGGCAGCCGTAGCTGCCTCAGCGGAGGCCATCCGGTCCGTCTGCCGTCCGAACACGCTGGCGGACGCGCAACCCCTACGTTGGCGCGGCGAGCATCGGGACGCATCATGGGCCTCGTCTGACGAGGCCATGGCATGGCGTGCCCGCCCCGCAAGGCACCGGGCGCAGGAGGCGGCGGTAGCCCTTGTGGCGGTGGACGTCGACGAGGCGGAGCCGCATTCTCCGGCAATCCGTATGGCGCATTGGTCCAGGCGCCGCAACCGCATCGTGGTAGACGTCGACGGCTCGTCCCCAGACGAAACTGTCATCGATCTGACATCCACGGGTACCCAACAGGTTGCGGGCTCCGACGAGGAAGAGCAGGGCATGGGAGACGGCGGCGCCTTGAGTCCCGTGAGCCGGCTCATGTCCCATGCACTACCCTACCTTGCCGGAGACCAGACCAACACCCTAAGAGGCACAGCCAGCCGGGCGGGGAGCGGAACCGGACGAAGCTCCGCTCAAAGATCGCTGTGTTGCATGTAATAATATGGATTTGAGGTATCCTGATTTGAAACTCATTTTTTGAGGCGCGATCGGTCACTGTCCGCGGACGCGCCTGCGTTGGATTTGCCAAGTCCAACTGAAGATGCTCTAACACTGTGTATCTGTCACGAGCCATTCAGCCTCAGTGCTGCATTTGCTGCACCATACAATAGTTGACTGGAGCCATGGAGCACGATTCATACCATAGGCACGACCGTTCTCTTCCGGGCCCTTTGGAACTTTGAGGTCCGGCAAAAGCCAGACCGCAACAGTCAGCATTGCACGATGCATCTATCGCTCTTTACCACCATCTAGTACTGCAACTCAAGACACAAACACAACCAAAGTGGCCCTCAGCTCTCCGACGTAGATGTACACTCCCAGTGGGGAGCACCAGGGAGACCGGCGCACCACTGCGCGCACGGATCCACTCGAATCAGCGGCAGAACGTCAAGCCGGCCGGTCAAGGAGATGTGATGATGATGATAACAGCCGCAGTTGGCCGACTAGTCGGCCGGCCACTCTCGTCGGAGTTCTCCACGCAAATCAAGATCGTGGCCACACCCAGCACTCGCCCCAGACCCCTAGAAAAAGACTGTTAAAGTTGCAGCCAGTGCACTTCTGCTGTTCCTTTTTGGAAATTATTAGGTGTAGCTAAACCAGGACACCAATGTGCCCAACACATGAATTTTAGAGCAGGTAAATCACCAGGACACTGAAAGATGTGTGCTGTAACTGTTATTGGCCAATGCTATATTTAGAATTCTGCAACTGTTTATTGGCCATGCTATATTTAGAATTCCTTGCTTGAGAGACTCAGGACAGGGCAACGCTAGCTGTACATCTTGACCATTAGTAATTTGGTTGGTCATGACTTGCTATTTAAAAGGCCAACCAGGCAACTGCAGTAGTCCAAGGAACCGAAAGAACCTGAAAACAACAGCAGGTGTGCAATCTCCTCGTGCAAACAACATTATTCTCGACTTCAGATGGCCAAAAGGCAAAAGCCGGTCAAAGATAATAACAGGTTAAAAGCTCCGGAAGTAAAGGCAAAGCAGGTGTTAAGAAAAAGATGCTACCTTCTAGGTCAAGAAAATTTTTCTAACGGCTTGCATCATCAACAAAAGAAATGTAACAGAGTGCTAGGGTAGCACCGGTTCACATTATGGAGCGCATCAAAATAAGTTGTTGAGCGGTTAAAAAATGTGCTTGCCAAGAATGAAAGTTATCTAATGTTCTCTCAAAAGTTATCTATATTTAGAGCAAGTTTATTGAGATACAAGTCCAGGGAGAAAATAGTTCGAAGACATAATTTATCAAAGTAAACAGTTGAATGGAAACATTTGGTTGCTAATATACAGTATACGGTAATACAATACTTTCTGAGACATGACTGACAATGCTATGTTTGCTTTGATTGATTCGCTACAAAGGAAATGTGCGGCTACTGAATTGCACATCTGCAAACCTCAAACTGCAGTGCTAAATACAGTATGTAGTACACACAAGTCAATACTTTGTAACAAAACAACTAATGGAAATGCACGACTAAGATGGAGATCACCAGGGGTTGACGACAAAACCCTGAATTAGCTCACGCAAGGACAAATTCAGCCTGGCTACCTACTCAGACAAAACGACAACTTGGAGCTTCATAACAGAAACATGGAAAGGGGAATTCGGAAGCTGCAAAGGAGACTTAACTTGCTATATATACAGAGTATATATACAGTAAAGGAGTTGCAAAGGAGACATAACAGAGTATATATACAGTATACGATGAGAGAATACTTTTCAAGACATAACTGACAATACTACATTTGCTTTGATTGATTTGCTGCTAAGGAAATGTGCAAGTACCGAATTGCACATTTGTAAACCTCAAATTGCAATGCTGAATACCGTGTACAGTATACAGCTTGACAAGTTACAGTCAAGTCAATACTTTGTAATAAAGCAACTAATGTTAGTTGAAAAATACAAAGTTCACCTTGATTGATTGGCCACAATGGTAATGCACGACTACAAATGGAGATCACCGGGGTTTGACGACAAAAACCCAAAATTAGCTCATGGAAGAACAAATTCAGCCTGGCTACCTAATACCTATACTCAGATAAAACGACAACTTCAAATTGAGAACTATATGGCGGGCTTCATAACAGAGCATGGAAAGGGGAGTTCAGAAGCTGCAAATCAGACTTAACTTGGAAATGTAGATGGAGGAACTATCGTCCACATCTTGACAGCAATATGACCACCAACACATAGGAGTAGCAATTTTCAATTTAATGTGGTGCATCCATAACAACATCAATTACCATAATCCAAAAATCATAGTATGAGCGATGATAAATCTCCCCCTAAAGGAACCATGCTCTAAAAGTCTAAATTCATATACAATTAGCACTACATTTGGTCTACTTAACCAGCTACAATAACATGCTGCAAAACAGGCATCTGACAAGCTAGTTCAACTAAAATTTCCCATCCTATTACACCATCCTAGCCATCACCATAATCCTAAATAAACAGAACTTTTTTTTTCAAGGGAGGGATGAAACTAGCAGTACAAATTACAAAAAGGCTTCAAGGAGAACGATCTGCTGCTAACCATTAATTAATTTCCACCGTCGATCGAAGAAAGGGCTCACCGCCAGGCGGAGACGGTGAGGAGAGGCCGCTTCTCCCATGCGAGCGAGAGGAACGCCGGCGGCAGCTGGACGAGCGAATACTTGTACTTGGCATCGTAGTCCCAGAGCAGGAGCTCGGCCTGGCTCTCGGCGTAGTTGCTGAGCCGGACGGGCTCGAAGCCGCACCACTCCATGAGCGCCTGCCACTCGGCGCTGCCGGCCATCCTGTCCGTCCTGTCGGCGCCCTCCGGCGGCCCGACGGCCCTGCGGATGCGCTCCCCGAACATGCACCGCTCCAGCGTCGCCCTGTCCTCGGAGTCCCGCGCCATTGCCACGTCGAGCGACTCGAAGATCGCCCGGTAGTAGCTCAGCGCGCTGGCGAAGCGGTCGACGAATCCGGCTCGGTTCAGGCTCACCTCGTACTCCCCGAGGGTGACCACCGCCGGGCCGAGCGATTTGGCGAGGCGGAGGAGTCGCCGCACCGGCTCGTCGGAGTCGCCCAGGAGGTGGTAGAGCTGGAGCATGAAGTTGACGGCCACGACCTCGTCGGGGTCGACCGAGAAGTCGGACCGGTCGAGCTCGTGCACTGGCCGGAGCAACGGCACGAACTCGAAGTCCACCCCGAGGAGCTGCGCGAAGTCGCGAAGACGCGCGCTGGTCGCGGCGAGGGACGCCGCGGGCTGTGGCCCCAGGTACGGCGAGGGGACGCCCGAGATACGAATCCGAGACGGCTTCCCCTCGGGTCGCGTGGCCAGCGCCTGGAGCAGCGCCGCCCACTGGATGCCCTGCACGATGCCGAAGTCAACGATGTGGATCTTGGTCGCCGTGCCCGTGGCCTCCAGGATGGCCTGGTTGGCGGTGAGGTGCGCGAACTTGGAGTAGGGGCAGGCGTCGTTGAGCGTCTTGTAGCAGAGCGTGACCTCGTCGGAGGCGAGCCGCGCGTCGGACGCCGTTTCGAGGGACGCCGCGCTGCCGCAGGCGAGGCGGCGAGCGAGCGCGTCGGAGAAGTAGAAGGCCACGCGCTCCGCGGGGTCCCCGGACTCGGTGGCAGCGGCCCGGACCTTGGCGAGCTCCGCGGCGGCGAGGCTTGGGCTGGCCGCCGCGGCGTGGGAGCAGGCGAGGAGAGACTGGAGGATGGGGGCGGAGCAGGACGCGTCGGCTGAGCCCGGGGAAGAACACGCCGCCTGCGCCGCGGCGGCGACCGTGGGGAGCGAGGCCGGCGCATTCTCGGCCTGAGCAACAGCGGCCTCGGCCTCGGCCTCGGCTGGGGGCGGGCCGGGCGGCGGCGGGGTGGTGAAGATGAGGCGGTCGAGGTCCGAGTCCTGGAACACGGGGGCGTCCCCGATGAGGCTCTCCATCCACACGTCGGAGTCGAAGTCCGTGCCGGCGGCGAGGTCGGAGAAAACAGCATCCGCGGCGGACGCCCCGAAGACGTCGGAGAAGAAGTTCTCGGCCTGGGGCCAGGCCGCGGACCCCGCGGCCCCGAACGGCAGCGAGCCCGGGATCTGCGCGTGCGGGGGCGCCGGGGCGGCCGGCATCGGCATCGGCGGCGGGACGAGGTGGTGGTGGTGGTGGTGGTGCCGCTGCTGCTGCTGGTTGTGCTGCTGCTGCTGCTGGATCACCTGCTGCGCGATGGCCATGAGGTTGCCGCTGTCGGCGCACATGTACGCCATGCCCTCCTCCGCCCGGCCGGTCTGCGGGGTGGGAGAGTCGCGGGGGCGCTCGCCGGTGAATCGGGGCGGGTTTGGGGGGAGGAATTGGGAGGGGAGGGGAGGGAAGGGGGGCGGCGGAGGCGAGCGGCAGGGGGATTTAAAACAGTAGGGCGTAGCCACTGTGATGGCAGTGGCAGAGGGCACGCTCACACTGTGTGGGGCGGAATGACGGGGGTGCCCTCGGGGGGGCTGTACTGGACTGTACTGGTCTTGTTGGCACTTGGAGGTCGGTGACCCCAAACGGTAAGATGGGAGGGAGAAGGCGTGGGGGGCTTGAACTGCGGTGTTCAGGTGGGAGGATCTTCTGTGGAGTGTTCTCTAGAGGGGGTCACCGTTGTGAGCAACCGGTGTCAGAGCATCACCTACGGTTCCCTTATCCCGTAAATTTTTCTGGTTTAGGGCTTGGGGGGAGTTGGTCCGAAAAATATGCTCCACATTCTTTTTTTCTTCTTTTCAGCAAAAATATCTAGGATTTATTGGTTGTTGGTAAATATTTACATGAACGAAATATGTAGTATTTGGCAAGCCGACGGGCGCGAGTAGTTCCAGGCGAGTCGAATGTTGCACACGCCAGGCTGGTTATTGCTTCTGTCGCTGGTGTGCGGGCCCTCGCTGAAAGGATCGAGATGGACCTAGAGGGGGGGTGAATAGGTACAGTTACAAATTTTAATTAGTACTTAGCATTTTTTTTGGCAATAATGTGGAATATGAAAGTGAACCTAACAATTGCAAGTATGATGCTAAGAGCTAAGCAAGGTAAACAAGTAACATAAATAAGTGAGTAAGCAAGCACAATATGATATAAGTAAGTGCTAAAAGACAAGTAACCACAAATAGAGAGTTAGGGTTAGGAATACGCAACTCCGAGAGACAAGGGTGTATGCCGGTGTTCACTTCCTTGGAGGGAAGCTACGTCACCGTTTAGAGAGGTGGATGTTACCACGAAGGCACACCAACGCCATGAAGGTTCACCCTATTCTCTCTTTGAGACAACACCACGAAGGCGTTTCTCAACCACTAGTGGTAGACCTTGGGGTGTGACATTGGTTAGTCCAAGGATGTGATTACCCTTCAAGAGATCTTGAAGATTTATCATGCCGACATGGGCTAGCCGGCGATGCCATAGCCATCCCTTGTCGGCCTTGGCCATTAGACAAGTTGCATGGAATGTGCTCCCTTTCGAGAAATCAACTGTGTAAAGGTTGCCATCCAACTCTCAAACAAAGGCCACTTCGAGAGTATCTCTCTTAAAGACTTTCATATCCGTTAGTCCAAAGAGTGTATCATAACCAACGGAAGCCAAATGATGAACCGAAAGCAAATGGTATTTAAGGGATTGGACAAGCATGACATTTGCAAGAGACATGTCATTTGTGATAGCCACCTTGCCCAGCCCGAGTACACGTCCTTTTGATCCTCCACCAAACATAATGCTCATAAGTGGTTGAATAGCTTCCATGAAATCATAGGGCAATTTGCTATCTCCGGTCATATGATCGGTACATCCACTATCTACCACCCATTTTACTCCACCAGAGAAAGCAACCTACACACAATTATGACTTGGTTAGAGGCACCAATTTTGCAATGGGACCTCTCAAGTTAGCCATAAGGGTCTTAGGGACCCAAATAGCATAAAACCGGAATGCATTTCGAGGACCAACAAACTTTGCATAAACTTCTTCATCCTTAGTTTTACGGAGTACATAGGATGAAGGCATGAACTCTTTTGGCTTGTTGATAGTGGGCATGCCCCTAGTGGCCTTCCCACCAACAACCTTACCTTTCTCCTTGTGCCCTTCTCGTGCAAATGTTTCTTTTAGAGGAGTGGTGCACTTTTGAGAAGACGTCTTCTTCTTGCTTGTGCTTGGGTCAAACCCTAGCCCCTCTTTGGCAAACACCTCATTGTGTTGGCTCAATACCTCATTTAGGTTCTTTTGTCCTTGAGCACATGTCATGAGACCTTTCTCGATTTGAGCCTTGAGAAAACGATTCTCCTCAAGAATAGATGCTAGGTCACTACTAGAGTTAGTAGTACAAGCATCAACATTAATAATAGGAGAAGAGTAAGCCTTGGCTAGAGTTTCAAGATAAGTAAGCTTGAGCATCTCAAAACTCTTTGTAAGAAGGGTGAGATCTTCTTCCTTAGTCTTGAGAGACACGGAAAGGAGCTCACAATCCTTAGAGAGAGAAACAAGAGACTTAGCAAGCTTACTTTTATCATTCATCAACTCTTCGCAAGAGTCCTTAGCCTTTTTCAAGGAGGCAAGATCTTTAGCATGAACATCAATGTTTGCACCCATTTTCAAGCATAGTTCGTCATTTCGTGCTTCCTCATATTGGACTTTCCGCTCAAGGATTTCATATTTTTCCTTTTCCTCATTGACGAGGGTTTCGAGTTCCTTAATGGTGATGGTGTGCTTACTCACCATCTCCATAAGCATACGAAACATAGTGAGCTTCTTTCCTTTGGGAGAGCACATGAACTTATTTAGTTTAGCAAGCATAGGATCATCTATATCATCATCCTCATAACTATCCTCCGCATCAAGATACTCATCACTAGGAGTAGAAGGAGTGAAGATGGGAGGATTTGATCGTGGGGTTACCTTGACCTTGTCAGGAGAGCTTTGGTCCCCTACATCTTCTACCACGGCCTTTGCCATTAGGCACTTGTGAGCGTTGCCCTTGTAGTCTTTCATATAGTTGTAGGTGACCACATCACCACTCTTGTTGACTAGCCTCAAAGTGTTTTGAGAATCTTGAGCAACTCTGGCAACACACTAACATCATCCGGATCAGATTCTTCATGAGCAACCATTGCTTTCCCATCTCTCTTCTTGAGCTTGGAGTTCAAAGGATTTGGCAACTTGTTCTTGGGAAAGGTCTTGGTAAACCTTCGTTTATCTTCTCTCTTCTCATAAGGGCAATCGTTGGAGAAGTTGTTGGTTTCTTCACAGTTGTAGCATTTTCTCACTTTCTTCTTCTGGAATCTTCCCTTGAATTTTCCAGCGCTAAACTTCTTGACAAAGAGAGCAATGTCTTCATATGTTGGGCTCTCATCGGAGTCAGTCTCATCACCATCCTCGTCATCATCATCGTCTTCTTCTTCACTTTGCTCTTCTTCACATACATGCTTGGCCTTCAATGCAAGGTTGATCTTTGATGTTGAGGTACCATGCATGGCAAGATGTTTTGTGGCATTTGTCTTTGATTCTTCAAATAGTTGGAAAGTGGATATGATGTCATCTGGAGTCATTTCCTTGAATCCATGGTATTTTCTTATGTCCCACACCATTTGGTGATGATATGGAGCAAGATCATGAAGCAACTTCTCCACGAGAAATCGCTTAGTTAAGTTGAATCCATCTTGTGTCTTGTCACATTCACATGACTCGATGTCGGCGGTGAGAGTTATGAGACGCTCAAGTAGTTGCTTGGGAGATTCACCTTTCTCCATACAAAAGTTTTGCAATTGACCCTTGGCAATTTCATATTGAGCCAGCCGGAGAGTGGAGGTACCGGTCTTGGTCCTCACAATGTTGTCCCATAATTCCTTGGCACTTGTGATATGTATGTATGGTCTCCTTTGCTTGTCAGTCATACCTCTCCTCATGCACATGGTTGATGTGTCGTTGATATTCTTGTCATATACCTCTCTTGGAGTAAGATTCTTCGGATCAACAACTTGGTAGCCATACTCCAAGATCTCCAACATCTCATCATTTCCATATCAAAGATGATCTTGGATATCAACTCTCCACAAATCAAAATCGGTAGTGTCATCAAGTAAAGGAGGTTTTCCTTGAGGGTTATACTTTGGTTTCTCTATTTGAGGTCTTGCATAAAGCCAAGGAACACTGGAGTGTTCATTACTAGGAGGTTGTTGGCCAAGTGAAGGAGTAGGCACAGCTGGCCTTGAGGCCGCACCACTAGACAGTGGTGCAAGCATCGTGGTTAGTGTGGCTATTCTCATTTGGACCAAGGCCTCAAGAGAAGCATCATGCTCCTCCTTTTGCTTAGTAAGAGCTCGTTCCAGATCCTCAGAAGTGAATGACTTGGCTTCCGTGGAAGCCGCGCCCGTATTGTTCGGATCCGCAACAAGGGGAGTCCCATCAGGGTTCATCTCGCTCTAGGGCGGTTAAGCCACAAGAATAGAGCACGAGGCTCTGATACCAATTTAAAGGATCGACATGGACCTAGAGGGGGGTGAATAGGTACAATTACAAATTTTAATTATTACTTAGCAATTTTTGGCAATAATGCGGAATATGAAAGTGAGCCTAACAATTGCAAGTATGATGCTAAGAGCCAAGCAAGGTAAAGAAGTAACACAAATAAGTGAGTAAGCAAGCACAATATGATATAAGTAAGTGCTAAGAGACAAGTAACCACAAGTAAGGAGTTAGGGTTAGGAATAACCGCAACTCCGAGAGACGAGAATGTATGCCGATGTTCACTTCCTTGGAAGGAAGCTACATCACTGTTTAGAGAGGTGGATGTTACCACGAAGGCACACCAACGCCACGAAGGCTCACCTATTCTCTCTTTGAGACAACACCACGAAGGCGTTTCTCAACCACTAGTGGTAGACCTTGGGGTGGTCTCCAAACCATCACAAACTTTCTGGGGGTAATCACAATGATCGATTCCTCACCGAAGAACTCCTACCTCCTAGGAGTCTCGGACCTCCAAGAGTAATAAGATCCGAGGGGAAAAAGCTCAAGAGTTGCTCAAATCACAATTTGCTTCGGTCACAAGAAGGAGAGGGAGAAGATCTTTCTTTTGATTGGAACAACTCTTTCAAAATCTCAAGAATCAAACCGGGATCTAGCATTTCGTGGATGAGCAAGAGAGAGGGAGCACAGGTGTTCTTGGGGCGTGTTGGAGTGGAGTGTTCAACCTTATCTCGAAGAGGTAAGGAGCTATTTATACCCACAACAGAATAGAGCCGTTTTGAGCAGAGGTTGACATGCCCGGATGATCTGGAGGACCATCCGGATGATCTGGACAGCGTCCGGAAAATCTGGCTAAAGGCCCAGATGAGAGTGGTAGTAGCAGAGCTGCATGGAGGCCGGACAGTCCAGAGGACAGCCCGGATGATCTGGTCACAAGCCTGGATGATCCGGATGAACACCCGGACGGTCCGGCTTCATCCACCAAACTTCTGTGATGGAAGGGACGATATTATACGGACGATCCGGGACAGGGTCCGGATGAGCCGGCCACAGCCCGGATGATCCGGGACAAGTCCGGATGATCCAGCTATAATTAGTGCCAAATAATGCTCCCTGGATGCATTATCCGGACGAGTCGGATCCAGCACCGGACAATCCGGGGACAAGCCCAGATGATCCGGGGCCAAGTCTAGATGATCCGGCTATGGAGACAACTTATGGATAGAGTGGAGAGAAAAGGTGGTAGGTTTTGGCTAAGGGGTTTTGCTAGTGATTTTGGTCTTTTGTGAAAAACTACTTGTGAGGTAAAATGTGAGCACGCCTTGAACCTACACCTCGGATCCCCTCTATATAGTGCGGGATCCCTATTACTCAAGAAATATATAAAAGAGCACGATGCTTCGCCTTTGTTTGCTCCTTTCCTCATTGATTAATTGCTTGAGTAATATCTCATATGATGTGATCATGATGCACAATACAAAACCAGAGGTTGATGACCTGTGTATATACTTAGTAAACAAGGTTAGTCCCCTATATGTAAATTTGTCATCAACATCAAAATTATTCTTAAGAGCAAGGTTGCACTTTCACTCGCCCCATCCCCCACCCCCTCGAACCGTCTCCCACGACGTGCGCCCACTTAACACCCCCACTCGCCCTCAATTATTGGTAACCGTGCGCCCCCTCCGCTATCTGCCTCTCTGTCGCTCTGCCCCGCTCTTTCTCCGTCGACGGCGAGCGATAGTCTCTTCTCCGGTCGGTTCTCGGTGGTAGATGTCGGTTCCACCGATGAGTCTC
Source organism: Aegilops umbellulata (assembly GCA_032464435.1). Lineage (NCBI taxonomy): Eukaryota > Viridiplantae > Streptophyta > Magnoliopsida > Poales > Poaceae > Aegilops > Aegilops umbellulata. The sequence continues at coordinate 258,823,498 of CP136059.1, forward strand.
GATTCAATCGCCCCCACATCGTCCCCATTCAGTTTAGTAGTTCATGTTCAGTTTTTGGTCGCCATTAGTGGCGGATTGTTCGTCGGGTTGGCCCCATGTTAGAACGGACGAGGAATGCGCTCAATCCATGATGTAGTTGTTGTTTGCTAGCCCATGTTTTGCATGCACGGTGTTTTACTTATTAATTTACCTTTTTCGATTTTGTGGGTAGTTGCGGTCATTTTTGAACCAATCCCCTATGTTACATGCTTCGATTTCGATTTCTAGGGTTTTCTATAGATCCATAACCATGATTGTTTTCGTTCATTATTCACGACCGTTTTCCTATGATGATTTTTGCCGTTATTGGTTGTGGGAGGGTTTGGTGCGGGGATTTGGCAACCAATCTCCTCTCTTTGTATCTATGCTCTTCTTGTTGTAGTGAATTACCACCTGTATAATTGTGTTTCCAATCCGAAAGTACCTGCTGAGAATCCCCTATTGTCGCCTACATTTTATATGCAGTTCATCTCGTTTGTGTTTTGCCTGTCATGATGGATTGTTTGTTCTAGCACTATCAGTGGTGTTTCGTGTCATGATGGATTGTGTTTCTAACTGATGGTGTGTCTATTTGATACATTTTTTGGTGCTTATTACTTACCTTATCTTAATTATAAAATTACCGCCAGTTATGTGAACAAATTACCAGGAGTCCACTGTAAATTTAACATGTTCCTGCTTTCTATATTTAGTGCTATGCTATCCAATATGTGTGTGTGTGTTATTGTTGCCATCCCTAATATTCCCAAGTTATCTTGCCTGATACATACAATTTATCAGTGTATCATAAGCAAAAAAAAATTAGGTATTCAATATCTAGTAAAAATACACATTATTTTTTCTCCCTTCTCTGTTTGTGCATGAGTTATCAGTGTATAATAAGCAATATGGGTGTGTCTATTACTTCAGCAGCTATGCATCCTCTATGCTCACTTTTTCTCTGTGTTATTTTGTGTGTCAAGTCACAATGCCAAGGAAGTGCAAGTTAGATGGTGACATTGAGGAGGTAAACCCCTTAAAGAAGCATAAGCTTCCCATAGATCAGAACAGGGCTTCTCCTAGTGCTCTTGTGACTGCTTGTAAGGACATGTCAGATGAGAGAATGTCCGCGATTGATGACATGGATTTCACTAGTATGAGGAATATCAAGTGTGACAATCTCTTCAATCGGCTTTCTCAATGGCTTGCTGTTCTATATGACCCTGATTCCTGTGAGGTTGTTGTACCTGGTCGCGGAAGGTTGGGGTGCCCCGAGGTGATATTGCTATGGATTTCAAGGTTCCTACAGATGCACAACTTGAGCTTGCGGCAGATATTTTTGGTGATCTTGGACATGCGCCAAAAATTGTGGATGTATTAAATCTTATCTTAAATACTAACGGGCATGATGACAATTTCAAGCGCTTGTGGCTTGTGGTTGCCGCTAGCACTGTGATGGCGCCGACAACTTCCAATAAGATCAGCACCGGATGGTGTCCTATGTTAGTAAGCACATCCGAGTGTCTTTCTCTTTCGCATTTATCATTTTATTTCTTGTCTTTTTTATTTTTTTACGTGGTAGTTTAATGCTTTTTAGTCTGGTGGTTATGTACTTATGCACCTGATAACTTTTTTGCCCTGGAGTGTGGTAATTATGTACGTGATATATTTTATGCTCTAAAGTGTGGTAATTATGTAGTAATGCACCTGATAACTTTTTCTACCCTAGAATATGGTAATTATGACTTACTTCTTAATAATATGGTAGTTTTATACTTATGTACTTGGTAATTCAGTGCTTAATAGTGTGGTAAGTGTTTACTTATGTCCCTACTAATTTTGATGCATACGTGCCTCCTTATTTTTTTGTTCCATGTGTTTGTGTTTTTTCACAGAAAAACATTGGCAAATGTAAAAAACCTCAACTGGTGCAAATTTATTGCGGATAAGCTTCACAAAGCCCTTTATTCATTTGTTTTTTCCTTTTTCCCATGATTTTTGGGTTGTATAGCTTATTCCGCCAACCAGCGAGCTGGTAACGACCATTTTTTGTTTTCAAGCTTCTGTATATAGATGATATCGACCTAATTGGCCTTGGTATCATCTTGCCTAATGGTCCTTTTGCAATTAACGTGTGGGCGAATGAGTTGGCATTGAAAGTTCTTCGGATGGACGTCCAGAGGGACAAGCTTTCTTATGGGAAATTACTAGTAATTTGGTATTGTCATTTTTCTTAGTTTTTATGGATCACCATGTGCTTTCTCATGATTTTTGTTTGTTTTTATCATATTTTTTAGCCCAAGCCCCAATATGGCCAAGACTATTGCTTGTTTAGTGGATTACAAGGTCTCGACAAATTCATCCGTGTTCATGCACCACAAAACAGTAGTGAACAAGTATTTACCTTTTTGTGTGTTTGGTTTTTTTCTCTTTCCTGATAAACAATGTTATAAAGACCTGTTTTTTTTAGAGTACGCCAATGGCGTACCATAGCTTTATAGAAGAAAGGAGTATTATGTACAAGAAGTCCGTCCCAATGCGAACATACGGGTATGGAGGTCACACACACAGCCAACTCCACAGATACATGGACTAACTCCTCCCAAATCTATGTAAACCACCTACACCTAGCCCGGTCGAGCGCCACTCCGCGATCTCATCAAGAACAAGGGTAGGAATGAGGTGCGCCGGTCTTTGCTGCTCAAGCCTGTTGAAAACCCTGGCATTCCTTTGCTTCCAGAGGGTCCAAGCAACTGCACTCACCAGGGTGTCGAAACCACGTCTATCTGCTCCCCCAAACTTCTTCCTCTCTCGAAGCCACGAGGCAGCGAAGGTATCGTGGCGTGTCGTTCCTAGGATATTGATCCCTAGCTGGTCAAAGATCTGGTGCCACACTTCATGTGCAAAGGTACATCTGGCCAGAATATGATCCACGTTGTCCTCGTCCTGCATGCATGTGTAACAAGGCGACGGGAGCTCCTGAAGTCCATGTCTTGCCCGTCTGTCTGAGGTCCTCGTCCTGTTTGCATTTCAACGGTGCGTAGCTCCGCCAAGTGCATGCCACCGTCGGCGATCTAGGGACGTTGGAGCAAAGGTGGTCGTAGACCGACTTAGCCGAGTAGCTCGCCGTAGACGAAGCCGGCCAGGCAAACATGTCCGGCACGTTCATATCTCTTTGCACCGTGTTGATCACGTGGCAGAGGTGCATGCACTGGATCTGGGCCGTAAACGAGGCGGTGATGTTACAGTCCTCCTTCCACCTCTCCCGTGAGGGCTTGTTGCACGGTGCGACTATTGACCACCCGGGTTTGCACCGTGGCAAACAGAAGCGGCACGATGTCGGCAATCCGGAAGCCATGCAACCATCTGTCACGCCAGAAAAGGACCCCATCTCCTCTGCCAACCGTGATTTGGACCATCGAATCGAACACAGCTCGTGCGTTGGCATCTTCGATCATCGGCAGCCCCTGCCAAGGCCGTCTAGGATCAGTTCTCCTTAACCACTCCCACGTAACTCGGAGAGCAAGGGCGTGTGCCTTCAGATTTCTAACGCCCAAACCGCCAAGTTGCTTCGGTGTGCAAACCTTATCCCAAGCCACTAAGCACTGCCCTCCGTTCGACCGCTCCTTGCCTGCCTAGAAAAATGATCTCATCCATTTGTTCATCTCCTCGAACACCCACTCCGGCGCATCCGCGATCAGCAAGTGGTGGACGGGCCTAGCAGAGACAACCGACTGCACGAGGACGAGGCATCCCGGCCGCTGAATGAGGCCACGTTGCCAGGCCGGCACGAACTTACGAACCTGGTCCACCATGGGCAGCCACTCGGCCCGGGTCAGACTGCGAATTGCCAACTGCAAACCCAGGTACCGACAAGGGAACTCCATCAGCCCACACTGCAAGATCTGGGCCACCCGAGCTTTATCATCATCGTCCCCACGGATCAGAATGGCGGAAGACTTGTGGTAGTTGATTCTCAAACCTGATGCTTCCCCAAAAGCAGCCAGCATCTCCCTGACAGCCGAAAGATCCTGACAAGATGGCTTAATGAAGAGTGCCACATCATCAGCGTAGATTGAAAGCCTTTGCGTTGCCGAGATGCCCGCGTAAGAGCTAAGCACACCCATTTCCGTAGCCTTGATAAACAGTGTCGTCAGAACATCCATGGCGATGACAAAGAGCATCGGAGATATCAGGTCGCCTTGCCTCAGGCCACAAGCGTGCAGAAAACTCTTGCCTTGCACTCCATTGACCACAACCTTGGTGCTAGCCGAGTGTAACAGCGTCATCATCCAGCTCATCCATCTTTGACGAAAACCCTTGGCTCTCATCACTTCAAAGAGGAACGGCCATGATAGCGAGTCAAAAGCCCTTGAGATGTCTAACTTCAGGAACACGCCAGGCACTTTCCTCATGTGAATCTTCCTCGCCACTTGACGCACCAACAAGAAATTGTCATGCAGATGTCTGCCTTTTATGAAAGCGGACTGGTTCACTTACACGATGTCTTGCATTTGGTTCCGCAGGCGGTTTGCAAGAACCTTCGCAAAGAGCTTGGGAATGCTATGAATGAGGCTGATCAGCCTGTAGTCACCTATCTCTTCTGCATCCGATTTCTTTGGAATAAGAATGATGTGTGCCTTGTTGATCTTTGCAAAGCCCCTTCCATCTCCTACAAAAAGCTTCATCAAAACTGCCATGACATCAGACTTAATGATCTGCCAAGCCTGCTGGAAGAACGCCCCTATGAATCCATCCGGACCTGGCACACGGTCACCGGGCATATCTTTAATAACTTGCCACACCTCCTCCTCGGTGATCATCTCCTCAAGCATGCCGAGCTCCCTTGGTTCGATACCCAGGAAGTTTAAGTCTAGGGTGTGCCCTCTAGCAGACGCAGTGCCAAGTAACTGCTCATAGACCTCCGCAAAGGTATCCACCATGCGCTCCTGGTCCGTGATGATCTCAGCCCCCTCTTGATATGCGGAATGAAGTTCTTGGAGCGACGTCCGTTCACCACCGCCTGAAAAAGCTTGGTATTTGCATCTACCTCCTTGATCCATTTCATTCTCGATCTCTGTCGATCGATCGTCCTCTCCAGAGCCGCAAGCCCCAGCAGCGAGTGCTTGAGCATGCGTTTGAGCCAAGCTTCAATCACCTGAAGCGTTCCCTGTTCCTGCGCGATGTCCAGCCGGTGGATGATCCAAGTAGCCACCCGCATCATAAGCTTCACGTTCCCCAATTTGCACTGGCCCCACGCCTGAAGATAGACAGCAGTGTTATGAAGCAGGGCGTCGAGCCTCTTGTACGGGTCCACAAAGCCCGGGTCACACACCCATGCCTCCTTCACGGCCTCCTCAAAGCCATCCATCTTGGTCCAGAAAAGCTCGAAACGAAACCTCTTCTTGGGGCAGAAACTAGCACTGGTTGACAGGTGCAAAGGAGCATGATCCGACACCCCGGTCGAAAGTGCCTGCAGCAAATAATCCGGGTACTCCATCTCCCAGTCCACCAAGATCAGGACTCTATCAATCTTGGTAAGGGTAGGCACCTCACACTCGTTAGACCACGTGAACTTCCGTCCATGCATGTACATCTCCTTGAGCTCATGATCGTCGACGAACTGCCGGAAAGCATTCATCATAGCCCTATTAAGATTATTATTATTCTTCTCCGAAGCTCAAAGAATTAGGTTAAAGTCCCCCAACACCATCCATGGACCCGAGCAAGAAGCACGCCTCGCAGCAAGGTCTTCCAAGAATTGGCACTTAAGCTCATCGCTTTGTGGTCCGTAGACAACCGAGATCCACCACGGTTCGCCAACTCTCGTGTGTACCAAGCCGGTGACAAAGTTAGCATTGTAAAGGAAGTTGTCAACCGAGAGCACCGAACCATTCCACACAAGGAGGATGCCACCCCTCGTCTCATCAGCCGGAAGGTAAATAAAACCATCAAAGGATGGCCCTAAGCATTGCATAACAATGAACTGGTCAATTACATCCATTTTCGTTTCTTGAAAGCAAATCAAATTCGGCTTCATCGAGCTAACGAACTCCCTCACAGCCTTGCGTTTTGCCGGATTGTTCAAACCTCGAACATTCCAGCATAGCACCTGGGGGTGTAGATCCATGAAGTGATCAAGCCCCAACTCCTAAGCCAACTAACTAGTTGACCGTAATCATCACAGAGTTGCTCGCCTCTAGCTCTTCCGCCGATGGGATGGTCTTGCCAAAAAGTCCTGCGATGATCCGGATGTGCTGCTCCCTTAGAGGCGAGTCAAAGAGCGCCTTGAGCTCATTGACGACGCCCTCATCTACCGTCAAGTCCTCTGGAACCAAACCGAGGGCGTGTAGAAGCACATTTTCCACCGGTCCATCCTTTGAGCGTTTGGTTCCAGCCGCCTTCTTTGATGATCTCGTGGCCCTCTTGGGAGTGAAAGGTTCAGCCTCGGGGTGAAGTTGTGACACATGAACCTCATGAAGAAGCGGGGGGGGGGGCAGCCGCTTGATGATGTTAGAGCAGAATCTCTTGAGCTTGCCGTAGGCTTGAGCCTCTTGAGCTGTCATCCCCTCTGTCTCGCCTCCAAATTCTGCTTCCACTGGACAGAGCTCAGTACCATGCGTACCGCCCCCTAGCTCTTGCACCTCCCGAGCCACATCCGTGGCAGTCTGTTGTAACTGAGGCGACCCTTTTTTGCTCACCAGAACGAGCGCGCCAGCCGCTTGGTCGATCTGCCCCGCGCCGGACGTGCATGTCTCCATGCATGGCGCATGCACATGATCTCCATCACCGGCCCCACCAGTAGACAACACCACTCTATTTCCTGTACCAGACCCACTAGTAGCCATCTCTGCAATTGATCCGGGCGCGGGGCCCGCCATGTTGCACACCGCCCAGCTGCGTTGGGATCCCCAGCCGGTCCCACCTCCTGAGCTCCGTCCTGCATCCCAACCTCCAGCACGAGGTCCGCAGTCGCGCCAGCTGCCAGGGGGTCCAGTCTATCTCGATCCACGAGATCCACCATGCCCGTTTCATCATTCGCCCGCGGGCCACTGCAGGAATCACTCGGGCAGCACGCGCCAACCACCACTTCGTCCGCCCGATCCGATGACAAGCCCAGGTGTCGATCCTGCCCCAACGGCATCGTGACTGTTTCCATCAGACGCATCTCTGTATCCTCCTCCCGGGGCCCCACCGTTCGAGTGCGCCCGTCCGTCCCAGCCCCTTGTCCTCCCTTGTCCGTGCTAGTCAGATTCAAAATTGGTTCTAGAGCCATCCTGCTCCCCTCTCCATGTGCCTGCTGACCCAAAAGGCGGTCAAAAACAGACACCCTGACGGCCACCCTATCCTGAAGCCTATCTGGTGGCCCCACATGCAGAACTTTCAGGGCGGGGCCATGGGAGGAAGGCGCCAATCCAGTCCCTCGTTCGCCCTTCCTGCCGCGCCATGGCCGCCGCCGCCACCGCCGGAAGACTGGCCCTGCGCACCACCGCGCACATCTCTGACACCGAATTGCCAAACTCGCTGCTGTGGCCTCTGCCCACCGCCTCCATCATGGAAACCGTCCAGGGAATCTGACAAGCCACTTTGCCCACTGTCAGAAGAACTTCCCAAGAACCACGGTTCCCCTGCTTCACGGAAGTCCGCCACTTCATCGATATGGATGAGGATCTTGTACTGCAGCAATGGTGGTGGGATCTCCAAGCCTGGCTCCGGTATGGCCAGCCAGCGTAACAAAGGAATCTCCTCCGGGTTTGCAGTCCATGCAGTGAGCCTGAACGCAGAAAGATCAGCTCTTGAACTCGACTCCGGCATAGCTGAGTCCACCTTGCACGCCGTCCCCAACAACTCCTCCGCAGTCTCCCGATCCCAAGCGTGTGGCAGAATCCCCTCCATGACAATCCATACCTTGAAGCCCATGGTCGAGAAGACTTCCTGCGACTGCCGGTTCCAAGGCCTGAAGAACAGCCTATCGCCCTCCCACTCCACGGCCGGGTAGGACGCCACCCTGTTCTGAAGCTCAGCCGATGCAAAGACGACCAAAAGTCCTCCGGCCGGTAAGGATGCACCGAGACCTGGTCCGCCGAGATGTCTAGCCGCCCCGCCAAGATCTCCAGCACCCACTGCGGCGAGAGGCGTCTCCGGGCACCCCCAACGTAGGTGACCATAGCGAAGCGTAGCTGACGCTCCAAATCCTCCGTGGACTGCGAGCGCCGCACCACACACAGCTCCGACGCGCCTTCCCCCGCGTCCATCGCGACCTGGAGCAGCGGGGTAGCAAGACGCGGCCAGGCCGCCTCGGCAGCAGCACGAAGCGAGGGAGGGGGACGCATCGGCGGAGACGGCGGGGGAGGGAAGGCCGCACGAGGCGCCGGGCAGTCTGGGCTGACCCGGGGCGACGAACGGCGTGCCACCTTGGCGATCGCCTCACGCCGGAGCTCGTCAGCCGAAGAGGGGCTCCGCGGCCTCTTGCAATCGCGGGAGCCATGACCCGGCCAGCTGCACCTAATGCAGACCTCCTGGTTGGTGCAGTCCCGCCGGAAGTGTCCCTTCTCGAGGCACCTAAAGCACTTGTCACGCATCTCCGGGATCATCTCCGCCGCCGGCGGCGAAGGCACGCGCCGCCGCGCCGCAGCATCTTCGCCCTGGCCGCCCTGTCCATGACGGAGGCGCCAGAGCTCCTTCTTGGTGGGAGGAGGCCGCTCCCAGCCCGCAGCAGGGCCCTCCAGGCGTGGCGCGGAGTCCACCGCCTGCTGCAGGTCCGACTCAGCCGAGCCCTCCGAAAGCCCTAGCCCAGATACCACTGGCCTCTCTCCCGCCGGCCTGACCTGGGAGGAAACGGATCTGGGGCTGGCAGCCATGGCCGCACGAGGAAGCAGAGGGGGGGGGGGAGGGAACAGATCTGGGTGGCCGGGACGGTCAGAGTGGCACGGCCCGGGGCGCGGAGGCGCGGTGGACGCCGGCGCCGGAGTAGCGCATGGCGGGAAGGGGGACGGAGAGGGGAGGCGCTCTATAAAGACCTGGTAACAACTACCATTTGTGTGATGGTAACCTTTTATTATAATTTGGAGTCTCACTTGGATAATCTCTCTCAGCTTGTCTGTGTGTGGTATTTTCATAGTTTTTGCATGGTAATTTATGTCTCTCACAACCTGATAACTTGTTTTTTCAACCATGTTTTTTCTATCAGAAACTTGCCAAAGCTTCTACTATTGTGGGTCGTTTTTCGTCTGGCATGGTTGGCCTCCTGGGTGGGCTTGTGAATGAGTTCATGTCCTTGGACGACGAAGATACCTCAGTGATGTCTCGTTTGTTAGAGAGCCAACTCAAGGGTTTATCGTTTGCTGCTGGGAAGACTGCAAGCACCCGTCCAGCATCCCGTTCACGTGAAGTAAAAGATATCGGCAAGAAAACTATTGAGGGTTCAGATTTTGATCATGAGCATGATGATGGTGGGGGCGACGGTCACTCTGGCAAAGATCTAGATTTTCACGTTCATTACCACGGTTCTTCAGGTGGTTTTGAGGCTTCCGATAGCGGTGAACTGAATGCCCATGAGGCTTCAGGTACTGGGGCAGCAAATGCAGATGTGGGTGCAACCATTTTTGCAACTACAAATGTGTCTGTAAGGTCGGATGGAAATGATGGAACCACCACTCCTGCAGGAACTGACTAGCCTCTTGAGTCTCAGATTATGCTTACTGCATGTTCCGGGAATGTATCTAGTGATGGATTGCATAACCAGCCAGATATGACGGATACTCAAAACGAGGCTGTTGTTGATGCTTCCGTGAAGAGGTGCGGTTCTTCTCTTGTTTGTACCTTGGATAAGAAATATACCAGGCTTCGCAAGAAATTACGCCTACCTTCTCCGCCCATGGCCGCTGGTACAGCTATCTCTGACCAGCCATCATTGGATGTTACACATTGTTGTATCAAGGGAATTCTTATCAGCCTTGTCCCACGCGAAAGAAGCAACATCTTTGGAAGTGAGTTTCTTATCCTCTGCCAGTCGAGTTCTTTTTTATTTCCATTTTATATAGCATTTTTTGTTAGTTGTTTCTGCATGATAACCTTTTGTACGTATTTAGATGTTGTTACTCTTTTGTATTATAACTTTTTTAGTACCTACCTTCTGATAATTAGTAGTAACTATGTCTGGTTACTACAGTTTTTTGTGTCTGGTAACTTTTTATTCCTTAATAAGCCTGTGTTATTGTCTAAAAAATTTAGTAATTATATCCTGGTAAGGCTGATAACTTTAGTAGTTATTTTCCTGATAATAACTTTAGTATATATTTGAACAAGATGTAGTTTAACTTTGTTTGCATGATATTTTTAGTAATTATATGCTGGTAAGCATATGTTCTTGTCTCTGGTAACATTTTTCTCACTTGCAGTATATCTTGTTCAAATAAATTTTCAGGGGTTCGGATGCTCCATCTATTAGTGTTGCCGGCCTACAGCAAACGCGGTCTACCAACGTGGGCGTCATGTCTAAGGTGGCACCTAGTGTATCCCGAGCCAGGTTTTTGTTTTCATGAGTTCTGATGATGCATGAGTAGTTCACCATGGACCTACGGGTCCATAGGTAGTAGCTATATGGATTCTTCTCTCTTTGATCTTCAATACAATGTTCTTCTCTATGAGATCTATTTGATGTAACTCTTTTGCGGTGTGTTTGTTGGGATCCGATGAATTGTTAGTTTATGATCAGTTCTATCTATGAACATTATTTGAGTCTTCTTTGATCTCTTACATGCATGATTGTTATAGCCTTGTATTTCTTCACCAAAACTTTGGTTTGGTTTGGCCAACTAGATTGATTTTTCTTGCAATGGAAAGAGGTGCTTTGTGATGGGTTCGATCTTGCGGTGTCCTCACCCTGTGAAAGAAAGGGTGGCCAGGCACGCATGTATCATTGCTATTAAGGATAAAAATATGGGCTCCATTCCTACATGAATAGATCTTGTCTACGTCATGTCATCGTTCTTATTGCATTACTACGTTTTTCCATGAACTTAATACACTAGATGTATGCTGGATAGCGGTCGATGTGTGGAATAATAGTAGTAGATGCAGAATCGTTTCGGTCTACTAATCTTGGACGTGATTGTTGGGGAACGTAGCAGAAATTCAAAATTTTCTACGCAACACCAAGATCAATCTATGGAGTAATCTAGCAACGAGGGAAGGAGAGTGCATCTGCATACCCTTATAGATCGCTAAGCGGAAGCGTTGCAAGAACGCGGATGAAGGAGTCGTACTCGTAGCGATTCAGATCGCGGTTGATTCCGATCTAAGTGCCGAACGGACGGCACCTCCGCGTTCAACACATGTACAGCCCGGGGACGTCTCCTCCTTCTTGATCTAGCAAGGGGAGAGGAGAAGTTGAGGGAGAGCTCCGTCAGCACGACGGCGTGGTGGTGGTGGAGCTCGTGGTTCTCCGGCAGGGCTTCACCAAGCACCATGGAGGAGGAGGAGAAGGTAGGAGGAGGGAGGGCTGCGCCAGGGAAGAGGTCATGGCTGCCCTCCCACCCCTCCACTATATATAGGGGCAGGGGGAGAGGGGGAGGCGCCCTAGGGTTTCCCCTAGGGGGCGGCGGCTAGGCAGATTGGATCTCCATAGGGAAAATCCTAGGGAGACTTGCCCCCCAAGCCAAGCAGGTGGACGCTTGCCTCCCAAGCCAGGTGGAGGCGCCCCACCTCCCCAAGTAACGTGGGAAAGGGTGTGGGGGGCGCACCAACCCTTAGTGGGCTGGTTTGCCCCTTCCCCTTTGGCCCATGAGGCCCTCCAACACTTGCCGGGGCTCCCGAAACACCTTTCGGTCATGCTGGCCATAGCCTGGTACCTCCAGAACACTTCTGGACTCCAATACCCTTCGTCCAATATATCGATCTTCACCGCCGGACAATTTCGGAACTCCTCGTCACGTACGGGATCTCATCCGGGACTCCGAACTACCTTCGGTAACCACATACTATTTCCCATAACAACTCTAGCGTCATCGAACCTTAAGTGTGTAGACCCTACGGGTTCGGGAACCATGCAGACATGACCGAGACACCTCTCCGGCCAATAACCAATAGCGGGATCTGGATACCCATATTGGCTCCCACATGTTCCACGATGATCTCATCGGATGAACCACGATGTCAAGGATTCAATCAATCCCGTATTCAATTCCCTTTGTCTAGCGGTATTGTACTTGCCCGAGATTCGATCGTCGGTATCCCGATACCTTGTTCAATCTCGTTACCGGCAAGTCTCTTTACTCGTTTCGTAACACATCATCCCGTAATCAACTCCTTGATCACATTGTGCACATTATGATGATGTCCTACCGAGTGGGCCTAGAGATACCTCTCCCTCACACGGAGTGACAAATCCCAGTCTCGATTCGTGCCAACCCAACAGACACTTTCGGAGATACCTGTAGTGTACCTTTATAGCCACCCAGTTACGTTGTGACGTTTGGCGTACCCAAAGTATTCCTATGGTATCCGGGAGTTGCACAATCTCATGGTCTAAGGAAATGATACTTGACATTAGGAAAGCTTTAGCATACGAACTACACGATCTTTGTGCTAGGCTTAGGATTGGGTCTTGTCCATCACATCATTGTTCTAATGATGTGATCCCGTTATCAATGACATCCAATGTCCATGGTCAGGAAACCGTAACCATTTATTGATCAACGAGCTAGTTAACTAGAGGCTTACTAGGGACATGGTGTTGTCTATGTATCCACACATGTATCTGAGTTTCCCATCAATACAATTCTAGCATGGATAATAAACGATTTATCATGAACAAGGAAATATAATAATAACCTATTTATTATTGCCTCTAGGGCATATTTCCAACAGTCTCCCACTTGCACTAGAGTCAATAATCTAGTTCACATCGCCATGTGATTAACATTCACATGTCACATCGCCATGTGACCAACATCCAAAGAGTTTACTAGAGTTCATAATCTAGTTCACATCACTATGTGATTAACACTCAATGAGTTCTGGGTTTGATCATGTTGCTTGTGAGAGAGGTTTTTAGTCAACGGGTCTGCAACATTCAGATCCGCATGTACTTCGCAAATCTCTACGCTATATTTGGAGCCATTTCAAATAACTGTTCTACTTGGAGCTATTCCAAATTGTTGCTCCATTATACGTATCCGGCATCTCTACTCAAAGCTATCCGGATAGGTGTTAAGCTTGCATCGACGTAACTCTTTACGTCGAACTCTTTATCACCTCCATAACCGAGAAACATATCCTTATTCCTCTAAGGATAATCTTGACCGCTATCTGGTGATCTACTCCTAGATCACCTTTGTACCCTCTAGCCAGACATGTGGCAAGGCACATGTCAGGTGCGGTACACAACATAGCATACTATGGAGCCTATGTCTAAGCATAGGGGACGACCTTCGTCCTTTCTCTCTGTTCTGCCGTGGTCGAGCTTTAAGTCTTAACTTCATACCTTACAACTCAGGCAAGAACTTCCTTCTTTGACTGACCCATCTTGAACACCTTCAAGATCATGTCAAGGTATGTGCTCATTTGAAAGTACCATTAAGCGTTTTGATCTATCCCTATAGATCTTGATGCTCAATGTTTAAGCAGCCTAATCCAGGTTTTCCATTGAAAAACACTTTTCAAATAACCCTATATGCTTTCCAGAAATTCTACATTATTTCTGATCATCAATATGTCAACAACATATAATCATCAGAAATTCTATAGTGCTCCCACTCACTTCTTTGGAAATACAAGTTTCTCATAAACTTTGTATAAACCCAAAACCTTTGATCATCTCATCAAAGTGTACATTCCAACTCCGAGATGCTTACTCCAGTCCTTAGAAGGATTGCTGGAGCTTTGCATACTTGTTAGCATCTTTCAGGATCGACAAAATCTTCTGGTTGTATCACATACAACCTTTCCTCAAGAACAAGGAAACAATATCCCATCTGCAAGATTTCATAAATAATGCAGTACCTGCTAATTCCAACAGACTCTTAGCATCGCTACGAGTGAGAAAGTCTCATCGTAGTCAACTCCTTGAACTTGTCGGGAAACACCTTAACGACAAGTCGAGCTTTCTCAATGGTGACACTTACCATCATTGTCTGTCTTCCTTTTAAAATCCATATGTACCCAACAGCCTTACGACCATCAAGTAGTTCTTTCAAAGTCTACACTTTGTTTTCATACATGGATCCTCTCTCGGATTTTATGGCCTCGAGCCATTTTTCAGAATCCGGGCCCACCATCGCTTCTCCATAGCTCATAGGTTCATCGTTGTCCAACAACGTGACCTTTTAAGACAGGGTTACCACTTAGAAGTTGTACACACCCTTGTCAACCTATGAGGTTCGATAGTAACTTGATCTGAAGCTCCATGATCATCATCATTAGCTTTCTCTTCAACTGAGGCAGGGGCCACAGAAACATTTTTCCTGTGCTTGCGCTACTCTCTGCCTGAAGTGAAGGTTCAACAACCTTATCAAGTTCTATCTTCCTCCCACTCAATTCTTTCGAGAGAAACTTTTCCTCGCGAAAGGACCCGATTCTAGAAACAATCCCTATTGCTTTCGGATCTGAATTAGGAGGTATACCCAACTGTTTTGGGTGTCTTATGAAGATGCATTTTACCCGCTTTGGGTTCGAGCTTATCAACCTGAAACTTTTTCACATAAGCGTCGCAGCCCCAAACTTTTAAGAAACGACAACTCAGGTTTCTCCAAATCATAGTTCAAACGGTTTCGTCTCAACGGAATTTCGTGGTGCCCTATTAAAGTGAGTGCGGTTGTCTCTAATGCCTAACCCATGAACGATAGTGGTAATTAAATAACAGACATCATGGCACGCACCATATCCAATAGGGTGCAACTATGATGTTCGGACACACCATCACACTATGGTGTTCCAGGCGGTATTAGTTGAGAAACAATTTCCACAGTGCCAAACTCGTAACTCAGATATTCATTTCTATGATCATATCATAGACATTTTATCCTCTTATCACGAAGATCTTCAACTTCACTCTAAAATTACTTGAACCATTCAATAATTCAGACTTGTGTTTCATCAAGTAAATATACTCAGTATCTACTTAAATCATTTGTGAAGTAAGAATATAACGATATCCACTGCGTGCCTCAGCACTCATTGGACTGCACACATCAAAATGTGTTACTTCCAACAAGTTGCTATCTTGTTCCATCTTACTGAAAATGAGGCTTTTCAGTCATCTTGCCCATGTGGTAAGATTTGCATATCTCAAGTGATTCAAAATCAAGTGAGTCCAAACGGTCCATCTGCATGGAGTTTCTTCATGCGTATATACCAATAGACATGGTTCACATTACTCAATCCTTTTCAAAATGAGTGAGTCCAAAGATCCATCAACATGGAGCTTCTTCATGCGTTTTATACCAATATGACTTACACGGCAGTGCCACAAGTAGGTGGTACTATCATTACTATCTTATATCTTTTGGCATGAACATGTGTATCACTATGATCGAGATTCAATAAACCATTCATTTTAGGTGCAAGACCATTGAAGGTATTATTCAAATAAACAGAGTAACTATTATTCTCTTTAAATGAACAACCGTATTGCGATAGACATAATGCAATCATGTCTATGCTCAACGCAAACACCAAATAACAATTATTTAGGTTTAACACCAATCTCGATGGTAGAGGGAGCGAGCGATGCTTGATCATATCAACCTTGGAAACACTTCCAACACATATCGTCAGCTCACCTTTAGCTAGTCTTTGTTTATTCCGTAGCTTTTATTTCGAGTTACTAACACTTAGCAACCGAACCGGTATCTAATACACTGGTGCTACTAGGAGTACTAGTAAAGTACATATTCACATAATGTATATCCAATATACTTCTATCGACAGCCTTCTCATCTACTAAGTATCTAGGGTAATTCTGCTCCAGTGGCTGTTCCCCTTATTATAGAAGCACTCAGTCTCGGGTTTGGGTTTAACCTTGGGTTTCTCCACTAGAGCAGTAGCTGATTTGCCATTTCATGAAGTATCCCTTCTTGCCCTTGCCCTTCTTGAAACTAGTGGTTTCACTAACCATCAACAATTGATGCTCCTTCTTGATTTCTACTTTCGCGGTGTCAAACATCGCGAATATTTCAAGGATCATCATATCTATCCCTGATATGTTATAGTTCATTACGAAGCTCTAGCAGCTTGGTGGCAATGACTTTGGAGAAGCATCACTATCTTATCTGGAAGATCAACTCCCACTTGATTCAAGTGATTGTTGTACTCAGACAATCTGAGCACAAGCTCAACGATTGAGTTTTTCTCCCTTAGTTTGTAGGCCAAGAATATCGTCGGAGGTCTTATACCTCTTGACGTGGGCACGCGCCCGAATTCCCAATTTTAGCCCTCGAAACATCTCATATGTTCCACGACATTTCAAAAATGTCTTCGGTGCCTCAATTCTAAACCATTTAACATTACCGAACTATCACGTAGTTATCTAAACGTGTATGTCCGATGTTCGGAACATCCACAAACGACGTTTGGGGTTCAGCACATTGAGCGGTGCATTAAGGACATAAGCCTTCTACCGTCCGCATAATTGCTACTGTCAACTTTCAACTATATTTTCTCTAGGAACGTATCTAACTCAGTAGAACTAAAGCGCGAGCTTATGACATAATTTGCAAAGATCTTTTGACTATGTTCAGGATAATTAAGTTCATCTTATGAACTCCCACTCAGATAGACATCCCTCTAGTCATCTAAGTGATTACATGATCCGAGTCAACTAGGCCGTGTCCGATCATCACATGAGACGGACTAGTCATCATCGGTGAACATCTTCATGTTGATCGTATCTACCATACGACTCATGCTCGACCTTTCGGTCTCTTGTGTTCCGAGGCCATGTCTGTACATGCTAGGCTCGTCAAGTCAACCTAAGTGTTTCGCGTGTGTAAATCTGTCTTACACCCGCTGTATGTGAACGTAAGAATCTATCACACCCGATCATCACGTGGTGCTTCAAAGCGACGAACTTTCGCAACGGTGCACAGTTAGGGGGAACACTTTCTTGAAATTTTAATGAGGGATCATCTCATTTACTACCGTCGTTCTAAGCAAATAAGATGTATAAACATGATAAACATCACATGCAATCAAATAGTGACATGATATGGCCATCATCGCTTTGGTCCTTTCGATCTCCATCTTCGCGGCTCCATGATCATCATCGTCACCGACATGACACCATGATCTCCATCATCGTGTCTTCGTGAAGTCTATTACTTCTACTACTATGGCTAACGGTTAGCAATAAAGTAAAGTAATTACATGACGTTTATGTTGACACGCAGGTCATAAATAAAATAAAGACAACTCCTATGGCTCCTGCCGGTTGTCATACTCATCGACATGCAAGTCGTGATTCCTATTACAAGAACATGATCAATCTCATACATCACATATCATTCATCACATTCTTCTTGGCCATATCACATCACATAGCATACCCTTCAAAAACAAGTTAGACGTCCTCTAATTGTTGTTTGCATGTTTTACGTGGCTGCTATGGGTTTTTAGCAAGAACGTTTCTTACCTACGCAAAACCACAACGTGATATGCCAATTGTTATTTACCCTTCATAAGGACCCTTTTCATCGAATCCGTTCCGACTAAAGTGGGAGAGACAGACACCCGCCAGCCACCTTATGCAACTAGTGCATGTCAATCGGTGGAACCGGTCTCACGTAAGCGTACGTGTAAGGTTGCTCCGGGCCGCTTCATCCCACAATGCCGTCGAAACAAGATTGGACTAGTAACGGTAAGCATATTGAACAAAATCAACGCCCACAACTACTTTGTGTTCTACTCGTGCATAGAATCTACGCAATAGACCTAGCTCATGATGCCACTGTTGGGGAACGTAGCAGAAATTCAAAATTTTCTACGCAACACCAAGATCAATCTATGGAGTAATCTAGCAACGAGGGAAGGAGAGTGCATCTGCATACCCTTGTAGATCGCTAAGCGGAAGCGTTGCAAGAACGCGGATGAAGGAGTCGTACTCGTAGCGATTCAGATCGCGGTTGATTCCGATCTAAGTGCCGAACGGACGGCACCTCCGCATTCAACACACGTACAGCCCGGGGACGTCTCCTCCTTCTTGATCCAGCAAGGGGAGAGGAGAAGTTGAGGGAGAGCTCCGTCAGCACGATGGCGTGGTGGTGGTGGAGCTCGTGGTTCTCCGGCAGGGCTTCGCCAAGCACCATGGAGGAGGAGGAGAAGGTAGGAGGAGGGAGGGCTGCGCCAGGGAAGAGGTCATGGCTGCCCTCCCACCCCTCCACTATATATAGGGGCAAGGGGAGAGGGGGAGGCGCCCTAGGGTTTCCCCTAGGGGGCGGCGGCTAGGCAGATTGGATCTCCCTAGGGAAAATCCATGGGAGACTTGCCCCCCAAGCCAAGCAGGTGGACGCTTGCCTCCCAAGCCAGGTGGAGGCGTCCCACCTCCCCAAGTAACGTGGGAAAGGGTGTGGGGGGCGCACCAACCCTTAGTGGGCTGGTTTGCCCCTTCCCCTTTGGCCCATGAGGCCCTCCAACACTTGCCGGGGCTCCCGAAACACCTTTCGGTCATGCTGGCCATAGCCTGGTACCTCCAGAACACTTCTGGACTCCAATACCCTTCGTCCAATATATCGATCTTCACCGCCGGACAATTCCGGAAATCCTCGTGACGTCCGGGATCTCATCCGGGACTCCGAACTACCTTCGGTAACCACATACTATTTCCCATAACAACTCTAGCGTCACCGAACCTTAAGTGTGTAGACCCTACGGGTTCGGGAACCATGCAGACATGACCGAGACACCTCTCCGGCCAATAACCAATAGCGGGATCTGGATACCCATATTGGCTCCCACATGTTCCACGATGATCTCATCGGATGAACCACGATGTCAAGGATTCAATCAATCCCGTATTCAATTCCCTTTGTCTAGCGGTATTGTACTTGCCCGAGATTCGATCGTCGGTATCCCGATACCTTGTTCAATCTCGTTACCGGCAAGTCTCTTTACTCGTTCCGTAACACATCATCCCGTAATCAACTCCTTGATCACATTGTGCACATTATGATGATGTCCTACCGAGTGGGCCCAGAGATACCTCTTCGTCACACGGAGTGACAAATCCCAGTCTCGATTCGTGCCAACCCAATAGACACTTTCGGAGATACCTGTAGTGTACCTTTATAGCCACCCAGTTACGTTCTGACATTTGGCGTACCCAAAGTATTCCTACGGTATCCGGGAGTTGCACAATCTCATGGTCTAAGGAAATGATACTTGACATTAGGAAATCTTTAGCATACGAACTACACGATCTTTGTGCTAGGCTTAGGATTGGGTCTTGTCCATCACATCATTCTTCTAATGATGTGATCCCGTTATCAATGACATCCAATGTCCATGGTCAGGAAACCGTAACCATCTATTGATCAACGAGCTAGTTAACTAGAGGCTTACTAGGGACATGGTGTTGTCTATGTATCCACACATGTATCTGAGTTTCCTATCAATACAATTCTAGCATGGATAATAAACGATTTATCATGAACAAGGAAATATAATAATAACCTATTTATTATTGCCTCTAGGGCATATTTCCAACAGTCTCCCACTTGCACTAGAGTCAATAATCTAGTTCACATCGCCATGTGATTAACATTCACATGTCACATCGCCATGTGACCAACATCCAAAGAGTTTACTAGAGTTCATAATCTAGTTCACATCACTATGTGATTAACACTCAATGAGTTCTGGGTTTGATCATGTTGCTTGTGAGAGAGGTTTTTAGTCAACGGGTCTGCAACATTCAGATCCGCATGTACTTCGCAAATCTCTACGCTATATTTGGAGCCATTTCAAATAACTGTTCTACTTGGAGCTATTCCAAATTGTTGCTCCATTATACGTATCCGGCATCTCTACTCAAAGCTATCCGGATAGGTGTTAAGCTTGCATCGACGTAACTCTTTACGTCGAACTCTTTATCACCTCCATAACCGAGAAACATATCCTTATTCCTCTAAGGATAATCTTGACCGCTATCTGGTGATCTACTCCTAGATCACCTTTGTACCCTCTAGCCAGACATGTGGCAAGGCACATGTCAGGTGCGGTACACAACATAGCATACTATGGAGCCTATGTCTAAGCATAGGGGACGACCTTCGTCCTTTCTCTCTGTTCTGCCGTGGTCGAGCTTTAAGTCTTAACTTCATACCTTACAACTCAGGCAAGAACTTCCTTCTTTGACTGACCCATCTTGAACACCTTCAAGATCATGTCAAGGTATGTGCTCATTTGAAAGTACCATTAAGCGTTTTGATCTATCCCTATAGATCTTGATGCTCAATGTTTAAGCAGCCTAATCCAGGTTTTCCATTGAAAAACACTTTTCAAATAACCCTATATGCTTTCCAGAAATTCTACATTATTTCTGATCATCAATATGTCAACAACATATAATCATCAGAAATTCTATAGTGCTCCCACTCACTTCTTTGGAAATACAAGTTTCTCATAAACTTTGTATAAACCCAAAACCTTTGATCATCTCATCAAAGTGTACATTCCAACTCCGAGATGCTTACTCCAGTCCTTAGAAGGATTGCTGGAGCTTTGCATACTTGTTAGCATCTTTCAGGATCGACAAAATCTTCTGGTTGTATCACATACAACCTTTCCTCAAGAACAAGGAAACAATATCCCATCTGCAAGATTTCATAAATAATGCAGTACCTGCTAATTCCAACAGACTCTTAGCATCGCTACGAGTGAGAAAGTCTCATCGTAGTCAACTCCTTGAACTTGTCGGGAAACACCTTAACGACAAGTCGAGCTTTCTCAATGGTGACACTTACCATCATTGTCTGTCTTCCTTTTAAAATCCATATGTACCCAACAGCCTTACGACCATCAAGTAGTTCTTTCAAAGTCTACACTTTGTTTTCATACATGGATCCTCTCTCGGATTTTATGGCCTCGAGCCATTTTTCGGAATCCGGGCCCACCATCGCTTCTCCATAGCTCATAGGTTCATTGTTGTCCAACAACGTGACCTTTTAAGACAGGGTTACCACTTAGAAGTTGTACACACCCTTGTCAACCTATGAGGTTCGATAGTAACTTGATCTGAAGCTCCATGATCATCATCATTAGCTTTCTCTTCAACTGAGGCAGGGGCCACAGAAACATTTTTCCTGTGCTTGCGCTACTCTCTGCCTGAAGTGAAGGTTCAACAACCTTATCAAGTTCTATCTTCCTCCCACTCAATTCTTTCGAGAGAAACTTTTCCTCGCGAAAGGACCCGATTCTAGAAACAATCCCTATTGCTTTCGGATCTGAATTAGGAGGTATACCCAACTGTTTTGGGTGTCTTATGAAGATGCATTTTACCCGCTTTGGGTTCGAGCTTATCAACCTGAAACTTTTTCACATAAGCATCGCAGCCCCAAACTTTTAAGAAACGACAACTCAGGTTTCTCCAAATCATAGTTCAAACGGTTTCGTCTCAACGGAATTACGTGGTGCCCTATTAAAGTGAGTGCGGTTGTCTCTAATGCCTAACCCATGAACGATAGTAGTAATTCAATAAGAGACATCATGGTACGCACCATATCCAATAGGGTGCAACTATGATGTTCGGACACACCATCACACTATGGAGGCCACAAGGTAGGGGGCGCGCCCACCCCCAGGGCACACCCTCCACCCTCGTGGGGCCCACGTTGCTCCACCGACGTACTTCTTCCTCCTATATATACCTACGTACCCCCAAACGATCAGATACGGAGCCAAAAAACCTAATTCCACTGCCGCAACCTTCTGTACCCACGAGATCCCATCTTGGGGCCTGTTCGGAGCTCTGCCGGAGGGGGCATCCATCACGGAGGGCTTCTACATCAACACCATAGCCTCTCCGCTGAAGTGTGGGTAGTTTACCTCAGACCTTTGGGTCCATAGTTAGTAGCTAGATGGCTTCTTCTCTCCTTTTGGATCTCAATACAATGCTCCCCCCTCTCTTGTGGAGATCTATTCGATGTAATCTTCTTTTTGCGGTGTGTTTGTTGAGACCGATGAATTGTGGGTTTATGATCAAGTTTATCTATGAACAATATTTGATTCTTCTCTGAATTCCTTTATGTATGATTGGTTACCTTTGCAAGTCTCTTCGAATTATCAGTTTGGTTTGGCCTACTAGATTGATCTTTCTTGCAATGGGAGAAGTGCTTAGCTTTGGGTTGAATCTTGCGATGTCCTTTCCCAGTGACAGTAGGGGCAGCAAGGCACGTATTGTATTGTTGCCATCGAGGATAACAAGATGGGGTTTTTATCATATTGCATGAATTTATCCCTCTACATCATGTCATCTTGCTTTAGGCGTTACTCTGTTTTCATGAACTTAATACTCTAGATGCATGCTGGATAGCGATCGATGAGTGGAGTAATAGTAGTATATGCAGGCAGGAGTCGGTCTACTTGTCTCGGACGTGATGCCTATATACATGACCATACCTAGATATTCTCATAACTATGCTCAATTATGTCAATTGCTCAACAGTAATTTGTTCACCCACCGTAAAATACTTATGCTCTTGAGAGAAGCCATTAGTGAAACCTATGGCCCCCGGGTCTATCTTCATCATATTAATCTTCCAATACTTTGTTATTTCCTTTGCTTTTTTTTACTTTGCTTTTATTTTACTTTGCATCTTTATCACAAAAATACCAAAAATATTATCCTATCATATCTATCAGATCTCACTCTCGTAAGTGATCGTGAAGGGAATGACAACCCCTTATCTCGTTGGTTGCGAGGAGTTATTTGTTTTGTGTAGGTGCGAGGGACTCGTGCGTAGCCTCCTACTGGATTCATACCTTGGTTCTCAAAAAACGAGGGAGATACTTACGCTACTTTGTTTCATCACCCTTTCCTCTTCAAGGGAAAACCAACACAGTGCTCAAGAGGTAGCACAAGCATATCCAGAGGTTGTCTGCATGTTGATGACGAACACGATGTTGCCAATGTGGATAGCGCATGTGGGTCGAACCGATGGGTTGATGTCGACCCGGCCTGCATCGTTTGCGGTGAACGTTAGAGAGCCAAAGCTTAGGTTTCCCCCGGTGAGAGACCGCCAAAAGTAAAAAATATCCGACCCATGATCGATCTCCAGCCGGCGCCGCCCATGCTTGGCGCACCAACGGACATAGTAGATTTTCGTCAGATCCCTCGGTAGGGGTCCCACCACAGCTAGAAGTCATGGATCGGAGTAACACGAGGGGTTTATCCAGGTTCGGGCCTCCGGAGAGTAATACCCTACGTCCTGCTGGTTTTGGTTATTCATAATGGAAGGATTCCTTGTGCGAGGGGTTACAATGGTGTATGATGTTGCTACTGAGAGTTTCTCCTCTCTGAGGATAGATGGGTTTGGGGAACCCTAGACCTCCCTTTATATAGACATGATAGGTTAGGGTTTACATGCTGGATGCGATATAGGGTGTCGCCATCCTCTAGTCTTGGGCGTCAAGAAGGTCTTCTGGCCTCCTAGGTTTAGCTTCACGCCGTGGGCCTGTTGGGACCCCTTGTGGTTGGCGAGGTCGGGCTCCTTGGTGTTAGGCACCCCTGTACCAGTCCCCAGCAGTAGCCCCCGAGTGTGGGACTAGTTTATTTTGTTTATACACCATATGCTATTTTCTCGAGAGAAGCCACTAGTGAAATCTACGGCCCCGGGTCTATTTTGTATCATATTGCTTTCAGATCTATTGTTCTGAAAACCCAAAAATATCTTGCTGCACTTTTTTCTTTATTTATTTTATTTTGTGTTTTTGCAATACCTATTTATCCAATCTCATACAATTTAATATATCTCAATACATGGAGGGATTGACAACCCCTCTCACACGTTAGGTTGCAAGTATTTGTTATTTGTGTGCAGGATCCATTTACATAGTGTTGCTTGGCTCTCCTACTGGATTGATACCTTGGTTTCATAACTGAGGGAAATACTTACCGTTGTTGTGCTGCATCATCCTCCCCTCTTCGGGGAAATACCAACACAGATACAAGCAATCAGGGTCAGCATCTGAGGTCACAATGATCGGGGCATTGCCATGTTGGACAGGTGGCAAACATATCTGCATGTCGATGATGAACGCGATGTTGCCAATGTGGATCGCGCGTGTGGGGCGAACCGATGGGTTGATGTCGACCCGGCCCGCATTGTTTGCGGTGAACGTCAGAGAGCCAAAGCTTAGGCTTGAGACCGCCGAAAGTAGAAAAATATCCGACCCATGATCGACTCTAGCCGGCATCGCTCGTGCCTGGCGCACCAACAGACAGAGCAGAATTCCATCAGATCCCTCGGTAGGGGTCCCAGCGCAGCTGGAAGTCATGGATCGGAGGTCACATGAGGGTTTTATCCTGGTTCGGGCCTCCGAAGAGTAATACCCTACGTCCTGCAGGTTTTGGTTATTCATAATGGAGGGATTCCTCGTGCGAGGGGTCACAATGGTGTATGATGTTGCTACTGAGAGTTTCTCCTCTCTGAGGATAGATGGGTCAGGGGAACCCTAGACCTCCCTTTATGTAGACATGAGAGGTCTAGGGTTTACATGCTGGATGCGATCTTGGGTGTGGCCCCCCTCTAGTCCTGGGCGTCAAGAAGGTCTTCTGGCCTCCTAGGTTTAGCTTCATGATGTGGGCCTGTTGGGCCCCCTTGTGGTTGGCGAGGCCCGGCTCCTTGGTGTTAGGCACCCCCGTAACAGACCCTGTCAGTAGCCCCCGAGTGTGGCGGAGGTCGAAGTGAAGGTCGGGAGACCTCCAGCGGGCTCCTTCGTTGCGTCGCCTTCTTGGAGCTCGGCTGTGACGTTGTCATTCGGATGGCTTTAGGGAGGTCGGACACTTGCTTATTGCGGTCACCGCCTGGGCAGGCCTCCTCTCTGACTTTGGTTTGATAGGCGGAGCGGGCCGCCGTTCTTTATCTGAACCGTCACATCAGGAGCGGAGAATGGCTTGACGCACGTCTTGGTGTGGTAACTTGGCCTGGATTCTCGTCCCTGCAAGACGTGAATGGGAACCACCCCTGGGGCGTGGGATGCGTGGCGCGTATAGACGCCTTGATTCCTGGACCGTCTGCAATGACATTTGATCACTAATTTTTTGAGATCATGGTTACAAATTGATCACAAGGAAATTGACTCGATTGCATGATGTTGTGAATCATTGCAAGAAACTACAACAGTCTGAATGACCAACGAACGATTAGGCTAAAATATGTGTTGAAAACTTTGTAAAAGTTATGATACTCTTCATCGACATATTGCCTTTATGTTTATTCTCATAATTCATTTTAGCGTTCTGTACGCTCGAGCCCATTGCACAGAAATTTGCAAGGAGGTTGTTCATGAGAGGACAACAGTTGTTCAATATTATGAACAATAGGCCATATTCCTATTGACGGTGCGAAAAATCGTGAGATCCCTCGGTAGGGGTCTAAGCGCCGTTGGAAGTCTTATATCAGATGTCACATGAGGGTTTTACCCAGGTTCGGACCTCTGGAGAGTAATACCCTACATCATGCTCGGTTTTGTTATTCATGGTGGATGGATACCTCATGTGAAGGGTTACAATGGTGTATGAGGTTGCTACCGAGAGTTCCTATCCTAGAGTGAAATGAGATTAAAGTTATCTGTTCTGAAACTAGATTAAGTGAAGAAAAAATGTTATAACTTGGTCAGTAACCACCAATGGAAAATTTACTGTCAAGTCTTCCTACGATCATATGATTTTGAATGAAATACTATTTCTTTAAATTTTTCTGGAAAACTAAAACCCGACCAAAATCAAGGACTTTTTGTGGCTCACTTTGCGCAATACTATTCCCAAAAAAGACAATCTTTTGAAAATAGGTTGGAATGGAAACAATATTGTGTATTTTGTGGAAAAGATGCATTGTGCCATCTTTTCATTCATTGTTATGTAGCTAAGTTCATGTGGAGCTTGTTACGATGCACTTCTACTTTGAGAGTCTCTCCTAATAATACGAAAACTTTGTTTATTTCTTGGCTTGTGCAATATGGAAAAGAAAGAAAGAAAAGATGATGATTTGAATGGAACTAACCCGGACTGACGCTGTTTTTAGCAGAATTGCCATGGTGTTATTTTTGTGCAGAAATAAAAGTTCTCGGAATGACCTGAAATCAACGGAGATTATTTTTGCAATTAATAAAAAATACTGGCGAAAGAATCAAGGCCAGGGGGCCCACACCCTGTCCACGAGGGTGGGGGCGCACCTACCCCCCTGGGCGCGCCCCCTGGAGCTCCACAGACCTCAACTCCAACTCTATATATTCACGTTTGGGGAGAAAAAAATTAGAGAGAAGGATTCATCGCGTTTTACGATACGGAGCCACCACCAATACCTAAACTCTCTCAGGAGGGCTGATCTGGAGTCCGTTCGGGGCTCCGGAGAGGGGAATCCGTCGCCATCGTCATCATCAACCATCCTCCATCACCAATTACATGATGCTCACCGCCGCGCGTGAGTAATTCCATTGTAGGCTTGCTGGACGGTGATGGGTTGGATGAGATTTATCATGTAATCGAGTTAGTTTTGTTAGGGTTTGATCCCTAGTATACACTATGTTCTGAGATTGATGTTGCTATGGCTTTGCTATGCTTAATGCTTGTCACTAGGGCCTGAGTGCCATGATTTCAGATATGAACCTATTATGTTTTCATGAATACATGTGAGTTCTTGATCCTATCTTGCAAGTCTATAGTCACCTACTATGTGTTATGATCCGGCAACCCCGAAGTGACAATAATCAGGTCCACTCCCGGTGATGACCATAGTTTGAGGAGTTCACGTATTCACTATGTGTTAATGCTTTGGTCCGGTACTCTATTAAAAGGAGGCCTTAATATCCCTTAGTTTCCAATAGGACCCCGCTGTCACGGGAGGGTAGGACAAAAGATGTCATGCAAGTTCTTTTCCATAAGCACGTATGACTATATTCGGAATACATGCCTACATTACATTGATGAATTGGAGCTAGTTCTATGTCACCCTATGTTATAATTGTTGCATGAATAATCGCATCCGGCATAATTCTCCATCACCGATCCAATGCCTATGAGCTTTTCACATATTGTTCTTTGCTTATTTACTTTTCCGTTGCCACTGTTACAATCGTTGCAAAACTATCACTGTTACTTTTGCCACCGTTACCGCTACTATCATACTACTTTGCTACTAAATACTTTGCTGCAGATATTAAGTTATCCAGGTGTGGTTGAATTGACAACTCAATAGCTAATACTTGAGAATATTCTTTGGCTCCCCTTGTGTCGAATCAATAAATTTGGGTTGAATACTCTACCCTCGAAAACAGTTGTGATCCCCTATACTTGTGGGTTATCAGTTGGCATATATGTTGTTATTTGGTCCATTTGGAATTTTAGGTATGAAGTCTTCTTTGAATGCGGGAGGGTGCTTGACCCTTTTGTGATTCTACATAGAGGTTGTGCATTAATTAACTCATTTGTCGATATTGCAGAAAAATCATGAACGTAAAGTTGGGCTGATATGGAGAGTAAGACTGCTCAAGTGAGTAGCAAGTGGTACTTTCACTGCAACTAAACTCCGGTGACCGAAAGAAGGAAGTATCTCTATTGTCCAACTAGTTACATGATGATCTACATTTGTTTCTCCTCGCTGAGCAAGCTTGCTTTTGGTCTATATCATGTTTCTCCCTTTACCATGTTGATGTTCTGGAGCCTACACCTTTTTAAAACCTAGTATGCTATAGTAATGGAGCCGATATTAGTTTGATGGTGTGTGATGTATATATCCTAGAATGCGGCTGGAATGATGGTGGTTTGTGGTAAGCGTTGGATTGTGTCCCAGATCTCTTACCGCTAGATGTTGTGGTGCTAGGATGTAGTAATGCTAGCTGCTGGTTCTTTTTGGTTTTTGATTTCATTTGTCGTAAGAACTCCTAATGGTTTCTATTAAGAAAAATTGGGGAAACCCCCTTTTACAAACAAAAAAACTTGTTGCCAATGAGTGTATCATCTGATCACGCATCCTCATGTCCATCACATCTCCATGAGTGTTTTAGTTGGTTGTAATCATGGCGGTTGATGACTTCGATAATTTAAAACCGAGCTCTTCTCGAGTCTTGTGTCTAAAAAACATTTCATCGAAGGAAAATCTGATGGTTTTATATAGGACCTAGTGAATCTGGAAGGAGGGAGTAACAACTAATTAGACAATGTAATGTGACTAAAGGTAAACCAAACCAACTGGTGTGTCCAACATGCCACTTGTTTTATTTTGCTATGAACGCTCAATTGTGCACATTGCTCGAATAGCGTCATCTCATGAAATTTTTATACTTAAGAGCAAACAACATGGCGTAGATTTTGTCCAACAATTCCATAAAAATGGTACGCTATGGTTCTTTGGCGCTAATTCTCCCCAAAACAAATACACTCGTAGTCGATCGAAATGCCTTTCCCCATTGAATGAATGATGACCCACAAGTATAGGGGATCTATCGCAGTCCTTTCGATAAGTAAGAGTGTCGAACCCAACGAGGAGTAGATGGAAATGACAAGTGGTTTTCAGCAAGGTATTCTCTGCAAGCACTGAAATTATTGGTAAAAGATAGTTGTGTGATAGGATGATTCGTAACGGGTAACAAGTAACAAAAATAAACAAGGTGCAGCAAGGTGGCCCAATACTTTTTGTAGCAAAGGACAAGCCTGAATGAACTCTTATATAAAGCAAAGTGCTCCCGAGGACACATGGGAATTGTTGTCAAGCTAGTTTTCATCATGCTCATATGATTCGTGTTTGTTACTTTGATAATTTGATATGTGGGTGGACCAGTGCTTGGGCGCTGCCCTTCCTTGGACAAGCCTCCCACTTATGATTAACCTCTCTCGCAAGCATCCGCAACTACGAAAAAATAATTAAGATAAACCTAACCATAGCATGAAACATATGGATCCAAATCAGCCCCTTACGAAGCAACGCATAAACTAGGGTTTAAGCTTCTGTCACTCTAGCAACACATCATCTACTTATTACTTCCCAATGCCTTCCCCTAGGCCCAAACAATGGTGAAGTGTCATGTAGTCGACGTTCACATAACACCACTAGAGGAAAGACAACATACATCTCATCAAAATATCAAACGAACACCAAATTCACATGATTACTTATAACAAGACTTCTCCCATGTCCTCGGGAACAAACGTAACTACTCACAAAGCATATTCATATTCAAGATCAGAGGAGTATTAATTATCATTAAGGATCTGAAAATATTTCCACCAGATAAACCAACTAGCATCAACTACAAGAAGTAATCAACACTAATAGCAACCCACAAGTAACAATCTAAGGTTTTGGGACCAAGATCGAATACAAGAGATGAACTAGGGTTTGAGAGGAGATAGTGTTGGTGAAGATGTTGATAGAGATTGACCCCCATCGATGAGAGGATCGATGGTGATGACGATGATGATGATTTCCCCCTCCTGGAGGGATGTTTCCAGGCAGAACAGCTCCGCCGGAGCCCTGGATTGGTTCTGCCCAGGTTCCGCGTCAAGACGGCAATGCTTCGTCCCGAAAGCTTCTCTCTGATTTTTTCCAGGTCAAAACACACCATATAGCAGAAGATGGGCGTCGGAGGCCTGACAGGGGGCCCACAAGGCCGGGCGCGCGCCTAGGGGGGTAGGGCACGCCATCCACCCTTGTGGCTGGTGGTGGCCCCCTCTGGTATTTTCTTCGCCCAATATTTTTATTTATTCCAAAATGACTCTCCGTGAAGTTTTTAGACTTTTGGTGTTGTGCGGAATAGGTCTCTAATATTTGCTCCTTTTCTAGTCCAGAATTCCAGCTGCCGGCATTCTCCCTCTTCATGTAAACCTTGTAAAATAAGAGAGAATAGGCATAAGTATTGTGCCATAATGTGTAATAACTGCCCATAATGCAATAAATATCAATGTAAAAGCATGATGCAAAATGGACGTATCAACTCGCCCAAGCTTAGACCTCGCTTGTCCTCAAGCGAAAGCCGAAATCGAAAAATATGTCCACACGTTTAGAGATAGAGGCGTCGATAAAATAAAATACGGACATGAGGGCATCATGATCATCTTTAGAACAACAACATATTGTCACATAATTTCTTATGCTAAAGTAACAATTCATTCACAAGGTAGAGTATAAATCAGAAACTTCATTGAAAACTAACAAACTATGGTCTCAGTCATTGAGGCAGTTGCAATGTATCATAACATCAGAAAAAGTCAATCTAAGAGCTTTTCATCAAGTCCACATACTCAACTATCATTTAGTCTTTCACAATTGCTAACACTCGCGTGATACTTATGGGTTCAAAGCTTCAATCAGACACAGAGAAAGATAGGGGCTTATAGTTTCGCCTCCCAACATTTTACCTCAAGGGTAATGTCAACAATAATACTTTATGATAACCTACATCCAAGTGGATATATCTGGATCTTTCCAACACATAGTGCTTGCCAAAGGAAAAAGTGTAAAAAGGAACGGTGATGATCACCATGACTCTTGTATAAGGGTAGAACATAAAAGTAAAAGATAGGCCCTTCGCAGAGGGAAGCAGAGGATATCATGCTCTTTTATGGTTGGATACACAAAATCTTAATGCAAAAGAACGTCACTTTATATTGCCCCTTGTGAAAAGGACCTTTATTATGCAGTCCGTCGCTTTTATTTCTTCCATATCACAAGTTCGTATAAATTTTATTTTCTCCACACTAATAGATCATACATATTTAGAGAGCAATTTTTATTGATTGCACCGATGACAACTTACTTGAAGGATCTTACTCAATCCATAGGTAGGTATGGTGAACTCTCATGGCAAAACTGGGTTCAGGGATATTTGAAAGCACAAGTAGTATCTCTACTTGGTGCAAAGAATTTGGCTAGCATGAGAGGGAAAGGCGAGCTCAACATGTTGGATGATCCATGACAATATAACTTTTATTCGGATATAAGAAAACATAACTCATTATGTTGTCTTCCTTGTCCAACATCAACTTTTTCGCATGTCATATTTTAATGAGTGCTCACAATTACAAAAGATGTCCAAGATACTATATTTGTATGAGAACCCTCTCTTTCTTTATTACTTCCTATTAATTGCAACAATGACCAAAACTATGTTTGTCAATTCTCAACAACTTTTATTCTTCATACTCTTTATATGTGAAGTCATTACTCTCCATAAGATCAATATATGATCTTTTTATTTTTTTATTCTTTATTTTATTAATCCCCTCAATATCATAGCAAGAAAGCAAAGCCCACAACTCAGAGCTACTCTTTATTATATATAACTCACGAAGTCGATTACATAGAGGGAACATAAAGCAAAACTCAAAGCTAGATCATACTAAAAACTTTATTCTACTAGATCAAGATATAACCAAAAGGATCGAACTAAGAAAAACGATAAAGGTGAAGGTGTGATGGTGATACGACACCGGGGCACCCCCCAAGCTTGGAAGTTGCCAAGGGGAGTGCCCATACCCATGTATTTAGATCTCTTTCTTCGGAGGTGATGGTGATGGAGTTGTTGATGTTATATCCTTCTTCCTCAGCTAGCGCTTGAGGATAAGAATTTTCCTCCCTTAAGTCCTCGATCTCCCGCTCAAGCCTTAACATCTTTTTACATAGTTCCTGTTTGTTTTCCTGCAAGAGACAAAAAGGGATAAACTCGATCTTGGGTATCTTTGCTTTATTAGGAAGACTTGACTTATTGAACTCCACGTGCATGTCCCGAGGTTGGGTAATGGGGTCTCCTCTTCATCAGAACTTGTCTCTTCCTTTCCTTTCAGATCATAGTCTTCTTCCTCCTCCGTGGTCCAAGCATAATGCTCCAAATCCTCGTAGACCTTGGGGTCTGCAATGAAATCAGCTACATAGCTCTCTCCCTCCGAATCTTGGGACGACATATGGCTTTAAATCTGCTGCAGAAACAACTCAAAACGAAAACAGGGGACTTTGCCATGGTACAGTGGTTAAAACCTTCGGGAGATCAAATAATGAATTTTTACAGACCAAAAGAAGTATCGTGCAAGAAAACGGAGCCCAGAGGGCACAGAAGGTGGCACAAGGTCGGGGGGCGCACCCTCCACCCTTGTGGTCCCCTCGTGTCTCTTTCAGACTACTTTTAATTTTCCTAATTTTTTAAATATTCCAAAACGGAGAAAATTGCTATTAGAGTAGTTTTGGAGTCGGTTTAATTACCGTACCACATACCTATTCCTTTTTGGAGTATGAAACGTTTTGTAAAGTGTCCATTATGTACTCCTCCGGTGTTACGGTGTCAATAATATTGGTCTCAATGTTTATGGGAGTACCTGAGATATAATGTTTGATTCTTTGACCGTTTACCACCTTTGGATTTGTGCCTTCGACGTTGTTGATCTATATGGCACCGGAACGATAGACCTCCTCGATAATGTAAGGACCTTCCCATTTAGAGAGAAGTTTTCCTGCAAAAAAACTTAGGCGAGAGTTGTATAGCAAAACGTGATCACCTACATTAAACTCACGCTTTTGTATCCTCTTTTCATGCCATCTTTTAACTTTTTCTCTAAACAACTTGGCATTTTCATAGGCTTGGATTCTCCATTCATCAAGCGAGCTAATGTCAAATAACCTCTTCTCACCGGCAAGTTTGAAATCATAGTTGAGATCTTTAATAGCCCAATATGCCTTATGTTCTAGTTCAAGAGGCAAATGACATGCTTTTCCATAAACCATTTTATATGGAGACATACTCATAGGATTCTTATAAGCACTTCTATAAGCCATAATGTATCATCAAGTTTCTTAGACCAACTCTTTCTAGATCTATTAACAGTCTTTTGCAAAATCAATTTAATCTCTCTATTGCTCAATTATACTTGACCACTAGACTGAGGATGATATGGAGATATTTTTTCCTTGCCACACACTTCTTATATATACACATTAATAAATATACAATATTAATTGCAATAAATGCATATATGTGATATTAGGGAGGGAATTAATTGCAGATTAATATTATGTAAGATATCTTTACGCATTAATTTTTTTGTGAGGTATCTTTACGCTTTAATTATATGATCAACACATGCATTTATAGTTGATATGATACTAGAAGTGAAGCCGCAATCTGAAAGCTAGAGAAATATGATTCTATGATTAACATCATATTTAGAAAGCATTTTATGGAAAGCACCATGAATAAAATGTGAAGCACCATCAGTCATTAGATATCTAGGGACTCCAAACCTCAGAAAAATAACTTCTTTAAGCATTTTAATAGAAGTGCTACGTTCAGCACTACTAGTTGGAATAGATTCTACCCACTTAGTAACAACAACAACTAAAATATGTGTATACCCATTAGAGGAAGGAAAAGGTCCCATATAATCAAAGCCCCAAACATCAAATGGTTCAATAACAAGTGAATAATTCATAGGCATTTCCTGATGTCTACTAATATTACCAACTCTTTGGCATTCATCACAAGACAAGACAAACTTACGAGCATCCTTGAAGAGAGTAGGCCAATAAAAACCAGATTGCAATGCCTTGTGTGCAATTCTATCTTCAGCGTGGTGTCCTCCGTAAGACTCGAAGTGGCACTTGCGTAGGATCTATCCCCGTTCATGCTCAGGTACACAACGTGTAATAACACCATCTACTCCCTTATAAAGGTGTGGGTCATCCCAAAAGTAATGTCTTAAATCATAGAAAAACTTTTTCTTTTGCTGGTATGTGAAACTAGGTGGTATAATTTTAGCAACAATGTAATTAGCATAATCAGCATACCATGGAGTATTACGAGAAGCATTTATGACAGCTAATTGTTCATCAGGAAAGCTATCATCGATAGGCAGTGGGTCATCAAGAACATTTTCTAACCTAGACAAGTTGTCTACAACAGGGTTCTCAGCTCCCTTTCTATCAATAGCATGCAAATCTAATTCTTGTATCAAAAGAACCCATCTAATAAGTCTAGGTTTAGCATCTTTCTTTTCCATAAGATATTTCATAGCAGCATGATCAGTGTGAACATTTACTTTAGAATCAACAATGTAAGATCTGAACTTATCTCAAGCAAAAACAACTGCTAAAAATTATTTTTCAGTAGTAGCATAATTTCTTTGGGCACTGTCTAGAGTTTTACTAGCATAATGAATAACATTTAATTTCTTATCAACTCTTTGTCCTAGAATAGCACCAACAGCATAATCGCTAGCATCGCACATAATTTCAAAGGGTAAATTCCAATCAGGTGGTTGAACGATAGGAGAAGAAATCAAGGCTTTCTTAAGTATTTCAATAGTGAGACACCTAGAAATTTTAGAGAAGTCTTTAATAAACCTCCTATAGAAACCAACATGACCAAGGAAACTTCTTATACCTTTGATATCTTTAGGACACGACATCTTTTCAATAGCATCTACTTTAGCTTTATCAACTTCAATACCTCTTTTAGAAATTTTATGCCCCAAGACAATACCTTCATTAACCATAAAGTGGCACTTCTCCCAATTCAAGACAAGATTAGTTTCTTCACATCTCTGCAAAACTCGATCAAGATTGCTTAAGCAATGATCAAAAGAAGTTCCATAAACAGAGAAATCATCCATGAAAACCTCAACAATCCTGACACAAAAATCAGAGAATATAGCAGTCGTACATCTTTGAAAGGTAGCAGGTGCATTGCATAAACCAAAAGGCATACGTCTATAAGCAAAGGTACCGAAAGGGCAAGTAAAAGTGGTTTTCTCTTGATCATCTTTTAACATGGGTATTTGAGAGAAACCAGAATGACCATCTAGAAAGCAAAAAAGAGTATGTTTGGATAGTCTTTCTAGCATTTGATCGATAAAAGGTAGAGGGTAATGATCTTTTCTAGTAGCTTTATTCAATTTGCGAAAATCAATTACGATTCTATAACATGTAACAATTCTTTGTGCAATCAATTCATTCTTATCATTAGGAACAACAGTAATACCTCCCTTCTTAGGGACACAATGAACATGACTTACCCATTGACTATTAGCAATATGATAAATTATACCTGCCTCCAGAAGCTTTAGTATTTCATTTCTTACCACCTCTTTCATCTTAGGATTTAACCATCGTTGATGATCAACAACTGGTTTAGCATCTTTCTCCAATTTTATTTTGTGCTGACATAGAGTGGGACTAATGCCCTTAAGATCATCAAGAGTATATCCAATAGCGGCACAGTGCTTCTTCAGAGTTTTCAATAATTTCTTTTCTTCATGCTCTGAAAGGTTAGCACTAATAATAACAGGATATATCTTCTTTTCATCAAGATAAGCATATTTCAAGGTATTAGGTAATTGTTTAAGCTCGAACACGGGATCACCCTTGGGTGGAGGAGGATCCCCGAGGATTTCAACGGGAAAATTGTGTTTCAAAATAGGCCTCTGCTTAAAGAATACTTCATCTATTTCCCTTCTTTCATTCATAAACATATAATTTTCATGGTCTAGCAAATATTGTTCTAAGGGATCTGTAGGAGGGACGGCAATAGAAGCAAGACCAATAATTTCATCCTTACTAGGAGATTCTTTATCATGGGGTTGTCTACGAAACTTAGAGAAACTAAAATCATGAGACATATCCCCTTAAGCCGACAGTAACAATATCTTTCTCACAGTCTATCTTAGCATTAACAGTATTCAATAAAGGTCTACCAAATATGATGGGACAAAAGTTATCTTGTTGGGAACCCAGAACAAGAAAATCAGTAGGATATTTAATTTTTTCACACAAGACTTCAACATCTCTAACAATCCCAATTGGTGAAATAGTATCTCTATTGGCAAGCTTAATAGTAACATCAATAATTTGTATCTCGGCATGTGAAATATCATTCATAATTTCTTGGTATAAGGTATAAGGAATTGCACTCTAACTAGCACAAACATCACATAAGCCATGATAACAATGATCTCCTATTTTACCAGAAACAACATGGATGCCAACAACAGGTCTATGTTTATCTTTAGTATCTGGTTTAGCAATTCTAGCAGCTTCATTACAGAAATAAATAACATGCCCATCAATATTGTCAACCAAGAGATCTTTAACTATAGCAATATTGGGTTCAACTTTAATTTGTTCAGGGGGTGTAGGTGTTCTAGTATAACTCTTATGAACCACACTTGAAGATTTAGCATGATCCTTTATTCTAACATGAAAAGGTGGTTTCTCAATATAAGAAGTAGGAACAATAGGATCAACATTATAAGTAATAGTTTCTTCTTCAACTTTAATAGGTTCTACTACTTTAACTTCAATGGGAGGGTGATATTTAAACCACTTCTCCTTAGGGAGATCAGCATGAGTAGCGAATGATACACAGAAAGAAGCTACTATCTCAGAGTCAAGTCCATATTTAGTGCTAAAATCACGAAAAGCATCTGTATCCATAAAAGATTTAACATAATCAAACTTAAGGTTTATACATAACTCTTTACCTTTTTGAGATCCCAATCTTCAAGTTGCATTTAATTCTTTCTAACAAATCCCATTTGAATTCAATATCCTTCTTCATATAAGAACCAGTACAAGAAGTATCGAGCATGGAGCGATCATTATGAGAAAGCCGAGCATAAATTTTTTGAATAATAGTTTCTCTTGGGAGCTCAAGATTGGGGCATGAATATAACATTGACTTAAGCCTCCCCCAAGCTTGAGCGATACTTTCTCCTTCACGAGGCCAAAAATTATATATATAATTCGGATCACGATGAACCAGATGCATAGGATAAAACTGTTGGGGAACGTAGCATGCAATTTCAAAATACTTCCTACGATCACACAAGATCTATCTAGGAGATGCATAGCAACAAGAGGGGGAGAGTGTGTCCACGTACCCTCATAGACCTAAAGCGGAAGCGTTAGGTTAATGCGGTTGATGTAGTCGAACGTCTTCACGATCCAACCGATCTAGTACCGAACGTACGACACCTCCGAGTTCAGCACACGTTCAGCTCGATGACGTCCCTCAAACTCTTGATCTAGCAGAGGGTCGAGGGAGAGTTTCGTTAGCACGACGGCGTGGTGACGGTGATGGTGATATGATCCATGCAGGGCTTCGCCTAAGCACTACGACGCTATGACTAGAGGAGTAAACTGTGGAGGGGGGCACCGCACACGACTAAGAGAACAATTGATGTGCCTTTGGGGTGCCCCCTGCCCCCGTATATAAAGGAGGGGAGGAGGAGGTGGCCATCCAGGAGGGGCGCGCCATGGGGGGAGTCCTACTAGGACTCCACTCCTAGTAGGATTCGCCCCCCCCCTTTTCCTTTCTTACCGGAGGGGGAAAAGAAGGAGAGGGAGGTGGAGAGGGAAAGGGGGGCGCCACCCCTTCCCCTAGTCCAATTCAGACTGCCATGGGGGAGGGCGTGGCCACCCCTTGTGGCCCTCCTCTCTCTCCACTAAGGCGCATGTAGGGCCAATACTTCCCCAGGGGGTTTCGGTAACCCCTCGGTACTCCGAATAAAATACCCGAACCACTTGAAACCATTCCGATGTCCGAATACTACCTTGCAATATATGAAGCTTTACCTCTCGGCCATTTCGAGACTCCTCGTCATGTCCATGATCTCATCCGGGACTCCAAACAAACTTCGGTCACCAAAACACACAACTCATAATACAAATCGTCATCGAACGTTAAGCATGCGGACCCTACGGGTTCGTGAACTATGTAGACATGACCGAGACACATCTCCGGTCAATAACCAACAGCGGAACCTGGATGCTCATATTGGTTCCAACATATTCTACGAAGATCTTTATCGGTCAAACCGCAATAACAACATACGTTATTCCCTTTGTCATCGGTATGTTACTTGCCCGAGATTCAATCATCGGTATCATCATACCTAGTTCAATCTAGTTACCGGCAAGTTTCTTTACTCTTTCCGCAATGCATCATCCCACAACTAACTCATTAGTCACATTGCTTGCAAGGCTTATAATGATGTGCATTACCGAGAGGGCCCAGAGATACCGCTCCGATACTCGGAGTGACAAATCCTAATCTTGATCTATGCCAACCCAACAAACACCTTCAGAGACACCTGTAGAGCATCTTTATAATCACCCAGTTACGTTGTGACGTTTGATAGCACACAAAGTGTTCCTCCGGTATTCGGGAGTTGCATAATCTCATAGTAGATGAATATGTATAATTCATGAAGAAAGCCATAGCAATAAGACTTAACGATCATTATGCTAAGCTAACAGATGGGTCTTGTCCATCACATCATTCTCTAATGATGTGATCACGTTCATCAAATGACAACACATGTCTATGGTCAGGAAACTTAACCGTCTTTGATTAACAAGCTAGTCAAGTAGAGGCATACTAGGGACACTCAGTGTTGTCTATGTATTCACACATGTACTAAGTTTCTGGTTAATACAATTCTAGCATGAATAATAAACATTTATCATGATATAAGGAAATATAAATGACAGCTCTATTATTGCCTCTAGGGCATATTTCCTTCAAAAACTTTTGATGAAATTCCAATTTCAATCGGTTGTAGTTCCATGATCCAATATCATCCAATAGCCTATATCATGTCAATGCCTTTCCCTTCAAAGATAAAGGGAAGACCTTCTTATTGACAACATCCTCGGGCATACCTGCAAGCTTAAATAATCCACAAACTTCATCCACATAGATTAGGGGCATATCGGGATGTAATGTTCCATCTCCTGCATAAGGATGAGCTAGCAGTTTCTCTATCACACTCGAAGGAATCTCATAATAAATATTTTCAGTAGGTGCAGTAGGTTAAGGAGCAACTCTTTGCTCTTCCAGTCGGGGTTAAGATACCCTGAACAAGCCCCTCAAAGGATTATTTTTTATAGTAACAAGTGATAGTGTCGGTGTACTAAAGTAGGGGTACCTTAGTACCCCCAACTTGTGCACGGGCAGTAGTAGCGTCCCGCGGCAAGGCTTGCCAGGGGAGCGACAAGAGTCTCCGCGGCCCTTTCTGGGCCGGACGAAGGCCAAGTGATCGAGCCTAGAAGACCAGGCCCCGGCAAGAGGAGCTTGCCGGGCCAAGGAGGCGAGGTCCGGCAAGAGGAGCTTGCCGGGCCAAGGCGACAAGGCCCCGGCAAGAGGAGCTTGCCGGGACGACTAAGCCGAAGCACCAAGGCCTCGGCGGGAGGAGCTCGCCGGGACGGCCAAGCCAAGGCACCCCAAGAAAAGCCCGCCGCGGCGCGCCGCGCGCCCCGGCAAGGCCTGACGAGCGGCAAGCTTTCAGGTGCGGCAAGCCACTTGCCGCGGCAAACCACCACCTCAGGCCTGCGCTCCAGCTCACCTGACCACGCGTCACTCTGGAGCTTCCCCAGAGGCACGTGGCGGGGCGCCGCGCAACCTGAGGCGCGCGGTGGCATGCGACGTTGGCAGAGTCGCCCCCGTGGCAAGCGGAGGCGCCCCCAACGGTCCGCCTCGGTACTATTCGGGCGATCCAGACGGGCATTTAATGCCTTTGTCCCCTGCCGTCAGAGTTAGGTGCGATCGCACTGTGCGGCCACTGTTCGCACAGTTCCTTGCCATTTTTACCCTCACCTGCGTTGCTACCTGTGGGAAACCCCTTAGCATATAAAAGGAGGCCCATGCGCACGTAGGGGGGGACCCCGAAGGAAAGACCCGGTAGACCCTCGTCTACGTCCAGCTCCGACTTGCTGTAGCTTCTTGCGCTCCAGAGCAAGAACTCGAATCAACCAGACAAGCAGCAGTAGGGTTTTACGCATCCGTGCGGCCCGAAGCTGGGTAAATTCTTTGTGTGTGTGTCGCCTCGATCTGCTCTTTGTGCAACCTCCCCCCGCCGAACCGAAAAGGGGCTCTGTCCCCATAGGTGCTCGTGGAGGCCGATTTCCCCCGACATCTTTGGCGCGCCAGGTAGGGGGTGCGTCGAGGTTGTGTGAACCAGATCCGGCGTCCGCGCGAGCCAGACTCTCATTGTTTGCGCCGGCATGGCGCCGAAGAAGAAAGCTCCGGAGGTGACCGGTTCGTCAGCATCGAACCCACCGCCCATGGAGCAGACGGGTGGTGGGGAGGACGCCGGCGGAGGAACGGGCGCCGTCGAACCAGTTCTTGGTCCCGCGACGTCCGAGCTCACCCCGCGCCCCTCTTAGGAGGCGCGAAACCAGCAGCGTCATGGTACCCATGGTACCATACGCTTGCTGGACCCAGACCGTGCTGGTGGGTCCCAAGGCGCTCAGGACCAGCATGCGATCCAGCGTGCCGGAACGAGTGTCGCGCGGCTGCCTAGACCGGGTGCTGCTCCTTCTAACATAGTTAGGAGTTCGAGCACATCCTGCTCCTCGCGCCGTTCGCCGCCTCTGCCCGCCACCCCAGCGGAAGCTCTCGCGCGAGCTCAGCTACTCCTAGACTACCCTCCGACGGCGGACAAGCTCGACGACTGGAGGGCAACCATCCAGAGCCTCATCGGTTTCGCCAACGGCGACACTCCGCGGTAGCACAGCGCGTCGCAGCCGCGGCCAGTCACCCAGGCGAGAACCGATGGCACCAAGAATGGCGGGGGTGCGACCACCGTGCACTCCCCGCCCCAGAAGCCGCGGTCGCCGACTCGCCGGGCTCACCTCGACAATGACTCCACCGCGTCGTCGAACCCGCGAACTCGCCGCGACCAACACCAAGTCCTTCACGAACAAAGGGAAGAAGACGCTCGAACCCGCATCGAGCGCAGAAGAGAGGCGCGGCGTCAATCAGACCAGCGCGTTGAGCCCTCTGGAAACATGCACGCACCGGGGGATCCAGGCGAACTGCCGTATTCGGTAGGCTGCCCCGCGTTCACCCGCGAGCTGCGGCAAGTCCAGTGGCCCAGCACAAAGAACTTCAAGCCCGACGTGCCCGAGAAGTACGACGACAAGTCGCATCCGTCGGAGTTCCTCAACATCTACACCATTGCGGTGCAGGCTGCCGGGGGACGGGACGACAAGATCCTTGCCAACTACTTCCCGCTGGTACTCAAACCCAACGTCAGATCCTGGCTCATGCACTTGCCGGACGGCTCCATCTCCTCCTGGCCAGATCTATGCCATCAGTTCATTGGCGCCTTCACGGGCGGCCACAAACCCCATGGCCAGGCAAGCGACCTTCATCTGCTTGTTCAGAAGGAGGGGGAGCCTTTGCGCAAGTTCATCCAGAGGTTCAGCCGTGTGCACTACAACATCCCAGACGTCCACCCCGCCGCGGTGATCAGCGCGTTCCACTAGAACGTGCGCAACCGCAGGATGCGGGAGGAGATGGCGATGTGCAAAATCAAGGAGGTCAACGAGCTTTACGCCCTGGCCGACAAGTGTGCACGCGCTGAGGAGGGGAGGAAGCTCCCTGGAGAAAGTGTTGGAGAAGGAGAATCTGACAGTGAAGGTACCGCCCCGGCAAGGAGAGGCCGGCGGCAGAACGGCAAAAAGAAGAAAAACCCAGAGGTGCTGGTTGTCGAGAAGTCCGACAGCGAGGGCTCCGCCAAGAAAGCCCAGGCGGGAGGCCCCGGCAAGGAGGTTGTCGGGTGCGCCAACTGCCGGGCGGTGGCTGCTGCCGATAAGCGGGACGGTACCGACAAGAAGTACTGCACGATCCACCGTACCAGGGGCCACGACCTCCAGAGTTGCAAGCAAGTCGAGCGACTCGTCGAGCTGCAGAAGGCCGAGTACGCACGACGCGACAAGGAGAGAGCCCAAGCAGGCGGCCGGGGATCCGGCACGAAGGGTCCCGGCCCGGGGGAGCGCCGCGGCAAGGACAAGCAGCGGCAAGCAGACAGACCTCCCCGGGGACGCGACAAGGATGAAGACGATGACGACGACGAAGACATGGAAGACCCCGAGACCAGCGAGCAGGAGTTTCAGAAAGCCACTGAAGTCTTGTGTGTGGACGGCGGTGCCTCCCTGCACGCTTCCCACCACCAGCTTAAACGGTGGGTGCGGGAGGTCAATGCAGCGGAGCCACCCATCGAGTCACGCAGACCCCTGAGATGGTCCAGCACGCCTATCATCTTCGACATTGAGGACCACCCTAATCGCACAACCGCGGTCGGGTGCTTGCCGATGTTGGTTTCCCCAACGGTCCGCAACCTCAAGGTCACTAAGATGCTAGTTGACGGCGGGGCCGGCTTGAATCTGATCTCCTCTGCTGTTCTCCGGAGACTCCAAGTTCCCGACAGCGAGCTCGAAGAAACCGGCACCTTCCAAGGAATCAACCCGGGAAGGAGCAAGCCGAAGGGAAAGATCACGCTGCCGGTTACATTTGGCAGCGAGCTGAATTTCAGGACTGAGAAGGTCACCTTTGACGTCGCCGACTTTCCGTTGCCTTACAACGGGATCCTCGGCCGACCAGCGCTCGCCAAGTTCATGGTGGCCTCTCACTACGCGTATAACATGCTCAAGATGCCTGGCCCGATAAGCGTCATTTCTGTCCCCGGCGACAAGAAGGATGCCCTTATCTGCGCCGACCAAATATACCAGGACGCAACGGCAGCAACGGCCCGCGGCCCACTTGCCGCTGGAGCTTCCGGGGGAAAGAAGAAGTCCGGCAAGTGCTCTGGCGCCCACTCCGGCAAGCGCGCCTCTTCGGAGTGCTGCGCTGCCGTCGAGGACGTGCCATCGAGCCCCGCCGGCAACAAGACCAAGCCCGGCAAGTGCTCTGGCGCCCACTCCGGCAAGCGCGCCTCTTCGGAGTGCTGCGCCGCCGTCGAGGACGTGCCACCGAGCCCCGCCGGCAAAAAGACCAAGCCCGGCAAGTGCTCTGGCGCCCACTCCGGCGAGCGCGCCTCCTCAGAGTGCTGCGCTGCCGTCGAGGACGTGCCATCGAGCTCTCCCGGCAAGAAGGCCAAGCCCGGCGAATGCTCTGGCGCCCACTCCGGCAAGCGCACCTCTTCGGAGCGCTGCGCTGCCGTCGAGGACGCACCATCGAGCCCCGCCGGTAAACACAAGAAGACGACGGCTGCTCCACCAGCAACCAAGAAGGTGCCCGCCAAGGAGGACGGCACTGGTGGTACCTTCACCATCAGTGCCACTCTCGACACCAAATAGGAAAGCGCGCTCGTTGCTTTCCTGCGGGCGAATGTCGATGTGTTTGCCTGGCAACCATCTGACATCCTCGGTGTTCCCAGGGAAGTGATTGAGCACCACCTTGCCGTCTGTCCTCATGCGCGGCCTGTCAAGCAAAAAGTCAGGAAACAAGCGGTGGAGCGCCAAGAGTTTATCGCGGAGGAGATCAGGAAGTTGGAAGCGGCAGGCCTCGTCAGAGGCGTGCTCCATCCGACGTGGTTGGCCAATCCTGTTGTCGTGCGCAAAGCAAACGGGAAGTGGAGGCTTTGCATCAATTTCACCGATGTCAACAGAGCTTGCCCTAAAGATCCATTTCCCTTGCCGCGCATCGACCAGATTGTTGACTCCACGGCCGGATGTGGCCTGCTTTCATTCCTCGACGCCTACTCCGGGTACCACCAGATTTTCATGACCAAAGAAGATGAAGAGAAGACTGCGTTCATCACTCCATGAGGCACGTACTGTTTTGTGCGGATGCCTTTTGGACTGAAGAACGCAGGCTCGACGTTTGCAAGGGTTGTCCACACTGCTTTCGAGCCACAGATCCAC
Source organism: Aegilops umbellulata (assembly GCA_032464435.1). Classification (NCBI taxonomy): domain Eukaryota; kingdom Viridiplantae; phylum Streptophyta; class Magnoliopsida; order Poales; family Poaceae; genus Aegilops; species Aegilops umbellulata. The sequence continues at coordinate 258,867,357 of CP136059.1, forward strand.
AGAAATGTGGAGGCCTACATGGACGACATTGTGGTCAAGAGCAGAGACAAGGCAACCTTGGTTCAAGACTTGGAAGAGACCTTTGCGAACTTGCGCAAGATCAGCCTCAAGCTCAACCCCGAGAAGTGCGTGTTCGGAGTTCCCTCCGGCAAGCTTCTCGGGTTCTTCGTGTCTCAGCGTGGGATCGAAGCCAACCCCGACAAGATCAAGTCCATCGAGCAGATTGAAGCACCAACGCGTGTCAAGGACGTGCGAAGACTTGCCGGCTGCGTGGCGGCTCTCAGCAGGTTTATTTCCAGGTCTGCAGAACGCGCCCTGCCGTTTTTCAAAATCTTGAAAAAGGCAGGTGCAGTAAAATGGACTCCGGAAGCGGAGGTTGCGCTGCAAGACTTGAAGAAATACCTGTCCTCCGCTCCTATACTTGTCGCGCCTAGACCGCAAGAGAAGTTGCTGCTCTACCTAGCGGCAACCAATCAAGTGGTTAGTGCTGCGTTAGTAGCGGAGAGGGAAGCTGATGACGAGCCAGCAACCACGGCAAGCGCGTCCGACGACAAGCAGGGGGCTTCCCCGACAAGCTCTGGCCCCGGCAAAGGCGAATCCGCGCAAGCGCAAGGGGAAGTGCAGAAGAAGAGGATGGTGCAGCGCCCAGTTTACTTCGTCAGTTCCCTCCTGCAGGGGGCTAGGTCGAGGTACTCTGGTGTGCAGAAATTGCTCTCTGGCCTCCTCATGGCCTCGAGGAAGCTGCGCCATTACTTCCAAGCACATGAGATCACAGTGGTCACTCGCTTTCCGCTTAAGAGGATACTGCAGAATCCCGAAGCAACAGGCAGGATTGTCGAGTGGGCACTAGAACTGTCAAGCTTTGGCCTCAAGTTCGAGAGCACATCGACCATCCAGAGCAGAGCATTGGCAGAGTTCATAGCAGAGTGGACGCCGACACCGGACGAAGAAATTCCAGAGACGAGCGTCCCCGGCAAGGAAGCAACCAAAGAGTGGCTGATGTACTTTGATGGTGCCTTTTCACTGGAAGGCGCCGGTGCCGGCGTGCTGCTCATCGCGCCCACCGGAGAGCACCTCAAGTACATTGTCCAAATGCACTTTCCCAAGGAGCAAGCAACCAACAATACGGCAGAGTATGAAGGTTTGCTCGCCGGTCTCAGGATCGCGGCGGAACTTGGGATCAAGAAGCTCATTGTCAGGGGTGACTCGCAGCTCGTCGTCCGCCAAGTGAACAAGGATTACCAGTGCCCGTTGATGGAGGCTTACGTTGATGAAGTGAGGAAGCTGGAAGAGCGCTTTGACGGCCTGCAAATGGAATACGTTCCAAGAGCAGAGAACGACATCGCCGACGGCCTGTCAAAATGCGCCGCACTAAAGCTACCTGTGGAACCAGGGACTTTTGTGCTCAAGCTGACTCAGCCATCCGTGACACCATCGACTGGGCCAAGCAAGAAGAGAAAATCGGTCTCCGGTGACTATCTCCCGGCAGAGCTTCCCGAAGCCGCCGCCAAGAGAGTCCCCAAGATCGACGCCAAGAGTGCTGAGGAGCTGCCCGCTCCGGCAAGCCCCAGGGTTTGTCCCGACGAAGCAGGCGCTCCCGGCAAGCCATGCCCCGGCAAGCTTGCCGGGGAACGTCAAGCTCCGGCTGAGCCCCAAGTCCTCGCCGTAGAAGCTGATGTTCCCGCAGCCGCCGACATGCCTTTAGTCCTCGTCGTCGAGCCACAGGCTCCGACGTGGGCACAACAGATCGTCCGTTTCCTCCAGACAGGAGAACTTCCCGAAGAACAAGAAGAAGCGGAAAGAGTAGCCCGGCAGTCCAGTATGTACCAGTTCGTCGACGGCGCACTGTACAGAAGAGGACGCAATGGGGTGAAATTGAAGTGCATTCACCGGGAAGACGGACAGGAGCTGTTGGCGGAGATACACGGAGGCATATGTGGACACCACATTGGCGCCAGAGCACTTGCCGGCAAAGCGTTCCGGCAAGGTTTCTTCTGGCCAACAGCCCTCCAGGATGCAACTGCACAAGTAACCAAGTGTGAAGCGTGCCAGTTCCATTCCAAGAAGATACACCAGCCAGCTCAAGCTCTCTAGACGATCCCTTTGTCCTGGCCCTTCTCGGTCTGGGGGCTCGATATCCTCGGCCCCTTCCCCCGAGCCGTCGGGGGCTTTGAGTACTTGTTCGTTGCCATCGACAAGTTCACAAAGTGGCCAGAAGTGGAACCGGTGAGGAAGGTGACAGCCCAGTCCCCGATCAAATTCTTCAGGTCGATTATTTGCCGCTTCGGGGTCCCCAACAGGATCATCACCAACAACGGTACGCAGTTCACAAGCCACGCTTTCATGCAGTTCACCCAAGACCTCGGCACCAAGGTCTGCTTCGCTTCTGTTGCTCATCCCCGGAGCAACAGTCAAGCGGAAAGGGCCAACGCCGAGGTACTGCGCGGGCTCAAGACCAGAAGTTTTGACAGGCTGCTCAAGCGCGGACGGAACTGGATCGAGGAGCTGCCGGCGGTTCTTTGGTCGGTCAGAACGACGCCAAATTGAGCCACCGGCCAGACACCATTTGCTCTAGTCTATGGAGCAGAAGCAGTTACCCCCACGGAACTCGTATACGGGTCACCTCGGGTGCTCGCTTATGATGAGCTTGAGCAAGAGCGGTCGCGTGAAGATGACGCACTGCTCCTCGAGGAGGATCGTCTCCAGGCTGCTGTGCGATCCGCTCGCTACCAGCAAGCTCTGCGTCGCTATCATAGCCGCAAAGTTAAAGCCAGGAGCCTCGAGGAAGGCGACCTTGTTCTTCGGCGCGTTCAGTCGGCCAAGATACACAACAAGTTGACGCCGAAGTGGGAAGGCCCTTACCGGGTGAAACGAGTCACGAGGCCCGGTGCCGTCCGCCTCGAGACCGAAGATGGTACTCCGGTGAGCAATTCCTAGAACATTGAGCATCTTCGCAAGTTTTACCCGTAAGGCGCGGTTGTCGGACCCCGTCCGGCAACCAACTCTTTGTACAAAGTCTTGCCGCAGTTGCATGTAATCCTTTGTACAAAGCCAGGCGCAGACCCTGGTAGCAGATAATGAAGCGCTGGCGCCCCCAAGTTTTAGCATGCATGCTGAGTCGAGTCTCGTCCTTGGTTAGGGTTGGTAGTGCCTAACAGTCGCTAACCCCTAACTTAGAGGTCGAGTCCGCGTCTTTTTCCCGTCCTTCCCCTTTGGCTCGCAGGAAATGCATACCCTTGCTGAGCCGCTCAAGGACGAAGAAGGGGAGAAGGGCGAGCCAGCACCCGCGCCCCGGCAAGCCAGAGTTGCCGGGGGTTGCAACCTCAGATAAGTCTTTACATCCCTTATCATGCATTCTCTCGTGAGCTGCGGAATGCGAAAACCTTGCTTCCTCCTAAAAGCTGCCATGCTCTCTTAAGCGACAAACCCCGGAGCGTGTTCCCGGGGCCCGCTTCTGATAGTAGCCGCAGCGGCAAGAGGAGGAAGCGAAGGGCCAGAACCCGCCTTCTCCCTGCCTCCGCCAAGAGCGTGAGGAGGGCCAAGGGGCGCGGGGAGACGGCAGGGTCCGTTGCCAGGCGGGGAGGTGTCTATCTTAATGATGCAAAGGGTTCGCTCCTTGCCGCGGGATGTACCCGCGAGACAAATGGTCCGGCAAACACTCCCTTTTCATTAAAAACATTCCACTCAGGTACAGCTCAGAGAGAATGAAAAACATGAAAGATGGGATTACAAGATTTAAACACAATTAAGGCCCGAGGGCTTACAAGATAAAAAGAGATAAGGTGCCCGTGATCCCTTTCTTGTCTCTCTCCTCAGGAGGTAGGGCAAGGAGGCGAGAAGGGCGAAAGGGGCGCCTAGACGAGCTACGGGTGGCAGAAGACGCCAAGAGAGCATCCGGGGCTCCGCCCGGGGGCTCCGGAGGCCGGATGGAGACGGCGACGCCGGAAGCGGAGCTCGAAAAGGAGGCTGCGGGACGTCAACACGCTGTCGAGGGCATCTAGCCCTCGTACTCCGAGTTGACGGCCTTGCCGTCGGCCTCTTCCGCAGCCTCGCCACTCCGGCCGCCCGAGAAGACGAAGCCCCGGCAAGAGGAGCTTGCCGGGCCGGAGAGAAGACCCCGGTGGTCGTCGCCGCGAGCAGGGGTGGTGACGGCGTCTGGGCCGAAGCTGGAAGACGAGGCAGCAGCCTTGCCGCCCGCCCTCTTCCTCTTCCACAGCCTCCCTACGCCAGCCGCCCAAGGAGACGACCCCGGGGAGTTCACGGCGCCAGCGACGCGGACGATGGGGGTCGTCGGTGCCATGCGGAGCTGCGACCGGCACCTAGTCAGACCCGTCATCCCGGCGACCGCTCCCCTCGTCGTCGCTGTCGCTCCCCTCCTTGTCACTCTCGCTCGAGGAGGAGCCTTCGCTGTCGGAGGAGCTATCCACGCAACACCGGGCCCGGGTGCCGAGGTCCCCGAAGACCTTGACGGAGAGGAGATCACCCTCCATCAGCTTAAAATGGAGGGTGAACCCCTCCATCAAGCTGTGGATCCGGGCGAACGACTTCCACCCTCGACCAAGATACATCACGCCGGGGGCTCGGGATTCGACGTGGACTCGCGTACCACTGATCCCGCAGCCCCTCATGCGCAGTCTCAGCGTCTCATGTTGCTCCGCTTCCAGGACGTCCACGAAGGGAGCCGGGAGGCGGAGGCGACGGCGAGGCTCCCGGCGCAGCCTGATGATGAACTCGCAGGGGCCGTCCCCGAGATGAACCGCCGGGAGAAACGGAGCCGCCGGCGGAGGCGAGGCCGGCGCGCCGCCCCGCCCGCCTCGAGCGCCTCGGCCCCGTCCACGGCCTCGTCCACGACCTTGCCCCCTCCCCCTTCCCCTTACGGTTGGCTCCGTCACCACGGGTGCAAGGGGAGGAGGGGCGCGCTGCCTGGCGGCAACCCTTGCCGCCACCAAAGAAGGACCAGGGTTCCCTTTCTCCATGACAGTTGGGGAGAGGGGACCAGGGATCTAAGAGAAGAAAGAAGGAAGGAGTGCGGACCCTTATCACCCCCTTCCGCTTCTTATAAAGGGGCGGAGTGGGGGCTCGGCCGCCCCGCCCAACCAATCAAAGCAGAGGAAGGGCAGGCGACGGGGCCGACCCTCTACTTCGACCCGCGTCGGCCCGGTTTCCTGCCTCCACCACCGCAACCCCAAGCGCATGGAGGACGCGTGGCGGGCGAGCAGGGCCGAGGCGACAGATGAGGCGACTTCTCCCCACCCCGTGATCGTGGGGGCAGGCGCCCCGAAAGCCGTGCCTCGACCCCGTTCGTTCACCAAGCCGCGCCTCCACGTCTGCCCCCACTTGAAAGTGGGGGCGGACGTTTCGCCTTTCCAAATAAAGGAATCGTGCCCGACGTGACGCATGCCTGCGGGCCTCAAGCCCCGCGCACGCCACCCACGTCACGCACGCCTCGCACGCCTCGCCCCCCACGACGCCGCGATAAGCGCGCGCCACTTGGGGAGGGCGCGACGGGCACGGAGTTAAGGAGCAGCGCAACCCAGGCCACACGTGCCCGTGCACTGATAGGGCCTGGCCCAACAACGCTCGGCACCGTGTATGGCCCAGACCCGGGGGCTCCTGTCGGTGTACTAAAGTAGGGGTACCTTAGTACCCCGAACTTGTGCACGGGCAGTAGTAGCGTCCCGCGGCAAGGCTTGCCAGGGGAGCGACAAGAGTCTCCGCGGCCCTTTCTGGGCCGGACGAAGGCCAAGTGATCGAGCCTAGAAGACCAGGCCCCGGCAAGAGGAGCTTGCCGGGCCAAGGAGGCAAGGTCCGGCAAGAGGAGCTTGCCGGGCCAAGGCGACAAGGCCCCGGCAAGAGGAGCTTGCCGGGACGACTAAGCCGAAGCACCAAGGCCTCGGCGGGAGGAGCTCGCCGGACAGCCAAGCCAAGGCACCCCAAGAAAAGCCCGCCGCGGCGCGCCGCGCCCCCCGGCAAGGCCTGACGAGCGGCAAGCTTTCAGGTGCGGCAAGCCACTTGCCGCGGCAAACCACCACCTTAGGCCTGCGCTCCAGCTCACCTGACCACGCGTCACTCTGGAGCTTCCCCAGAGGCACGTGGCGGGGCGCCGCGCAACCTGAGGCGCGCGGTGGCATGCGACGTTGGCAGAGTCGCCCCCGTGGCAAGCGGAGGCGCCCCCAACGGTCCGCCTCGGTACTGTTCGGGCGATCCAAACGGGCATTTAATGCCTTTGTCCCCCGCCGTCAGAGTTAGGTGCGATAGCACTGTGCGGCCACTGTTCGCACAGTTCCTTGCCATTTTTACCCTCACCTGTGTCGCTACCTGTGGGAAACCCCTTAGCATATAAAAGGAGGCCCATGCGCACGTAGGGGGGGGGACCCCGAAGGAAAGACCCGGTAGACCCTCGTCTACGTCCAGCTCCGACTTGCAGTAGCTTCTTGCGCTCTAGAGCAAGAACTCGAATCAACCAGACAAGCAGCAGTAGGGTTTTACGCATCCGTGCGGCCCGAAGCTGGGTAAAATCTTTGTGTGTGTGTCGCCTCGATCTGCTCTTTGTGCAACCTCCGCCCCCCGCCGAACCGAAAAGGGGCTCCGTCCCCATAGGTGCTCGTGGAGGCCGATTTCCCCCGACAGATAGTAAATTTCAGCACACTATATAAATATTTCCTTACCAAATTCCACTTACCAAAGACGCTTCACTCCCCGGCAACGATGCTAGAAAAGAGTCTTGATGACCCACTAAGGGAGACCTGGATTGGGCTATCCCCGGGCGTCCGGGTTATGTGATGTGGGCCAGACAGGTGGGTCGTGAAGATACAGGATAGAAGGCTTTCCCCCGTGTCCGGATGGGACTCTCCTTTGCATGGATGGAAATCTTGGCATTCGGATATCAAGATTCCTTTCTTTGTAAACCGACTCTGTGCAACCCTAGGCCCCTCCGGTGTCTTTATAAACTGGAGGGTTTAGTACGTAGAGGCAATCATAATCATACAGGCTAGACATCTAGGGTTTAGCCATTACGATCTCGTGGTAGATCAACTCTTGTAACCCCTATACTCATCAAAGTCAATCAAGCAGGAAGTGGGGTATTACCTCCATTAAGAGGGACTAAACCTGGGTAAACATCGCGTCCCTGTCTCCTGTTACCTTCGATCCTCAGACCATAGTTCGGGACCCATACCCGAGATTCGCCGGTTTTGACATCGACATTGGTGCTTTCATTGATAGGTCCATTGTGCCGTCATTATAAGGCTCGATGGCTCCATCGATCACCTACAAGAATGACACCTTGAAGGAGACTTTCCTCCCCGGCCAAATTTTCGTATTCGGCGGCTTCGCACTGTGGGCCAATTCGATTGGCCACCTAGAGCAGATCGACAGCTATGCCCCGGGTCATCAAATCAGTTTTGGAAATCTGAACTACGTCACCGACATCCGAGGAGACTTGATCTTCGAGGGGTTCCGACACCGACTGCCGCCTTGGCCTTAGATCTGGAGCGAACTGTGGGTCCGAAGATGGGAGTGCGGAACCCACCGGACTTCCCACAATTATGGAACACACCACCACATATCCAGATTGGACTGTATTGTCGGCAGGCCTGGAGCCTAGCCGGACTCCTCTCATCACTGAGGGGCCGAACTCATCCCCAGATTCTAATTTTGGACTCTCGAGGACTGCGGCAAGCGAGCGCGACTTGGAGGCCTTTTCCTCACTGATCAACACATTTCATATACATCTCTTGGCCCTAATATACCGTTCATTGAGATATATTCATTCATTTCGTGCTATGAATTACTAAATTTGCGAATGAAAATCATATAAAGGATCATTTACTAGTCTTTGGTCTATCTTGCGGAAATGTGCGCAAAGGCACTAATAATCGTCAAGATTCTGTCTATGAGGCTATCGAGAAGAGTGAAGAAGAGAAGAGAAGGAAGAAGAGACTTGTTTGAGATGAAAAGAAGTAACCAGGGGGCTAGATAAAGAAGTGGGAGGACCTTCTTGTGAAGAAAGAAGAGAAGTAAGAGGGCCAAATCACAAAGTGCAGATGAGAGGAGGGGAACAAAATCCATAGGCGCTGGATGGGAACCAATCGGGCCTGGCATATCTCCTCCTCTCCCTCAGCCCTTCTTCTACACCTCGGGCCACCGCCGCGGCCAGGACAGCGTGGCGGCGTGCCAACCAGTACCTCCACCATCGCCCCGTGCCGCCTAGTACCTCCACCACTCCACAACGCACCACCAGCACCACCATCCATCATCACACGCCTCCACCAGCGCCCACCTCGCGCGCCCCTTCTTGATGCTTCCTCTTTGAACCTGGTGCACTTCTTCCTCCACGTACCTGCTGCCCTTCTGCTCCTCCTCTTGCTGCTGCTACTAATCTCCATCACAAACTGCTGCTCTCAACTCTTGCCTCCCTGGACCTATGCTACTGTTCTTTTCTGAACCATAAAATTGCAGCTGCTTTCCCAACCTTGCTGCTGCTGTTGCTCTCTCTCTCTCTCTCTCTCTCTCTTTCTCTCTCTCATTAAAATTTCTGTGACCTTCAGAAGTGTAATAATCAGTACTATGTAATGTTCAGTTTTGATAAGTGTAATATCCTACTGTTTGGTTCAGTTTCGAAGTTTATATATATGTGTCCTTGTCATGTTACGTTCATGTCCTTTCACTTCTCTTGTCATTGATGTATGCTCGTATTAGTATTTTAACTTCTCAAGCATTATGAAAATACCAAAAAGACAATGAGAAAAATCTGAATTTCCCCTTGTTGTTTACGCTTTCTTTGTCGTAAACCCTGGTTAGTTTAGGTTATTATTTTCTTGTAATCCTCTCTTAAAATTCTGTCGCTGAGCTTTAGCTGAGCATTGTTGCCGTCGCCTAGTCCCTGTGGAGAACACGACACTCGCGGTTTGGGCGTAAAACCCGACTATACTTACAATTGATTATTTTGGCGTCGTTGCCGGGGAACGAACCCGGGTCACCTGCGTGACACGCGGGAACCCAGATCCTAATTTCGGACTCTCGAGGACTGCGGCAAGCGAGCGCAACCCGGAGGCCTTTTCCTCACCTAGCGACAAAAGCTCTTATCTCCCCGTCCAACTCTCCCATTTAAGCGAGGCCCTGGACCTAATGCGATCCCTCGATCGCAGATGAATCGCTGCTGAATTGCGCCCAGCCCATGCCAGGGGCTGACACTACAAAAAAATACACTTCCGTGATGATACGTGTTTGTCACAGTAGGTCGCTTTTTTTTGTCATGCATGTACATCCATGACAAATTTATGACAGAATCAAGATAGTCATACCTGTGCTGTCGTAGAAGTTTTCCATGACATTACCAAAATTATCATCACGGAAGTGTCCACTTCCATGACAATAAATCACGCGTCACAGAAGTGCTTTCGTCAAGGGTGACCGGCACGTGGCATCCACCGTAACGGAACGCCGTTAAGCTTTCGGGTCGGATTTTGGATTCGGTAACCCGTTAATAGCCATGACCAATGGGGATTTTCCACGTGTAAAATCATCATTGGCTGGAGGAGACACATGTCAACTCATCCAATGGGCGAGACGCGCCTATGATATGTTGACACGTGGACCGGCCCATCAAATTTAAATGGGCTGGCCCAACTGAAGGCCCACAAGATTTTGCGGATCATAATGGACCGGCCCAGCTAAAGGCCCACGAGATTTTGCGGACCATAATGTGCTGGCCCAGCTAAAGGCCCACAAGATTTTGCGGGCCATAATGGGCCGACCCAGGTAAAGGCCCATAAGATTTTTGTGTGCCGTAATGGGACGGCCCAGGTAAAGGTCCACAAGATTCTTGCGGATCATAATGGGCCGACCCAGCTAAAGGCCCACGAGATTTCGCCGACATTAATGGGCCGACCCAGCTGTAGGCCCAAAAGATTTTGAGTACCCTAGTAGGCCGACCCATTAGCTGCCTGCCATGTTTTGGGCCAAATGCCGACCCATATTTGATCTGGTCCATTAATGGCCTGCCACGCTCCGGGCCTAATAGTGGCCCATATGAGATCCGGCCCGTTAAAGGCCTACCACGTTCTGGGCCAAATTACGGCCCAGATCAGGTCCGGCCCTTTAAGAGGCTTTGGGCTCAAATATGGCCCATATCAGATTCGGCCCGTCAACTGGACACTATGCTTTTGGGCCCACTTGCTAAAGGCCCACTTAGTAATTCGGCCTGATATTAGTTTTGGCTTGTTAAGGGCCCGTTTAACATTTTGGCCCTATATTAATTTCAGGCTGTCAAAAGCCCGTCATATAGTTGGGCCTAACTACGGCCCGGTTTGCATCCGGCCTGCTCGCAGCCGATATTTGATTGGGCCAAACAAGGACCGAGACAATTTTTCGTCCACTTAAAAGCCCGTGATTTGATTCGCACAATCATGGGCCGGGGTTCATTCCGGGCTGCTGCCGGCCCGTAAGCTGATCGGCACGTTTCAGGCCCAACCTACATCGTGATTGCATGACGGCCCGATTATGTACCGTAATTTTACGGTTTGGACGGTTTACTGCGAAGACATGATATATATACAGTAAAATAACTGCAGCATCGTGAATAAGAAAAAACCTAGACTATACAATAAAGAAATTACGGCATATTACATCCACTGGGCATCAAAGTTCGCCACTATGATAATAAAGCACAAGCAGACAGCAAATTACATACACTGGGCATCAAAGATCGCCACCAGTGCAAATAAACACGCCGACAAAATAATATACAAAACCGACAGCACTTCAATAGAGTTCAAGAAAGGTTAGCCCTGCTGGGGAGCTGCAGGGCAAGCAGCTGAGCAAGATGATGAGACTGCGCTTGTTCAACACTTGTATCTTCCTCACTCTGAAAGATAAACAAGCAGACAGATGACAGGTTTTGTACATAAAAGTATCAGTGTTGACAATTCATCACATTTCTTACCGACGAATAAAGTGACACAGTTTAAATTTGCATTAACACAATATGGTATTGTTCAGGTCAAGACATGGCAGGAAATGACATTGTGAAGGAGTTGGCAGCTTCACGACACCACTGGATTACAGATCAAGAACTCATAAGTATCAATGGTTAGTGTGCTGTCAATTTATACCATTTCAGATTGGCAAACAAAGAGACGGTTTAAATAATAGTAGAATGATATGACATTGTTCATAGTTAAGACATTGCAGAATATGACATTGTGCTGTAGTGGGTAGGTTCACCTCACCACCGGATTACAGATGATGAACAGAAGCATACATGTAGTGCAAAAGAAGATCACTTGCTCTGTATAGTTTAATTTACATGGTATGAAGAAGGAACTTGGTTGTACAACTGAAAACTTAAATTGAGAAAGGACGAACTTTTGTTTATGAACTACACATAATAAACTTTCAACAAGCAATTTGATGCAAACACCAAAAATAAACAGCTGTTGCAGTCATGCCTAACCAAATATATACAACAAAGTTTGATGGCTTGAGATGGACAAACTTACACTATTGGTGAAGACAGGCTCTATAAAAGCCTTGTCCATGCTGATGGGGGGGGGGCAATTCAAGAAGCTTACCACAGAATCTTCTTCAAAAGCATTGCATTTATTCTACATTTTGTTAAGAGAAAATATAGATGTGATAATATATGAAAAAATGGAGAATATTTAAGATAAGATGAAGAGTGATGCTACATAACCAAGTAGCTATAAATGTAAGTGCAGCGATACAGGCAAAAGGTACAACCAAGAGCAATGCACAGCTAAACTTCTTCAGTACCAACCTTATGGTAAGAGTAAATATAGATCTGATGTGTAGAAAATGGAGGGCAAAGGAAAATAAGTTGCAGAGTGATGGTACATGAGCAACTACCTGTCATTATAAGTACACTGATAAAGGACAACATGTACTTACAAGAGCAATGCAGAGCTAAAAAAACATTGGCATTGGATATATTCTACACTAATGTAACAATTCATACAGATCAGATAATTTGGAGCAAACAATTGATAAGAAAGCTATCATGCATACTGCTATCACATAATGAACCAGGTATGTATGCAAGTACAGTGATACAGGACAACAGGTACTAACAAGAGCAAAGCAGCTGGCAGCATATTTGCGATATCCTGTCGTTCTTGTCAAACCGGAGTTCTTCTTCGAGCAGATTTCCTGCAAAAAAGATCCGTAAGGCACATGTGGAAAAGTAGAAGTTCAAATTGTCATGTGATTTCATAGACAGTACCTCATCTTGGGAACGAGACTAGTGCATAACAAGGTTTTTCCATTCAATGCCTTCTAAATTTAGCACAGAAGACTTCAGCGGAAATTCGTTTATGGAATTGCCATCAAAGTGTGATTTCCTCAGGTAACACCGATACTGCTGCAATGCTTCCTTGAAAAGCACAAGCAAGCTTTGCTCGTCATGACTATCCAGATTGACCCTCGCCTAGTTACAACAATGTAATGTAAATCATTGATGTGTTCAATCAGCAGAAAACAGGAAAATAATAACCATGAATAATAGCACTTACACGTAAGTTGGACAGGAAGATGTGAAATTGGTGTTTGTCTTCACAATAATCTTCCCATGACGGGAATAGATGCACGTAGTCCCTAACAACATTGAAAGCATTGTCTTTTAAACTGGGAATAAATGGAATGGGGTTCCAATCTGCAGGAATTGTCCGTCTCTGCAGTTGGGATAGGTCTTCGGCCGGTGGACTTGCTGTACTTTTTGCTGGAGTGGGATTTTTCAGTGGTACAGCTGGTGCTATGGTAAATGAAATCGGTATACCTTTTGCTGGAGTGCAGGTCCTGTGTGGTGGGGCTAGTGGTGTGGCCAGTGAAGTATGGGTACAGTCTGCTGGAGTCGGTCCTACGTTTTGTGTCACTAGTTGTACACGCAATATAAGTGGGGTGATGTCTGATTTCTCCGGCACCACCATGTTTTTCAAGGACTTTGCTGGTGCTCCTTCAGGTTCGGCAATCACCCTCTTCCTTTTTGATGTCTGATGCACCAGAACAACATTTGAGTGGAAAAACATGGTACGATGACAGATGGAATATGTATTGATAATGGATGGGCATGGCATCTCGACATATATGATGAGTAAACTAAGCAGGTGGCGGTGCAACAAAGTGGAAGAAATGCAAGACAACATATGCAAGATACACGCAATCAATAAAACCTTGCCAAATTAGAACATGCACCTTGATGGGTGAACAGGACAGACCATCTGCCTTTGACTCCTCGAGGTTAGAATAGTCATTAGGATGATATTCTGAACAAGAATCAACAGGTGGGGAGCATACGAGTTTCATTGCTTCATGAATGGCACTCAATGCCTTGGTGCCAATTTTGTAAGTCATTGCAGTGTTCCACAATATTCTTCTGATGCGCGGATTCTGATATTCACTGTAATTGCGTATGATATCTGAGAACCATGAAAACATAAATAGTTGTGAGATTATCTTTGTAATGCAGATGATATTCTAATATAGGGGCGCCCCTGTAAATACTTGTGTGCTATCACTGGATTCTGATGAGAGAGCTCATGTGTGCTGTAATATGGTGCGTGCATTTATAAAATCTGGCACAAGTACACAAAAAATAGGCTCCAGAAGTAAGGATAGCTGGCAGATGATAGGTTCATAATATACTGTATAGAGAGTTTATTGCCAAACCATGATAACAAGAGCACACAACAACTAGGCAGATCATAATGTACATAACAGGGGTACACCATAACCAGGATATATAAATCGGGAAAGAGGAACTGGCTGGAAATTACGGCGTTGTATTGCCGCTAGTAATTGAAAGCCTATCAATCACGTACAGGCCAACTCTATCAGCTGTTAGACTGCAGATGTCCCTACTCCCCTTCCTGACAGGGAACATACTGTGCTTCCCATACAGAATACCGCACGGGCCACCGGCCGAACCACCGGCCCCACCGCCTGTGTTCCTCCGCCACCCCCACCCCCACCCCCGCCCCCACCCGTGTCGAGTTTTCTTTGTTCGACAAGGCCCCACCACCGCCCCCCACAACCACCATCCCCACGCGAGCCCCTTCGATCGCACCGGCGAACTCCGGCGAGCTCTGAAAAATCGACTGACCCAATTTTGAAATTTAGTCTACTGTGATTTAACTAGTGTGGAACATTAAAGAGGAAAACCATGAGCATTGCGAGTATGGTGTTGAGCGTGCCATGGCGGATCTAAAGGTGCAAACCGGACAAAGGCAACTTCGCAACCAAGACAAGAAATCAGAGTAAAGCAGTGGCGATCTATTTTCTTGCTGCGATAAATAAGTTGAGCAGATACGAAAGAGGACCGCCTCTGGTGTGGCGCCGTGTACGCATCTGCTGAGAATTTGACGGTGCTGCGGTAGCGATGGCTGTCGGCGGCGTGGAAGCAGATCTAGGAGGGTAGACGGTGGCGGCGGGGCGCGGTGGACGAGACGGTCGTAGGAGCGGCGCCGGCAAGGTGGACGACGGCGGGGATGAAGCGAGAGGACGGGATGCAAGGATCCCGGTCTGAAGCCATGGATGAGAGAGGTCAATCTCTCATAATGGACGACGGCGTCGGGGTATCAGCTCCGGCATGGTGGAGGAGGACGGCGGTGGATGGGGTGGCGGATGGCGGCGGACGGAGGAGGGTGGGGTGGAGAGGGTGTTTTGGCGCCCACGGAGTACGAATGGGGAAAAGGGAGGTAGAGAGGAAGGGGGAACCATGTATTCAGGGTGCGCTTGTCTCAAATGCGAGGAAATATACAAACTTAGCCCCCGTTTCAAATTTCTACTACATCACAACAACACTAGTCGGTTGGGGATAGGATGGTAATCTCGCATACACCGAATATTTGCCGACAAGAGTTTGTTTTTGGCGCGCACCGTGTATGAATATGAATCGGGGAGGGAGTCAATTTCGGCCGAGGACACACAGTGTTTTGGCGCCCACCGTGTATGAATCCGGGTGAGAGGCGGTTACGTCACGTTTGGGTGAAATTACAAACCTACCCCTATTGAAACCTATAGAAATCTAGCATATAGGCTTTGCGTGGCAGGGATAGGCAGTAGTGATTTCCATCTCACAGATTTTGGTTTCGGGCGGTTACTGCGACTTTCCCCGCTTCGTTCAAATTTTGCAAAGTGCACGTTTACCGTGCCAACTCAATTCGAATCCTGTTTGTATTCTTATTTTCGGGCGGGATCCATTTTCAATTGGAATTACATTCTATATACATCATTTTTTATATATACTTTCAAAAGCACAACAAAGAAATCTGCTCCTTTATATGTATAATATGATTTACAAATACAACGATCTCGAAATCTTAAGGTTGAATTCAAAAAATTTAACCTAATTATGTTCTACTAAAATGTATGGATCAGTAATATCTACATATTAAATAACATAGATGTGCGTGAATTCATATGAGTATGCACGTTTGATAGATCAATTTTGGTTCGAGTATGGATTACATGTATCATCATCTCGAATTCAAATATTTGAATCCCTTTTTTCTTCACTCCTTTCACGCCCATCTCTCTTGCATGCATGCTCCTTCAGGTAGCTATCACTCTCTTTTCTCCAGCTCACCCGCACGCTCATTTCATGTTGCTCCTATCCTCGCAAACATGGTCTCTCAAGGTCTCCCTTGATAAGTGTCACACTCTCCCTATCATTATACATTACACGGTCTTCATTATCTCTCACGTCTCTACTGTTCTCTGGTATCACTCGGTACCTAAGCTTTCTTTTTCACCGCCAAACACACAGTCTCCACTCGTCTTTCACTTTGTCTTTCTCTCTATGGGATTCTCTCACACACCCTATATGTCTCTACATATGACTCATACCACTAAAATTACTCTCTCTATCTCTCCTGTAGACACAACATTTGTTACGGTCTCCTTTTCGTCTCCATCCCAGACTGACATTATTCATTTGTTTACCGATCAGACAACCACGACTACCGTCTCCTCTCTATATCTCACAGACACACACACAAAACTCCTGCTTCCACTCCCCTTCCCGACTACCGTCTCTCTCTCAAACACACAAAACTCTCGCTTTCGCACCCCGACTCGTATTTCTCTCACAAACATTTATCGACTAGCTAGCCTCTAGATACGTTTATACACCCGCACACTCGTGCTTCCACCATGGCATACATGTCTCTCTCCCGCTCCTTGTATCTATGTAGATTTTTCTTCCCTTCTTGAGACACGCCCTCTCGATTGTGCACACACACACTATCGCCTCATTTTAAGCTGATACCTATCGCACACACACTCCTTGTGTCTTTGTCACACATGCACTCCGTCCTCCTCCACTCGCCCTCTCTCTCACACACACATGGGCTTTTTGCAACAACTAGCAACATGCCCATGCATTGCACATAACATCAAGATGCATTTGTATGAGTAGTTTATCTTGTGGGGGAAAAGGATGAACGAGGGAAGGCCTTATTTGCAAATATGGAGAGGGGTGTGGGTATCTTTTTGCAAAATTGCCATAGTTTCCTTCCTATCCGCTAGATATTGATCGGACGACCTATATTGCAGGATGGGAGGCACACGATCATCACCGACAATGCTTATTATAAGAGTAGGGATAAAAAATAGAGTTGGTGATGATGGTGGGCCTGCCATCCTGCAATGTAGGCCGTCTGATTTATATCTGACGGATAGGAAGGAAAATATGGCAATTTACCCGCACTCTTCACCACATTTGCAGATAAGGCCTTCCCTCGTTCATCCTTTTCTCCCACAAGATCCTGATGTTCCGTGCAACGCACGGGCATCTTGCTAGTAAGAGTAGAAATTAGACATATACCACTTCACGAATCTTGAAACCAACAACATTCCTCCCTTATCTCATCAAAACCGCCAAAGGAATATATTTTGAGTGAAACATAACATATTTTTAGTGATATACGTATTTTAAAGCTAGACTTTTTTCTATCAAATCGGTGAATATGTATTAATGATTAATCTACTTTGATCATGCGGCAACGCATTGGCACATTGCTAGTAGTTATTATAATTTTTTGGACACCAGAAAAATGGTGGAGTACATATACGAAGAGAAGAGGCGCACGCACGCAGTCGGCCTCTCGCTGTTTCCCACACATGAGTGTTACGTAAAGGCGACGTTAACAAATAAACTTAAAACCCTAGGAGCATGATTGCTGCATTCGCGGGTACCGGGTACGTGGTGGAGCACCTTTGTAGGAATAGTCAGCTCACATGATAATTTGATCCATAGGAGTTGATGGTCGGGAACACAGGTGAATGACTTGGAGCGCGGTGGCTCGCTAGTTGCCACTGATCGAGTAGCCACGTTTAAAAATATCGTTTTTTAGCGGGGTTAAGAGTTCCGATTTTCAATGGCGCGTTATAAGTAGATAGTAGTTTTTAGAACGATTGGTATGGAGCGAAAATGGAATTCATAGTACTACGTACCTCCTTGGCGTATGGTTGTATGGTTTTTTTTCGATGGAGGTTGTATGGGTTTATGTTGCGAGATGTTGAACCTGGTAGTTCTAGGGCAAATACTATGGTTTAGATTTAGATGCTGGTTTTCTTTAATGAAAATTGGAAGGGGAAACTCTTCTTCGATTAAAAAAAACTACTACCTCCATTCTGGTTTACTAGTCCCCATCGTACTTTGGGTCAAAGTTTGTCCACGAACTTTACTTGTAAAATGTGAATGGAAAACGATATTTTGTTATACCCAAACAAAAAACGACTAGAGGGAGTGATTGCTTTGGCACGGACGCGACCTCTCATAGCGCAGGCATTGAACCGGCGCGCCGGCCAAGAGGGCCGCACTCGCTGCAGGCCCGACTGAGCACGCCTCCTCGCCGCGTGCAATCAGCTTAAGACTGCCCCGCCTGCCTTCATTGAATCCGCGCGTGTGCCCGCAACACGTCCTTCCGCGAGCCGGCAGGCATTTTAGAACACAAAAAATGACTAAAATATAATTAATTTACGCATGGTCTTGACTTGTTGTGCTCGCACTGGTAGCAGGAACTAGTAGAGGATTTTCTTTATTTAGAACTCTCCTCACATTTTTTTGGCTTTGAAGTGAATATTGGTTGTGGACATTATGTATGAATGTGCAGATATCTGTGAACATGAGTTTGATGTGGAAGTTGAACTTGGAATGTCGGGCTTGCGCGTGAACTATACCATGTTCAATGCTTCGTCTGTTATTGTTTGGAAAGTAATTGCTGTTATTACATGACCCAAAAAAACATTTTGTGCCACATCAGTAGATGCACGGACATCACAACAGGCATGTTGACTGGATAAACATTTGAACCTAGCTATTATGAAGGAAATTTTGTATTGACAACAGTTTTAGATAGCAGGAGACGCCTAGCCTACTCTGCCTCTGCTAGCTTATTTCTGGCTTCTTCCATCTCTTCTTTGGCTTGGGTGAAGAGAGCATCTGATTGCTCTTTTCACTTCTTCAGGAACTCAGCTACATTCTCAAGGGCTGTTGCATGCTTTCTTTCAGCCTTTACTAATGCCACAAGGACACGAACAGCTGACGACTCCACCTGGCTTGTGTGTAATCCAACATCATCTTGGAATTTGCACCTTGTGTCTAATCCAGCATCATTAGGGAACTGGCACCTTGTGTGTAATCCAGCCTCATTTTGGAAACATGATCTCGAGGTTGACCATACTTCCCTCCTCGCAGGAACTGCGTCCTGACATGAAGTTACTTCTTTTTTAGATCAATACTCAGAGCAACCTAGATCCATTTAGTAGAAGCCAGATAAACAGAACTCGGAGAAGTGAATTCAAAAGGAATAAATAAATAAAAACAGACTACAAGGTGAGAACACCCACTTCCTACATCAAGCTAAAAACAAAAGCATTAGGACGATTAAGACTCTTCTTATTACACAACGAAGAACACCACGCTTAAGAGAAACAGAAACTACAACATATACGCATCGAAGAATACGAGGCTACACGAAAGTAATTGAAAGGGTGTTACTTACCAAAGCTCGTTTTACAGGTTTGGTGCAGCTCCTCTTTAACTTGCCACGCTCCTTGAAGATACCCCGAATATCCCGTGTTTGGTCTTCATTGCTCCTATGCATGTTCGCACTCGTGGTTTTAAAATCTCAACATGGCAAGAAAAATATACTACTAGTAATACTCGCGCATCTTGTGGGCAACATTAAAGCACTTGTCTGCCATGTTAGAGCATCTCCAAAAAGATAAACTACTCATACAAATGCATCTTGATGCGTGCAACGCATGGGCATTTTGCTAGTTCTAAAAACCTTTCCATCATTTGCCACACTACTGGTTGCAGCTGAAAAACCTACCCAAGCACAGCGCAATACAGGAGCGACGCACAATTACAAGCTGATATTCTGCTGGACAATGGAGGCTATAACCAATTACTTTTACGGGAACAGTAGCACCCAGGAAATTTGAAGGGTAGGTATGAACAAAATTGGAACTTCACATGTACTGCTAAGTGATTCAATACACACATTACCAATCGAGGAGGAGAACGATGGTCGCGGCGGCCTCTGTGAGTCATGGTCGGCAACAGGAGTCAGTTCATTGTCCACGACGTTGGTACTTCTGCGCTTGGTGTCGACTTCCGGGAAGCAGATCCGAGACCGTGGAAGACGATGCCGGGGAAGAGGCTCCGTGTACGACGACGACGGTGGACCGGCTCCAGTGCGGGGTACGAGGTCGTCGATGAGGCAGGTGCGCTGCGGTGGACGAGTGCGCCGATGTAAAGGGGAGGAGCACGAAGGCTGCGGTGCCGTGGAGAAGTCTATTTTGCGGTGGGGATAGAAAATGGGGAGTATTCAGGTGTACTACTCCGGGTGCCGGGGTGGGGTTGGCTGGGTAGGGTGAACCTGAAGTTACGAAAACAGCCCCCTACCAAGCGTCATCTGTAGGCCTGTTCCGAAGGCTATGATGGTAAATTCTCACTGCTCGAATCAGGGTCGCGGGAGATTTTCCCGCCGACCTCAAAATTTTGTGACACTGGACTCCCCGTGTGGCGTGTTGAGTGATTCGGCTAAGCAACTAGCGAGTAGTAGTAGTAAACTCTGCATATTAGGTTTGACCGAAGTCAAACTTCCTAAAGTTTGACCAAGTTTATAGAAAAATATAAACATTTACCATAACAAATATGTATGATGTGAAAGTACATTCAATAATGAATCTAATGGTATTTATTTGTTATTGTATATGTTAATATTTTTTGTTATAAGCTTTCTAAGAGTTTACAAAACTTGACTTTGACCAATGCTAATACGCAGACTTAAATAAAAATGGAGGGAGTACACATTTGTTTTCTTAGTTTGTAGTGAACTAATCATTTGTTGAAATTGTGAAATAAATATATTAGGCTATTGACTTCGAATGTAATGGTCTATACAATTCAATAGTTACAATCATTGTCGAATCCCAAGATGTATACAAGGTCTATAGTACTTCAACATGCTCAAACTCACATAATCCCCGTCAAATGAGAATCTAAATGCATTTCATAGTTATTACTTTGTAGGATGCAACAAGAACAACCATAACTCTACATCAGCCATTATAGAAGCAACATTTTGACATATCCCAATGTGTGAATGAAACATGTAGAGAGAGCTTTTGAAGATGGAGTAGATAGGGCGGGAAAGATTGTATGTATGTGGACGAGAGAGTCGGAATCAAACCTAACGAGACAGAGAGAGAGAGAGAGGGAGAGAAAGAGAGAGGAAGAAGTTAGGTCTGTGAGAAAGATGCATACATGTAATATACATGAGATGCGTGTGCATCTGGATTCTGTATACGTGGAAGGAGAAGAGACAACATGTTTGATGAGAGAGCAGGAAAAACATGGACGAGAGGGGAAGGATCTCGTGGGTTGAGGGATTGACAATTTTGTGCGGGGGAGAGAGGGATTGGTAATTTTGTGCAAGAGAGAGAGAGAGAGAGAGGGCGGGGGGAGGAGTCAGTCAGCCGTCGTCACATCACCCTGCTTCCAAATGACCCCGCATTCTCTAGCGCGGTGTGGTCGCCGTCTTCGATCTGCTCATTGCCCTCTTTGAAGATTGAGGTGTTGTGCATGTTGGGGTGCAAAGAAGCACAAGCGAGAGTGGTCGCCGTATAACCTTGGATGGGGATGAATTGTGTGCTCGGGGGAGTGTGTGTGTGTGTTGTGCTGCGTCTCTCTCTCTCTCTCTCTCTCTCTCTCTCTCTCTGTGTGTGTGTGTGTCAAATATTGAGAGAAAACAAACCTAAGGAGAGAAATGGGTATTCACGAAGAGATTGTGCGGGCCTTGAGGTGGGCAGGGGCTGAGTGAGGGTGTCAAAATGTGCGCGTTGATGCATGTGTTGCAGGCAACCGTGCGAGGGACGGACGAATTGAGAGAGATGGTTGTTGTGTTACGGATGCTCCTCTCTCTCTCTCACACACACACACAAGTAAACTAGAAGACCGTTCTCTCATGTATACACAACGTATCGACATCTGTCTATGTCTCACTCATGCATGATCATTTGCACATTCACACCTCTCTATGTCTGTATCACACGCACACCGTCTCCACATTGCCCTTCCGCCACAACACACATATGGACACATACACACGTTCTCTCTCAGTCACACACACAAAATCAGTATTAAAAAAACTAGGGCGCACCTAAAACGTCCAAATCCAAATAAACACGAACTGCAGCTAAATTCAAATATATGGAAATATTACAGCGTCAAGAACTTTCACAGGAAAAAAGTTGAGTAATACTCGAGGATTGTTTTCACACACATAAAAAGGTTCGGTGGATGTCCTTCGAGCGCGAAACGGTGACACACCGTTTGATCGACCGCGCGGCCGCGGTTCACGCGCTTGCACAGGATTCCGTATCGTGGCTGTGGTACTAACTAACAAAAGCGCTGCCTAAGTCTAATGTTTACGTGTACTAGTATGGTTTTCTTTTAAGTTTGACAACCTTATATTTAAAACTAAAGTAAGCTCCCACACGCGCACTCATCAATATGCCGCCGCCGCCGTTGCGCATGCCGGCGCCCGCCTGCTCCGGCCAACAATTTCTCGCCCATCACCGCCGCGTCGCCGCCATCCCTATGCCATGAAGCCGAAGGCTCGCCCGCTCACGTCGTTTGCATATCCTCCTCGCGATGCTGCCGCGCTGCCAAGCACGCGAGCAGCTGGTGGAGCCGCGTCTATGCACGCAACGTACGAAGAGGAGGACAAGCGCGTGCTCCAGCACGCCGGCGAGGACGAACTAGCGTGTCATTGTCGTCTCCGCCCGCGCGGAGGAGGCGCGCATGGTGGCTGTCGCGGCGGAAGCCAATCGCGCGCGCGTCGAGCCCGCAAACTAGGTGCGGACGCGGAATCTACCTTCGAGACCTTGAATGCCACGTGGATCCTGCAATCTGACGGAGCAATTTGGGTCAGTCGACTCATGTGAGCCGTTTGATGCAACATGGATGGCTAGAAGGGCTTCTTCCACCTCTTCTGCCGTCTTCTTCCTTCGCTCCGTCGAACTTCTTTCACAAATTGACTGGCCAAAATTATACTACTAGTATGAACGTATTAAGTACAATAGGAACACGAAGATACGAGCAGTAGTACCAACTGCAAGAAGAACAGTAGTAAGACATAGTACTAGTACTATTGTACGTACTAAAGAGTTCAAATAACGAGAAAGAACATAAACATAGTTCTGTCGGGGCCTCAGCACAACAGACCCTTGAAAATAAACTAATAAGCAACTAGTCTGCTTGACACTGGAGTAGAACCAGCATGAGCGACGACACTACCACCTATTTGGAGTCCGAGTCCACGTCCTTGACTTCGTCCTCGTCCCTCTTCCTCTTCCTCTTCGCCGACACTTCTTTGCTTGAACCGGACACTGAGCTCTGCTTCTTCATCCAACCCTTGTAGATATTTAAACAAAGGTAGGCATCCATTGCTGCGTACAGGATGTGATATTCATCTAATGTCTTCGACTCCCATGCATGATGAAACTCGTGATGAGGTTTCTTTAGTTTAGCGTACGAAGGATCAATCATGGCTGCCGCCAGGGTCAGCATTGAAGGTTGAGAGGAGGACACCAGGCTTGCCTTCTGGAGATCGAAGGGCTGGCCTACAACGAGACCTATCCGACGCAGGACGTCACTGTCATTCTTAAAGCCTACATTAACGAATTTCACTCTTTTGTCCTTGAGGAAGTTCTTAAAATCCTGGCACTCAACGTCGGCATGGCATATGTGGTAGACCAAGCAAACGTTATGTACACGAACCTGGATCACGGCGGGCTTCTTCCTCTCTTCGTCCTTTAGATCCTTCGCTCGTCCCAGGACTGTGGTGTACTCAACATCTAGCCCAACGACCCACTCATCCGTTGAACTGTTGAACATGCGTAGGAAGCGAGCAAGCCATGCTTTCCCGTCTCGGATCCACGTGTGTAGATGACGATGAACTGATCGCCGGTGATGGCTCTAACCTGGTACTCAGCGGCGACCATGGAGATTTGGGAGGCCATGGATTTTGGAGGAGGGTTAGGAGAATTTGAACTGTTGTACCCCGCAAAAAAAACTGGGAGCGAACTAATGTGAAAGGACGAGATGACTGGGAGCGAACTGTTGTAAGGTAGAAGATGGGGACGAGTAGGGCGTGCGAACGGCGTGGGGTTGCTGGCTTGCCCAGTGGATAAACAGCTGCAAGCCCCCAAAGAGTTGTCGAGAACTATGCGGGACCCACTAGATGTCATGTCTACTAGACCCATATCGTAGGCCTGACGGTATAGCTTCTGCCTGTTCGCACGCCATGCCGGCGCGTGGATGTAACTTCACTTAATTCCATCAAACGTCGCGCCTCCCACGACCTTCGCCTCCCTCGCGCGGTCGCGCCCTTGGAGACTTCGGCCGGCTATAAATGAGCAAAAAAATTTGCCTTTTTTAGACAAGCAATTTTTTTTGCCTACTCCGCATGCATGATACTCCCACTCGTCCTTTTTACTCCCGTCAACCGTTTGCAAAGTGTTTGATCAAATTTATACTCCCTCCGTCTAGGTGTGTAAGTCACCTTACGAAAACCAAATAATCCCAAAACACTTAGGCACGGTACATTAACTCTCTCCTCGTTTGTTGTTTTGTGACATATCAACCAATAAGAGGTGTGGGCCGTGCATGCTTTCAATGACTTGAGAATATCAAACATGACATGCAGTGGTTAGTTCATTGCATGCAATACTATTAATTAGCAAAAAGACATTAAGTTTTCTCGTTTTCCTCTCCGCCTTGGTCGCGGTGCACAACGTAAGATGACTTACACACCTAGACGGAGGGAGTACTTTTTTTGAACACCACTTTTTATTAATTAACCAGCCACACCAGTACACTCATTCGATACAATATTCCCAAAACACTTAGGCGCGGTGCATTAACTTCTACCTCCTTTCTTGTTTCTTGACATATCAACCAATAGGAGATGTGGGTGTGCATGCTTTTATTGACTTGAGACTACCAAACACGACATGTAATGGTTAGTTCATTGCATGCAATGCTATTAATTAGCAAATAAACATTAAGATCTCTCGTTTTCCCCTCCTCCTTGGTCACAGTGCACAATCTAAGATGACTTGCTCACCTAGACGGAGGGAGTACTGATTATAATGAGTATAAGAACTATGTTTTATAATGAGTGTAAAAATATTGATTTGACATTGTGAATGTTGACACATTGTGGAATAGTTTTTGAAGTCTGCAAAAGTACTCAACTAGTGCTGTCGTTCTCCACAAAAAAATGTGTTTACCAATGCATGCATGAACACTAGTTACTCTAACCCCCCTCTCTTCTTTAATTCTTTGCCACATCAGCATGTTTGCTATTCCCGTGTGCTAGGATACCACCATTATGGCCAGCCTTAATCATCGCATGCAATAATTTAGTGCACCTTGAAATATGAACATGTGTGGGGCGTGTTTGTTTTTAATGACTTGAGACTATACCTAGCCCGGCATGCAAGATGACTTATTATGCACCGTTCCCCATACCTGCAGGAAGCCCGTTCGTCTCCAAATCTTTTCCTCTCCATGTGTGGAAATAATATGCCTGCCAAACTCTCCTTCTCCCTCCGACGGTCCCACCACTCCACCCTGTGTGGAAAAATATGCATGCATGACTCTCCTCCCCCCACGCTCGTCCAATCCGTTGTGACCAGCAATATTTCCACCCCTTCGCTCCCCCATAATTTACTCCAACAAATATGCCCACGTAGTTGTTACTTAACTGCAGGTGCATTCGGTCACTGACATATGAGCCCAACATGGGCCTGGCCCAAATGTCAGTGAAGCAACTGGACCTGCAGTTAAATCAGTGCAGCTCAGTCCATATATTACGTAGGTGTGCCATTGCTCGCTATAAATACTGCGTCTCCCACAACATCGCTATCTCCTCCCCTTCATGTTCACGTTCATCGCTATCTCCTCCCCCTCCCTCTCACGTTGACCACCATGGCATCGCCCCTCCCAAGCCCTAGGAGCCCCTCACAGCACCGCGCAAACAGTCACGCGTCGCCGTTCCGTTCCTCGCCGCCACTAGTCGAGGAGGACGCGTCGGTGTTCCGCTCCTCGCCGCTATGCGACGCGTCGCCGTTCCGTTCTCGCCGCTACTAGTCGAGGAGGACGCGTCGGTGTTCCGCTCCTCGCCGCGACGCATCGAGGTGGACGCGTTGGTGTTCCCAATCTCGCCAGCACGCGCGCCGAAGGACGCGTGGGCTCCCCACTACGAGGAGAACGCCGCGCCGCCTGCCGAGCCCCCCCAGCCTTGAGGAGCTTTGGAAAGAAATGGATGTCGCCTTGTGGGAGGCTTTGCCTCCAGCAGAGCGCGCCAAGATAGAGGCGGAGAAGAAGGTCGAGGAAGAGAAGCGCACTGCGGAACAAGATGCCTGGGAGGCCTATGTCGCGTCCGAGAGAGTCAGGAAATTGGCTCTTTGGTAGAAGGCTCATGCGAGGGCTGTGAGGGTGGAGGAGGACGCCCGTGCTGACGCCCTGAGTGCAGTCGGGCCCAAGCGCCTCATCTACGCTTGGCGGTACGTGGACCGGGTGCACGCTTCCAGCGAGGAGGAGTACCTGTTGGTGTCGGATCACCACACCGGTGAGATTGCGCTCGCCCCCCGGCAAGCCGCCAATGAGAACCTCGCGAGTTGGGAGGCTGAGGAAGAGGCGTTGTGTCGGCGCGCTGGGAAACGGCCCGCACCAGGGCACTCGTGGCGCGCCGCAAGCGCTCCTGTGAGCGCCATGGCCTTTAGGAGGAGTATAATTTTTGTTTCGTAAGGCGATCTCATTAGTTTTGGGACGCAAATGATAAATCCCGAACGTTCAGGAATTTTTAGCGTGCTTAATTAAGTATGTAAAAGGGAAAGTTTGGAAACCTTGTGTATTCGTACGCATTTTGCAAGTACGTGCATATAGCACAAACTTTACTACTCCCTCCGTCTAGGTGTGTAAGTCATCTTACGAAAACCAAATAATCCCAAAACACTTAGGCGCGGTGCATTAACTTCTACCTCGTTTCTTGTTTCTTGACATATCAACCAATAGGAGATGTGGGTGTGCATGCTTTTAATGACTTGAGACTACCAAACACGACATGCAGTGGTTAGTTCATTGCATGCAATGCTATTAATTAGCAAATAAGCATTAAGATCTCTCGTTTTCCCCTCCTCCTTGGTCACAGTGCACAATCTAAGATGACTTACTCACCTAGACGGAGGGAGTATATAGTATCACACTACACGTCTCTCTCGATATATGCTTGCAGACTGTGCTACTCCCTCCGTCCAGGTCAATAAGTCATCTTTGGTTGTGCACCGTGACCAAGAAGGAGGGAAGACTTATACACCTAGACGGAGGGAGTACTACTATTACTTATGGACGTGCAAATGCACGTTTTAACATTACGATGCGGTTTTTGTAGAAGTGGAAAAACAGCACTAGTCAAGCTTGTGAAATGATTCAATGCAAAACAAATGCAAAAATGCTCGTTTGATTGTTTACTTTTAGCTTCCTTCTCTGTCGTTATTTCTCTGTCGTACTTTGTACGGAGTATCTCACTGGTTGGAAAGGCATGCAAATTCCCAAACCGCTTCCTACACCCTGTATCGAATTTTTTGCCTAACAGGTTGTGCCGTGCAATTGGAATTCCAACTTGAGTACTACTACTAGTAGGAGTACCAGGGGCCAGTTCTTTTAGGCTTCTAGATTAGTAATCCCATAACTACTACCTCCGTCCTTGTTTATTGGTCCCCATTGTAATTTGTGTCAATTTTTTGGTCGAAATTTAGCACAAATTACAATGGTGAGGATAAACCAGTTAAATCTTTGGTCAAAATTTAGCACAAATTACAATGGTGAGGAATAAACCAGGACGGAATAGTAGTTTAGAATCCCAAATAAATGAGTGAGGCGCCTTATTGTTACTCTCCACTGTGACTAGTCTTGTGGGAAAAGCTGGGGAAGCCGCCAAAATAACTGGCCCTAGGAGTAGTAGCTAGGGATCGAGTGTGCGAGATGAACCGGAGAAAGTAAATGCAGAGAGATGAAATGCAAAAAATACGGAGGGATGTGATGGTTGCTTGTCCGTTTATTTTACCAGGCCACTTATTACTGGTAGTGGTTGGGTTTTGTGATATGACGGCTTTAATGCTGCGCCACGAGCGGGGTGAGAGGTGAGACTCCCGTGCAGCGCTGCCCTCTACACGTACTACTACTCCCTCCATCCATTTTTACAGGGCCTAACTTGTCAAACTTTCATACCAAGGCATGTCCGCAAAAAGAGGAACTGGTTTTGGGACTATTATATGGATCCCGTGTAATCTTACATGCAACCTCCTTTGAATGCCTAGCCGCTGGCCTCCCTTCCTTTAATCCCTGGCATGCAAATTTCTCTCCTCCCTTTTCTACATGCATGCCCAACCATAATTCCTCAAATCATGCATGCCTTGGCTGAAATATAGAGCTTGCTCCTCCTTTGAAAATATGGTGGTGCTATCCATGCATGCAAATCAATGCGACGCCAGAGCATTTTCACGATGAAGGGACCACGCACGACTTGCAAGAGAAAATTAAGATGGAGATGCCTCGGTTAGTTCATTTGGATAGGTTTGTTCGGATATTATTTCATCTCTAGAGCTCACAAACATCCGGGTGAAATAGATAAAAAGTATCTTTTGCAAACAAAAGCGTTCAACTGTTCAACCTACATCCAAAACTTGTGAAGAAATAACTCTTATTGTGCTTTGCAGGAAATGATCTTCAAGAATTAGTTTTTGAGTATCCATTGTTATACATGTTGGCTACACATGACATGGCACTTTCTTGTAGCCAACAGTTGGCTATACTATTTAAGTATTAACCATGCCCTTATACACCTAGACTGAGGGATTAAATCAGGATGACTTGGGAGGGGGCAGAGGATATGTAAGGAATGGTTCATCATAAGTCTTTCACCAGTACTGTAGTAAAAATTCATACATGGAAGATTCTAGACTAAACCATAAATGGATACACTTTTATTCATGCGCGA
Organism: Aegilops umbellulata; assembly: GCA_032464435.1. Lineage (NCBI taxonomy): Eukaryota > Viridiplantae > Streptophyta > Magnoliopsida > Poales > Poaceae > Aegilops > Aegilops umbellulata. The sequence goes on from CP136059.1 coordinate 258,895,955, forward strand.
TACTCCAATAGAGCAAGATCATGCATGGAAGTCTCCACATGCTTAGACAGCGGATTACATTGAGCAAAGAGTAATGATCAACATTTAACTTGAAAATGCAGATGTCCAGGTGAACCTCCTTGGAGTCCCCGTGCACATTGTTGGAGTCCAAATAACACCATGGGTTTTCCATGTCCACATCGGCGGGAAAGTCCCAGCTCTGCAGAGTCCAAGTATGCTCGGCGTAGCCAGTGTCGCCGCCCACGCGTGTAGGTCTCCTCTTCTCATGCTCATACAAGTGGTAGAAGAGCTCACCTTATAAAGGCCTACTAGCAAAATTCCAACATCGACCAGGCCGTCCATGAAACGGGAGTGGCTGTAGGGGACATTCCGCCAGTTGAATATATGAGCAAGTTACTACGAGATTTAATCCGAATAAGCACAAAATAAATCATGACGGCTATAACAGAGATGAAACTAATAATGTGGACTAGAATAGTAGTAGGATACGGAGTAGAAACATGAATTCTACCATGATTTCGAAAGGAATGACAGAAACACATACGGTGCAACCGGAGCAGCATCGTTGGCGTTGAGGTTGTCGTCCATGTCCAAACACCACGTAGACACGGTCTTTGAGCACGGTCCATAGTCGTTCCACGCTCGGGCATTGAAGTTTTTAACTATTTTAGATTAGAATATACTACTCCTCCGGTGCTAGTAGTAGAGCAGAGTCCTACTCTACTACTCTACTCAAGCAAGTTAGGGCATAGCACTTTAGGGAGTACCAGTACTGTGATCACTCAAGCAAGTAGTCTGGCATCGACATAACCCTACGCTGCTGGTATGTGTCTCGTAAGTCAAGCAGCGTGATGTAGTCATCATCACCTATCCACTTCCCGCAGCACATATTCGCTTCTCCATCTTTGTCCGCACATAATCTCGTCCAATGTTCCATCCCCGCTAAGGCTCCTCCCCCCTCGTCCGAAACCCATGCACTAACAATGGCAGAACCGAGCAGCGTCCGCCGAAAGAGTGGCTGGAATCCGCTCCCCACAGAGGTAATCAAGCGCATTGTTTCGCGTGTGGACAATCTCAGTACGATGCCGCTCGCCGCGTGCTCGTCGAAGCTGTACCGTTTACTCAAAGCCCTCAGGCCGGAGCTTTTTAAGCCAGCTCCTTGCTTGCTGATGCCGCCTGATCTTCAGAAACAGCGTGTCACGCAGCATAACGATCGTAGGGTGGCGAGCATCAACCCCCTTGACTGTGATCCAATCCCCGTCAGCCTCAACTACATTAACGGTATGTACTGGGTCGACATGAACACGTCTTGGATGGTGCTCGTCGACGGTCGCGGCAGCTGGATGCTCATGGAGGTCTACACCCGGCGATTGATCCCCCTTCCTTCGATTAACACTGCACTGCTTTGGTACCGCGGCCCAGAATACTCAGAATCTTACAGTAGCCAACATGATACCAAGTTTGATTTGCTCAAGGTTGTAATCCTCCAAGTGCCCACGAGATCTGCGAATTATAAAGACTTCAGGCTAATTGCGTTCTTCAACCGTGGTCTCGCCTATCTGACAGGTCACTGCCGTAAGTGGATAAATCTGCATGTCCATCGTAGGATCATACATCCTCCATGGTTCTTTGATGCAATTGAACACAAGGGCTTCATTTAAGCTGTCGACTCCTTCTATGGCTGGACGTATTGCTGGCCTACTCCAGTCATCACCACAAACGGCTGTTACAGCAGTATGTTACTTTCCTATGATATCATGATGGCTTGCTTATATTACTGTCAACATTTGCTGAAAAATATTCATGCTCATAACATGCTGTTCTTAAGATTAACTAAACCAAGAGCCCTTTTTTATTTGACTCCAACTTGATATGATGTTGTAGGCCGCCTGGTGTCCCTACCCTTCCTAATCCCAAAACCTTTCAAAGAAAAGTGGCATGGCAGTTGCAGGTGGTTCCTGGCACGATCAGACGACAGCGGAAGATTGATGATCATTCGCACGTACCGGACGTGTTGTTTCGCGGAATACAATCACAGTCACTACAAGGTCTTTGAGCAGGATCCCAGCTTCTCTGGGCCTTTAGGATTTTTTGTCTGGAGGCTGGTAAGTAGCCTTGGTACACGCTCTCAGTTTGTCGGACTGAATTATCCGATTAACCTGGAGATAACCGACGGCAAGGATCATGATGGCATCGCGGTTTCGTTCATCAGGCAAAACTGTGTGTACACAGCGTACCATGCGTCTCTGCATGCACCATACCCAGATATGTGCCGCCACGCTCTGCAGCCCAAAGTAGGAGAGAGGGTCACAAGTATGAGAGAGGGTCCCCTAAACATAAATAAGTAAATAAATAAATAAATAAAGCTAAATGTTCATGCACCAGTTCTTTGGGAAAATAGCTAGCCCAGTATTTCTTTTTGAAGAATACCCAAGCTAGGCCTATTTGTTTTCTCCGAATTACTGGGCTGCAAATCTTTCAAGACGAGGAGGGTTGCATTCCGGCCTGGCCTAAGAGTATGGTCAATGTCTGTTAAAAGTAATATCAAAAGGGGTTGAAAATTCCAAAAAAATTATAGCAAATGGGATATAAGTTTCTTTTTTCGTTTTTGTTCTTCACTGATATCTTATACGTATTTCATTGGATTTAACATGACATAGTACTAATTTATTTTTAAATTTGTTGGATTAAGAATATCTCGTTTCCCAGCAAAAATTTGCGAATTTTCAAAATTTCCCACATATTTAGTTAATTTTTTGACCCTGCTACTGACCAGAAAATGGCCAGCAATTCTAAAAATGGAAAATGGGCTGCAATAAATTCCATATGAATTAGAAATTGAGTAAAAATAATAGCAAATGGGCTGTACACACTACGGATTTCGAGTCTGACTTGTTTACGCAAGGCTTTGCCAGTGAACACACGATTCTAGCAGAAGTTAGTGTTGGATGTCCATCCAACGGCCGACGTGCTTCTTTAATCTCTGATCTTCTTGCTCCAGCCGCCTAAACTAGCGCCGGCGGGACTGCCTGCTCCCTCCTCTTGTAGCCCGCTGTGATGCCACGCAGGCTTCCTCGGCCCACCCTACTCCCTTCACTGGCCTGGCCGCACGCAAAAAACTGCCTCCTTATTACACGAAAAAAAAATGATTCCTCCCACTGACAACTGGGGCGCACCGGTTGGGAGGCTGACATGTGGACCTACTAAGTTGACGCGTACGCAGGGCTTGTCAACTTAGTCAACAAACGATTCTAGCAGCAGTAACCATTGGATTTGAATCGAACGGTCCTGCTGCTTCGTCAATCGCTGCTCTTCTTGCACCAGCCGCCCAAACCAGCGCCGAGGAGACCGCCTGCTCCTGCCTCTAGTGGCCGGCTGTGATGCCGATGAGGCCTCATCGCCCCCTACTACTCCCACCGCTAGCCAGGCCCTGCGGCGACGACAGCCTCACACCACAGCCGAACCAGTGAACCCTCGTACTCCTCTCCGCATGGGCATCCACGCCCGCGTCTTCCCCGGCTCTGCTTCGTCCCCTTCCTAGGCCTCGCCGTCATCCACCGCCTTGGTGCTCTCGGCGCGGTGTGGTCAACGTGGTCAACGACATTCCATCGGAAGAGTACTGTACGTGGAGAGGCTGACTGCTGGGTCCACGGCCACAGCCCAGTTTTTTTGTGATTTGCCAAGTAAGTCGCTTTGTCAGGCCTGTTTGGCTGCAAATCATTCAAGACGAGGAGCAGAGCTTTCATTCGGCTGGCCGAGAAAATGGCCCATCAGTAATGAGAAATGGGATGTACATTTTTAAAACACATCAAACCGGCAATTAGTTTCAAATATCTTTTTTTCATTTTGAGATTTGAAATTACATTAATTTTTATGCGTGGAGAATTTGTGGGATTTTATATTGATATACATTTATTTTTTAAATCAGTTTGAATGTGAGTCGAAATTTTGGGATTAAAAACAGTTCGGACCGCACCGAAATATGCAAAATTTCGTATAATTTTTTAACACTGGCCACAATATGGGTTGTAATGCTAACAAAAAGAATATGGGCTCCGAAAAAACCTTAATAATTAGCAAATGGGCTGTAAATTATTAGAAATAATGGCATATGGGTTGTATGCTGTTTCCCATAGATTTGAGGCTTTCCTAAAAAAAGGTTGACGCACAAGCAGTGATTGTTGGATGGCCATCCAACGGCCGTCGTGCTTCTTCAATCTCTGCTCTTCCTACTCAAGCCGCTCAAACAGGCGCCGGCGGGACTGCCTGCTCCCTCCTCAACGCGGCCGGCTCTGCTGCCTTGCAGGACTCACCGCCCCACTGTACTCCCATCACTGGCCTAGCCATCCCTCTACTCACCCACACCTGCTGTTATTCTCCGGCGACGGCGAGGCCTCGTACAGTCGAAACATTCCCCCCGCTGTCAGCTCAGACCCACCGTAAGTGCCTCCTTATTACGCACAAAAAAATGAATACTCCCCGGATAGCTGGGACCCACCTTGGTGGGAGGCTGACTTGTGGGCCTACTAAGTTGACGGGGACGAAGGGCTTTGTCAACTTAGTCAATATGAATGATTCTAGCTCCAGTGACCGTACGATGTCCATCCAACGACCGTAGTGCTTCTTCAACCTCTGGTCTTCTTCCTCCAGCCGCCCAAAGCAGCGCCGGTCGTGCCACATGCTCCTACCTCCCGTGGCCGGCTGTGCTGCTGCGGAGGCCTCACCGCCCCCTACTATTCCCACCGCTGGCCAGGCCCTGCGGCGACGGCAGCCGCGCACCGCAGTCGAACTAGTGAACCCTCGCACTCCTCTCCGCGCACGCGCGGGCTTCCACTGCCACGTCTTCCCCGTCTCCCCGTCGTCCCCTTCCTAGGCCTCACCGTCATCCACCGCCCTGGTGCTCTCGACGCGGCGTGGTCAACGTGGTGCTCTCGGCACGGCGTGGTCAACGTGGTCAAGGAACGGCTTCCATCGGACGTGGACTGTACGTGGAGAGGCTGAAAGCTGGATCCACGGCCGCAGCAAGGAAGTGCCTCCTTATTACGTGCAAAATAATTACTCCTCCACCTGACAGCGGGGACCCACCGGACGGGCCACTGTATTTCGCCCCCCTGACTGCTGGGACCCACCAGCTACATCTCCGCAGGCAAGGAAGTGCCTGACAGTCGGGACCCACCTGGTCGAAGCGTACGTAGCGTTGTCATTCTTGTCGCGAACGCATACGTACATATATACTGGTGGATGTAGAGGCGCGCACGTGTTGTAGTAGAGGCGGCCAGGGTGCAAGAAAGGAAATACAGCCATGTATGTGTACATACGGGCGGGTCTCGAACGCCTACTCGCGCATACGTACGGCGAAGGCTCGTGTACATGGCTGGCTCGGAACGGAGAAACAACATCGTCGTGTTCATGGGTCAGAACGGAATGCGTGGTCGTGTTCATAGGGAGGGCTTGGACGGAAGAGGCGATGGAAACGAGGCCTGGTGTACCGCACAATAGAGGAAACAGACCTCCTATGGTCGAAACGGGGGTCATGTTGATCGGGAGGGGTGTGGCGTACCGCACAACAGAGGAAACGGACCTCCTACGGTCGAAATGGGGGTCCTGTTGATCGGGAGGGGTGTGGCGTACCGCAAAACGGAGGAAACGGATCTCCTACGGTCAAAACGGGGATCCTGTTGATCGGGAGGGGTGTGGCATACCGCAAAACGGAGGAAACGAACTTGTGTTGGGGCGCTACGGTCGAAACGGGGGTCCTGTTCATCGGGAGGGGTGTGGCGTACCGTAAAACGGGACTCCACGGGATACTGTTCATCTCCACCGTCGACCCCCTCCAGCCTCCACGAGCTACTGTTCATCCACCGTCGACCTCCTCCAGCCTCCACGGGCTCCTGTTCATCCAGCCTCCACCGCGCGCTACTCCACCGGCTACTGTTCAACCACCCCTCCACCGTCTACTGTTCATCCAGCCCTCCACACCACGGGGTCCTGTTCAACCACCCCTCCACGGGCACCCCTCCACCGTATACTGTTCATCCTGCCCTCCACACCACGGGGTCCTGTTCATCCACCCCTCGACGGGCACCCCTCCACCGTCTACTGTTCATCCAGCCCTCCACCACACCACGGGGTCCTGTTCATCCAGAGGCAACGCCACCGCTCACTATTCATCCAAACCCCCCCGCAACGCTCACAGTTCATCCCATCAATCGGCTTCAGTTAGCAGCAGTAGCCAAGGAATCGCGCGATCGGTTTCAGTTAACAGCCATCGATCAATCGCTCGGGTTCAGTAACGCGTAGCCTGCAGTGCAATCGCTCGGGTTCAGTTAGAGCCCAACGCCTCGCTCGGGTTCAGTTAGAGCCAACACCTCGCACACATGCGCGTACGTGTACGAGAGAAACACGCATCGCTCGGCCCCCGACCTCCCACCGTAACCGGGAACTCCCCGAAATTTTCCTCCCCTTGCTTCTACCACGGTTTTTTCCGTCATGGACGGCCCAAAGAATGTCATGCATCTGCGTCTCCAGCCCGCCCAGGACGAAAAGCCCATTTTCTATCATGATTTTTTGTCATAGAAGTAGGACCCACCACATCTATGATGATACCGGGTTTTGTCACAATTATCGTGATAGAAGTCTCATATGTATGACAGAAAAAAATTTCGTTCGGCCCAAAATGTCATGGATGTGTCTTTTTTTTGTAGTGTGAGAGCGGGGAATTTTACGTCCCACCCACCACCCACTTCATAGCCACTGTCGAGGATCTAACCGACATGCTCGATTGCGCCTCTAAAGACATCGACGGTATGGATAACGATGCCGGAGATGAGCAGGCCCAAAACCCGCCGTTCACCAGACGCTGGACGGCCACTTCCTCATATGACGTGTACATGGTGGACACACCTAAAGAAGGCGACGACGATGATGAGAAGGATCCAGTTGAGGACGAACCTCCTGAGATACCACCAAAGCGTTGACGTCAGCGGCGCCGCTCTAAATCGCGTCATGAAAAAGATAGCAATACCGACACCGGAGACAATAATACTCCGGAGAACGTTGATACGTCTCCAACGTATCTATAATTTTTTATTGTTCCATGCTATTATATATCCTGTTTTGGATGTTTAATGGGCTTTATTATACACTTTTATACTATTTTTGGGACTAACCTATTAACCCAAGGCCCAGTGCGAATTGTTGTTTTTTTTGCCTATTTCAGTGTTCCACAGAAAAGAAATATCAAACGGAGTCCAAACGGAATGAAACCTTCGGGAGCGTAATTTTTGGAACAAACGTGATCCAGAGGACTTGGAGTGGGTGTCAAGAAACGAACGAGGAGGCCACGAGGCAGGGGGAGCGCCTACCCCCCATGGGCGCGCCCTCCACCCTCATGGGCCCCTCGTGGCTCCACCGACCTACTTCTTCCTCCTATATATACCTATGTACCCCGAATCCATCTAGGAGCACCACGAAAACCTAATTCCACCGCCGCAACCTTGTGTATCCATGAGATCCCATCTTGGGGCCTTTTCTGGCGCTTTGCCGGAGGGGGGAATCGATCACGGAGGGCTTCTACATCAACACCATAGCCTCTCCGATGATGTGTGAGTAGTTTACCACAGACCTTCAGGTCCATAGTTATTAGCTAGATGGCTTCTTCTCTCTCTTTGGATCTCAATACAAAGTTCTCCTTGATCTTCTTGGAGATCTATTTGATGTAACTCTTTTTGCGGTGTGTTTGTCGAGATCCGATGAATTGTGGGTTTAGGATCAAGATTATCTATGAACAATATTTGAATCTTCTCTGAATTCTTTTGTGTATGATTGGTTATCTTTGCAAGTCTCTTCGAATTATCAGTTTGGTTTGGCCTACTAGACTGATCTTTCTTGCCATGGAATAAGTGCTTAGCTTTGGGTTCAATCTTGCGTTGCTCGATCCCAGTGACAGAAAGGGAAACGACACGTATTGTATTGTTGCCATCAAGGATAAAAAGATGGGGTTTATATCATATTGCTTGAGTTTATACCTCTACATCATGTCATCTTCCCTAATGCGTTACTCTATTCTTATGAACTTAATACTCTAGATGCATGCTGGATAGCGGTCGATGTGTGGAGTAATAGTAGTAGATGCAGGCAGGAGTCGGTCTACTTGTCACAGACATGATGCCTATATACATGATCATGCCTAGATATTCTCATAATTATGCACTTTTCTATCAATTGCTCGACTGTAATTTGTTCACCCACTATAATACTTATGCTACTTTGCTTTCTTTACTTTCAATCTTTATCATAAAAATACCAACAATATTATCTTATCATCTCTATCAAATCTCACTTTTGCAAGTGGCCGTGAAGGGATTGACAACCCCTTTATCACGTTGGTTGCAAGGTTCTTATTTGTTTGTGTAGGTACGAGGGACTTGTGTGTGGCCTCCTACTGGATTGATACCTTGGTTCTCAAAAACTAAGGGAAATACTTACGCTACTTTGCTGCATCACCCTTTCCTCTTCAAGGGAAAACCAACGCATGCTCAAGAGGTAGCAAGAAGGATTTCTAGCGCCGTTGCTGGGGAGTCTACACACAAGTCAAGACATACCAAGTACCCATCACAAACTCTTATCCCTCGCATTACATTATTTGCCATTTGCCTCTCGTTTTCCTCTCCCCCACTTCACATTTGCCTCTTTATTCACCCTCTTTTTCCATTCGCCTCTTTTTCGCTTGCTTCTTGTTTGCTTGTGTGTTGGATTGTTTGCTTGTCACGATGGCTCAAGATAATACTAAATTTTGTGACTTTTCCAATACCAACAACAATGATTTTCTTAGCACTCTGATTGCTCGTCTTACCGATGTTGAATCTTGTGAAATTAATGTTGCTTTGTTGAATCTTGTCATGAAAGATCAATTCGCCGGCCTTCCTAGTGAAGATGTCGCTACCCATCTATACAACTTTGAAGCTATTTCCGTTTTCACTTAGAGATCGTGCTAAAACATGGTTTTCGTCTTTGCTTAAAAATAGTATTGATTTTTGGAATAAGTGCAAAGATGCTTTTATCTCTATATATTTTCCTCCCGCTAAGATCATCTCTCTTAGAAACGATATTATGAATTTTAAGCAACTTGATCATGAACATGTTGCACAAGCTTGGGAGAGGATGAAATTAATGATACGCAATTGCCCTACACATGGTTTGAACTTATGGATGATTATACAAAAAATTTATGCCGGATTGAATTTTGCTTCTAGAAATCTTTTAGATTCGGCCGCGGGAGACACTTTTATGGAAATCACTTTAGGATAAGCTACTAAACTCCTTGATAATATTATGGTTAATTATTACCAATGGCACACTGAAAGATCTAGTAGTAAAAAGGTGCATGCAATTGAAGAGATTAATGTTTTGAGTGGAAAGATGGATGAACTTATGAAATTGTTTTCTAATAAGAGTGTTTCTTTTGATCCCAATGAAATGCCTTTGTCTACTTTGATTGAGAATAATAATGAATCTATGGATGTGAATTTTTTTGGTAGGAACAATTTTGGTAACAACGCTTATAGAGGAAACTTTAATCCTAGGCCGTATCCTGGTAATTCCTCTAATAATTATGGTAATTCCTACAACAAATCTTATGGAAATTTTAATAAGATGTCCTCTGATTTTGAGACAAGTGTTAAATAATTTATGATTTCTCACAAGAATTTCAATGCTTTGCTTGAAGAAAAATTGCCTAAGATTCACGAGTTGTCTAGGAACGTGTATAGAATTTCTCTTGATGTTGATTCTTTGAAACTTAGATCTATTCCACCTAAACATGATATCAATGAGTCTCTCAAAGCCATGAGAATTTCCATTGATGAGTGCAAAGAAAGAATCGCTAGGATGCGTGCTAAGAAAGATTGCTTTGTGAAAGTATGCTCTTCTAGTTTTCATGATAATAAGGATGAAGATCTACAAGTGATTGATGTGTACCCTATTAAATCTTTGTTTTGCAACATGAATCTTGATAATGATGGGACTGGAGATGAGTCAACTTTAGTTAAAAGTTTTCCCAATGATTCAGAGTTTTTAGATCTTGATGCGAAATTTAGTAAAGGTGGGATGGAAGAGGTCAAAACTTTACATAGCAATGAACCCACTATTTTTTATTTAAAGGAATTTAATTATGATAATTGTTCTTTAATAGATTGTATTTCCTTGTTGCAATCTGTGCTAAATTCCCCGCATGCTTATAGTCAAAATAAAGCTTTTACTAAACATATCGTTGATGCTTTAATGCAATCTTATGAAGAAAAGCTTGAATTGGAAGTTTCTATCCCTAGAAAACTTTATGATGAGTGGGAACCTACTATTAAAAGTAAAATTAAAGATCATGAATGCTATGCTTTGTGTGATTTGGGTGCTAGTGTTTCCACGATCCCAAAAACTTTGTGTGATTTGCTAGGTTTCTGTGAATTTGATGATTGTTCTTGAAAGTTGCACCTTGCGGATTCCACCATTAAGAAACCTATGGGAAGAATTATGATGTTCTTATTGTTGCAAATAGGAATTATGTGCCTGTAGATTTCATTATTCTTGATATAGATTGCAATCCTTCATGTCCTATTATTCTTGGTAGACCTTTCCTTAGAACGATTCGTGCAATTATTGATATGAAAGAAGGGAATATTAGATTCCAATTTCCGTTAAGGAAAGGCATGTAACACTTTCCTAGAAACAAAACTCAACGCATGGTCAGCCTGGCCGATCACTTTCAATCGCAGAGACCAAGTATCTGTCATGGAGGTTCGGCCGCGTTGGTCCTCGACCCAATCATTGATGGATTCCACCTCACGCGAGTCCTCATGGACGGCGGCAGCAGCCTTAACCTGCTTTATCAGGACACAGTCTGCAAAATGGGTATTGATCCATCAAGAATCAAGCCCACCAAAAGTACATTTAAAGGAGTAATACCTGGTGTAGAGGCCGGCTGCACGGGTTCTATCACATTCGAGGTCGTCTTCGGTTCACCGGACAACTTCCGAAGCAAAGACTTGATATTTGACATCGTCCCTTTCTGAAGTGGCTACCATGCACTGCTCGGACGGACCGCGTTCGCTCGCTTCAACGCGGTCCCCAAACTATGCCTATCTCAAACTCAAGATGCCCGGACCACGCGGTGTTATAATAGTCAATGAAAACATGGAGCGCTCCCTCCGCACTGAAGAGCACATCGTGGCCCTTGCAGCAGAGGCACAAGGCGGCCTTATCAAACCAAATACTGCATCGGCAGTCAAGCCCCTGGACACTATCAAACAAGTCTGGACTACCCCGCAGCACGACAGTCTAGCTCATCAGGACCTCCATTAGCAATTCGGCCTCCATCTCAGCCCCAACTGAATTACGGCATATGTATCACGCGTACATAACTACGCACTAAATGTTGGAAATATTCCCTAGAGGCAATAATAAAAGCATTATTATTATATTTCCTTATTCATGATAATTGTCTTTATTCGTGCTATAATTGTGTTAACCGGAAATCGTAATACATGTGTGAATAACAGACAACAACATGTCCCTAGTGAGCCTCTAGTTGACTAGCTCGTTGATCGACAGATAGTCATGGTTTCCTGACTATGGACATTGGATGTCATCGATAACGGGATCACATCATTAGGAGAATGATGTGATGGACAAGACCCAATCCTAAACATAGCATAAGATCGCATAGTTCGTTTGCTAGAGTTATCCAATGTCAAGTATCCTTTCCTTAGACCATGAGATCGTGTAACTCCCGGATGCCGTAGGAGTGCTTTGGGTGTGCCAAACGTCACAACGTAACTGGGTGACTATAAAGGTATGCTACGGGTATCTCTGAAAGTGTCTGTTGGGTTGACATGGATCGAGACTGGGATTTGTCACTCCGCTTGACGGAGAGGTATCACCGGGCCCTCTCGGTAATGCATCATCATATGAGCTCAAGGTGATCAAAGTGTTTGATCACAAGGATCATGCATTACGGTACGAGAAAAGTGACTTGCCGATAACGAGATTGAACGAGGTACTGGGATACCGACGATCGAATCTCGGGCAAGTAAAATACCGATTGACGAAGGGAATCGTATACGGGATTAATTGAATCCTTGACATCGTGGTTCATCCGATGAGATCATCGTGGAGCATGTGGGAGCCAACATGGGTATCCAGATCCCGCTGTTGGTTATTGCCCGAGAGCCGTCTCGGTCATGTCTGCATGTCTCCCGAACCCGTAGGGTCTACACACTTAAGGTTCGGTGACGCTAGGGTTGTGAAGATATGTATATGCAGTAACCCGAATGTTGTTCGGAGTCCCGGATGAGATCCTGGACGTCACGAGGAGTTCCGGAATGGTCCGAAGGTAACGAATTATATATAGGAAGTGCTGTTTCGGCCATCGGGACAAGTTTCGGGGTTATCGGTATTGTACCGGGACCACCGGAGGGGTCCCGGGGGTCCACCAGGTGGGGCCACCTGCCTTGGTGGGCCACATGGGCCTTAGGGGGTGCGCCTTGGCCTGCTTGGGCCAAGGGGAACCAGCCCCAAGGGCCCATGCGCCAAGGAAACTTGGAGAGGGGAGAGTCCAAAGAGGGGAAGGCACCTCCGAGGTGCCTTGGGGAGGATGGACTCCTCCCCCCCCTCTTGGCCGCACCCCTTCCTTGGAGGAAGGGGCAAGGCTCACCCTTCCCCCCTCTAATGCACCTATATAAAGGGAGGGGAGGGAGGGGTGGCCGCACCCTAATACCCTGGCACTCCCTCCTCCCTGCAACACCTCCTCCTCCTCCCGTAGTTGCTTAGCGAAGCCCTGCCGGAGTTCTGCTGCATCCACCACCACACCGTCGTGCTGGATCTTCCTCAACCTCTCCTTCCCCCTTGCTGGATCAAGAAGGAGGAGACGTCTCCCGTCCTGTACGTGTGTTGAACGCGGAGGTGCCGTCCGTTCGGTACTAGATCATCGGTGAATTGGATCACGGCAAGTACGACTACCTCATCCACGTTCACTCGAACGCTTCCGTTGCGATCTACAAAGTGGTATGTAGATGCTATCTAATCTGAATACTCGTTGCTAGATGAACTCATAGATGGATCTTGGTGAAACCGTAGGAAAATTTTTAATTTTCTGCAACGTTCCCCAACAGTGGCATCATGAGCTAGGTCTATGCGTAGTTCTTCTTGTGCGAGTAGAACACAATTTGTTGTGGGCATAGATGCTGTCAACTCTTCTTGCCGTTACTAGTCAATCTTGATTCAGCGGTATTGTGGGATGAAGCGGCCCGGACCAACCTTACACATACGCTTACGTGAGACCGGTTCCACTGACTAACATGCACTAGTTGCATAAGGTGGCTGGCGGGTGTCTGTCTCTCCTACTTTAGTTGGATCGGATTCAATGAACAGGGTCCTTATGAAGGGTAAATAGAGATTGACAAATCACGTTGTGGTTTGAACGTAGGTAAGAAAACGTTCTTGCTAGAACCCTAATTCAGCCACGTAAAACTTGCAACAACAATTAGAGGACGTCTAACTTGTTTTTGCAGCAAGTGCTTTGTGATATGATATGGCCAAAGTTGTGATGTATGATGAATGATCTATATGTGATGTATGAGATGTTCATGCTATTGTAATAGGAATCACGACTTGCATGTCGATGAGTATGACAACCGGCAGGAGCCATAGGAGTTGTCTTTATTTTTCGTATGACCTGCGTGTCATTGAGAATCGCCATGTAAGTTACTTTACTTTATTGCTAAACGCGTTAGCCATAGTAGTAGAAGTAATAGTTGGCGAGCAACTTCATGGAGACACGATGATGAAGATCATGATGATGAAGATCATGGTGTCAAGCCGGTGACAAGATGATCATGGAGCCCCAAGATGGAGATCAAAGGAGCTATGTGATATTGGCCATATCATGTCACGTTTATTATTTGATTGCATGTGATGTTTATCATGTTTTGCATCTTGTTTACTTAGAACGACGGTAGTAAATAAGATGATCCCTCATAATAATTTCAAGAAAGTGTTCACCCTAACTGTGCACCGTTGCTAAGGTTCGTCGTTCCAAAGCACCACGTGATGATCGGGTGTGATAGGTCCTTACGTTCGCATACAACGGGTGTAAGCCAGATTTACACACGCAAAACACTTAGGTTGACTTGACGAGCCTAGCATGTACAGACATGGCCTCGGAACACAGAAGACCGAAAGGTCGAGCATGAGTCGTATAGAAGATACGATCAACATGAAGATGTTCACCGATGTTGACTAGTCCGTCTCACGTGATGATCGGACACGGCCTAGTTGACTCGGATCATGTAATACTTAGATGACTAGAAGAGGGATGTCTATCTAAGTGGGAGTTCATTAAATAATTTGATTAAATGAACTTTATTATCATGAACTTAGTCTAAATATTTACAATATGTCTTGTAGATCAAATGGCCAACGTAGTCCTCAACTTCAACGCGTTCCTAGAGAAAACCAAGCTGAAAGACGATGGTAGCAACTATACGGACTGGGTCCGGAACCTGAGGATCATCCTCATAGCTGCCAAGAAAGATTATGTCCTAAGAGCACCGCTGGGTGACGCACCTATTCTCCCTGCAGAACAAGACGTTATGAACGCTTGGCAGTCACGCTGCGATGATTACTCCCTCGTTCAGTGCGGCATGCTTTACAGCTTAGAGCCGGGGCTCCAAAAACGTTTTGAGAGACATGGAGCATATGAGATGTTCGAAGAGCTGAAAATGGTTTTCCAAGCTCATGCCCGGGTCGAGAGATATGAAGTCTCCGATAAATTCTTTAGCTGTAAGATGGAGGAAAATGGCTCTGTCAGTGAGCACATACTCAAAATGTCTGGGTTGCACAACCGCTTGACTCAACTGGAAGTTAATCTCCCGGATGAAGCGATCATTGACAGAATCCTCCAGTCGCTTCCACCTAGCTACAAAAGCTTTGTGATGAACTACAATATGCAGGGGATGGTGAAGACCATTCCTGAGGTATATGCTATGCTGAAATCAGCAAAGGTAGAAATCAAGAAGGAGCATCAAGTGTTGATGGTGAATAAAACCACTAAGTTCAAGAAGGGCAAGGGTAAAAAGAACTTCAAGAAGGATGGCAAGGAAGTTGCCGCGCCCGGTAAGCAAGTTGCCGGGAAGAAGCCAAAGAATGGACCCAAGCCCGAGACTGAGTGCTTTTATTGCAAGGGAAGTGGTCACTGGAAGCAGAACTGCCCCAAATACTTAGCGGACAAGAAGGCCGGCAAAACCAAAGGTATATGTGATATACATGTAATTGATGTGTACCTTACCAGTACTCGTAGTAGCTCTTGGGTATTTGATACCGGTGCAGTTGCTCACATTTGTAACTCAAAGCAAGAGCTGCGGAATAAACGGAGACTGGCGAAGGACGAGGTGATGATGCGCGTCGGGAATGGTTCCAAGGTCGATGTGATCGCCGTCGGCATGCTGCCTCTACATTTACCTACGGGATTAGTTTTAAACCTCAATAATTGTTATTTAGTGCCAAGTTTGAGCATGAACATTGTATCTGGATCTCGCTTAATTCGAGATGGCTACTCATTTAAATTCGAGAATAATGGTCGTTCTATTTATATGAGAGATATGTTTTATGGTCATGCTCCGATGGTTAATGGTTTATTCTTGATGAATCTCGTACGTGATGATACACATATTCATAGTGTGAGTACCAAAAGAGTTAAAGTTGATAACAATAGTCCCACATACTTGTGGCACTGCCGCCATGGTCACATAGGTGTCAAACGCATGAAGAAGCTCCATACAGATGGACTTTTAGAGTCTCTTGATTATGAATCATTTGACACGTGCGAACCATGCCTCATGGGTAAAATGACCAAGACTCCGTTCTCAGGAACAATGGAGCGAGCAACCAACTTATTGGAAATCATACATACCGATGTGTGCGGTCCAATGAGTGTTGAGGCTCGCGGTGGCTATCGTTATGTTCTCACCCTCACTGATGACTTGAGTAGATATGGGTATATCTACTTAATGAAACACAAGTCTGAGACCTTTGAAAAGTTCAAGGAATTTCAGAGTGAGGTTGAAAATCAACGTGAGAAAAAGATCAAGTTTCTACGATCAGATCGTGGAGGAGAATACTTGAGTCACGAATTTGGCACACACTTAAGAAAATGTGGAATAGTTTCACAACTCACGCCGCCTGGAACACCTCAGCGTAATGGTGTGTCCGAACGTCGTAATCGCACTCTATTAGATATGGTGCGATCTATGATGTCTCTTACCGACTTACCGCTATCTTTTTGGGGCTATGCTTTAGAGACTGCCGCATTCACTTTAAATAGGGCTCCGTCGAAATCCGTTGAGACGACACCGTATGAATTATGGTTTGGGAAGAAACGTAAGCTGTCATTTCTAAAAGTTTGGGGATGTGATGCTTATGTCAAGAAACTTCAACCAGAAAAGCTCGAACCCAAATCGGAAAAATGCGTCTTCATAGGATACCCTAAAGAAACTGTTGGGTATACCTTCTACCTCAGATCCGAAGGCAAGATCTTTGTTGCCAAGAATGGATCCTTTCTAGAGAAAGAGTTTCTCTCGAAAGAAGTAAGTGGGAGGAAAGTAGAACTTGATGAAGTGTTACCTCTTGAACCGGAAAATGGCGAAACTCAAGAAATCGTTCCTGAGGTGCCTGCACCGACTAGAGAGGAAATTAATGATGATGATCAAGACGCTTCTGATCAAGCTCCTACTGAAATTCGAAGGTCCACAAGGACACGTTCTGCACCAGAGTGGTACGGCAACCCTGTCTTGGAAATCATGTTGTTAGACAACGGTGAACCTTCGAACTATGAGGAAGCAATGGCGGGCCCGGATTCCGACAAATGGCTGGAAGCCATGAAATCCGAGATAGGATCCATGTATGAAAACGAAGTATGGACTTTGACTGACTTGCCCGTTGAGCGGCGAGCCATAGAAAATAAATGGAACTTTAAGAAGAAGACAGACGCGGATGGTAATGTGACCATCTATAAAGCTCGGCTTGTCGCTAAGGGTTATCGACAAGTTCAAGGAATTGACTACGATGAGACTTTCTCACCGGTAGCGAAGCTGAAGTCCGTCCGAATCATGTTAGCAATTGCCGCATACTATGATTATGAGATATGGCAAATGGACGTCAAAACGGCTTTCCTTAATGGTTTCCTTAAGGAAGAATTGTATATGATGCAGCCGGAAGGTTTTGTCGATCCTAAGAATGCTGACAAGGTGTGCAAGCTCCAACGCTCGATTTATGGGCTGGTGCAAGCATCTCGGAGTTGGAACATTCGCTTTGATGAGATGATCAAAGCGTTTGGGTTTACACAGAGTTATGGAGAAGCCTGTGTTTACAAGAAAGTGAGTGGGAGCTTTGTAGCATTTCTCATATTATATGTAGACGACATACTTTTGATGGGAAATGATATAGAACTCTTGGACAGCATTAAGGCCTACTTGAATAAAAGTTTTTCAATGAAGGACCTTGGAGAAGCTGCTTATATATTAGGCATCAAGATCTATAGAGATAGATCGAGACGCCTCATAGGTCTTTCTCAAAGCACATACCTTGATAAGATATTGAAGAAATTCAATATGGATCAATCTAAGAAAGGGTTCTTACCTGTGTTACAAGGTGTGAAATTGAGCTCAGCTCAATGTCCGGCCACGGCAGAAGATATAGAAGAGATGAGTGTCATCCCCTATGCCTCAGCCATAGGTTCTATTATGTATGCCATGCTGTGTACCAGACCTGATGTAAACCTTGCCGTAAGTTTGGTAGGAAGGTACCAAAGTAATCCCGGCAAGGAACACTGGACAGCGGTCAAGAATATCCTGAAGTACCTAAAAAGGACTAAGGAAATGTTTCTCGTTTATGGAGGTGATGAAGAGCTCATCGTAAAAGGTTACGTCGACGCTAGCTTCGACACAGATCTGGATGACTCTAAGTCACAAACCGGATACGTGTATATTTTGAATGGTGGGGCAGTAAGCTGGTGCAGTTGCAAGCAAAGCGTCGTGGCGGGATCTACATGTCAAGCGGAGTACATGGCAGCCTCGGAGGCAGCACATGAAGCAATTTGGGTGAAGGAGTTCATCACCGACCTCGGAGTCATACCCAATGCGTCGGGGCCAATCAAGCTCTTCTGTGACAACACTGGAGCTATTGCACTTGCAAAGGAGCCCAGGTTTCACAAGAAGACCAGGCACATCAAGCGTCGCTTCAACTCCATTCGTGAAAATGTTCAAGATGGAGACATAGAAATTTGTAAAGTACACACGGATCTGAATGTCGCGGATCCGTTGACTAAACCTCTCCCTAAGGCAAAACATGATCAGCACCAGAACTCTATGGGTGTTCGATTCATCACAATGCAACTAGATTATTGACTCTAGTGCAAGTGGGAGACTGTTGGAAATATGCCCTAGAGGCAATAATAAAAGCATTATTATTATATTTCCTTATTCATGATAATTGTCTTTATTCGTGCTATAATTGTGTTAACCGGAAATCGTAATACATGTGTGAATAACAGACAACAACATGTCCCTAGTGAGCCTCTAGTTGACTAGCTCGTTGATCGACAGATAGTCATGGTTTCCTGACTATGGACATTGGATGTCATCGATAACGGGATCACATCATTAGGAGAATGATGTGATGGACAAGACCCAATCCTAAACATAGCATAAGATCGCATAGTTCGTTTGCTAGAGTTATCCAATGTCAAGTATCCTTTCCTTAGACCATGAGATCGTGTAACTCCCAGATACCGTAGGAGTGCTTTGGGTGTGCCAAACGTCACAACGTAACTGGGTGACTATAAAGGTATGCTACGGGTATCTCTGAAAGTGTCTGTTGGGTTGACATGGATCGAGACTGGGATTTGTCACTCCGCTTGACGGAGAGGTATCACCGGGCCCTCTCGGTAATGCATCATCATATGAGCTCAAGGTGATCAAAGTGTTTGATCACAAGGATCATGCATTACGGTACGAGAAAAGTGACTTGCCGATAACGAGATTGAACGAGGTACTGGGATACCGACGATCGAATCTCGGGCAAGTAAAATACCGATTGACGAAGGGAATCGTATACGGGATTAATTGAATCCTTGACATCGTGGTTCATCCGATGAGATCATCATGGAGCATGTGGGAGCCAACATGGATATCCAGATCCCGCTGTTGGTTATTGCCCGAGAGCCGTCTCGGTCATATCTGCATGTCTCCCGAACGCGTAGGGTCTACACACTTAAGGTTCGGTGACGCTAGGGTTGTGAAGATATGTATATGCAGTAACCCGAATGTTGTTCGGAGTCCCGGATGAGATCTCGGACGTCACGAGGAGTTCCGGAATGGTCCGGAGGTAAAGAATTATATATAGGAAGTGCTGTTTCGGCCAT
The DNA here is from genome assembly GCA_032464435.1 of Aegilops umbellulata. Taxonomy (NCBI): domain Eukaryota; kingdom Viridiplantae; phylum Streptophyta; class Magnoliopsida; order Poales; family Poaceae; genus Aegilops; species Aegilops umbellulata. The sequence continues at coordinate 258,915,423 of CP136059.1, forward strand.
CGGGACAAGTTTCGGGGTTATCGGTATTGTACCGGGACCACCGGAGGGGTCCCGGGGGTCCACCAGGTGGGGCCACCTGCCTTGGTGGGCCACATGGGCCTTAGGGGGTGCGCCTTGGCCTGCTTGGGCCAAGGGGAACCAGCCCCAAGGGCCCATGTGCCAAGGAAACTTGGAGAGGGGAGAGTCCAAAGAGGGGAAGGCACCTCCGAGGTGCCTTGGGGAGGATGGACTCCTCCCCCCCTCTTGGCCGCACCCCTTCCTTGGAGGAAGGGGCAAGGCTGCGCCCTCCCCCCCTCTAATGCACCTATATAAAGGGAGGGGAGGGAGGGGTGGCCGCACCCTAATGCCCTGGCACTCCCTCCTCCCTGCAACACCTCCTCCTCCTCCCGTAGTTGCTTAGCGAAGCCCTGCCGGAGTTCTGCTGCATCCACCACCACACCGTCGTGCTGGATCTTCCTCAACCTCTCCTTCCCCCTTGCTGGATCAAGAAGGAGGAGACGTCTCCCATCCCGTACGTGTGTTGAACGCGGAGGTGCCGTCCGTTCGGTACTAGATCATCGGTGAATTGGATCACCGCAAGTACGACTACCTCATCCACGTTCACTCGAACGCTTCCGTTGCGATCTACAAAGTGGTATGTAGATGCTATCTAATCTGAATACTCGTTGCTAGATGAACTCATAGATGGATCTTGGTGAAACCGTGGGAAAAATTTTAATTTTCTGCAACGTTCCCCAACAGAAACATGGTAAAGAAAGGGACCATGGGTTCAGAAACCCATGCCTTTTCCTCCCAAACCATCCAAGAAAAAGGATGATGAGGATTTTGAGCGCTTTGCTGAAATGATTAGACCTATCTTTTTGCGTATGCGATTGACTGATATGCTCAAAATGAATCCTTATGCTAAATATATGAAAGATATTGTCACTAATAAAAGAAAGATACCGGAAGCTGAAATTTCCACCATGCTTGCTAATTATACTTTTAAGGGTGGAATACCAAAGAAACTTGGAGATCCAGGAGTACCTACTATACCATGCTCCATTAAAAGGAACTATGTTAAAACTGCTTTATGTGATCTTGGAGCCGGTGTTAGTATTATGCCTCTCTCTTTATATCATAGGCTTGACTTGAATAAGTTGACACCTACTGAAATATCTTTGCAGATGGCTGATAAATCAACAGCTATACCTGTCGGTATTTGTGAGGATGTGCCTGTTGTGGTTGCAAACATTACTATTTTAACGGACTTTGTTATTCTTGATATTCCCGAGGACGATAGTATGCCTATTATCCTTGGAAGACCTTTTTTGGATACTGCAGGGGCTGTTATTGATTGCAACAAAGGCAATGTCAACTTTCATGTTATGGTAATGAGCATACGGTACACTTTCCGAGGAAACAACCTCAAGTTCATAGTATCAACTCTATTGGAAAAATTCCATCGATTATTATTGGAGATTTTGAGTTTCCTCTTCCTACTGTCAAAAAGAAATATGATATTCTTATTATTGGGGATGTGCATATCCCCGTTGAGGTAACGTAGTGTTATTTGAAATTTCTTCGGTTCCATGTTATTCGGAATGAGTTCGTTAACAAGACTTGATCAACCTTGTTAGTGGATTCCTTTTGACGAGCATGAGATGGATGAAACTAGAAGGCACAACCTTCTGTACCCTCTTTCTACTTTCTGTTATTTAGTTGAAATAAAGTAAAAATAGTATTTTTTTTCTGTCTGTTTTCTAATTTATCCGGGCAATATAAAAATACCCCGAAAATAAAAGTTCTACAAATGCCCTGAAAATGGAATATGATTTTTTCTAGAATATTTGAGAATTTCTAGCACTGAGAACAAAACAGGGGGGTCAACCACCTGGGCACGAGGGTGGAGGGCGCACCCTACCCCCAGGGCGCGCCCCCTACCTCGTGGGCCCACAGTGGCCCTCCTCCACTTATTCCTGCACCCATACACTCCTTCCTCCCACAAACACGAATATTTGGCTCAAGCACGAGTTCTAGCTCACTTTGCTGTGATTTTTGATCTCCTTGCTCAAAGCACCTCTCACAAAACTGCTTGGGGAGATTGTTCCTTGGTATGTGACTTCTCCATTGGTCCAATTAGTTTTTGTTCTAGTGCTTTATTCATTACAAATTTGTGCTGCCTAGGTGACCATGTTCTTGAGCTTGCATGTCAAATTCATATGGTTCCAAGTAGTTCTAATGCACGATATAGTCTCTCGGCACTTGTAGGAGTAGTTGCTATCAATTTTGTTGAGCTTGGTTCACTTTTGTTTGAAGTTACTAAAAATTTCAGAAATTTTTCAGAGGAAGAAATATGCTTAGGAAACTGATCCAAGGTGGTTCTTCAAGGAAGCAAGGACCCAGACTTGCAATGCGTGATGCTGATGACGAGCCAGCAAGAGATGCCCCAGTGCGGCCTTGTGAGTTGCCTTCAGAAAATTTTATGGATCGAGCGGGAATCAAAGAGGAATTTAACGCATATTTGCGTAACACCGATCTTGTGAGCTTTGAGGCAGACAAATGCCCGCAGTACCATCATCTCACTAGTTCATTTGTGAGGAGGTTTGAATTTTTATCTTCACGTAATTCTCCAACAGTCATGTTTGATCTTTATGAAAAATCTTATACTATGGACTTAGAGGATTTTACTTCTGCTTGCAAACTTCCACAATGGGGTAGTGTTAGTGATCCCCGTAAATCTGAATTTAGAGACTTTCTTGCTGGTATAACTGTAGGGGAATCTAGAGATATAGCACAAGCTACCATACGGAGCATTCACTTTCCCGCTATACATTATTTTGCTCTCTTCATAGGTAGGTGCATAAATGGTAAAGATGAAGCATGTCATATGTGTCTGCCTGATCTCGGTATTCTTAGGAGTGCTGTGTTGGGAGACCAATCTTATAATTTGGGAGCCATTGTTGCACGTAGGTTGCATCATAATAGATTTAATGGAGATTTCTTTGGAGGAATTTATGCAACCCGCTTAGCTGATTTTCTTGATGTGGACGTTCATGAGGATGATATGTAGTTGCCTCCTACTTATTTAGACTATAATTCTATGGTCTATCACCAGTTTGTCGAGAGGAATGAATCACCTCTCCAGTATCAACTAATCTTTGACAAACGGCATGCTGTCTGTATTACTCTCCCTGCTCCTGCCTTCTTTGATTATCAGGCAAAAGGAAGATATATTTTTACCAGAGAGGAGGAAGATGAGTATGAGAGAAGGGCGGAGGCAGCTCGACATCACGCTACAGCTCAGGAGGCGATGAACGCCGCATCGCAGTACGACCCCAGCTACACCTACGGGTATCCGCCAGGCCATCCCTGGCAATGAACCAACTTAGGCCAAAAGCCTAAGCTTGGGGGAGTACGTATGTCCCACCGACATCACATTTATGCTTACACACACGCATTGCTAGATGTCGGTGCTAATACTTTTTCACTGTAATATCCATGCTAGTTTATTTTCTTTTTCTTGCTTTCTTCTTGTGTGTTTGTTAAACCTTAAGAAAAAAAATTTAGTAGTAACTTTTAGTTAGTTTGCCTTTCTTGCTCTAGTAGTAGTAATTAGAAAGAAAACTCAAAAATATTTCCCGTTCTTCTTTTGCTTGTTGGGAGCTTTCCCGTGTAAATAGTTTCTTTTCTTTTCTTTTCTTTGGGGGTCGATAGGAGAAGACCATAATTAAATTGTTGAAGTGGCTCTTATATGCATTATTGTTGATTTAACCAAGAACCCATATTGCCTTGTCTTTTCCTGTTTATTGAATGCTCGCAAATTCCAGCTTAGTCCAATGCACGTGCACTCTTATTATTATTCACTCAGTTCGGTCGTGCAAGTGAAAGGCAATTATGATGATATATGATGGACTGACTTAGATGAGAAAAGCTGGTATGAACTCGACCTATCTTCTTTTGTAAATATGATGAGTTTATCGTTCCTGATTCAGCCTATTATGAATAAAATGTTTGCAATAACAATTAGAGATCATAGTTGCTCGTGCCATGCTTGATTAGCTATGAGTTATAATGGTTTACCTTGCGTGCCAACATGCTATTAAAATGGTTGTGATGTGGTATAGAGGGATGGTATCCTCCTTTGAATGATTTAAGTGACTTGACTTGGCACATGTTCACGCATGTAGTTGAAACAAAATCAACATAGCCTTCACGATATTTATGTTCATGGTGGATTATATCCTACTCATGCTTGCATCCAATGTTTATTAATTTTAATGCATGTTCATGACTGTAGTCGCTCTCTAGTTGCTCGCTTCCCAGTCTTTTGCTAGCCTTCACTTGTACTAAGCGGGAATACTGCTTGTGCATCCAATCCTTTAAACCCCAAAGTTATTCCATATGAGTCCACCATACCTTCCTATATACGGTATCTACCTGCCGTTCCAAGTAAATTTGTATGTGCCAAACTCTAAACCTTCAAATAAACATTCTGTTTTGTATGCTCAAATAGCTCATGTATCAAGTAGGGCTGACCTTATCTTCCATGTTAGGCGGGTTATTATCACGAGGAGTGGACTCCGCTCCTCATTCACGATAAAATGGCTGGTCTCCGGGATGCCCAGTCCCATGCTTTATGCAAACTAAATCAAATTAATTGCAAACAAAACTCCCCCCGGGACTGTTGCTAGTTGGAGACACTCATTGTTTCGAGCAAGTCATGGATTGATGCTTGTTGGTGGAGGGGGAGTATAAACTTTACCATTCTGTTTGGGAACCGCCTATAATGTGTGTAGCATGGAAGATATCACCATCTCTTGGTTGTTATGTTGACAATAAAAGTATGTCGCTCAAACTATTATTTATCTCTATTTCAAAATTGAGCTCTGGCACCTCTACAAATCCCTGCTTCCCTCTGCGAAGGGCCTATCTATTTACTTTTATGTTGAGTCATCACCCTCTTATCAAAAAGCACTAGCTGGAGAGCGCAACTGTCATTTGCATCCATTACTGTTAATTTATATTGGGTATGACTATGATTGGATCTCTTTTACCATGAATTACAATGTCTAGTCAGTTCTTGATCTTTAAAGGTGCTCTTCATTTATGTTTTGCGGTCTCAGAAAGGGCTAGTGAGATACCATCTTGTTATATCATATTATGATTGTTTTGAGAAAGTGTTCTCATCTGAGATTTATTATTATCACTCGCTAGTTGATTATGCTATTGATATGAGTAAACATGAGACCCGAGAGTTATTACAAATGTGGTTAGTCATAATCTTTGCTGAAAACTTGAATGCTGGCTTTACATAGTTACAACAACAAGAGCAAACATAGTTTGTAAAAGTTTTTATCACTTTCAGTTTATCAACTGAATTGCTTGAGGACAAGCAAATGTTTAAGCTTGGGGGAGTTGATACGTCTCCGTCGTATCTACTTTTCCAAACACTTTTGCCCTTGTTTTGGACTCTATCTTGCATGATTTGAATGGAACTAACCCGGACTGACGCTGTTTTCAGCAGAATTCCCATGATGTTATTTATGTGCAGAAACAAAAGTTCTCGGAATGACCTGAAACTTCACGGAACGTCTATTTGGAATTAATAAATAAATTGTCCAAAAGATGAAGACCAGGGGGCCCACACCCTGTCCACGAGGGTGGGGGTGCGCCTGCCCCCCTAGGGCGCGACCCCTACCTCGTGGGCCCCTCGAGGCTCGCCCGACGCCAACTCCAACTCTATATATTTGCTTTTGGGGAGAAAAAAAATCTAGGAGAAGAAATCATCGCGTTTTACGATACTGAGCCGCCGCCAAGCCCTAAAACCTCTCGGGAGGGCTGATATGGAGTCCGTTCGGGGCTTCGGAGAGGGGGATTCGTCGCCGTCGTCATCATCAACCATCCTCCATCACCAATTTCATGATGCTCACCGCCATGCGTGAGTAATTCCATCATAGGCTTGCTGGACGGTGATGGGTTGGATGGGATCTATCATGTAATCGAGTTAGTTTTGTTAGGGTTTTATCCCTAGTATCCACTATGTTTTGAGATTGATGTTGCTATGAATTTGCTATGCTTAATGCTTGTCACTAGGGCCCGAGTGCCATGATTTCAGATCTGAACCTATTATGTTTTAATGAATATATGTGTGTTCTTGATCCTATCTTGCAAGTCTATAGTCACCTACTATGTGTTATGATCCGGCAACCCTGAAGTGACAATAATCGGGACCACTCCCGGTGTGACCATAGTTTGAGGAGTTCATGTATTCATTATGTGCTAATGCTTTGTTCCGGTTCTCTATTAAAAGGAGGCCTTAATATCCCTTAGTTTCCATTAGGACTCCGCTGCCACGGGAGGGTAGGACAAAAGATGTCATGCAAGTTCTTTTCCATAAGCACATATGACTATATTCGGAATACACGCCTACATTACATTAATGAATTGGAGCTAGTTCTGTGTCACCCTATGTTATGATTGTTACATGATGAACCGCATCCGGCATAATTATCCATCACCGATCCAATGCCTATGAGCTTTTCCTATATTGGTTCTTGCTTATTTACTTTTCCGTTGCTACTATTACAATCACTACAAAACACCAAAAATATTACTTTGCTTCTGTTACCTTTGTTACCGTTACCACTACCATCATATTACTTTGCTACTAAACACTTTGCTGCAGATATTAAGTTATCCAGGTGTGGCTGAATTGACAACTCAGTTGCTAATACTTGAGAATATTCTTTGGCTCCCCTTGTGTCGAATCAATAAATTTGGGTTGAATACTCTACCCTCGAAAATTGTTGCGATCCCCTATACTTGTGGGTTATAAGCTTCCAAGTGCCATGGTGCATGCTGGCAGTGACATTGGACTTGTATATTTGATGTAATCTCAACTTGAATAATGTAGCCCCCAAGTGTCGGGTCGTAAGCCTGCAGCGACTCGGGACTATTTCCTCCATTGTAGAATAAATCATATCCATTGATAAGATAATAGCCATTGCGCTGAAGCGACTCTGAAAACCTCTATCATAATATTGGTTATTGATAACCGTAATAAAAATCCAGCCATGTTGGCTATTAAAGATTTGAATAATATAACCTGGTGTGAAAACCTGTTCCTGCAATATAAACCAGTATATCCATGCAGATATGATATATGCTATGATGATCTAATGATGATGCAATGTATGATGCAATATATGATGATGTATGTGTATGATAATAGAATACTTCAATGAAACTAGCATGATAGCAACTGGAGTATCCTCGCTTTCTGTAAGCCGGTTCCCACATGACCCAATCGATGTTTTAACCTGGATAAGTTCAGGGTCTTGTTTAAAGATTGACTTATGGAGAGTACATGAGCTCGGAGTAGCATCATGCAAACAAGCTGGTTTAACTAAGTTTCAATGAAGGCGACTTAGTAGCCTGGGTTCATCCTCGCTATCTGTAAGTCGTGCCCTCACATGACAAACCGGCGTTTTAACCTTAACAAGGTCAGGGTCTTGTTTTAAAGATTGACTGTTAAGAGTTCGTTGGGCCAATCAGGATTACTTGATGAAGAAGCAGCTGGCATACAGGCAGGATGACCCGGAAGGGTTATGTCCTCTTTGGTGAATACACCTATGTTTGAACAAGATAACCCAGTCAAAAAGGGTAGTACGCTATGTTCTCTTTGGTGAATACACCTATGTTTGAACATGAAGCCCCCAAGTAACCATAATAAGCTGAGCCCATAAGGCAGGATACCCATGTTTGAACCGCACATCATGGCAGCAAATTCTCTTTGGCAACCTTTAATTTTTCCGAGAACTCGAACTTGCAAGAGATGAATTCTTTTTGAACCGGAAATTCTTAAACCAGATATTGAGATCTTCAATGCTTTGGGGGAGACATCTTTCCCTTGAACCGGATTTTAAACCGGAATCTTCATTTTCAGCCGGAAATTTTCTAACAACCTTTAAACTCGAACTTGCGAGAAGTTAATTCTTTTTTGAACCAGAATTTTTTAAACCGGATTTGAGAGCGTCAGAGCTTTGCAAGAGACAGTTTTATCTTAAACCGGATTTGAACCAGATACTAAAGGCTTCAGTGTTGTGTAGGAGACGTGATTTCCCTTAAACCGGAAGCATCATTGTGAGCCGGAATATTTCTGACGGCCTTTAAATTTTCACCAATATAACAGTAGCCTCTGGGACCAGGTTATCTTTCCCTTCAACATCCTGGGGCACTTGAATTTGCTGAAACTAGCAAGACTTGCCGAGTCATATCATCGTAGCCCCCGAGTCTCAAGATGACTCAAGGAGTTGTCTTGAGATTCTCCGTACTTGACCATAGCAGAAGGTATATATCATTGGTGTTTATAATGTGATGTAAATCCACAGAAGGTTGAGGTGACTGCGGCGGGTTATAAATGATCCCGTATGAGCCGTGTCAGCAACTCGGCCAATGGTTCCTTCCAACTGGCTACTTGAAGTTAACGAAACTGTAGTGGCGGCGACTTGTGCGCCTGCCCATTGGGCCACCCAGTGCAGACGGCGGTTGATAGTATATGATAATTCGCCTCCATTTTGTTGAAAGAAAAACCGGGCTACCCAAGCGGTGGCTTGCTCATACTCAATAAACAGCTCATGCAGACAGGTGCGGCCCGGTATGTTGACGTAGACCAGGCCGCGATAAAGACAACCACAGCATTAGAGGCGGCTCGGACAGATGAGTCAGCCGCGACATTGTAAGCTGGTGCAGACGGGCGAGTTAACCACATCATGTTGATGTAAATTGGCCGGCAGATATATTCATCGAGCTTGATGGTGTGGTCAAATGCTAGCGCATTATAATGGTAGCGCGAGCTATACATCCATGACACGGCCATAAGTTTTGGAGTGAACAATTGTCGGGTGAGTCGGCCGCGACATTATAAGCCGGTGCGGAAGAGTAAGTTGTCCTTCTCGTTGTAAGCCGGCGCAGACGCGAGAGATAACCACGGCGTTGTAAACTGGTGCAGGAATCTGTTGAGTAAGGACGACCAATTGTGTCGAATGATGTTGGCATGCCTCCATCTCCGCGGCGTAATACCACTTTGTAATAGATAATTCTTCTGCATATAAAATACAGCAGGGCAAAGTAGTTTTGTTCGGATGAATTAATATGTGCTTAAAAATAAATAAGGTAAATAGCACCTGTTTCTTCTAGACGACAGATGATCCTTAAGTCTTCATGGCGAGACAGCTGAAATCAACCATGAGTGACCCGGCCACAGCATGGTAAACCGGTGCGGACAAGTGAATTGGCCGCGACGTCTATAAACCGGCGCGGACAGCGAGTCGGCCGCAGGCGCGGACGGATGTAAACCGAACATTGGGGGCGGCGATTTGCACGTGTATCCGTCGAGCAGCATGGCACGGAAGAACACTGGTGCAAAGTTATGCTAGCACGCGCTCCATGTCCACGGTATAAACATAATTGTCCTGCGTGTAAAAAATACAGCAGGGCGGAATAGTTGTTTGTGGAAAGAAATCAACTTGTACTTAACAAACAATATATAGGATAAATATCACCTGGTTTATTCGGGCGACAGTTATGTACGCAGATCCTGTCTCCAGATCCAGCTTGCCTGATGGCTCTGAGCAGGCAAACGAGGCCAAAATGGACGTGGAAACGAGGCCGGTCTGAAGTGGCTCGCGGGTGACCCAAGAGGCGGGCGCCTCGAGGCGAGGATGCGGGCATGTCCGGGTCGTGGCCAACCGTCGTGGGCTGTTTCCTTTTTTTTGCACTCCCATGCGCTAGAACAGATCAAACCAGAAGGGTTTCTAAAAAAAAGATCAAACCAGAAGGATTCTGGTTCAAGGTGTCCTTGGCAAGATGAACAACGGTCGTGGCTCAGGGCCGGCTCGATGAAGATTGGCAGAGCAGGTAACGGCAGAGGCGGCTCATCGACGGTGCAAGGCGCAGTAGACAAAAAACGTCCCTGCTCGGAGACAAAGAGTCCCGCGAGGTGACGACGAAGTGGTGCGAGCAGACATGCACCCGGCGAGTCATGGCGGAGCCGGCTTGAGGCGCGGGGTCGATGAGGCGGGGCATGCGGCTGTGTCGATGAAGGCGGCCGGCGACTTCACACGAGGTGCACGCGAGGGCGGTTTAACACAGGGCCGCTAGCATGGTCGTTGCCGCAGCAAAGCTACACTGGCCATTCGAGGAGGATGCGAGCAACCGGCTTATAGACAAAAGTGAACCGCCACGATCAACTTGAGAGGGCGTAGGGCATCGGCGGGTATGATGAAGCAGAGGGGCGGCCCGGTCGGAGATGGAGGCGGCGATGCTGGTTCGACGCAGCACGAGGTAAAGCGGGCCGCGGCAGGGTCGCGGCGCGACTCCAGGTAAGGTAGTAGTGGCGACGGCGGAGAGGAGTCCGAGCAGAGTGGCAGCTCAAGGTGGCCACGCTGTAGGAGCATAGTTGAGGATGGCAGGCTGCTTTGAGGCAAGTACTTCATGGCTGCAGGGTTGAGTCGGAAGGCGGCTCGGACTGCGTTGAAGCGACTGGACGACTGATACGTCTCCAATGTATCTATAATTTTTGATTGCTCCATGCTATATTATCTACTGTTTTGGGCAATATTGGGCTTTATTATCCGAATTATATTATTTTTGGGACTAACCTATTAACCGGAGGCCAGATTTGATGTTTTATGCCTATTTCAGTGTTTTGAAGAAAAGGAATATCGGACGGAGTCGAAACGGAACGAAATCAACTAGAGAAGTTATTTTTGGAACGAAAGCTACCCGATGGACTTGGACCCCACGTCAAGGAAGGAATGAGGAAGCCACGAGGGTGGGGGGCGCGCCCACCCCCCTAGGGCGCGCCCCTGCCTCGTGGGGCCCTCGTGGCTCCCCTGATGTACTTCTTCCGCCTATATAACTCCACGTACCCTAAAACTTCCAAAACGGAGACTAGATCGGGAATTCCGCCGCCGCAAGCCTCTGTAGCCACCAAAAACCAATCGGGACCCTGTTCCGGCACCCTGCCGGAGGGGGGAACCCTCACCAGTGGCCATCTTCATCATCCCGGCACTCTCCATGATGAGGAGGGAGTAGTTCACCCTCGGGGCTGAGGGTATGTACCAGTAGCTATGTGTTTGATCTCTCTATCTCGTGTTCTTTATTTGGCACAATCTTGATGTATCACGAGCTTTGCTATTATAGTTGGATCTTATGTTTCTTCTCCCCCTCTTCTCTCTTGTAATGGATTGAGTTTTCCCTTTGAAGTAATCTTGTCGGATTGAGGCTTTAAAGATTTGAGAACACTTGATGTATGTCTTGCGTGGGATAACCGTGGTGACAATTGGTTATTCTATTGATTCACTTGATGTATGTTTTGGTGATCAACTTGCGGGTTTCGTGACATTGGGAACCTATGCATAGGGGTTGGCACACGTTTTCGTTGTGATTCTCCGATAGAAACTTTGGGCACTCTTTGAGGTTCTATGTGTTGGTTGAATAGATGAATCTGAGATTGTGTGATGCATATCGTATAATCATACCCACAGATACTTGAGGTGACATTGGAGTATCTAGGTGACATTAGGGTTTTGGTTGATTTGTATCTTAAGGTGTTATTCTAGTATGAACTCTAGGGCTGTTTGTGACACTTATAGGAATAGCCCAATGGATTGATTGGAAAGAATAACTTTGAGGTGGTTTCGTACCCTACCATAATCTCTTCGTTTGTTCTCCGCTATTAGTGACTTTGGAGTGACTCTTTTCTGCATGTTGAGGGATAGTTATATGATCCAATTATGTTATTATTGTTGAGAGAACTTGCACTAGTGAAATTATGAACCCTAGGCCTTGTTTCCTATCACTGCAATACCGTTTATGCTCACTTTTACCACTTGTTACCTTGCTGTTTTTATATTTTCAGTTTACAAAAACCTATATCTACCATCCATATTGCACTTGTATCACCATCTCTTCGCCGAACTAGTGCACCTATACAATTTACCATTGTATTGGGTGTGTTGGGGACACAAGAGACTCTTTGTTATTTGGTTGCAGGGTTGCTTGAGAGAGACCATCTTCATCCTACGCCTCCCACAGATTGATAAACCTTAGGTCATCCAGTTGAGGGAAATTTGCTACTATCCTACAAACCTGTGCACTTGGAGGCCCAACGACGTCTTCAAGAAGAAGGTTGTGTAGTGGACATCAAGCTCTTTTCTGGCACCGTTGCCGGGGAGGCTAGGTAAGTGAAGTTATATCTTTAGATCTTGCAATCAAATCTTTTGGTTTCTTGTTTTAGCACTAGTCTAGTTTATAAAAGAAAACTACCAAAAAATGGAATTGAGTTTGTCTCATATGCTTCACCTCTTTAATATCTTTCGTGAGTATGATGGAAAGGAAAATTGTGCCAAAGTGTTAGAAGAAGAATGTATTAAAATGTTTGGCACTAAATCTTAGAATGATGAGCATGATTGCAATGTTGTTATTATGAATTCCTTGAATATCCATGATGCTAATGATATGCAAAGCCACAAGCTTGGGGAAGCTATGTTTAATGAAGATGATATATTTTGTCCCCCAAGCTTTGATGAGCAAATTTACTATGATGAAAGCATGCCTCCTATCTACGATGATTATTGTGATGACACCTATGCTATAAATAATAATGATAACCATGAACTTGTCATCTTGATCTTATTTTTCAATCACATGATAGTTATTTTGTTGAGTTTTCTCCCACTACTATTCATGAGAAGAAATTTGCTTATGTGGAGAGTAATAAAAATTGTATGCTTGTAGATCATGTAAAGAATGTTTTAGGTGCTGGTTATATTGTTGAATTCATTCATGATGCTACTGAAAATTATTATGAGGGAGGAATATATGCCTGTAGGAATTGCAATAATATCAAGTTTCCTCTCTATGTGCTTAAAGTTTTGAAATTATGCTTGTTTTGCCTTCCTATGCTAGTTGATTATTGTTCCCATAAGTTGTTTGCTCACAAAATCCCTATGCATAGGAAGTGGGTTAGACTTAAATGTGCTAGTCATATTCTTCATGATGCTCTCTTTATGTTTCAATTCCTATCTTATATGTGAGCATCATTGAAATCATCATGCCTAGCAAGGGGCGTTAAACGATAGCGCTTGTTGGGAGGCAACCCAATTTTATTTTAGTGTCTTGATTTATGGTTCTATTTAGTAATAAATAATCCATCTAGAATCTTTTTAGATGTGGTTTTATGTTTTAATTAGTGTTTGTGCCAAGTAGAACCTTTGGGAAGACTTGGGTGAAGTCTTTATGATCATGCTGTAAAAAAACAAAAACTTTAGCGCTCACGAGATTAGCTAGAACGTTTTACTGGAGAGTGATATTTAGTTGATTCTTTTTGCAGATGATTACTAGACAAATTCCTCAGGTCAACCAAGTTATTTTAGAATTTTTGGAGTTCCAGAAGTTTTCTTTAGTTACAGATTACTACAGACTGTTCTGTTTTTGACAGATTCTGTTTTTCGTGTGTTGTTTGCCTATTTTGATGAATCTATGGCTAGTAAAATAGTTTATCAACCATAGAGAAGTTGGAATACAGTAGGTTTAACACCAATATAAATAAATAATGAGTTCATTACAGTACCTTGAAGTGGTGTCTTGTTTTCTTTCGCTAACGGAGCTTACGAGTTTTCTGTTAAGTTTTGTGTTGTGAAGTTTTCAAGTTTTGGGTAAAGATTCGATGGACTATGGAATAAGGAGTGGCAAGAGCCTAAGCTTGGGGATTCCCAAGGAACACCAAGGTACTATTCAAGGATAACCAAGTGTCTAAGCTTGGGGATGCCCCGGATGGCATCCCCTCTTTCGTCTTCGTTCATCGGTAACTTTACTTGGAGCTATATTTTTATTCACCACATGATATGTGTTTTGCTTGGAGCGTCATGTCATTTTCTTTAGCTATGTTGCTGTTTTAATAAAGTACCAAGATCTGAAATTCTTAAAATGAGAGAGTCTTCACGTAGTTGCATAATTATTCGACTACTCATTGATCTTCACTTATATCTTTCTGAGTAGTTTGTTGTTTGCTCTAGTGCTTCACTTATATCTTTTAGAGCATGGTGGTAGTTATATTTTGAAGAAATATATGAACTCTCATGCTTCACTTATATCATTTTTAGAGTCTTAAATAGCATGGTAATTTGCTTAAAAAAATCCTAATATGCTAAGCATAAAAGATTTGTAAGAATTCTTATGAGTGTGTTGAATACTATGAGAAGTTTGATTCTTATGATTGTTTTGAGATATGAAGATGGTGATATTAGAGTCATGCTAGTTGATTAGTTGTGAATTTGAGAGATACTTGTGTTAAAGTTTGTGATTCCCGTAGCATGCACGTATGGTGAACCGTTATGTGATGAAGTCGGAGCATGATTTATTTATTGATTGTCTTCCTTATGAGTGGCGGTCGGGGACGAGCGATGGTCTTTTCCTACCAATCTATACCCCTAGGAGCATGCGCGTAATACTTTGCCTTGATAACTTCTAGATTTTTGCAATAAGTATATGAGTTCTTTATGACTAATGTTGAGTCCATGGATTATATGCACTATTTCCCATCCTTCCACCATTGCTAGCCTCTCTAATACCACGCACTTTTCACCGGTAGCATACACCCACCATATACCTTCCTCAAAACAGCCACTATACCTAACTATCATGGCATTTCCATAGCCATTCCGAGATATATTGCCATGCAACTTTCCACCGTTCCATTTATTATGACACGCTCCATCATTGTCATATTGCTAGCATGATCATGTAGTTGACATCGTATTTGTGGCAAAGCCACCATTCATAATTCTTTCATACATGTCACTCTTGATTCATTGCATATCCCGGTACACCGCTGGAGGCATTCATATAGAGTCATATTTGTTCTAAGTATCGAGTTGTAAGAAAAATAAAAGTGTGATGATCATCATTTTTAGAGCATTGTCCCAAGTGAGGAAAGGATGATGGAGACTATGATTCCCCCATAAGTCGGGATGAGACACCGGATGAAAAAAAAGAGGCCATAAAAAAAGAGAAAAGGCCCAAATAAAAGAAATGAGAGAAAAAGAGAGAAGGGACAATGTTACTATCCTTTTACAACACTTGTGCTTCAAAGTAGCACCATGATCTTCATGATAGAGAGTCTCTCATTTTATCACTTTCATATACTAGTGGGAATTTTCATTATAGAACTTGGCTTGTATATTCCAATGATGGGCTTCCTCAAATTACCCTAGGTCTTCGTGGGCAAGCGAGTTGGATGCACACCCACTTAGTTTCTTTTGTTGAGCTTTCATATACTTATAGCTCTAGTGCATCCGTTGCATGGCAATCCCTACTCACTCACATTGATATCTATTAATGGGCATCTCCATAGCCCGTTGATACGCCTAGTTGATGTGAGACTATCTTCCCCTCTTTTTGTCTTCTCCACAACCACCATTCTATTCCACATATAGTGCTATATCCATGGCTTACGCTCATGTATTGCGTGAAGATTCAAAAAGTTTTGAAAATGTTAAAGTATGAAACAATTGCTTGGCTTGTCATCGGGGTTGTGCATGATTTAAATACTTTGTGTGGTGAAGATAGAGCATAGCCAGACTATATGATTTTGTAGGGATAACTTTCTTTGGCCATGTTATTTTGAGAAGACATAATTGCTTTGTTAGTATGCTTGAAGTATTATTATTTTTATGTCAACATAAACTTTTGTCTTGAATCTTTCGAATATGAATATTCATACCACAATTAAGAAGATTTGCATTGAAATTATGCCAAGTAGCACTCCGCATCAAAAAATCTTTTTTTATCATTTACCTACTCGAGGACGAGCAGGAATTAAGCTTGGGGATGCCTGATACGTCTCCAACGTATCTATAATTTTTGATTGCTCCATATTATATTATCTACTGTTTTGGGCAATATTGGGCTTTATTATCCACTTTTATATTATTTTTGGGACTAACCTATTAACCGGAGGCCCAGCCCAGATTTGATGTTTTATGCATATTTTAGTGCTTTGAAGAAAAGGAATATCAGACGGAGTCGAAACGGAACGAAATCAACTAGAGAAGTTATTTTTGGAACGAAAGCTACCCGATGGACTTGGACCCCACGTCAAGGAAGGAACAAGGAATCCACGCGCCCCCTGCCTCGTGGGGCCCTCGTGGCTCCCCTGACGTACTTCTTCTGCCTATATAACTCCACGTACCCTAAAACTTCCAGAACGGAGATTAGATCGGGAGTTCCGCCGCCGCAAGCCTCTGTAGCCACCAAAAACCAATCGGGACCCTGTTCCGGCACCCTGCTGGAGGGGGGAACCCTCACCGGTGGCCATCTTCATCATCCCGGCGCTCTCCATGACAAGGAGGGAGTAGTTCACCCTCGGGGCTGAGGGTATGTACCAGTAGCTACGTGTTTGATCTCTCTCTCTCTCGTGTTCTTGATTTGGCACGATCTTGATGTATCGCGAGCTTTGCTATTATAGTTGGATCTTATGTTTCTTCTCTCCCTCTTCTCTCTTGTAATGGATTGAGTTTTCCCTTTGAAGTAATCTTATCGGATTGAGTCTTTAAAGATTTGAGAACACTTGATGTATGTCTTGCGTGGGATAACTGTGGTGACAATGGGTTATTCTATTGATTCACTTGATGTATGTTTTGGTGATCAACTTGCGGGTTTCGTGACATTGGGAACCTATGCATAGGGGTTGGCACACGTTTTCGTCGTGATTCTCCGGTAGAAACTTTGGGCACTCTTTGAGGTTCTATGTGTTGGTTGAATAGATGAATATGAGATTGTGTGATGCATATCGTATAATCATACCCACGGATACTTGAGGTGACATTGGAGTATCTAGGTGACATTAGGGTTTTGGTTGATTTGTATCTTAAGGTGTTATTCTAGTATGAACTCTAGGGCTGTTTGTGACACTTATAGGAATAGCCCAATGGATTGATTGGAAAGAATAACTTTGAGGTGGTTTCGTACCCTACCATAATCTCTTCGTTTGTTCTCCGCTATTAGTGACTTTGGAGTGACTCTTTGTTGCATGTTGAGGGATAGTTATATGATCCAATTATGTTATTATTGTTGAGAGAACTTGCACTAGTGAAAGTATGAACCCTAGGCCTTGTTTCCTATCATTGCAATACCGTTTATGCTCACTTTTACCACTTGTTACCTTGCTGTTTTTATATTTTAAGTTTACAAAAACCTATATCTACCATCCATATTGCACTTGTATCACCATCGCCGAACTAGTGCACCTATACAATTTACCATTGTATTGGGTGTGTTGGGGACACAAGAGACTCTTTGTTATTTGGTTGCAGGGTTGCTTGAGAGAGACCATCCTCATCCTACGCCTCCCACGGATTGATAAACCTTAGGTCATCCACTTGAGGGAAATTTGCTACTGTCCTAGAAACCTCTGCACTTGGAGGCCCAACAACGTCTACAAGAAGAAGGTTGTGTAGTAGACATCAACGACACCGGCTCAAGGCGGTGGCGTACAGGCCATGGCCGAGGCGGCGATTTGAGAGTGGAGCGAACCCGGCTTGTGATGGTGACTCGTACCGGCGGCGAGGTACAACGGCGATTCAGGCGAGAGGCGAGGCGTGATAGCGACTCGGTGAGGCCGTGTGTCGGAGGCAGATAGCTGATGAGCCATGGCTACGGCCGCGAAGGGCGGTGACTCGGCGATGATGGAGGCGGCACTAGTCATGGCGACGAAGGCGGGTCAGGCGGCTGTAAAAACAATGATACGGTCCGGTGTTGCGGGCAGCTTAGAAGCAGCGTGGCGGCTCAAGACAGAGTAGTACGAGGCTGACTTAGAGAAGCAGAGATCACTGCCCACTTCCGAGTCGTGGTTTTCCTTCCCCAAACTACATTTTTGTGAAAAACTAGTGCTACTAGATCAATCTTGACTTGCCGCCGAAGAACAACTTTAGTCTTCGGAGTCGCTTGCCACAAGTAAAAAATCAATCCAGTATTTGCTTTATCAAAGAATGCCTTGACGTATTTACTGCTTCACATTGATGTGATTTGCTGACTGATTCTTTCGTGGACTAGTACTCCCTCTTGCATGTAGGTGTATCCAGCTTGATCCATTGGAAAAAACAAGAAGCTACAGCGATTTAACCACGGTGCAGGATTGCTTCGCGTCGGTTTCGGTGCATCCGCCCCATAACCCGAGTAGGAAAACTGCAGACGGAAAGTTTAATCTTGGTCTCGACGATTCTTCTGGACGACAGCGATGACGCACGCAACCCTAATCTCCCATGTTCAAACTTGCATCGCAAGCTTCTCAATCCCTGAAGAGACCCCTCCAAGAACTCAACACCACCATGCGCAGGCCCCACGGTGGGCGCCAACTATCGTGGAAAGATCACAACAGATGTCCTAGTGTGAGGACTTAGTCGTGAGGCCGACGCATCTATGTGGTAGCTTGAGAGGGGTTGATCGGGACGAGAGATGCAACACACAAGACAAGGATTTAGATAGCTTCGGGCCCCGGGAAACATCATCTGGTAATAGCCCTACATGTTGTTTGTGGCTAGGTCTCATTACCATCACGAGGGAGTCGCCGTAAACCGGCTCTCCCAGTTATGTCTAGCCCTAAGATTGTTTCTTCTTCCTTGTTCCTCTTTGGGGAACCCTGCCCCTCCTTATATAAGTTGAAGGGGTGGGTGACATGTGGAGTCCTATTAGGATTAGGACTAGTCTACCTTCTAATACAAACCTGATACAAGTTCGGGTCTTAACTCCTTGTAAGGTAAATATTCCTCACGCCTTTCCTCTTAAACCGGCCCGCCATTAACATAAACCGGCCTTCTGGGCCTTGGGCCTTGTCATCCGTTTGTCCCGCCTGCCGGGTTACCAGGGAGTCATAATGTTCAGGTAGGTTGCTTTTAAACCGTTTGGTCAGGGCGGGTCGCCAGTGAATCGCCAAGTGTAAACCGGGTCTCAAGTAAACCGCCAAGTCCGACCGGGTCATATTTTCGGTCGGGTCATGCCACGGGGTATATCCCTGACAGAATGGGAAGATTGATTACTGCACGGATGTTTTGATTGCGGAGGCATTATCTCTCATATTTTGCCTAACACTAGCACAAAGGGCGGGGTGTAATCGCCTTATTATTTCAGACAATCTGGAGGTGGTTGATGCCATATAGGATGGAGGGCAGTCGGGGGGGGGCGGCAATTTTCGACGATTGTTTTCATTATGCATGCGACTTCGTTATTACTAGATTTGAACATTGTAATAGAGAAGCAAATAAAGTAGCGCATGAGTTTGCTAGATTAGCTAGATTTTCTTTGACTTCTGATTGATTTGAGGAACCTTTAAATGAAATTGTAATGATCCTCACAAACGATGCATTGGTTATGTCTAATGAATAAAGTTTGAGTTTATTTCTATAAAAGGAAACACCGTGTGTACGTTCGAATGGGGGTAGCGAATCAGCTCAACGTGTTGTATATGGTGTACTCCGATGGAGTAATTCGGCCACACATGCTCCATTTTTTATCCTTAATATGTACTTATAATCCTCTATAACATTAAGCTCCCTAGTTTTAAAAAGCCCACAATCAATTAAGGTCTCCAATTAGAATCGGGTCACCCGATTTTGACCGGGTCAACAATTTGTCCAAGCTCTCTCATTCAATTATTTTATACTATACACTTTGCTTCCTTATTTTTAAGGCCTCGTAATTAATTGAGGGATTCAATTTAGAATTAACCAATTTTGACCGGACCAACATTTTCTGAAGCTCTCCCATTCAATTCTTGTATTTACTATGTTCCTTAATTTTGAATCTCTTTCATTCAATTAAGGTATTCAATTTTGGATTTGATTTATGATTTTGACCGGCCTGTGATTCAAATCAATCAGCAACAACACGCCTATAGAAACATATCAGTCCCGCGCACCCTCCCACCACCTGGAAAAAGAAATGCCACCATGTACTATTGTAGCATCAATATAGTAGTACATGCGACCACCAACATAGAAATTTCCCCACATGTATATAGATTGGTTAGTGGGTAACACATAATCACACCACGAAAGACCTACCAAATAACCGCATTATAAATAAAAATAAAACACACTCTATCATCTCCCCACCTGGTGAACTAAATATTCCATGGGTCAAAATATAAAGGGTATTAATTTTGTTGAAAGTCAAATTTCTTTAACTTTGACCAAGTTCATAGGAAAAATATCGACATCCACAATATTAAATAAAAAAATATGGAAATTCATTTCATGATGAATTTAAAAATACCGAATTGATATTATGGATTTTCATATATTTCTCTACGAATTCGATCAAACTTAAAAGGTTTGACTTTTCAAAAAAGTAATACATCTTATGTTTTCAAACATAGTGGTTACTTATTGAAGAAACCCAACAACACCAATGTGCAGCAAAGCGCGCCCAACCCTTCTACTACGTATGAAAATCCAGCGCAAAGCAAGTAGTGGGATGAGTTTTAGTGGTTTTATTTTCAAATGTTCACAATGTAAAATTTACGTGTTCTTAAGCATTGAGGTGGAAAGTTTAAATGCTATTGAAGTGCATAAACAATTTTGTTACATTTGTTTTTAGCCGTAGTTAAGACAATACTAGCACATTTTGAACACCACAACCCCTAATAGTCCCATGATCGCTTATCGTGCCCGCTAGCATGGTCTCCCTCGATGCAAAAGCTAGAATTAAGCACGAGAAATCACACACGGTTAAGGCATTTGCAGGCGTAGTGATGCAATGCATGACTTAGTGGAGAGATAGTAGCAAACTAAGTGTGGCTCACATGTTTAGGTTCCTTGCGGTGGAAGCAGCCCACCAGGGCTGAAATTCTAGACTTGGCATCGGTGCTCATATTTTTCTGTATTTATTTCAGACTTTCCGGCGATATTCATTGATACGTCCATTTTGCATCATACTTTTATATTGGTATTTATTGTATTATGGGTTGTTATTACACATTATGGCACAATAGTTATGCCTATTCTCTCTTATTTTACAAGGTTTACATGAAGAGGGAGAATGCCGGCAGCTGGAATTCTGGACTGGAAAAGGAGCAAATATCAGAGACCTATTCTGCACTACTCCAAAAGTCGTGAAACTTCACAAAGAGTCATTTTGGAATAAATAAAAAAAATATTGGGCAAAGAAAATACCAGAGGGGGCCACTAGCCCGCCACAAGGGTGGAGGGCGCACCCTACCCCCTGGGCGCGCCCCCCGTCCTTGTGGGCCCTCTGTCAGGCCTCCTATGTCCATCTTCTGCTATACGGTGTGTTTTGACCTAGAAAAAAATCAGAGTGAAGCTTTCGGGACGAAGCGCCGCCGTCTCGAGGCGGAACCTGGGCAGAACCAATCTACGGCTCCGGCGGAGCTGTTCTCCTAGTGAAACATCCCTCCGGGAGGGGGAAATCATCGTCATCGTCGTCACCATAAATCCTATCATCAAGAGGGGGTCAATCTCCATCAACATCTTCACCAGCACCATCTCCTCTCAAACCCTAGTTCATCTCTTGTATTCGATCTTGGTCCCAAACCCTCAGATTGGTACCCGTGGGTTGCTAGTAGTGTTGATTACTCCTTGTAGTCGATGCTAGTTGGTTTATCCGGTGGAAGATTATATTTTCAGATCCTTAATGATAATTAATACTCCTCCGATCTTGAATGTGAATATGCTTTGTGAGTAGTTATGTTTGTTCCTGAGGACATGGGAGAAGTCTTGTTATAAGTAATCTTGTGAATTTGGTATCCGTTCGATATTTTGATGAGATGAATGTTATCTTTCCTCTAGTGGTGTTATGTGAACGTCGAGTACATGACACTTCACCATTGTTTGGGCCTAGGGGAAGGCATTGGGAAGTAATAAGTAGATGATGGGTTGCTAGAGTGACAGAAGCTTAAACCCTAGTTTATGCGTTGCTTCGTAAGGGGCTGATTTGGATTCATATGTTTCATGCTATGGTAAGGTTTACCTTAATTCTTCTTTCATAGTTGCGGATGCTTGCGAGAGAGGTTAATCATAATTGGGAGGCTTGTCCAAGGAAGGGAAGCGCCCAAGCACCGGGTCCACCCACATATCAAATTATCAAAGTAACGAACGCGAATCATATGAGCGTGATGAAAAATAGCTTGACAACAATTCCCATGTGCCCTCGGGAGCACTTTGCTTTATATAAGAGTTCGTCCAGGCTTGTAATTTGCTACAAAAAGGATTGGACCACCTTGCTGCACCTTGTTTACTTTTGTTACTTGTTACCCGTGACGAATCATCTTATCACACAACTATCTTTTACCGATAATTTCAGTGCTTGCAGAGAATACCTTGCTGAAAACCACTTGTCTTTTCCTTCTGCTCCTCGTTGGGTTCGACACTCTTACTTATCGAAAGGACCGCGATAGATCCCCTATACTTGTGGGTGTCGGTGTCAAAACCGGCGGATCTCGGGTAGGGGGTACCGAACTGTGCGTCTGAGAATCAAAGGTAACAGAGACAGGGACACAATGTTTACCCAGGTTCGGGCCCTCTTACTGGAGGTAATACCCTACTTGCTGCTTGATTGACTTAGATGAGTATAGGGGTTACAAGAGTTGATCTACCTCGAGATCATAATGGCTAAACCCTAGATGTCTAGCCTGTATGATTATGATTGCCTCTATGGACTAAACCCTCCGGTTTATAAAGATGCTGGAGGGGCCTAGGGTTGTACAGAATTGGTTTACAAAGAAAGGAATCTTCATATACGAACGCCAAGCTTTCCATCCACACAAAGGAGAGTCCCATCCGAACATGGGGGAAAGCCTTCTATCTTGTATCTTCACGGCCCACCTGTCCGGCCCACATCACATAGCCCGGACGCCCGGGGACCCCCCAATCCAGGACTCCCTCAGTAGCCCCTGAACCAGGATTCAATGAAGATGTGTCCGTCGCGCAGATTGTCTTCAACATTGCAAGGCGGGTTCCTCCTCCGAACACTTCAAAGAAGTTGATCAACAAGAACTATATCCGACTCTGTTTAACAGTTACAACCAACTACTACAAGGGCATAATACTTAATCAAAGAATGTGGTATGTCTTTACTGACAGTTTCACTGGTGAGACGTTACGTCTGGCCTCTTCATTATTTCAAATTAATTTTCCATCTCCCGTTTCACGTTTCGAGACACAGCCTCCGGTGCCACGTCTTGTCAAAGCAGAGATCATGTCCCCTTATTATGGGATTCTCATCAATATGGGCTTGGGTATTCCAACCATGCCGCCTACACGACCCCTTGGGAATAGGCGAGCTTTAAGGCTCGTGGGGGGACACTTGATATTCACTGCCTTTATAAGGAGATAGGGATCCACCTTTTCACCCCATGCCTTCTTCTTCCTCAGCCCATCCGCCCTCGAGCTCCAGCGCCCAAGCTTCGATCCTTTCCGTCCACAGAAAACACTCAGCCATGTCTGGATCTGGAGCGCAAGGCAAGTGGATGGCCTGCTCCATCACAGAGGGGAACATCAAGGAGCTTCGGGAAGAGGGGTACCTAGCCAAGGAAATCACCCACCGACTTCCTGCCAAAAAGCAGATTGTCCCCACTCCGGAGCCCAATGAGAGGGTAGTATTCATCCCCCATTTCCTTCGCGGATTAGGGTTTCCCCTCCATCCTTTCGTCCGTGGTCTCGTGTTTTACTACGGGCTAGATTTCCATGATCTAGCCCCGAATTCCTTCCTCAACATTTCGGCATTCATCGTCGTGTGTGAGGCGTTCCTCCGCATCCCCCACACTTCGGGCTATGGCTCAAGGTCTTCAATGTGAAGATGAAAGTGGTTGACGGTTAACACACGGAGTGTGGCAGCGCTACGGTGAGCAAGCCGCCCAACGTTACCTGGCCCAAGGGCACTTTTGTGGAGACCGTGAAGGGGTGGCAACATGAGTGGTTCTATATCATGGAACTACTGGAAATATGCCCTAGAGGCAATAATAAAATGGTTATTATTATATTTCCTTGTTCATGATAATTGTCTATTGTTCATGCTGTAATTGTGTTATCCGGAAATCGTAATACATGTGTGAATACATAGACCACAACATATCCCTAGTGAGCCTCTAGTTGACTAGCTCGTTGATCAATACATGGTTATGGTTTCCTAACCATGGACATTGGATGTCATTGATAACGGGATCACATCATTAGGAGAATGATGTGATGGACAAGACCCAATCCTAAGCATAGCACAAGATCGTGTAGTTCGTCTGCTATTGATTTTCTAATGTCAAGTATCATTTCCTTAGACCATGAGATTGTGCAACTCCCGGATACCGTAGGAATGCTTTGGGTGTGCCAAACGTCACAATGTAACTGGGTGGCTATAAAGGCACACTACGGGTATCTCCGAAAGTGTCTGTTGAGTTGGCACGAATCAAGACTGGGATTTGTCACTCCGTGTGACGGAGAGGTATCTCTGGGCCCACTCGGTAAGACATCATCATAATGAGCTCAATGTGACCAAGGAGTTGATCACAGGATGATGTGTTACAGAATGAGTAAAGAGACTTGCCGATAACGAGATTGAACAAGGTATAGGGATGCCGACGATCGAATCTCAGGCAAGTATCATACCGGCAGACAAAGGGAATTGTGTACGGGATTGATTCAATCCCCGACATCGTGGTTCATCCGATGAGATCATCGTGGAACATGTGGGAGCCAACATGGGTATCCAGATCCCGCTGTTGGTTATTGGCCGGAGAGATGTCTCGGTCATGTCTACATGATTCCCGAACCCGTAGGGTCTACACACTTAAGGTTCGGTGACGCTAGAGTTGTTATGGGAAATAGTGTGCAGTTACCGAATGTTGTTCGGTGTCCCGGATGAGATCCCGGACGTCACGAGGAGTTCCGGAATGGTCCGGAGGTTAATATTTATATATGGGCAGTCATCATATGGTCACCGGAAGTGTTCGGGGGTTCATCGGTATTGTACCGGGACCACCGAAGGGGTTCCCGGGGTCCACCAGGAGGGTCCACCTGCCCCGGAGGGCCCTATGGGTTGTTTGTGGAAGGGAACTAGCCCCTAAGTGGGCTGGGCGGCATCCCCCCTAGGGCCCATGCGCCTAGGGTTGGGGGGAAACCCTAAAGGGGGCGCTCCCCTTGGCTTGGGGGGCAAGCCCCCTCCCCCTTGGCCGCCGACCCCCTCTAGATCCATCTGGAGGGGGCCGGCCCCCTTCCCCCTTCGCCCTATAAATAGAGGGGTGGAGGGAGGGCAGCAACACCACATCCAAGGCGCATCCATCCCTCTCCCCAACACCTCCTCCTCCTCCGTTGAGCTTGGCGAAGCCCTGCCGGAGAACTGCGAGCTCCACCACCACGTCGTCGTGCTGCCGGAGCTCTTCCCCAACTTCTCCTTGCCCCTTGCTGGATCAAGAAGGAGGAGACGTCCCCGGGCTGTACGTGTGTTTAACACGGAGGTGCCGTTGTTCGGCGCTTAGATCGGAGCCAACCGCGATCTGAATCGCTGCGAGTACGACTCCTTCATCCGCGTTCTCGTAACGCTTCTGTGTCGCGATCTTCAAGGGTACGAAGATGCACTCCCCTCTCTCTCGTTGCTAGTCTCTCCATAGATTGATCTTGGTGATGCATAGAAATTTTTTAATTTTTGCAACAATCCCCAACAGTGGCATCATGAGCTAGGTCTATGCGTCGTTTCTATGCACGAGTAGAACACAAGTTGTTATGGCGTCAATTTTGTCAATTTACTTGTCGTTAGTAGTCTTATCTTGGGCAGCATCGTGGGATGAAGCGGCCTGGACCGACCTTACACGTACGCTTACGTGAGACAGGTTCCACCGACTGACATGCACTAGTTGCATAAGGTGGCTAGCGGGTGTCTGTCTCTCCCACTTTAGTCGGATCGGATTCGATGAAAAGGGTCCTTATGAAGGGTAAATAGAAATTGGCATATCACGTTGTGGTTTTGGCATAGGTAAGAAACGTTCTTGCTAGAAACCTATAGCAGCCACGTAAAAAACTTGCAACAACAATTAGAGGACGTCTAACTTGTTTTTGCGGCATATGCCGTGTGATGTGATATGGCCAAAAGGATGTGATGAATGATATATGTGATGTACGAGATTGATCATGTTCTTGTAATTGTTGGAAATATGCCCTAGAGGCAATAATAAAAGCATTATTATTATATTTCCTTATTCATGATAATTGTCTTTATTCGTGCTATAATTGTGTTAACCGGAAATCGTAATACATGTGTGAATAACAGACAACAACATGTCCTTAGTGAGCCTCTAGTTGACTAGCTCGTTGATCGACAGATAGTCATGGTTTCCTGACTATGGACATTGGATGTCATCGATAACGGGATCACATCATTAGGAGAATGATGTGATGGACAAGACCCAATCCTAAACATAGCATAAGATCGCATAGTTCGTTTGCTAGAGTTATCCAATGTCAAGTATCCTTTCCTTAGACCATGAGATCGTGTAACTCCCGGATACCGTAGGAGTGCTTTGGGTGTGCCAAACGTCACAACGTAACTGGGTGACTATAAAGGTATGCTACGGGTATCTCTGAAAGTGCCTGTTGGGTTGACATGGATCGAGACTGGGATTTGTCACTCCGCTTGACGGAGAGGTATCACCGGGCCCTCTCGGTAATGCATCATCATATGAGCTCAAGGTGATCAAAGTGTTTGATCACAAGGATCATGCATTACGGTACGAGAAAAGTGACTTGCCGATAACGAGATTGAACGAGGTACTGGGATACCGACGATCGAATCTCGGGCAAGTAAAATACCGATTGACGAAGGGAATCGTATACGGGATTAATTGAATCCTTGACATCGTGGTTCATCCGATGAGATCATCGTGGAGCATGTGGGAGCCAACATGGGTATCCAGATCCCGCTGTTGGTTATTGCCCGAGAGCCGTCTCAGTCATGTCTGCATGTCTCCCGAACCCGTAGGGTCTACACACTTAAGGTTCGGTGACGCTAGGGTTGTGAAGATATGTATATGCAGTAACCCGAATGTTGTTCGGAGTCCCGGATGAGATCCCGAACGTCACGAGGAGTTTCGGAATGGTCCGGAGGTAAAGAATTATATATAGGAAGTGCTGTTTCGGCCATCGGGACAAGTTTCGGGGTTATCGGTATTGTACCGGGACCACCGGAGGGGTCCCGGGGGTCCACCAGGTGGGGCCACCTGCCTTGGTGGGCCACATGGGCCTTAGGGGTTGCGCCTTGGCCTGCTTGGGCCAAGGGGAACCAGCCCCAAGGGCCCATGCGCCAAGGAAACTTCGAGAGGGGAGAGTCCAAAGAGGGGAAGGCACCTCCGAGGTGCCTTGGGGAGGATGGACTCCTCCCCCCCTCTTGGCCGCACCCCTTCCTTGGAGGAAGAGGCAAGGCTGCGCCCTCCCCCCTCTAATGCACCTATATAAAGGGAGGCTAGGGAGGGGTGGCCGCACCCTAATACGCTGGCACTCCCTCCTCCCTGCAACACCTCCTCCTCCTCCCGTAGTTGCTTAGCGAAGCCCTGCCGGAGTTCTGCTGCATCCACCACCACACCGTCGTGCTGGATCTTCCTCAACCTCTCCTCCCCCCTTGCTGGATCAAGAAGGAGCAGACGTCTCCCGTCCCGTACGTGTGTTGAACGCGGAGGTGCCGTCCGTTCGGTACTAGATCATCGGTGAATTGGATCACGGCAAGTACGACTACCTCATCCACGTTCACTCGAACGCTTCCGTTGCGATCTACAAAGTGGTATGTAGATGCTATCTAATCTGAATACTCGTTGCTAGATGAACTCATAGATGGATCTTGGTGAAACCGTAGGAAAAATTTTAATTTTCTGCAACGTTCCCCAACAGTGGCATCACGAGCTAGGTCTATGCGTAGTTCTTCTTGTGCGAGTAGAACACAATTTGTTGTGGGCGTAGATGTTGTCAACTCTTCTTGCCGTTACTAGTCAATCTTGATTCAGCGGTATTGTGGGATGAAGCGGCCCGGACCAACCTTACACATACGCTTACGTGAGACCGGTTCCACCGACTAACATGCACTAGTTGCATAAGGTGGCTGGCGGGTGTCTGTCTCTCCTACTTTAGTTGGATCGGATTCGATGAACATGGTCCTTATGAAGGGTAAATAGAAGTTGACAAATCACGTTGTGGTTTGAACGTAGGTAATAAAACGTTCTTGCTAGAACCCTAATTCAGCCACGTAAAACTTGCAACAACAATTAGAGGACGTCTAACTTGTTTTTGCAGCAAGTGCTTTGTGATATGATATGGCCAAAGTTGTGATGTATGATGAATGATCTATATGTGATGTATGAGATGTTCATGCTATTGTAATAGGAATCACGACTTGCATGTCGATGAGTATGACAACCGGCAGGAGCCATAGGAGTTGTCTTTATTTTTTGTATGACCTGCGTGTCATTGAGAATCGCCATGTAAGTTACTTTACTTTATTGCTAAACGCGTTAGCCATAGTAGTAGAAGTAATAGTTGGCGAGCAACTTCATGGAGACACGATGATGAAGATCATGATGATGAAGATCATGGTGTCAAGCCGGTGACAAGATGATCATGGAGCCCCAAGATGGAGATCAAAGGAGCTATGTGATATTGGCCATATCATGTCACGTTTATTATTTGATTGCATGTGATGTTTATCATGTTTTGCATCTTGTTTACTTAGAACGACGGTAGTAAATAAGATGATCCCTCATAATAATTTCAAGAAAGTGTTCACCCTAACTGTGCACCGTTGCTAAGGTTCGTCGTTCCAAAGCACCACGTGATGATCGGGTGTGATAGGTCCTTACGTTCGCATACAATGGGTGTAAGCCAGATTTAGACACGCAAAACACTTAGGTTGACTTGACGAGCCTAGCATGTACAGACATGGCCTCGGAACACAGAAGACCGAAAGGTCGAGCATGAGTCATATAGAAGATACGATCAACATGAAGATGTTCACCGATGTTGACTAGTCCGTCTCACGTGATGATCGGACACGACCTAGTTGACTCGGATCATGTAATACTTAGATGACTAGAAGAGGGATGTCTATCTAAGTGGGAGTTCACTAAATAATTTGATTAAATGAACTTTATTATCATGAACTTAGTCTAAATATTTACAATATGTCTTGTAGATCAAATAGCCAACGTAGTCCTCAACTTCAACGCGTTCCTAGAGAAAACCAAGCTGAAAGACGATGGTAGCAACTATACGGACTAGGTCCGGAACCTGAGGATCATCCTCATAGCTGCCAAGAAAGATTATGTCCTAAGAGCACCGCTGGGTGACGCACCTATTCTCCCTACAGAACAAGACGTTATGAACGCTTGGCAGTCACGCTGCGATGATTACTCCCTCGTTCAGTGCGGCATGCTTTACAGCTTAGAGCCGGGGCTCCAAAAACGTTTTGAGAGACATGGAGCATATGAGATGTTCGAAGAGCTGAAAATGGTTTTCCAAGCTCATGCCCGGGTCGAGAGATATGAAGTCTCCGATAAATTCTTTAGCTGTAAGATGGAGGAAAATGGCTCTGTCAGTGAGCACATACTCAAAATGTCTGGGTTGCACAACCGCTTGACTCAACTGGAAGTTAATCTCCCGGATGAAGCGGTCATTGACAGAATCCTCCAGTCGCTTCCACCTAGCTACAAAAGCTTTGTGATGAACTACAATATGCAGGGGATGGTGAAGACCATTCCTGAGGTATATGCTATGCTGAAATCAGCAGAGGTAGGAATCAAGAAGGAGCATCAAGTGTTGATGGTGAATAAAACCACTAAGTTCAAGAAGGGCAAGGGTAAAAAGAACTTCAAGAAGGATGGCAAGGAAGTTGCCGCGCCTGGTAAGCAAGTTGCCGGGAAGAAGCCAAAGAATGGACCCAAGCCCGAGACTGAGTGCTTTTATTGCAAGGGAAGTGGTCACTGGAAGCGGAACTGCCCCAAATACTTAGCGGACAAGAAGGCCGGCAAAACCAAAGGTATATGTGATATACATGTAATTGATGTGTACCTTACCAGTACTCGTAGTAGCTCTTGGGTATTTGATACCGGTGCAGTTGCTCACATTTGTAACTCAAAGCAGGAGCTGCGGAATAAACGGAGACTGGCGAAGGACGAGGTGACGATGCGCGTCGGGAATGGTTCCAAGGTCGATGTGATCGCCGTCGGCACGCTGCCTCTACATTTACCTACGGGATTAGTTTTAAACCTCAATAATTGTTATTTAGTGCCAAGTTTGAGCATGAACATTGTATCTGGATCTCGCTTAATTCGAGATGGCTACTCATTTAAATCCGAGAATAATGGTTGTTCTATTTATATGAGAGATATATTTTATGGTCATGCTCCGATGGTTAATGGTTTATTCTTGATGAATCTCGTACGTGATGATACACATATTCATAGTGTGAGTACCAAAAGAGTTAAAGTTGATAACAATAGTCCCACATACTTGTGGCACTGCCGCCATGGTCACATAGGTGTCAAACGCATGAAGAAGCTCCATACAGATGAACTTTTAGAGTCTCTTGATTATGAATCATTTGACACGTGCGAACCACGCCTCATGGGTAAAATGACCAAGACTCCGTTCTCAGGAACAATGGAGCGAGCAACCAACATATTGGAAATCATACATACCGATGTGTGCGGTCCAATGAGTGTTGAGGCTCGCGGTGGCTATCGTTATGTTCTCACCCTCATTGATGACTTGAGTAGATATGGGTATATCTACTTAATGAAACACAAGTCTGAGACCTTTGAAAAGTTCAAGGAATTTCAGAGTGAGGTTGAAAATCAACGTGAGAAAAAGATCAAGTTTCTACGATCAGATCGTGGAGGAGAATACTTGAGTCACGAATTTGGCACACACTTAAGAAAATGTGGAATAGTTTCACAACTCACGCCGCCTGGAACACCTCAGCGTAATGGTGTGTCCGAACGTCGTAATCGCACTCTATTAGATATGGTGCGATCTATGATGTCTCTTACCGACTTACCGCTATCTTTTTGGGGCTATGCTTTAGAGACTGCCGCATTCACTTTAAATAGGGCTCCGTCGAAATCCGTTGAGACGACACCGTATGAATTATGGTTTGGGAAGAAACCTAAGCTGTCATTTCTAAAATTTTGGGGATGCGATGCTTATGTCAAGAAGCTTCAACCAGAAAAGCTCGAACCCAAATCGGAAAAATGCGTCTTCATAGGATACCCTAAAGAAATTGTTGGGTATACCTTCTACCTCAGATCCGAAGGCAAGATCTTTGTTGCCAAGAATGGATCCTTTCTAGAGAAAGAGTTTCTCTCGAAAGAAGTAAGTGGGAGGAAAGTAGAACTTGATGAAGTGTTACCTCTTGAACCGGAAAATGGCGAAACTCAAGAGATCGTTCCTGAGGTGCCTGCACCGACTAGAGAGGAAATTAATGATGATGATCAAGACGCTTCTGATCAAGCTCCTACTGAAATTCGAAGGTCCACAAGGACACGTTCTGCACCAGAGTGGTACAGCAACCCTGTCTTGGAAATCATGTTGTTAGACAACGGTGAACCTTCGAACTATGAGGAAGCAATGGCGGGCCCGGATTCCGACAAATGGCTGGAAGCCATGAAATCCGAGATAGGATCCATGTATGAAAACGAAGTATGGACTTTGACTGACTTGCCCGTTGAGCGGCGAGCCATAGAAAATAAATGGATCTTTAAGAAGAAGACAGACGCAGATGGTAATGTGACCATCTATAAAGCTCGGCTTGTCGCTAAGGGTTATCGACAAGTTCAAGGAATTGACTACGATGAGACTTTCTCACCGGTAGCGAAGCTGAAGTCCGTCCGAATCATGTTAGCAATTGCCGCATACTATGATTATGAGATATGGCAAATGGACGTCAAAACGGCTTTCCTTAATGGTTTCCTTAAGGAAGAATTGTATATGATGCAGCCGGAAGGTTTTGTCGATCCTAAGAATGCTGACAAGGTGTGCAAGCTCCAACGCTCGATTTATGGGCTGGTGCAAGCATCTCGGAGTTGGAACATTCGCTTTGATGAGATGATCAAAGCGTTTGGGTTTACACAGACTTATGGAGAAGCCTGTGTTTACAAGAAAGTGAGTGGGAGCTCTGTAGCATTTCTCATATTATATGTAGACGACATACTTTTGATGGGAAATGATATAGAACTCTTGGACAGCATTAAGGCCTACTTGAATAAAAGTTTTTCAATGAAGGACCTTGGAGAAGCTGCTTAAATATTAGGCATCAAGATCTATAGAGATAGATCGAGACGCCTCATAGGTCTTTCACAAAGCACATACCTTGATAAGATATTGAAGAAATTCAATATGGATCAATCTAAGAAAGGGTTCTTACCTGTGTTACAAGGTGTGAAATTGAGCTCAGCTCAATGTCCGGCCACGGCAGAAGATATAGAAGAGATGAGTGTCATCCCCTATGCCTCAGCCATAGGTTCTATTATGTATGCCATGCTGTGTACCAGACCTGATGTAAACCTTGCCGTAAGTTTGGTAGGAAGGTACCAAAGTAATCCCGGCAAGGAACACTGGACAGCGGTCAAGAATTGTTGGAAATATGCCCTAGAGGCAATAATACAAGCATTATTATTATATTTCCTTATTCATGATAATTGTCTTTATTCGTGCTATAATTGTGTTAACCGGAAATCGTAATACATGTGTGAATAACAGACAACAACATGTCCCTAGTGAGCCTCTAGTTGACTAGCTCGTTGAACGACAGATAGTCATGGTTTCCTGACTATGGACATTGGCTGTCATCGATAACGGGATCACATCATTAGGAGAATGATGTGATGGACAAGACCCAATCCTAAACATAGCATAAGATCGCATAGTTCGTTTGCTAGAGTTATCCAATGTCAAGTATCCTTTCCTTAGACCATGAGATCGTGTAACTCCCGGATACCGTAGGAGTGCTTTGGGTGTGCCAAACGTCACAACGTAACTGGGTGACTATACAGGTATGCTACGGGTATCTCTGAAAGTGTCTGTTGGGTTGACATGGATCGAGACTGGGATTTGTCACTCCGCTTGACGGAGAGGTATCACCGGGCCCTCTCGGTAATGCATCATCATATGAGCTCAAGGTGATCAAAGTGTTTGATCACAAGGATCATGCATTACGGTACGAGAAAAGTGACTTGCCGATAACGAGATTGAACGAGGTACTGGGATACCGACGATCGAATCTCGGGCAAGTAAAATACCGATTGACGAAGGGAATCGTATACGGGATTAATTGAATCCTTGACATCGTGGTTCATCCGATGAGATCATCGTGGATCATGTGGGAGCCAACATGGGTATCCAGATCCCGCTGTTGGTTATTGCCCGAGAGCCGTCTCGGTCATGTCTGCATGTCTCCCGAACCCGTAGGGTCTACACACTTAAGGTTCGGTGGCGCTAGGGTTGTGAAGATATGTATATGCAGTAACCCGAATGTTGTTCAGAGTCCCGGATGAGATCCGGGACGTCACGAGGAGTTCCGGAATGGTCCGGAGGTAAAGAATTATATATAGGAAGTGCTGTTTCGGCCATCGGGACAAGTTTCGGGGTTATCGGTATTGTACCGGGACCACCGGAGGGGTCCCGGGGGTCCACCAGGTGGGGCCACCTGCCTTGGTGGGCCACATGGGCCTTAGGGGGTGCGCCTTGGCCTGCTTGGGCCAAGGGGAACCAGCCCCAAGGGCCCATGCGCCAAGGAAACTTGGAGAGGGGAGAGTCCAAAGAGGGGAAGGCACCTCCGAGGTGCCTTGGGGAGGATGGACTCCTCCCCCCCCTCTTGGCCGCACCCCTTCCTTGGAGGAAGGGGCAAGGCTGCGCCCTCCCCCCTCTAATGCACCTATATAAAGGGAGGGGAGGGAGGGGTGGCCGCACCCTAATACCCTGGCACTCCCTCCTCCCTGCAACACCTCCTCCTCCTCCCGTAGTTGCTTAGCGAAGCCCTGCCGGAGTTCTGCTGCATCCGCCACCACACCGTCGTGCTGGATCTTCCTCAACCTCTCCTTCCCCCTTGCTGGATCAAGAAGGAGGAGACGTCTCCCGTCCCGTACGTGTGTTTAACGCGGAGGTGCCGTCCGTTCGGTACTAGATCATCGGTGAATTGGATCACGGCAAGTACGACTACCTCATCCACGTTCACTCGAACGCTTCCGTTGCGATCTACAAAGTGGTATGTAGATGCTATCTAATCTGAATACTCGTTGCTAGATGAACTCATAGATGGATCTTGGTGAAACCGTAGGAAAAATTTTAATTTTCTGCAACGTTCCCCAACAGTGGCATCATGAGCTAGGTCTATGCGTAGTTCTTCTTGTGCGAGTAGAACACAATTTGTTGTGGGCGTAGATGTTGTCAACTCTTCTTGCCGTTACTAGTCAATCTTGATTCAGCGGTATTGTGGGATGAAGCGGCCCGGACCAACCTTACATGTACGCTTACGTGAGACCGGTTCCACCGACTAACATGCACTAGTTGCATAAGGTGGCTGGCGGGTGTCTGTCTCTCCTACTTTAGTTGGAGCGGATTCGATGAAAAGGGTCCTTATGAAGGGTAAATAGAAGTTGACAAATCACGTTGTGGTTTGAACGTAGGTAAGAAAACGTTCTTGCTAGAACCCTAATTCAGCCACGTAAAACTTGCAACAACAATTAGAGGACGTCTAACTTGTTTTTGCAGCAAGTGCTTTGTGATATGATATGGCCAAAGTTGTGATGTATGATTAATGATCTATATGTGATGTATGATATGTTCATGCTATTGTAATAGGAATCACGACTTGCATGTCGATGAGTATGACAACCGGCAGGAGCCATAGGAGTTGTCTTTTTTTTTGTATGACCTGCGTGTCATTGAGAATCGCCATGTAAGTTACTTTACTTTATTGCTAAACGCGTTAGACATAGTAGTAGAAGTAATAGTTGGCGAGCAACTTCATGGAGACACGATGATGAAGATCATGATGATGAAGATCATGGTGTCAAGCCGGTGACAAGATGATCATGGAGCCCCAAGATGGAGATCGAAGGAGCTATGTGATATTGGCCATATCATGTCACGTTTATTATTTGATTGCATGTGATGTTTATGATGTTTTGCATCTTGTTTACTTAGAACGACGGTAGTAAATAAGATGATCCCTCATAATAATTTCAAGAAAGTGTTCACCCTAACTGTGCACCGTTGCTAAGGTTCGTCGTTCCGAAGCACCACGTGATGATCGGGTGTGATAGGTCCTTACGTTCGCATACAACGGGTGTAAGCCAGATTTACACACGCAAAACACTTAGGTTGACTTGACGAGCCTAGCATGTACAGACATGGCCTCGGAACACAGAAGACCGAAAGGTCGAGCATGAGTCGTATAGAAGATACGATCAACATGAAGATGTTCACCGATGTTGGCTAGTCCGTCTCACGTGATGATCGGACACGGCCTAGTTGACTCGGATCATGTAATACTTAGATGACTAGAAGAGGGATGTCTATCTAAGTGGGAGTTCATTAAATAATTTGATTAAATGAACGTTATTATCATGAACTTAGTCTAAATATTTACAATATGTCTTATAGATCAAATGGCCAACGTAGTCCTCAACTTCAACGCGTTCCTAGAGAAAACCAAGCTGAAAGACGATGGTAGCAACTATACGGACTGGGTCCGGAACCTGAGGATTATCCTCATAGCTGCCAAGAAAGATTATGTCCTAAGAGCACCGCTGGGTGACGCACCTATTCTCCCTGCAGAACAAGACGTTATGAACGCTTGGCAGTCGCGATGCGATGATTACTCCCTCGTTCAGTGCGGCATGCTTTACAGCTTAGAGCCGGGGCTCCAAAAACGTTTTGAGAGACATGGAGCATATGGGATGTTCGAAGAGTTGAAAATGGTTTTCCAAGCTCATGCCCGGGTCGAGAGATATGAAGTCTCCGATAAATTCTTTAGCTGTAAGATGGAAGAAAATGGCTCTGTCAGTGAGCACATACTCAAAATGTCTGGGTTGCACAACCGCTTGACTCAACTGGAAGTTAATCTCCCGGATGAAGCGGTCATTGACAGAATCCTCCAGTCGCTTCCACCTAGCTACAAAAGCTTTGTGATGAACTACAATATGCAGGGGATGGTAAAGACCATTCCTGAGGTATATGCTATGCTGAAATCAGCAGAGGTAGAAATCAAGAAGGAGCATCAAGTGTTGATGGTGAATAAAACCACTAAGTTCGAGAAGGGCAAGGGTAAAAAGAACTTCAAGAAGGATGGCAAGGAAGTTGCCGCGCCCGGTAAGCAAGTTGCCGGGAAGAAGCCAAAGAATGGACCCAAGCCCGAGACTGAGTGCTTTTATTGCAAGGGAAGTGGTCACTGGAAGCGGAACTGCCCCAAATACTTAGCGGACAAGAAGGCCGGCAAAACCAAAGGAGCTGCGGAATAAACGGAGACTGGCGAAGGACGAGGTGACGATGCGCGTCGGGAATGGTTCCAAGGTCGATGTGATCACCGTCGGCACGCTGCCTCTACATTTACCTACGGGATTAGTTTTAAACCTCAATAATTGTTATTTAGTGCCAAGTTTGAGCATGAACATTGTATCTGGATCTCGCTTAATTCGAGATGGCTACTCATTTAAATCCGAGAATAATGGTTGTTCTATTTATATGAGAGATATGTTTTATGGTCATGCTCCGATGGTTAATGGTTTATTCTTGATGAATCTCGTACGTGATGATACACATATTCGTAGTGTGAGTACCAAAAGAGTTAAAGTTGATAACAATAGTCCCACATACTTGTGGCACTGCCGCCTTGGTCACATAGGTGTCAAACGCATGAAGAAGCTCCATACAGATGGACTTTTAGAGTCTCTTGATTATGAATCATTTGACACGTGCGAACCATGCCTCATGGGTAAAATGACCAAGACTCCGTTCTCAGGAACAATGGAGCGAGCAACCAACTTATTGGAAATCATACATACCGATGTGTGCGGTCCAATGAGTGTTGAGGCTCGCAGTGGCTATCGTTATGTTCTCACCCTCACTGATGACTTGAGTAGATATGGGTATATCTACTTAATGAAACACAAGTCTGAGACCTTTGAAAAGTTCAAGGAATTTCAGAGTGAGGTTGAAAATCAACATGAGAAAAAGATCAAGTTTCTACGATCAGATCGTGGAGGAGAATACTTGAGTCACGAATTTGGCACACACTTATGAAAATGTGGAATAGTTTCACAACTCACGCCGCCTGGAACACCTCAGCGTAATGGTGTGTTCGTACGTCGTAATCGCACTCTATTAGATATGGTGCGATCTATGATGTCTCTTACCGACTTACCGCTATCTTTTTGGGGCTATGCTTTAGAGACTGCCGCATTCACTTTAAATAGGGCTCCGTCGAAATCCGTTGAGACGACACCGTATGAATTATGGTTTGGGAAGAAACCTAAGCTGTTATTTCTAAAAGTTTGGGGATGCGATGCTTATGTCAAGAAACTTCAACCAGAAAAGCTCGAACCCAAATCGGAAAAATGCGGCTTCATAGGATACCCTAAAGAAACTGTTGGGTATACCTTCTACCTCAGATCCGAAGGCAAGATCTTTGTTGCCAAGAATGGATCCTTTCTAGAGAAAGAGTTTCTCTCGAAAGAAGTAAGTGGGAGGAAAGTAGAACTTGATGAAGTGTTACCTCTTGAACCGGAAAATGGCGAAACTCAAGAAATCGTTCCTGAGGTGCCTGCACCGACTAGAGAGGAAATTAATGATGATGATCAAGACGCTTCTGATCAAGCTCCTACTGAAATTCGAAGGTCCACAAGGACACGTTCTGCACCAGAGTGGTACGGCAACCCTGTCTTGGAAATCATGTTGTTAGACAACGGTGAACCTTCGAACTATGAGGAAGCAATGGCGGGCCCGGATTCCGACAAATGGCTGGAAGCCATGAAATCCGAGATAGGATCCATGTATGAAAACGAAGTATGGACTTTGACTGACTTGCCCGTTGAGCGGCGAGCCATAGAAAATAAATGGATCTTTAAGAAGAAGACAGACGCGGATGGTAATGTGACCATCTATAAAGCTCGGCTTGTCGCTAAGGGTTATCGACAAGTTCAAGGAATTGACTACGATAAGACTTTCTCACCGGTAGCGAAGCTGAAGTCCGTCCGAATCATGTTAGCAATTGCCGCATACTATGATTATGAGATATGGCAAATGGACGTCAAAACGGCATTCCTTAATGGTTTCCTTAAGGAAGAATTGTATATGATGCAGCTGGAAGGTTTTGTCGATCCTAAGAATGCTGACAAGGTATGCAAGCTCCAACGCTCAATTTATGGGCTGGTGCAAGCATCTCGGAGTTGGAACATTCGCTTTGATGAGATGATCAAAGCGTTTGGGTTTACACAGACTTATGGAGAAGCCTGTGTTTACAAGAAAGTGAGTGGGAGCTCTGTAGCATTTCTCATATTATATGTAGACGACATACTTTTGATGGGAAATGATATAGAACTCTTGGACAGCATTAAGGCCTACTTGAATAAAAGTTTTTCAATGAAGGACCTTGGAGAAGCTGCTTATATATTAGGCATCAAGATCTATAGAGATAGATCGAGACGCCTCATAGGTCTTTCACAAAGCACATACCTTGATAATATATTGAAGAAATTCAATATGGATCAATCTAAGAAAGGGTTCTTACCTGTGTTACAAGGTGTGAAATTGAGCTCAGCTCAATGTTCGACCACGGCAGAAGATATAGAAGAGATGAGTGTCATCCCCTATGCCTCAGCCATAGGTTCTATTATGTATGCCATGCTGTGTACCAGACCTGATGTAAACCTTGCCGTAAGTTTGGTAGGAAGGTACCAAAGTAATCCCGGCAAGGAACACTGGACAGCGGTCAAGAATATCCTGAAGTACCTGAAAAGGACTAAGGAAATGTTTCTCGTTTATGGAGGTGACGAAGAGCTCGTCGTAAAAGGTTACGTCGACGCTAGCTTCGACACAGATCTGGATGACTCTAAGTCACAAATCGGATACGTGTATATTTTGAATGGTGGGGCAGTAAGCTGGTGCAGTTGCAAGCAAAGCGTCGTGGCGGGATCTACATGTGAAGCGGAGTACATGGCAGCCTCGGAGGCAGCACATGAAGCAATTTGGGTGAAGGAGTTCATCACCGACCTCGGAGTCATACCCAATGTGTCGGGGCCAATCAAGCTCTTCTGTGACAACACTGGAGCTATTGCACTTGCAAAGGAGCCCAGGTTTCACAAGAAGACCAGGCACATCAAGCGTCACTTCAACTCCATTCGTGAAAATGTTCAAGATGGAGACATAGAAATTTGTAAAGTACACACGGATCTGAATGTCGCGGATCCGTTGACTAAACCTCTCCCTAAGGCAAAACATGATCAGCACCAAAACTCTATGGGTGTTCGATTCATCACAATGTAACTAGATTATTGACTCTAGTGCAAGTGGGAGACTGTTGGAAATATGCCCTAGAGGCAATAATAAAAGCATTATTATTATATTTCCTTATTCATGATAATTGTCTTTATTCGTGCTATAATTGTGTTAACCGGAAATCGTAATACATGTGTGAATAACAGACAACAACATGTCCCTAGTGAGCCTCTAGTTGACTAGCTCGTTGATCGATAGATAGTCATGGTTTCCTGACTATGGACATTGGATGTCATCGATAACGGGATCACATCATTAGGAGAATGATGTGATGGACAAGACCCAATCCTAAACATAGCATAAGATCGCATAGTTCGTTTGCTAGAGTTTTCCAATGTCAAGTATCCTTTCCTTAGACCATGAGATCGTGTAACTCCCGGATACCGTAGGAGTGCTTTGGGTGTGCCAAACGTCACAACGTAACTGGGTGACTATAAAGGTATGCTACGGGTATCTCTGAAAGTGTCTGTTGGGTTGACATGGATCGAGACTGGGATTTGTCACTCCGCTTGACGGAGAGGTATCACCGGGCCCTCTCGGTAATGCATCATCATATGAGCTCAAGGTGATCAAAGTGTTTGATCACAAGGATCATGCATTACGGTACGAGAAAAGTGACTTGCCGATAACGAGATTGAACGAGGTACTGGGATACCGACGATCGAATCTCGGGCAAGTAAAATACCGATTGACGAAGGGAATCGTATACGGGATTAATTGAATCCTTGACATCGTGGTTCATCCAATGAGATCATCGTGGATCATGTGGGAGCCAACATGGGTATCCAGATCCCGCTGTTGGTTATTGCCCGAGAGCCGTCTCGGTCATGTCTGCATGTCTCCCGAACCCGTAGGGTCTACACACTTAAGGTTCGGTGACGCTAGGGTTGTGAAGATATGTATATGCAGTAACCCGAATGTTGTTCGGAGTCCCGGATGAGATCCCGGACGTCACGAGGAGTTCCGGAATGGTCCGGAGGTAAAGAATTATATATAGGAAGTGTTGTTTCGGCCATCGGGACAAGTTTCGGGGTTATCGGTATTGTACCGGGACCACCGGAGGGGTCCCGGGGGTCCACCAGGTGGGGCCACCTGCCTTGGTGGGCCACATGGGCCTTAGGGGGTGCGCCTTGGCCTGCTTGGGCCAAGGGGAACCAGCCCCAAGGGCCCATGCGCCAAGGAAACTTGGAGAGGGGAGAGTCCAAAGAGGGGAAGGCACCTCCGAGGTGCCTTGGGGAGGATGGACTCCTCCCCACCTCTT
This sequence comes from Aegilops umbellulata, assembly GCA_032464435.1. NCBI lineage: Eukaryota > Viridiplantae > Streptophyta > Magnoliopsida > Poales > Poaceae > Aegilops > Aegilops umbellulata. The sequence goes on from CP136059.1 coordinate 258,956,262, forward strand.
GGCCGCACCCCTTCCTTGGAGGAAGGGGAAAGGATGCGCCCTCCCCCCCTCTAATGCACCTATATAAAGGGAGGGGAGGGAGGGGTGGCCGCACCCTAATACCCTGGCACTCCCTCCTCCCTGCAACACCTCCTCCTCCTCCCGTAGTTGCCTAGCGAAGCCCTGCCGGAGTTCTGCTGCATCCGCCACCACACCGTCGTGCTGGATCTTCCTCAACCTCTCCTTCCCCCTTTATGGATCAATAAGGAGGAGATGTCTCCCGTCCCGTACGTGTGTTGAACGCGGAGGTGCCGTCCGTTCGGTACTAGATCATCGGTGAATTGGATCACGGCAAGTACGACTACCTCATCCACGTTCACTCGAACGCTTCCGTTGCGATCTACAAAGTGGTATGCAGATGCTATCTAATCTGAATACTCGTTGCTAGATGAACTCATAGATGGATCTTGGTGAAACCGTAGGAAATTTTTTATTTTCTGCAACGTTCCCCAACAGTGGCATCATGAGCTAGGTCTATGCGTAGTTCTTCTTGTGCGAGTAGAACACAATTTGTTGTGGGCGTAGATGTTGTCAACTCTTCTTGCCGTTACTAGTCAATCTTGATTCAGCGGTATTGTGGGATGAAGCAACCCGGACCAACCTTACACGTATGCTTACGTGAGACCGGTTCCACCGACTAACATGCACTAGTTGCATAAGGTGGCTGGCGGGTGTCTGTCTCTCCTACTTTAGTTGGAGCGGATTCGATGAAAAGGGTCCTTATGAAGGGTAAATAGAAGTTGACAAATCACGTTGTGGTTTGAACGTAGGTAAGAAAACGTTCTTGCTAGAACCCTAATTCAGCCACGTAAAACTTGCAACAACAATTAGAGGACGTCTAACTTGTTTTTGCAGCAAGTGCTTTGTGATATGATATGGCCAAAGTTGTGATGTATGATGAATGATCTATATGTGATGTATGAGATGTTCATGCTATTGTAATAGGAATCACGACTTGCATGTCGATGAGTACGACAACCGGCAGGAGCCATAGGAGTTGTCTTTTTTTTTGTATGACCTGCGTGTCATTGAGAATCGCCATGTAAGTTACTTTACTTTATTGCTAAACGCGTTAGACATAGTAGTAGAAGTAATAGTTGGCGAGCAACTTCATGGAGACACGATGATGAAGATCATGATGATGAAGATCATGGTGTCAAGCCGGTGACAAGATGATCATGGAGCCCCAAGATGGAGATCGAAGGAGCTATGTGATATTGGCCATATCATGTCACGTTTATTATTTGATTGCATGTGATGTTTATGATGTTTTGCATCTTGTTTACTTAGAACGACGGTAGTAAATAAGATGATCCCTCATAATAATTTCAAGAAAGTGTTCACCCTAATTGTGCACCGTTGCTAAGGTTCGTCGTTCCGAAGCACCACATGATGATCGGGTGTGATAGGTCCTTACGTTCGCATACAACGGGTGTAAGCCAGATTTACACACGCAAAACACTTAGGTTGACTTGACGAGCCTAGCATGTACAGACATGGCCTCGGAACACAGAAGACCGAAAGGTCGAGCATGAGTCGTATAGAAGATACGATCAACATGAAGATGTTCACCGATGTTGGCTAGTCCGTCTCACGTGATGATCGGACACGGCCTAGTTGACTCGGATCATGTAATACTTAGATGACTAGAAGAGGGATGTCTATCTAAGTGGGAGTTCATTAAATAATTTGATTAAATGAACGTTATTATCATGAACTTAGTCTAAATATTTACAATATGTCTTATAGATCAAATGGCCAACATAGTCCTCAACTTCAACGCGTTCCTAGAGAAAACCAAGCTGAAAGACGATGGTAGCAACTATACGGACTGGGTCCGGAACCTGAGGATTATCCTCATAGCTGCCAAGAAAGATTATGTCCTAAGAGCACCGCTGGGTGACGCACCTATTCTCCCTGCAGAACAAGACGTTATGAACGCTTGGCAGTCGCGATGCGATGATTACTCCCTCGTTCAGTGCGGCATGCTTTACAGCTTAGAGCCGGGGCTCCAAAAACGTTTTGAGAGACATGGAGCATATGGGATGTTCGAAGAGTTGAAAATGGTTTTCCAAGCTCATGCCCGGGTCGAGAGATATGAAGTCTCCGATAAATTCTTTAGCTGTAAGATGGAGGAAAATGGCTCTGTCAGTGAGCACATACTCAAAATGTCTGGGTTGCACAACCGCTTGACTCAACTAGAAGTTAATCTCCCGGATGAAGCGGTCATTGACAGAATCCTCCAGTCGCTTCCACCTAGATACAAAAGCTTTGTGATGAACTACAATATGCAGGGGATGGTAAAGACCATTCCTGAGGTATATGCTATGCTGAAATCAGCAGAGGTAGAAATCAAGAAGGAGCATCAAGTGTTGATGGTGAATAAAACCACTAAGTTCAAGAAGGGCAAGGGTAAAAAGAACTTCAAGAAGGATGGCAAGGAAGTTGCCGCGCCCGGTAAGCAAGTTGCCGGGAAGAAGCCAAAGAATGGACCCAAGCCCGAGACTGAGTGCTTTTATTGCAAGGGAAGTGGTCACTGGAAGCGGAACTGCCCCAAATACTTAGCGGACAAGAAGGCCGGCAAAACCAAAGGAGCTGCGGAATAAACGGAGACTGGCGAAGGACGAGGTGACGATGCGCGTCGGGAATGGTTCCAAGGTCGATGTGATCACCGTCGGCACGCTGCCTCTACATTTACCTACGGGATTAGTTTTAAACCTCAATAATTGTTATTTAGTGCCAAGTTTGAGCATGAACATTGTATCTGGATCTCGCTTAATTCGAGATGGCTACTCATTTAAATCCGAGAATAATGGTTGTTCTATTTATATGAGAGATATGTTTTATGGTCATGCTCCGATGGTTAATGGTTTATTCTTGATGAATCTCGTACGTGATGATACACATATTCATAGTGTGAGTACCAAAAGAGTTAAAGTTGATAACAATAGTCCCACATACTTGTGGCACTGCCGCCTTGGTCACATAGGTGTCAAACGCATGAAGAAGCTCCATACAGATGGACTTTTAGAGTCTCTTGATTATGAATCATTTGACACGTGCGAACCATGCCTCATGGGTAAAATGACCAAGACTCCGTTCTCAGGAACAATGGAGCGAGCAACCAACTTATTGGAAATCATACATACCGATGTGTGCGGTCCAATGAGTGTTGAGGCTCGCAGTGGCTATCATTATGTTCTCACCCTCACTGATGACTTGAGTAGATATGGGTATATCTACTTAATGAAACACAAGTCTGAGACCTTTGAAAAGTTCAAGGAATTTCAGAGTGAGGTTGAAAATCAACATGAGAAAAAGATCAAGTTTCTACGATCAGATCGTGGAGGAGAATACTTGAGTCACGAATTTGGCACACACTTAAGAAAATGTGGAATAGTTTCACAACTCACGCCGCCTGGAACACCTCAGCGTAATGGTGTGTTCGAACGTCGTAATCGCACTCTATTAGATATGGTGCGATCTATGATGTCTCTAACCGACTTACCGCTATCTTTTTGGGGCTATGCTTTAGAGACTGCCGCATTCACTTTAAATAGGGCTCCGTCGAAATCCGTTGAGACGACACCGTATGAATTATGGTTTGGGAAGAAACCTAAGCTGTCATTTCTAAAAGTTTGGGGATGCGATGCTTATGTCAAGAAACTTCAACCAGAAAAGCTCGAACCCAAATCGGAAAAATGCGTCTTCATAGGATACCCTAAAGAAACTGTTGGGTATACCTTCTACCTCAGATCCGAAGGCAAGATCTTTGTTGCCAAGAATGGATCCTTTCTAGATAAAGAGTTTCTCTCGAAAGAAGTAAGTGGGAGGAAAGTAGAACTTGATGAAGTGTTACCTCTTGAACCGGAAAATGGCGAAACTCAAGAAATCGTTCCTGAGGTGCCTGCACCGACTAGAGAGGAAATTAATGATGATGATCAAGACGCTTCTGATCAAGCTCCTACTGAAATTCAAAGGTCCACAAGGACACGTTCTGCACCAGAGTGGTACGGCAACCCTGTCTTGGAAATCATGTTGTTAGACAACGGTGAACCTTCGAACTATGAGGAAGCAATGGCGGGCCCGGATTCCGACAAATGGCTGGAAGCCATGAAATCCGAGATAGGATCCATGTATGAAAACGAAGTATGGACTTTGACTGACTTGCCCGTTGAGCGGCGAGCCATAGAAAATAAATGGATCTTTAAGAAGAAGACAGACGCGGATGGTAATGTGACCATCTATAAAGCTCGGCTTGTCGCTAAGGGTTATCGACAAGTTCAAGGAATTGACTACGATGAGACTTTCTCACCGGTAGCGAAGCTGAAGTCCGTCCGAATCAAGTTAGCAATTGTCGCATACTATGATTATGAGATATGGCAAATGGACGTCAAAACGGCATTCCTTAATGGTTTCCTTAAGGAAGAATTGTATATGATGCAGCCGGAAGGTTTTGTCGATCCTAAGAATGCTGACAAGGTATGCAAGCTCCAACGCTCGATTTATGGGCTGGTGCAAGCATCTCGGAGTTGGAACATTCGCTTTGATGAGATGATCAAAGCGTTTGGGTTTACACAGACTTATGGAGAAGCCTGTGTTTACAAGAAAGTGAGTGGGAGCTCTGTAGCATTTCTCATATTATATGTAGACGACATACTTTTGATGGGAAATGATATAGAACTCTTGGACAGCATTAAGGCCTACTTGAATAAAAGTTTTTCAATGAAGGACCTTGGAGAAGCTGCTTATATATTAGGCATCAAGATCTATAGAGATAGATCGAGACGCCTCATAGGTCTTTCACAAAGCACATACCTTGATAATATATTGAAGAAATTCAATATGGATCAATCTAAGAAAGGGTTCTTACCTGTGTTACAAGGTGTGAAATTGAGCTCAGCTCAATGTTCGACCACGGCAGAAGATATAGAAGAGATGAGTGTCATCCCCTATGCCTCAGCCATAGGTTCTATTATGTATGCCATGCTGTGTACCAGACCTGATGTAAACCTTGCCGTAAGTTTGGTAGGAAGGTACCAAAGTAATCCCGGCAAGGAACACTGGACAGCGGTCAAGAATATCCTGAAGTACCTGAAAAGGACTAAGGAAATGTTTCTCGTTTATGGAGGTGACGAAGAGCTCGTCGTAAAAGGTTACGTCGACGCTAGCTTCGACACAGATCTGGATGACTCTAAGTCACAAATCGGATACGTGTATATTTTGAATGGTGGGGCAGTAAGCTGGTGCAGTTGCAAGCAAAGCGTCGTGGCGGGATCTACATGTGAAGCGGAGTACATGGCAGCCTCGGAGGCAGCACATGAAGCAATTTGGGTGAAGGAGTTCATCACCGACCTCGGAGTCATACCCAATGCGTCGGGGCCAATCAAGCTCTTCTGTGACAACACTGGAGCTATTGCACTTGCAAAGGAGCCCAGGTTTCACAAGAAGACCAGGCACATCAAGCGTCGCTTCAACTCCATTCGTGAAAATGTTCAAGATGGAGACATAGAAATTTGTAAAGTACACACGGATCTGAATGTCGTGGATCCGTTGACTAAACCTCTCCCTAAGGCAAAACATGATCAGCACCAGAACTCTATGGGTGTTCGATTCATCACAATGTAACTAGATTATTGACTCTAGTGCAAGTGGGAGACTGTTGGAAATATGCCCTAGAGGCAATAATAAAAGCATTATTATTATATTTCCTTATTCATGATAATTGTCTTTATTCGTGCTATAATTGTGTTAACCGGAAATCGTAATACATGTGTGAATAACAGACAACAACATGTCCCTAGTGAGCCTCTAGTTGACTAGCTCGTTGATCGACAAATATTCATGGTTTCCTGACTATGGACATTGGATGTCATCGATAATGGGATCACATCATTAGGAGAATGATGTGATGGACAAGACCCAATCCTAAACATAGCATAAGATCGCATAGTTCGTTTGCTAGAGTTATCCAATGTCAAGTATCCTTTCCTTAGACCATGAGATCGTGTAACTCTCGGATACCGTAGGAGTGCTTTGGGTGTGCCAAACGTCACAACGTAACTGGGTGACTATAAAGGTATGCTACGGGTATTTCTGAAAGTGTCTGTTGGGTTGACATGGATCGAGACTGGGATTTGTCACTCCGCTTGACGGAGAGGTATCACCGGGCCCTCTCGGTAATGCATCATCATATGAGCTCAAGGTGATCAAAGTGTTTGATCACAAGGATCATGCATTACGGTACGAGAAAAGTGACTTGCCGATAACGAGATTGAACGAGGTACTGGGATACCGACGATCGAATCTCGGGCAAGTAAAATACCGATTGACGAAGGGAATCGTATACGGGATTAATTGAATCCTTGACATCGTGGTTCATCCGATGAGATCATCGTGGAGCATGTGGGAGCCAACATGGGTATCCAGATCCCGCTGTTGGTTATTGCCCGAGAGCCGTCTCGGTCATGTCTGCATGTCTCCCGAACCCGTAGGGTTTACACACTTAAGGTTCGGTGACGCTAGGGTTGTGAAGATATGTATATGCAGTAACCCGAATGTTGTTCGGAGTCCCGGATGAGATCCCGGACGTCACGAGGAGTTCCGGAATGGTACGGAGGTAAAGAATTATATATAGGAAGTGCTGTTTCGGCCATCGGGACAAGTTTCGGGGTTATCGGTATTGTACCGGGACCACCGGAGGGGTCCCGGGGGTCCACCAGGTGGGGCCACCTGCCTTGGTGGGCCACATGGGCCTTAGGGGGTGCGCCTTGGCCTGCTTGGGCCAAGGGGAACCAGCCCCAAGGGCCCATGCGCCAAGGAAACTTGGAGAGGGGAGAGTCCAAAGAGGGGAAGGCACCTCCGAGGTGCCTTGGGGAGGATGGACTCCTCCCCCCCTCTTGGCCGCACCCCTTACTTGGAGGAACGGGCAAGGCTGCGCCCTCCCCCCCTCTAATGCACCTATATAAAGGGAGGGGAGGGAGGGGTGGCCGCACCCTAATACCCTGGCACTCCCTCCTCCCTGCAACACCTCCTCCTCCTCCCGTAGTTGCTTAGCGAAGCCCTGCCGGAGTTCTGCTGCATCCACCACCACACCGTCGTGCTGGATCTTCCTCAACCTCTCCTTCCCCCTTGCTGGATCAAGAAGGAGGAGATGTCTCCCGTCCCGTACGTGTGTTGAACGCGGAGGTGCCGTCCGTTCGGTACTAGATCATCGGTGAATTGGATCACGGCAAGTACGACTACCTCATCCACGTTCACTCGAACGCTTCCGTTGCGATCTACAAAGTGGTATGTAGATGCTATCTAATCTGAATACTCGTTGCTAGATGAACTCATAGATGGATCTTGGTGAAACCGTAGGAAAAATTTTAATTTTCCGCAACGTTCCCCAACAAGAATATCCTGAAGTACCTAAAAAGGACTAAGGAAATGTTTCTCGTTTATGGAGGTGACGAAGAGCTCGTCGTAAAAGGTTACGTCGACGCTAGCTTCGACACAGATCTGGATGACTCTAAGTCACAAACCGGATACGTGTATATTTTGAATGGTGGGGCAGTAAGCTGGTGCAGTTGCAAGCAAAGCGTCGTGGCGGGATCTACATGTCAAGCGGAGTACATGGCAGCCTCGGAGGCAGCACATGAAGCAATTTGGGTGAAGGAGTTCATCACCGACCTCGGAGTCATACCCAATGCGTCGGGGCCAATCAAGCTCTTCTGTGACAACACTGGAGCTATTGCACTTGCAAAGGAGCCCAGGTTTCACAAGAAGACCAGGCACATCAAGCGTCGCTTCAACTCCATTCGTGAAAATGTTCAAGATGGAGACATAGAAATTTGTAAAGTACACACGGATCTGAATGTCGCGGATCCGTTGACTAAACCTCTCCCTAAGGAAAAACATGATCAGCACTAGAACTCTATGGGTGTTCGATTCATCACAATGTAACTAGATTATTGACTCTAGTGCAAGTGGGAGACTGTTGGAAATATGCCCTAGAGGCAATAATAAAAGCATTATTATTATATTTCCTTATTCATGATAATTGTCTTCATTCGTGCTATAATTGTGTTAACCGGAAATCGTAATACATGTGTGAATAACAGACAACAACATGTCCCTAGTGAGCCTCTAGTTGACTAGCTCGTTGATCGACAGATAGTCATGGTTTCCTGACTATGGACATTGGATGTCATCGATAACGGGATCACATCATTAGGAGAATGATGTGATGGATAAGACCCAATCCTAAACATAGCATAAGATCGCATAGTTCGTTTGCTAGAGTTATCCAATGTCAAGTATCCTTTCCTTAGACCATGAGATCGTGTAACTCCCGGATACCGTAGGAGTGCTTTGGGTGTGCCAAACGTCACAACGTAACTGGGTGACTATAAAGGTATGCTACGGGTATCTCTGAAAGTGTCTGTTGGGTTGACATGGATCGAGACTGGGATTTGTCACTCCGCTTGACGGAGAGGTATCACCGGGCCCTCTCGGTAATGCATCATCATATGAGCTCAAGGTGATCAAAGTGTTTGATCACAAGTATCATGCATTACGGTACGAGAAAAGTGACTTGCCGATAATGAGATTGAACGAGGTACTGGGATACCGACGATCGAATCTCGGGCAAGTAAAATACCGATTGACGAAGGGAATCGTATACGGGATTAATTGAATCCTTGACATCGTGGTTCATCCGATGAGATCATCGTAGAGCATGTGGGAGCCAACATGGGTATCCAGATCCCGCTGTTGGTTATTGCCCGAGAGCCGTCTCGGTCATGTCTGCATGTCTCCCGAACCCGTAGGGTCTACACACTTAAGGTTCGGTGACGCTAGGGTTGTGAAGATATGTATATGCAGTAACCTGAATGTTGTTCGGAGTCCCGGATGAGATCCCGGACGTCACGAGGAGTTCCGGAATGGTCCGGAGGTAAAGAATTATATATAGGAAGTGTTGTTTCGGCCATCGGGACAAGTTTCGGGGTTATCGCTATTGTACCGGGACCACCGGAGGGGTCCCGGGGGTCCACCAGGTGGGGCCACCTGCCTTGGTGGGCCACATGGGCCTTAGGGGGTGCGCCTTGGCCTGCTTGGGCCAAGGGGAACCAGCCCCAAGGGCCCATGCGCCAAGGAAACTTGGAGAGGGGAGAGTCCAAAGAGGGGAAGGCACCTCCGAGGTGCCTTGGGGAGGATGGACTCCTCCCCCCCTCTTGGCTGCACCCCTTCCTTGGAGGAAGGGGCAAGGCTGCGCCCTCCCCCCCTCTAATGCACCTATATAAAGGGAGGGGAGGGAGGGGTGGCCGCACCCTAATACCCTGGCACTCCCTCCTCCCTGCAACACCTCCTCCTCCTCCCGTAGTTGCTTAGCGAAGCCCTGCCGGAGTTCTGCTGCATCCACCACCACACCGTCGTGCTGGATCTTCCTCAACCTCTCCTTCCCCCTTGCTGGATCAAGAAGGAGGAGACGTCTCCCATCCCGTACGTGTGTTGAACGCGGAGGTGCCGTCCGTTCGGTACTAGATCATCGGTGAATTGGATCACGGCAAGTACGACTACCTCATCCACGTTCACTCGAACGCTTCCATTGCGATCTACAAAGTGGTATGTAGATGCTATCTAATCTGAATACTCGTTGCTATATGAACTCATAGATGGATCTTGGTGAAACCGTAGGAAAAATTTTAATTTTCTGCAACGTTCCCCAACAGTAATAGGAATCACGAGTTGCATGTTGATGACTATGACAATCGGCAGGAGCCATAGGAGTTGTCTTAATTTATTTATGACCTGTGTGTCAACATAAACGTCATGTAATTACTTTACTTTATTGCTAAACCGTAAGCCATAGTAGTAGAAGTAATAGTTGGCGAGACAACTTCATGAAGACACGATGATGGAGATCATGGTGTCATGCCGGTGACGATAATGATCATGGCGCCTCGAAGATGGAGATCAAAAGGAGAAAAATGATATTGGCCATATCATGTCACTATTTGATTGCATGTGATGTTTATAACGTTTTACATCTTATTTGCTTAGAACGACGGTAGCTTAAATAAGATGATCCCTCGCAATAATTTCAAGAAAGTGTTCCCCCTAATTGTGCACCATTGCTAAGGTCCGTTGTTCCGAAGCACCACGTGATGATCGGGTGTGATTGGTTCTAACGTTCGCAAACAACGGGTGTAAGCCAGCTTTACACACGCAATACACTTAGGTTGACTTGACGAGCCTAGCATGTACGGACATGGCCTCGGAACACGGAAGATCAAAAGGTCAAACATGAGTCGTATACAAGATACAATCAACATGAAGATGTTCACCGATGATGACTAGTCCGTCTCACGTGATGATCGGACACGGCCTAGTTGACTCGGATCATGTATCACTTAGATGACTAGAGGGATGTGAGTCTGAGTAGGAGTTCATTAAATAATTTGATTATATGAACTTAATTATCATGAACATAGTCTAAAAATCTTTGCAATATGTCTTGTAGATCAAATGGCCCACGCTTATGTTGCCCTCAACTTCAACGCGTTCCTAGAGAAAACCAAGCTGAAAGACGATGGTAGAAACTACACGGACTGGGTCCGTAACCTGAGGGTTATCCTCATAGCTGCCAAGAAAGCATATGTCCTTGAAGCACCGCTAGGTGAAGCACATGTTTTCCCAGCAACTCAAGACGTTATGAACGCCTGGAAGTCGCGTAGTGATGATTACTCCCTGGTTCCGTGCCACATGCTTTACAGCTTAGAGCCGGGGCTCCAAAAGCGTTTTGAGCAGCACAAAGCATATGAGATGTTACAAGAGCTGAAAATGGTTTTGCAAGCTCATGACCGGGTCGAGAGATATGAAGTCTTCGACAAGTTCCACAGTTGTAAGATGGAGGAGAATAGTTCTGTCAGCGAGCACATACTCTAAATGTCTGGGTTGCACAACCGCTTGTCTCAGCTGGGAGTTAATCTCCCGGATGACGCGGTCGTTGACAGAATCCTTTAGTCGCTCCCACCTAGCTAGAAGAGCTTTGTGATGAATTTCAATATGCAGGGGATGGAGAAAACCATTCCCGAGGTATACTCAATGCTGAAATCAGCGGAGGTGGAGATCAAAAAGGAACATCAAGTGTTGATGGTCAATAAAACCACTAGTTTCAAGAAAGGGAAGGGTAAGAAGAACTTCAAGAAGGACGACAAGGGAGTTTCCGCGCCCGGTAAGCCAGTTGCCGGGAAGAAGCCAAAGCATGGACCCAAACCTGAGACTGAGTGCTTTTATTGCAAGGGAAACGGTCACTGGAAGCGGAACTGCCCCAAGTACTTAACGGATAAGAAGGCCGACAATACCAAAGGTATATATGATATACATGTTATTGATGTGTACCTTACCAGCACTCGTAGTAGCTCCTGGGTATTTGATACTCAAAATAGGAGCTGCGGAATAAGCGGAGACTGGCGAAGGACGAGGTGACGATGCGCGTCGGGAATGGTTCCAAGGTCGATGTGATCGCCATCGGCACACTACCTCTACATTTACCTACGGGATTAGTTTTATACCTCAATAATTGTTATTTAGTGCCAGCTTTAAGCATGAACATTGTATCTGGATCTCGCTTAATGCGAGATGGCTACTCATTTAAATATGAGAATAATGGTTGTTCTATTTATATGAGAGACATGTTTTATGGTCATGCCCCACTGGTCAATGGTTTATTCTTAGTTAGTCTCAAACGTGATGTTACACACATTCATAGTGTGAATGCCAAAAGATGTAAAGTTGATAATGATAGTCCCACATACTTGTGGCACTGCCGCCTTGGTCACATTGGTGTCAAACGCATGAAGAAACTCCATGCAGATGGACTTTTGGAGTCTCTTGATTATGAATCATTTGACACGTGCGAACCATGCCTCATGGGCAAAATGACCAAGACTCCATTCTCCAAAACAATGGAGCGAGCAACCAACTTATTTGAAATCATACATACTGATGTGTGCGGTCCAATGAGTGTTGAGGCTCGCGGTGGTTATCATTATGTTCTCACCCTCACTGATGACTTAAGTAGATATGGGTATGTCTACTTAATGAAACACAAGTCTGAGAGCTTTGAAAAGTTCAAGGAATTTCAGAGTGAGGTTGAGAATCAACATGACAGGAAAATAAAGTTCTTACAATCAGATTGTGGAGGGGAATATTTGAGTCACGAAGATGGGCCACACTTAAGGAAATGTGGAATTGTTTCACAACTCACGCCGCCTGGAACACCTCAGCGCAGTGGTGTGTCTGAACGTCGTAATCGCACTCTATTAGATATGGTGCGATCTATGATGTCTCTTACCGATCTACCGCTATCATTTTGGGGTTATGCTTTAGAGACTGCCGCATTCACTTTAAATAGGGCTCTGTCGAAATCCGTTGAGACGACACCGTATGAATTATGGTTTGGGAATAAAACTAAGCTGCCGTTTCTAAAAGTTTGGGGATGCGATGCTTATGTCAAGAAACTTCAACCTGAAAAGCTCGAACCCAAGTCGAAAAAATGCGTCTTCATAGGATACCCGAAGGAAACTATTGGGTATACCTTCTACCTCAGATCCAAAGGCAAGATCTTTGTTGCCAAGAATGGATCCTTTCTAGAGAAGGAGTTTCTCTCGAAAGAAGTAAGTGGGAGGAAAGTAGAACTTGATGAAGTATTGCCTCTTGAACCAGAAAGTAGCGCAGCTCAAGAAAATGTTTCTGTGGTGCCTGCACCGACTAGAGAGGAAGTTAATGATGATGATCAAGGAACTTCAGATCAAGTTACTACTGAACTTCGTAGGTCCACAAGGCATGTTCCACACCAGAATGGTATGGCAACCGTGTCCTAGAAATAATGTTGTTGGACAACGGTGAACCTTCGAACTATGAGCAAGCGATGGCGGGCCCAGATTCCAACAAATGGCTTGAAGCCATGCACTCCGAGATAGGATCCATGTATGAAAACAAAGTATGGACTTTGACAGACTTGTCCGATGATCAGCGAGCCATAGAAAATAAATGGATCTTTAAGAAGAAGACGGACGTGGATGGCAATGTGACCATCTATAAAGCTCAGCTTGTCGCTAAGGGTTATCGACAAGTTCAAGGGGTTGACTACAATGAGACCTTCTCACCCGTAGTGAAGCTGAAATCTTTCCGAATCATGTTAGCAATTGCCGCATTCTATGATTATGAGATATGGCAAATGGACGTCAAAATGGCATTCCTTAATGGTTGCCTTAAGGAAGAATTGTATATGATGCAGCCGGAAGGTTTTGTCGATCCTAAGAATGCTGACAAGGTATGCAAGCTCCAACGCTCAATCTATGGGCTGGTGCAAGCATCTCGGAGTTGGAACATTCACTTTGATGAGATGATCAAAGCGTTTGGGTTTACGCAGATTTATGGAGAAGCCTGTGTTTACAAGAAAGTGAGTGGGAGCTCTGTAGCATTTCTGATATTATATGTGGATGACATACTATTGATGGAAAATGATATAGAACTCTTGGAAAGCATAAAGGCCTACTTGAATAAGTGTTTTTCAATGAAGGACCTTGGAGAAGCTGCTTATATACTAGGCATCAAGATCTATAGAGATAGATCGAGACGCCTCATTGGTCTTTCACAAAGCATGTACCTTGAGAAGATATTGAAGAAGTTCAATATGGATCAGTCCAAGAAGGGGTTCTTACCTGTATTACAAGGTGTGAGATTGAGCACGGCTCAATGCCCGACCACGGCAGAAGATAGAGAAAAGATGAGTGTCATCCCCTATGCCTCGGCCATAGGGTCTATTATGTATGCCATGCTGTGTACCAGTGTGGCACCCCGTCTCAGAGCGACCAGTTTACCATGCATTGCCAGCCCAGAGACCATGTCTTCTGGCAACACACAACATCTTGGTATAGAAAACAACTGCTTTATTGATGCTAGCGGAACAGAGTTTATATTACAATAGCTGTCGAGGCCAAGCGACACACCTGGTGTGGCAAAACAATATGTACATTATTTAGTGAACATAAAGGGGCCTCGATCAGAAAAACTACGTGTCAGCGGGATAACGTCGTAGCGGAAGCTCCATATCACAGGGACACCGATGTGGACACGATCTAGACTCGAGCAGCGCTCCTCTCCAACGAGACTTTCCTGAAATCTGGCATGACACGCCAGGTCAGTACATTGAATGTGCTTGTAAGCTCACAACAAGCATAATCATAATGACAAACAATATCACGATACTTAACCAATTATTAATAATGCAACACTATATGTCAAACATGCTGTGATCATGCTCGAACGTCCCTCGGGACAACTTACCAACCGTGATCATTCTCGGATCACAAACAAGCCACCAATGTGGTCTTAACAAGAGTAACTCGTGATCCTTGCGGCGATCACAACCACGACCAATATCTGGCCCCGAATATTTCGATGGCGTTTCTACCATCCTCAACAATGCAAAGTTCATAGCTTAGTGTGCAAATTTTACTAAACGTTGACTCATGGTGGGACCTACTACGAGGTGTCCGTGACCGTGGACTCGGTTATCGATAGATTATACACTCTGCAGAGGTAGCACACTGTACCCACACCACGGAACCCATGGCCTCGCACTACCATTCGGGTGGACCAACGACATTCCGACGAAACCCTTCCATTGCCATCACACTCTCCCGGCCACTCGGACCCAATCCCCATCGGGCTAGTCCTGGGTGGTCCCGTGTCTACCAAAGACACACCGACCACCGTCGTGGCCAAAACTATCCCACTCGGGGACCCGGTACCATAATCTCAACAATGGGCACACAAGGTTATGCCTGCTTACCGGGCCAGGGTAAGCACAATGTAACCTTCCCTAGTTGGAGGCACCGACCAGAGGCAATGTCAATGGAACGAATCAAGGCCTTCCCACAAAGGCAAATGTGGTTGCACTGGGAAAAACTCGATTCAGTGGCACCATGACCCAGTCAACGGTATATTCAAGTTGAGTTATATTTAGGTTCAACTTAAAATGAAAATGAACGGTGTCATAGCATGCCATAAAATGCAAAACTACACATGCATCACTTAATAACGAAAATGACCGATGTCATCCATATTCACACTAAGCATAAACATCAACAACTCGTATTACTTTGCTGATCAAGATAAGTCACATATTAACCAAAATATTTTGCAGCAAGTTTTATTATTTTCTCATGCAAGAACGTAACTCCGATTAATTTCTCATATGACTAACAAAGATTTTACCACACACAAATCCTAATTTCTTTACCAACCAAGTGAGGTTCAAACATTCTGTAAGTCAAGTAAAATGACTAAACAAGTACTTAACAGAATATTTTCTAGCAAAATTTTATCATTTTATTTATGCAAGAACATAACTTTAAATAATTAATAACATGCATAACAAAAATTATTTCTATCATCACCACAAATAGATCCTAGCTTTGCTTCACCAACTAAGCTAATTTCCACATTCTGTAAATCAAGCATATTAACTAGCAAACACTTAACAGAATATAAATAACACAATAGTTATTTAAATGCATGGATTAATCATTTCATTCAAGTAAGAACATCATAAATATTGAAATAACACCATGAAAATGTGCTGTGGCTTGCCTTAGTGCAGATGAGGTTCACAAGTCTTCTGGTGATCCTCAAGACAAGCCTCACCCTCTGAAAATAATTTTAAACACAAAAAGAAAATATCAAGAACACTCCTGAAAATCACCAGAGATTCTAAACAGCTCAGAAAAATCTCATCTTTGGTGAGTTGCTAGATTTCTTTGCAAAGAACAAGATGCAAAAAGAATCAATTCATTTGGACTTATGGTTGAGGAGTTATGGCTGTTTGAAGTGTTCTGTAAATTCAAATGAATTTGAATAAAAATAAACAGGCTGGGGGGGTGACGTCGAAGGCGTAAAGCCCAGGGGCGCCACCACTCATACCGCTTCACGCGCATACAGAGTGGCTGACTAGCAGGCCCCGCTAGTCAGGTTAGGAGAAGGGGGAGAAGGAAACAGAGGGAGTCGCAGCTCCGCCGGAGCTCTCCCCGGCGACGAGGACTCCTTGGCCAAAACGAGAGGGAGGGATGGCAAGAGGGGGTTGTGGTGCACCTGCCTGTACCCGTAGCGTAGCTAGGGGCGGTCGAACGGCGTCGGAATAAATCTCGCAAGCGGAGGCAGAACACGGTGGTCACCGGAGATGAAGAAGACGGCGAGCAGAGGCAACTCCAGGGGCTCCAGAGGGGCGGAACGGCTTCACCGGAGAGGGGTGGAGGCCCTGGAAGGGTCGCCCTGGCCTGGGAGTGCCTGGAGCTACCGCGGCGACTAGAGGGGATCACCGACGAGCTCGAACTCGGGGACGGCGGCCCGAGGCCTGCCCGGTCGGGCTACGGCTTCCTACTCGCTTGTGGGGTGTGTGGGAGTGCTGGATGGTGCTCAAGGAGGCTGGGGGCGGCTCCATTTATAGGCGAGCGGTGAGGGGATTTCGGGCTCCGCCGGTGGACACCTGTCCACGACGCCTGATGACGAGCGACGTCAGTGAGAGGGGAAGAAGGCGACGCAGCTCACGCGGCAACTATTGGCGGACAGAGACGAGCACAGAAACGAGGAGAAGGCGACGAGCACAGTGCGCATCGCACTGTTGGGTTGGCCGGACCGTGCTCATGCTCGCTACGGCGAGCTCCGGCATTGGCAAGCGCCAGAGGGGAGTTAAGGGAGTTGAGACGAAGATGGTGGCGAAGTTTGGCGCTCTACGACAGTCGGGGAAGCGAGCATGCGCGAAACAGAGCGCCTGGTGGCACTCAGAGCGCGTCGACACGCATGCCAGCACCCCTGGATGAACGCGGTCACCGTGTGGACTATGACATCAGGACGAGCTAAGCCTAAACTTCATGTCTGGCTGTTGTTCGTGGTAGTTTGAGATGTTACCATGCTTTGGTTTGGATCCAGGTGTAGTAGAGAAGTTTTTACACGCCAGGTAAGTTTCTGGTCAGTAACTTTGAGAGGTTACTGAGGTCAAATGGCTGGGAGTTAGAGGCTGTGCTTTGGAGGTTAGCCAAGAGTTACTAATGTGAAAATGCACAAGAAAACCCAGGCACAATGGAACAAGTAAAATGGTAGTTGCTGTAGAAACCACCATTTCTGTCCAGAGCAGAAAATATTTTCTGTAGCAAAAAAATTCCAAAAAGTGATGAACTATTTTTGCTCAGGAAGGTGCCCTAGGGTTCAAAGAATATTTGTGAATTATCTCAGATTTTTCTGGGCCATAAAAATTAGGGTTTCTTTGGAGCATATTGATCTGGCTAGGGTTTTTTGAGAGAAAATGAATATTTTGCATTTAAGAAAAATATTCCAAAGATTATATTGGGATGGATCAGAAGGGGAATGATAATCAGAGAGGGAAATGGAGCACTTGGGTGAAAGCCAAGAGTACCCAAGTGTTTAAGTCCATATGAAAAGATTCAAAAACTCCAAGTTTCAAATTTAATACAAATAAAATTAAGCAAATGAGAGAGGGCAAAAACCAGGTTGTCACAAACCTCCCCCACTTAGAATGAACCTCGTCCTCGAGATTCGGTTGCTTGGGAAAACCACTATGGATGATGTGACTATAGAAATTCTTCCCGCTCCCAAGTTGATTCTGACTCTGTGTGATGCTCCCACTGAACTTTGTAAAATTTCCTTACTTTACTGCGAGTGACCATTTCCATCTGATCCAAAATTCTGAACGGTCTCTCTTCATAAGTTAAATCATTTGCCAACTCTACCTCAGCCATAGCAGTCCTTTTCTCAGGCGGGGATATGCATCGTCTCAATTGTGAAACATGAAACACGTTGTGCACGTCTGCCAACTGAGCGGGTAGTTCTAATTGATACGCAACAGTACCTACCCGAGACATAACTGGGAATGGACCAATAAATCTAGGGGCCAACTTTCCACGAGTCTGAAATCTCTTGATTCCTTTCATAGGAGTGACTCGGAGGTATACGTGCTCTCCGGGTTCAAAACTTATCTGTCGGTGCTTTGCATCATAATAACTTTTCTGTCGAGATTTAGCCAATTGCAATATGTGTCTGATTTCCTTAACTTGTTTCTCAGCAACCATCATGAGATCTGTTCCGAAGATACGACTATCTCCAGTTTGAGACCAATTTAAAGGAGTGCGGCACTTACGGCCATACAGAGCTTCATATGGTGACATTTTCGGACTGGTCTAGAAGCTGTTGTTATAGGAAAACTTGGCATATGGCAAACAGTCTTCTCATTTGGGTCCTTGGGCTAAAGCACAGGCTCGCAACATATCTTCGAGTATTTGATTTACCCTTTCTGTCTGTCCATCCTTTTGAGGATGATAAGCAGTACTATATTTCAGTGTTGTCCCCAAGGATTGATGGAGGCGTGACCAAAAAGTGGAGGTAAATAGGGAACCTCGGTCGGAAGTGATAGTTCGTGGTACTCCATGCAGACTGACTATTCTGGATACATACAGGTGTGCAAGTTGATCTGCCCTGTATCTGGTGCTGATTGGAATGAAGTGAGCGACCTTGGTTAGGGTGTCCACTATAACCCAGATTGCATCATTGCCTCGCCGATTCTTAGGCAATCCCGTAATGAAATCCATACAAACGTCTTCCCATTTCCATTGTGAAACCGGCAGCGGTTGGAGGAGTCCGGTTGGCTTCCGATGCTCTGCCTTCACATTGTTGCATATGTCACAGCAGGCTACAAAATAGGCAATGTCTTTCTTCATTCCATCCCACCAGAATATTTGTCTAAGGTCCTCATACATTTTCGTACCTCCCGGGTGAATGAAATATGAGGATTCGTGTGCTTCTGACAGAATTTTCTTCCTTAAGTCCGGTTGATTGGGTACACAAATCTGTCCACGGAATCGGAGGGTACCCAATTTGTCCTTGAAGAAATCTGGGGTCTGTTCTACCATCTGGCCCTGGGCACGTCTTTGCAGCTCGGTGTTAGCTGGCTGGGCCTTGCGGATCTCTATCTCAAGTGTGGGTGTAACTTCCAAAATATTAGTGAGGCCAGCATCCACTATGACCAAGTTGAGCTGAGCGATCTCCTCTTGGAGTTCAGGCGGCAAGGATCTCAATATGACATTTAAGCTGACGGGCTTTCGACTGAGTGCATCAGCAACTATGTTGGCCTTGCGAGGGTGGTAATTTATTCCAAGGTCATAATCCTTGAACAACTCTAGCCATATTCGCTGACGGAGGTTTAAATCTGGCTGAGTGAAGATGTATTTGAGACTCTTGTGGTCGGTAAAAATTTGGCACCGTTTTCCAATGAGGTAGTGTCTCCAAATTTTTAATGCATGAACCACCGCAACCAATTCCAAATCATGAGTAGGATAATTTCCCTCATGGTGTCATAGCTGTCGCGATGCATATGCTACTACCTTGCTGTCTTGCATAAGTACGCAACCAATACCTTGCCTGGAGGCGTCACATTACACATCAAAACTACAATAAATGTCTGGAAGAGTCAGTACAGGTGCGGTTGTCAGACGTATCTTTAACTCATTAAAACTTTTCTCACAGTCCTCCGTCCATTCAAACTTTTTATCCTTTTTGAGCAGCTCCGTCATGGGTTTAGCAATCTTGGAAAACCCTTCAATAAAACAACGGTAATATCCAGCCAATCCGAGAAAACTACGGATCTGTGTCACAGTCGTGGGCGGCAGCCAATCGAGCACATCCTTTACTTTGCTCGGGTCCACGGCTATACCTTCGGCGGATAGTACATGTCCGAGAAACCCAACTTGTTTGAGCAAAAATTCGCATTTACTGAATTTGACGTATAGCTGATGGTCGCGGAGCCGTTGTAGCACTGTTCGGAGGTGATCCTTGTGCTCTTCTTCACCCTTGGAGTAAATGAGGATGTCATCAATGAAGACTACCACGAATTTGTCGAGGAAGTCCATGAATACTTTGTTCATCATATGCATGAAGAAAGCAGGGGCATTGGTGAGACCAGAGGACATCACGGTATATTCGTAAAGATCGTACCGAGTAGTGAATGCGGTCTTAGGAATATCCTCCTTTTTAATCTTGAGCTGATGATATCCGGTCCGTAAATCGATCTTAGCGAATACTTTAGCCCCACTGAGCTGATCAGACAGATCATGAATCCTTGGCAACGGATATTTTTTTGATAGTGACCTCATTCAGCTGGCGGTAATCTACGCACATACGGAAACTGCCATCCTTTTTGTCCACAAAAATAGCAGGTGATCGCCATGGTGAAGAGCTGGGACGAATATATCCTTTCTGGAGCAATTCATCAAGCTGTTTCTTTAGCTCCACTAATTCTGATGAGGGCATCCGGTAATACTTCTTGTATAACAGTGCAATTCCGGGCACAAGATCTATTGCAAATTCTAGTTCCCGATTTGGTGGCATGCCTGGCAGTTCTTCTGGAAATACATCAGGGTACTCACTGACCACATGAATAAATTCCAATGCAGCCACAGCGGTGCAAACCAATTCTTGCTTGGGTATATTCTTGCGAGCGTAGAATTTGATAGTCCGCCCATTCAGACTGGTCAAAGGGACTTCTCGGGTTGCGCAGTTTATGCAAACTTGATATTTGGTCAACCAATTCATACCCAATATAATATCCAACTTTTCAGACTCAATGATTATCAGAGAGGTTGGAAAGTAGACTCGGTTGATATTGATTTCCAGATCACGGCAGACCAGATTGCTCTTGATTATAGATCCCAGGGTTTGTACCAGCATATTTTTGCCCAAAAGCGTGCAAGGAAAGTTGTTTTGGGCAGCAAAACTCCGAGAAACAAAAGAATGGGAAGCCCCAGAGTCAAATAAAATTACGGCAGGTATGTCATTAACAGAAAACATACCAATGACGACTTCTGGCTTCTCTTCGGCTTCATCGGCGGAGATATGATGCACGTGCCCAGTGAAGTTTTGCTGGATTGGCCATGATTCCATAAAGTTGACTTGTGGCCTGATTAGGGCATTCGCCTTGTTGTTCTTGGGGCACTATCTGGCATAATGTCCGTTCTGCCCACAATTAAAGCAAGAATTATTGCGCTGACGCTCTTCATGTATTGGGTTGGTCACGACATTCTTGACTTGAGTGGTGGTCTTGTTAACATTCTGCTGCCAATTTGGCTTGTATTCCACCTGAGTCTGCTGCAAGGTACGAGCCTTTTGCACTGGTTGCCCATCCTTCTTTAGCTCAAACTTACGCTTGTTGTCGTTGTTAACAGGCCTATTATCTGCTACAAGCTTGTGCTCCCGTTCAGCAATGAAAGCCTTGTTCACCAGAATTTGGAAATCTGGGAAATCAAGCATACTGAGAGTACACCGGAGTTGCGGATTTAGGCCTCCAAGAAATCTGTCAATCTTCCTTTCTTCGGTGGCCACGTCATAAAGAGAGTAACGGGCCAGATGATTGAATTTTTGCAAATATTCAGCCATAGGCTAATTTCCTTGGACGAGTGCAAGAAATTCACGCTGCTTGGTCTTCATAACTCCAGTAGGGTTATGATATTTTCGGAACTGATCCTTAAACTTTTCCCAGGTGATTCCCTCATCAACCGGCCACATGGCTTTTGTATTTTCCCACCATATGGCAGCTGCGGCTTCAAGGTAATGAGTTGCAAATGGAACTTTATCATTTTCTTCAGTACGAGCAATCTCAAACTTTTTCTCAATGGTGCGCAACCAATCGTCTGCATCCAATGGGTCAACAATCTGACTGAAGCCGAGTGGCTTGGTCCTCTAAAAATCTGCCAGCTTTGAGTGATGACCGTTCTGATTTCCATTCTGTCCAACCATAGCTTGCACACTTCTTAATATTTCAATCAGATCATTGTTCCTTCTTTCCTCAAACATACGCAGAATTTGCTCGGTGGAGGGCGAATTAGGCGGTGGAGGTGGTGGCGGAACGTACGGCTCGAGAGAATGTACTGCCTGTCGTGCGGAACGACGAACAGGAGTTCCCTCACGAACGTTGCTACTGCTGCCTCCCCGCGTCATCCTATTGTGGATTTTCCCCCAAGACAACGCAATCAAGATGAGAAATATCCAAGAATAAAATTGGGGAAAAGCCAGCAACAAATCCCGGAAGAAAACAAAAGAGCGAAGAAAATACGGCGAATAAAGTCCCAACATAATTATACATAGACTCATACATGAAAGATAAACAACATGCTAGGTTCAACTACGCTCATACATGCAACGAAACATCATGACTCGTACGACTACATCCGTACATCATCCGGATGACTGTGAATACTCAAAGATACTACTGCTCTGCTGGTGCCGCGGTGTCCTCCCCTGAAGCGGTCTCGGATCTCGAATTGACATGGTTAACGGAAACCTCCGGGTTAAAGTTAACATGATGGCGCTGCCTCGAGGGCTCTCCCTCAGGGGCAGGGGTAGGATGAAGCATCGGGGCTACAGGAGTAGCGAGAAGTGAAACCCACTCGGCAGGAGTACTGGGAGGATTCACGGCTGAGACGCCCGTGCTGCTTGGAGGAGAAACCAACGAAATAGGGGAACTAGAACTGGCTGGAATATAAGGGGTAAATCCCAGAGAAGATGGAGTAGTGTCAGATCTAGTAGTGACTAAAGCAGCGACTAAAGCAGTACGGGCACGAGTCAGCTCTCGAGCCAGCTCGTGGGTCATAAGATAGCTAGCAGTGACATAACGAGCAAGGTGGCTAGCAACGCTATCATACTCCGGATCAATGATAGGGAAACAGACACGACCGTTGTCGTGCAGAGATGGGTAGTAATAGAAACCTGGGTGGTTCTGCATTCGGACCTCGTTATAGCGAAGCTCGACAAGGACTTCGAATGCAGCAAACTGGACAACCTGGGAAGAGGTGGAGGCGTAACCGCTCCGAGAAGTACGAGTGTAAGAGCTGGAATCGGAACTAGTGCGCAGAGTGACCACTGCGTGATACTCATACACTGAATCAGCTAGATGCTCCCGGTACACACGATAGACTGGGTCGTCTCCGAGAGGGTACAGCCGACGCCACACGTTGTGAAGGAGGTGCGGTGACGTGTATGGCATCAGCTACAACTGGCACGGATACGACACCGGAGCCATCTACACCCACAACCATTAGCAGGTTAGCATAAAAATTTATAGGCCAAATGCATGCAATGCAACAACCAACAAAATCACTACCGACACTCAACTTAAACTCGTATCTAACGTCCAGTTAACACGTCGTAGTCTAGCGTGGCCTACAGTCAGCGTGGCTCTGATACCAAGCGTTGTGGCACCCCGGCTCAGAGCGACCGGTTTACCATGCATTGCCATCCAAGAGACCATGTCTTCTGGTAACACACAACATCTTGGTACAAAAAACAACCGCTTTATTGATGTTAGCGGAACAGAGTTTATATTATAACAGCTGTCGAGGCCAAGCGGCACACCCGGTGCGGCTGAACAATATGTACATTATTTAGTGAACATCAAGGGGCCTCGATCAGAACAACTACGTGGCCGCGGAATAACATCGTAGTGGAAGCTCCATATCACAGGGACACCGATGTGGACACGATCTAGACTCGAGCAGCGCTCCTCTCCAACGAGACTTTCCTGAAATCTGGCATGACACGCCAGGTCAGTACATTGAATGACTTGCAAGCTCATAACAGGCATAATCATAATGACAAACAATATCATGATACTTAACCAATTATAAATAATGCAACACTATATGTCAAACATGCTGTGATCATGCTCGAACGTCCCTCGGGACAACTTACCAACCGTGATCATTCTCGGATCACAAACAAGCCACCTACATGGTCTTAACAAGAGTAACTCGTGATCCTTACGGCGATCACAACCACGACCAATATCTGGTCCCGAATATCTCGATGGCCTTTCTACCATCCTCAACAATGCAAAGTTCATAGCTTAGTGTGCAAATTTTATTAAACGTTAACTCATGGTGGGACCTACTACGAGGTGTCCATGACCGTGGACTCAGCTATCGATAGATTATACACTCTGCAGAGGTAGCACACTGTACCCACACCACAGAACCCATGGCCTCGCACTCCCATTCGGGTGGACCAACGGCATTCCGACGAAACCCTTCCATTTCCATGACACTCTCCCGGCCACTCCGACCCAATCCCCATCGGGCTAGTCCTGGGTGGCCCCGTGTCTATCAAAGACACACCGACCACCGTCGTGGCCAAAAGATCCCACTCGGGCACCCGGTACCATAATCTCAACAACGGGCACACAAGGTTATGCCAGCTTACCGGGCCAGGGTAGGCACGACGTAACCTTCCCTAGTTGGAGGCACCGACCAGAGGCAATGTCAATGGACCGAATCAAGGCCTTCCCACAAAGGCAAATGTGGTTGCACTGGGAAAAACTCAATTCAGCGACACCATGACCCAGTTAACGGTATATTCAAGTTGAGTTATATTTAGGTTCAACTCAAAATGAAAATGACCGGTGTCATAGCATGCCATAAAATGCAAAACTACACATGCATCACTTAATAACGAAAATGACCGATGTCATCCATATTCACACTAAGCATAAACATCAACAACTCATATTACTTTGCTGATCAAGATAACTCACATATTAACCAAAATATTTTGCAGCAAGTTTTATTATTTTCTCATGCAAGAACGTAACTCCGATTAATTTCTCATATGACTAACAAAGATTTTACCACACACAAATCCTAATTTCTTAACCAACCAAGTGAGGTTCAAACATTCTGTAAGTCAAGTAAAATGACTAAACAAGTACTTAACAGAATATTTTGTAGCAAATTTTTATCATTTTATTTATGCAAGAACATAACTTTAAATAATTAATAACATGCAAAACAAAAATTATTTCTATCATCACCACAAATAGATCCTAGCTTTGCTTCACCAACTAAGCTAGTTTCCACATTCTGTAAATCAAGCATATTAACTAGCAAACACTTAATAGAATATGAATAACACAATAGTTATTTAAATGCATGGACTAATCATTTCATTCAAGTAAGAACATCATAAATATTGAAATGACACCATGAAAACGTTGCTGTGGCTTGCCTTAGTGCAGATGAGGTTCACAAGCCTTCTAGTGATCCTCAAGACAAGCCTCACCCTCTGAAAATAATTTTAAACACAAAAAGAAAATATCAAGAACACTCCTAAAAATCACCAGTAATTCTAAACAGCTCAGAAAAATCTCATCTTTGGTGAGCTGCTAAATTTCTCTGCAAAGAACAAGATGCAGAAAGAATAAATTCATTTGGACTTATGGTTGAGGAGTTATGGCTGTTTGAAGTGTTCTGTAAATTCAAATGAATTTGAATAAAAATAAACAGGCTGGGGGTGACGTCGAAGGCGTAAAGCCCAGGGGCGCCACCACTCGTACCGCTTCACGCGCGTACAGAGTGGCTGACTAGCGGGCCCCGCTAGTCAGGTTAGGAGGGGGAGAAGGAAACAGAGGGAGTCGCAGCTCCGCCGGAGCTCTCGCTGGCGACGAGGACTCCTTGGCCAAAACGAGAGGGAGGGATGGCAAGAGGGGGTTGAGGCGCACCTGCCCGTACCTGTAGCGTAGCTAGGGCGGTCGGACTGCGTCGGAATCAACCTCGCAAGCGGAGGCAGAACACGATGGTCGCCGGACATGAAGAAGACGACGAGAAGAGGCAACTCCAGGGGCTCCAGAGGGGCGGAACGGCTTCACCGGAGAGGGGTGGAGGCCCTGGAAGGGTCGCCCTAGCCTGGGAGGAGCTGGACCAGAGGGGATCGCCGATGAGCTCGCGCTCGGGGACGACGGTCCGAGGCCTGCCCGGCCGGGCTACGGCTTCCTACTCGCTTGTGGGGTGTGTGGGAGAGCTGGATGGTGCTCAAGGAGGCTGGGGGCGGCTCCATTTATAGGCGAGCGGTGAGGGGATTTCGGGCTCCGCCGGTGGACACCTGTCCACGACGCCTGATGACGAGCGACGTTAGTGAGAGGGGAAGAAGGCGACGCAGCTCACACGGCAACTATTGGCGGACGGAGACGAGCACAGGAACGAGGAGAAGGCGACGAGCACAGTGCGCACCACACTGTTGGGTTGGCCGAACCGTGCCCGTGCTCACTGTGGCAAGCTCCGGCGTCGGCGAGCGCCCGAGGGGAGTTAAGGGAGTTGAGACGAAGATGGTGGCGAAGTTTGGCGCGCTACGGCAGTCGGGGAAGCGAGCACGCGCGAAACAGAGAGCTCGGCGGCACTCAGAGCGCGTCGACACGCATGCCAGCACCCCTGGACGAACGCGTTCACCGCGTGGACTATGACATCAGGCCAAGCTAAGCCTAAACTTCATGTCTGGCGTGTTGTTCGTGGTAGTTGTAGATGTTACCACGCTTTGGTTTGGATCCAGGTGCAGTAGAGAAGTTTTTACACGCCAGGTAAGTTTTTGGTCAGTAACTTTGAGAGGTTACTGAGGTCAAATGGCTGGGAGTTAGAGGATGTGCTTTGGAGGTTAGCCAAGAGTTACTAAGGTGAAAATGCACAAGAAAACCCAGGCACAATGGAGCAAGTAAAATGGTAGTTGCTGTAGAAACCACCATTTCTGTCCAGAACAGAAAATATTTTCTGTAGCAAAAATATTCCAAAAATTGATGGACTATTTTTGCTCACGAAGGTGCCCTAGGGTTCAAAGAATATTTGTGACTTAACTCAGATTTTTCTGGGGCAGAAAAATTAGGGTTGCTTTGGAGCATATTGATCTGGCTAGGGTTTTTGAGAGAAAATGAATTTTTTTCATTTAAGAAAAATATTCCAAAGATTATTTTGGGATGGATCAGAAGGGGAATGATAATCAGAGAGGGAAGTGGAGCACTTGGGTGAAAGCCAAGAGTACCCAAGTGTTTAAGTCCATATGAAAAGATTCAAAAACTCCAAGTTTCAAATTTAATCCAAATAAAATCAAGCAAATGAGAGTGGGCAAAAACCAGGCTGTCACAACCAGACCTGATGTAAACCTTGCCGTAAGTTTGGTAGGAAGGTAGCAATGTAATCCCGGCATGGAACACTGGACAACGGTTAAGAATATCCTGAAGTACCTGAAAAGGACTAAGGATATGTTTCTCGTTTATGGAGGTGACGAAGAGCTCATCGTAAAGGGTTACGTCGATGCTAGCTTCGACACAGATCTGGATGACTCCAAGTCACAAACCGCATATGTGTATATTTTGAATGGTGGGGCAGTCAGCTGGTGCAGTTGCAAGCAAAGCGTCATGGCGGGATCTACATACGAAGCGGAGAACATGGCAGCCTCGGAGGCAGCACATGAAGCAATCTGGATGCAGGAGTTCATTACCGACCTAGGAGTTATTCCCAATGCGTCGGGCCCGATGGCTCTCTTCTGTGACAACACTGGAGCTATTGCCCTGGCCAAGGAGCCCAAGTTTCACAAGAAGACTAGGCATATCAAGCGTCGCTTCAACTCCATTCGTGAAAATGTTCAAGATGGAGATATAGATATTTGTAAAGTGCATACGGACCTGAATGTCGCAGATCCGTTGACTAAACCTCTTCCACGAGCGAATCATGATCAACACTAGAACTCTATGGGTGTTCGATTCATCACAATGTAACTAGATTATTGACTCTAGTGCAAGTGGGAGACTGTTGGAAATATGCCCTAGAGGCAATAAAAAAAATGCTTATTATTATATTTCCTTGTTCATGATAATTGTCTATTGTTCATGCTATAATTGTGTTATCCGGAAATCGTAATACATGGGTGAACACATAGACCACAACATGTCCCTAGTGAGCCTCTAGTTGACTAGCTCGTTGATGAATAGATGGTTACGGTTTCCAAACCATGGACATTGGATGTTGTTGATAACGGGATCACATTATTAGGAGAATGATGTGATGGACAAGACCCAATCCTAAGCATAGCACAAGATCGTGTAGTTCGTCTGCTAGAGCTTTTCTAATGTCAAGTATCATTTCCTTAGACCATGAGATTGTGCGACTCCTGGATATCGTAGGAATGCTTTGGGTGTGCCAAACATCACAATGTAACTGGGTGGCTATAAAGGCACACTACGGGTATCTCCGAAAGTGTCTGTTGAGTTGGCACGAATCGAGACTGGGATTTGTCACTCCGTGTGACGGAGAGGTATCTCTGGGCCCACTCGGTAAGACATCATCATAATGAGCTCAATGTGACCAAGGAGTTGATCACGGGATGATGTCTTACAGAACGAGTAAAGAGACTTGCCGGTAACGAGATTGAACAAGGTATAGGGATACCGACGATCGAATCTCGGGCAAGTATCATACCGGCAGACAAAGGGAATTGTGTACGGGATTGATTGAATCCCCGACATCATGGTTCATCTGATGAGATCATCGTGGAACATGTGGGAGCCAACATGGGTATCCAGATCCCGCTGTTGGTTATTGGTCGGAGAGATGTCTCGGTCATATATACATGATTCCCGAACCCGTAGGGTCTACACACTTAAGGTTCGGTGACGCTAGAGTTGTTATGGGAAATAGTGTGCAGTTACCGAACGTTGTTCGGAGTCCTGGATGAGATCCCGGATGTCACGAGGAGTTCCGGAATGGTCCGGAGGTTAATATTTATATATAGGAAGTCATTATACGGTCACCGGAAGTGTTCGAGGGTTCATCGGTATTGTACCGGGACCACCGAAGGGGTTCCGGGGGTCCACCGGGAGGGTCCACCTGCCCCGAAGGGCCCTATGGGCTGTTTGTGGAAGGGAACCAGCCCCTAAGTGGGCTGGGCGCCATCCCCCCTAGGGCCCATGCGCCTAGGGTTGGGGGGAAACCCTAAAGGGGGCGCCCCCCTTGGCTTGGGGGGCAAGCCCCCTCCCCCTTGGCCGCCGACCCCCTCTAGATCCATCTGGAGGGGGCCGGCCCCCTTCCCCCTTCGCCCTATAAATAGAGGGGTGGAGGGAGGGCAACAACACCACATCCAAGGCGCAGCCCTCCCTCTCCCCAACACCTCCTCCTCCTCCGTTGAGCTTGGCGAAGCCCTGCCGGAGAACTGCGAGCTCCACCACCACGTCGTCGTGCTGCCGGAGCTCTTCCCCAACTTCTCCTTCCCCCTTGCTGGATCAAGAAGGAGGAGACGTCCCCGAGCTGTACGTGTGTTAAGCGCGGAGGTACCGTTGTTCGGCGCTTAGATCGGAGCCAACCGCGATCTGAATCGCTGTGAGTATGACTCCTTCATCCGCGTTCTTGTAACGCTTCCGTGTCGCGATATTCAAGGGTACGAAGATGTACTCCCCTCTCTTTCGTTGCTAGTCTCTCCATAGATTGATCTTGGTGATGCGTAGAAAATTTTAAATTTCTGCAACGATCCCCAACAGGAACCTCGTGACACCACATGGGCCGCCACTCCCGAGTTTAAATCCGGGCCTCCAATGTGACTCACATCCTGGCTCAACAAGGGTCTGGATTGGGCGTCGTATGATGAGGTGATGACGCTGCAGAAGCGCGTCAAGAGTGTGGTGGACAAGAACACCAGCCTTGCCAGCGTGATCTAGGTGATGCTTTTTCGCCGGGTTCTCCCCTGCCAACGTCACACTCGGTATCTATGGGAGTTCGATCTGGCCTGTCCCCAGACCCTACAGCGGTTCTTTGGCACAAAGCACAAAGACATATGGAAGCTGCTTTTTAAGACCCAAAATATGTGGCCGATAATGACCGAAGACCTCAGCCTCGACCGCACTCATTCGGCCACTCCCGTAAGTTTTATGATAGCCTTGATTTGTAGATCCCAGGAGCATACTGAGTTTTCCATTCTCTTCACAGGGCTGGATGAAGAAGGCGGAGTGGATTCACTGTCCGGCTCCGCAACCCGAAGACCGAGCCATTCCTCTACTAACGATGATGCTGGTTCCGGGGCTGTATCAGGCGCCGAAAAAGAAGGCCAAGAAAAAGGGCAAGGAGGCCAAAGGTGGCCTCCGCCGAAAAGGCGCTTCGGATGTAGTGTCCGAAGATACCAAGACTCGCTCCTCTCATGACGAAGATGAAGAGGAGGAGGAAGAGAGCAATTCCCCCCTTAAGGGGGGAAGGGAGAAAAGGGCTGCTTCCATGGATCTAGAGACGGAGGCGTCCAAGAAAGGGGGAATCTCCCTTACGGATGATTCTGAGACGGATGCCGACGATATCCACGAGTGGCGCCCCAGGCCGAAGCCCCTGGACGGATCGTAAGTATTCAAGGGTACTATATATATCTGGCTTTTCGCCTTGCGGTTTTAACACATTGAATTGCGTGCTGCAGTCCGGCTCGTGACCTCCCCCAGCGATCCTCATCATCTGGGAATTTGCCGGATCCGTACATGATGGAGAGCGAGTCACCTCCGCCAGCCTCTCCCCTACTGCTACGGACAACATCGAAGTGTTGTCCTGAAGGACCCTTCCAGGTCAGGGAGAGGTGCGGGAAGCCGTCAAGATGGCGCCAGAGGGTGATACCTCTACTGCCGAGAACATGGGGGAACTGACCCTCATGGAGACTGGCGATGGGGGCCAAGCCCAATTCGGCTCCCAACCGAATATCATTCCGGAGACCCACACGGCTACGGAATCAGGTGAGCAGCCTCCTTTGAAATAAGGGGGTGCATCAACTCCACCTGCGAACTCTGTCAATCCGGAGGCACCAGACAGTCTGGTGGAAGCGCTTCAGGGCGCCTCCATTGTGGAGGAACATCGTACCCTTATGGGTACGGTGGTTGAAAAGGTTCGATCCGCTAAAAGCGGATTGAACGAGGCCTATACTAGCCTTCTGACAGGCTTTGAGGTATGTGATATGATATTTTTAGTTATATAAAAGGAATGCCTGTGTATAGATAGTAGCCCCTGAGACTCTGTTCGGTGTTCACAAAGAAAGGCCGAACAGAGGATTGACTCGCAGGAGGTTGACATACATGTC
This sequence comes from Aegilops umbellulata, assembly GCA_032464435.1. NCBI lineage: Eukaryota > Viridiplantae > Streptophyta > Magnoliopsida > Poales > Poaceae > Aegilops > Aegilops umbellulata. The sequence goes on from CP136059.1 coordinate 258,987,270, forward strand.
TATTTGAACAAATAGGCTTCGATGTTGGCGGCAACCTCCCAAGCCGCCGAGGTGTCCGAACTAAAGCAGAGGTTGGAGCGGGCCGATGAAGAGCTCATCCGCGCAAACAAACAATTGGAGGAGAAGCAAGGTATGCAATATATATTCATATATGAAATTATGTGAGTTGTTGCGTTATGTTGCTGAGATTTTGTAATTATGCTCACAAGTGACGTGTCTGAGGTTGAGACCCTCAAGAACGCGTTGGCTGAAGCCAAGAGGGAGGCGGAAGAGGAACGAGCAGCCCGCCAAAAAGATGAGTCAAGGGTGGAGCAAGTCCAGCAAGAGCTCAAGGACGCCATAAGTAAATTTGAGTCCTTAGAGCGTAATTTCGGCTCAGGATTCCGAACTTGCTAAGGCCCTCCAAAGCGCACAGGAGGCCCGGGTTGAAGCCCAAGGCGCCTTCCGGGAGATCCAAGAGGCAAAATAGATCGGGGCGGGTAAGGCCTTTAATATGCATAGCAAATTTGTGAGGAGAAGGTACATCTTACTGACCCGGGTTTGGAGTTCTCCAGGAGCGTTTGTGGATCTGCCCTGGAGTATTGCTGATGTTGTGGAGTTCTTCCGAGCCGAAGAGGGGAGCTCAATGGAGAAGCTGTTTTGGTCGCAGTACCTTGTGCTAGAGCATCCAGTGCCCCTCAGCGACCAGCTGAACAGTTGACCGAATTGCGTAGGATGGCCGGATTGGCTATAAGGGACTTTATAATCCATCTGTGGCCCACCGAACCCATACCCAACAATTATGTCACGCTTGTGAAGTGGCTAGTCGATGCCTGCCCCCGGCTTGATGTCGTAAAGCGGTCGGTCTGTATCGTAGGTGCACGGATGGCCTTCGCCCGTGTCAAAGTGCAGTGGGCAAAGATGAATGCCGTCAAGCTCGCAAATGAGGGACCGTCCGTAGGCAAAGAGCACCGTATGCCAGAGCGGTATTTCGATGAAGTCCTGGAAGGATCCCTTATTGTAGAGGGCTGGTGTTCGAAGTACATTATTTTTGAATGAATGTATCCATGTTGTCCAAACCTTGTATTATGAAACAAGGTTTATGTATGGTATGTTGCTTGTTTTACCTTAAAATGTTTCCTCCTGTGTGGCCGTTTGTGGTATCTGAGAGTTGGCCAGTCGTCAGCTTCAACCCCCACGTAGATAGTACGAGGGTGCTCAGGATAGCACCTAAACACACTTGACCCAACGGCTTGGTCCTTGAAGGAGGTGTTAATGCGGCGAACCAGGCAATCGGACTATGTGGCTTTATCAATCTCACTTAGCCATAGGAGTTTGACAATGGGAGTGTAGGCGCAGCCCCTAGTGTTGTTCGATTATCCGAACTTGGGTGTTGTAGATGCCCGACCGGGTTAAAGCCGGTGTGTCGTGTAATGCGGAAAAAAATCGCAAGAGATTTATACTTAGTCACCGAATAGCTGACCAGCTCTCGCCTCATCATGACAGTCAGTTTTTGGCTTTCTCTACTGAGGTGTTTATCCGGATGAAACAGAAACACAATTGCAGTAGTTCTCCCTTTACTACCTTAGCCGAACAACTATTGACCAAAGACATGATTCGGAGCCGATGCATATAATGCTATATTCGGGACGCCGAATTGTACAATATGTCGGATTTCGGGTTCCGGCAGACCCTTGAGGTTCGAACTCCGGGGTGCGCGCAGAGATTACGCTTCCTACCTACATGTACCCCTCCGCCTCGCAAGGATCTATGCTATGGAAAACACAGCACAAGAGACACAGAGTTTATACTGGTTTGGGCCACCGATGTGGTGTAATACCCTACTCCATTGTGGTGGTGTGGATTGCCTCTTGGGCTGATGATGATGAACAATACAAGGGAGAACAGCCTCGCGAGGGTCTGTTCTTGGCTGGGGCGATGAACTGCTAAAGGGGTTCAGTCGCCCTTCTCTCTCTCTCTCTGATTCTTGATCTCTAGCTAGATGGGTGGATTCATCGATGCCCCCTCGCTCCGGGGTTGGCTAGTCCTATTTATAGGCAAAGGCCCTGGGCCTCCTCCCAAATATTGAGCGGGAAGGGCGCCAACAATTGGCCATTTTGAAGGGGAACATCTGGTACACTTATCCTGACTAAAGTTGGTCCTCGCCTGCCAAAGGCTCTGGTGATGACGCTTGGTTGGGCTCCACAATGACTTCTTCCTTGTCGCGGAGTTGGTCTTGGTCTCGTTGCACCGAAATGGGTGCCTTTGCTTGATCCTCTCGCCTGTGCTTGCTCCCTTTGCACCAAAGAGGAAAGGGAGGACACTGCGCGGGCTGGCGCCCGCCTGGCGCCCTCGGTCATCATGGCTTGCGTCATGGGCACCTCGTGAGGTACCCCGCCTTGATCTCTCCGCCTCCTCGTGAGCCAGCCTGATGAGGCCGTGCCTGAGGAAGCTCCGTGTCGTCCGCCCCGCGAGGCTTGGCCCCTCGCGAGGGTCTTGAGTCTGCGTTGAAGAAGATGGGCCGTGCTGGGCCCCCTTGAGCCGCGCCGCAGGCAGCAGGCAGGCAAGTCTAGGGACCCCCGTTCCCAGAACGCCGACACATTTTATGCTTAAGAAGTGTACCTGGCTCAATAGAGCCCCTGGCGATTTAAGTCGTACCGAGGTGTACATAACAATCGGACGAAAAACAGGGAAATACGAATTAAGAAATAAGCCAGTACCGTATAGGTTGGGCTAGAAGCTGTTTCCATTATAGTCTCATTGATACGTCAAAACGTATTTTTACAAATAATGCTCGAGGCTATTTTACATGCCGAGCATAAGGGAAAGCTGTGTACGAGTCCTAAAAAGGAAGAGGTGATCTTTTAATGATCCTTTAGATACTCTGCCACACGTCTACGCTGCTTTTCTCCTTGGTGTCTCGTCTATCGAAAGGATCAATGATTAGGTTTTCATGAGGGACCTAGAAAAGGGCCATTGGTACCGTCGAAAGGTGATGTGGGTTGTAAGGAACCTGGAAAAATAAAAATGAGAGAAAAAAGAAATATGAGGGTCCAGATAGGATCGAGCCGTATTGTGGACTTTATCTTCACTATGCCTCCATCTTTGCCTATGGTATCTTTAGTGTTGGGGAACGTTGCAGAAAATTAAAAAATTTCCTACGGTTTCACAAAGATCCATCTATGAGTTCATCTAGCAACGAGTATTCAGATTGGATAGCATCTACATACCACTTTGTAGATCGCAACGGAAGCGTTCGAGTGAACGTGGATGAGGTAGTCGTACTTGCCGTGATCCAATTCACCGATGATCTAGTACCGAACGGACGGCACCTCCGCGTTCAACACACGTACGGGACGGGAGACGTCTCCTCCTTCTTGATCCAGCAAGGGGGAAGGAGAGGTTGAGGAAGATCCAGCACGACGGTGTGGTGGTGGATGCAGCAGAACTCTGGCAGGGCTTCGCTAAGCAACTACGGGAGGAGGAGGAGGTGTTGCAGGGAGGAGGGAGTGCCAGGGTATTAGGGTGCGGCCACCCCTCCCTCCCCTCCCTTTATATAGGTGCATTAGAGGGGGGGAGGGTGCAGCCTTGCCCCTTCCTCCAAGGAAGGGGTGCGGCCAAGAGGGGGGGAGGAGTCCATCCTCCCCAAGGCACCTCGGAGGTGCCTTCCCCTCTTTGGACTCTCCCCTCTCCAAGTTTCCTTGGCGCATGGGCCCTTGGGGCTGGTTCCCCTTGGCCCAAGCAGGCCAAGGCGCACCCCCTAAGGCCCATGTGGCCCACCAAGGCAGGTGGCCCCACCTGGTGGACCCCCGGGACCCCTCCGGTGGTCCCGGTACAATACCGATAACCCCGAAACTTGTCCCGATGGCCGAAACAACACTTCCTATATATAATTCTTTACCTTCGGACCATTCCGGAACTCCTCGTGACGCCCGGGATCTCATCCAGGACTCCGAACAACATTCGGGTTACTGCATATACATATCTTCACAACCCTAGCGTCACCGAACCTTAAGTGTGTAGACCCTCCGGGTTCGGGAGACATGCAGACATGACCGAGACGGCTCTCGGGCAATAACCAACAGCGGGATCTGGATACCCATGTTGGCTCCCACATGCTCCACGATGATCTCATCGGATGAACCACGATGTCAAGGATTCAATTAATCCCGTATACGATTCCCTTCGTTAATCGGTATTTTACTTGCCCGAGATTCGATCGTCGGTATCCCAGTACCTCGTTCAATCTCGTTATCGGCAAGTCACTTTTCTCGTACCGTAATGCATGATCCTTGTGATCAAACACTTTGATCACCTTGAGCTCATATGATGATGCATTACCGAGAGGGCCCGGTGATACCTCTCCGTCAAGCAGAGTGACAAATCCCAGTCTCGATCCATGTCAACCCAACAGACACTTTCAGAGATACCCGTAGCATACCTTTATAGTCACCCAGTTACGTTGTGACGTTTGGCACACCCAAAGCACTCCTACGGTATCCGGGAGTTACACGATCTCATGGTCTAAGGAAAGGATACTTGACATTGGATAACTCTAGCAAACGAACTATGCGATCTTATGCTATGTTTAGGATTGGGTCTTGTCCATCACATCATTCTCCTAATGATGTGATCCCGTTATCGATGACATCCAATGTCCATAGTCAGGAAACCATGACTATCTGTCGATCAACGAGCTAGTCAACTAGAGGCTCACTAGGGACATGTTGTTGTCTGTTATTCACACATGTATTACGATTTCCGGTTAACACAATTATAGCACGAATAAAGACAATTATCATGAATAAGGAAATATAATAATAATGCTTTTATTATTGCCTCTAGGGCATATTTCCAACAGTCTCCCACTTGCACTAGAGTCAATAATCTAGTTACATTGTGATGAATCGAACACCCATAGAGTTCTGGTGCTGATCATGTTTTGCCTTAGGGAGAGGTTTAGTCAACGGATCCGCGACATTCAGATCCGTGTGTACTTTACAAATTTCTATGTCTCCATCTTGAAAATTTTCACGAATGGAGTTGAAGCGACGCTTGATATGCCTGGTCTTCTTGTGAAACCTGGGCTCCTTTGCAAGTGCAATAGCTCCAGTGTTGTCACAGAAGAGCTTGATTGGCCCCGACGCATTGGGTATGACTCCGAGGTCGGTGATGAACTCCTTCACCCAAATTGCTTCATGTGCTGCCTCCGAGGCTGCCATGTACTCCGCTTGACATGTAGATCCCGCCACGACGCTTTGCTTGCAACTGCACCAGCTTACTGCCCCACCATTCAAAATATACACGTATCCGGTTTGTGACTTAGAGTCATCCAGATCTGTGTTGAAGCTAGCGTCGATGTAACCTTTTACGACGAGCTCCTCGTCACCTCCATAAACGAGAAACATTTCCTTAGTCCTTTTTAGGTACTTCAGGATATTCTGGACCGCTGTCCAGTGTTCCTTGTCGGGATTACTTTGGTACCTTCCTACCAAACTTACGGCAAGGTTTACATCAGGTCTGGTACACAGCATGGCATACATAATAGAACCTATGGCTGAGGCATAGGGTATGACACTCATCTCTTCTATATCTTCTGCCGTGGCCGGACATTGAGCTGAGCTCAATTTCACACCTTGTAACACAGGTAAGAACCCTTTCTTAGATTGATCCATATTGAATTTCTTCAATATCTTATCAAGGTATGTGCTTTGTGAAAGACCTATGAGGCGTATCGATCTATCTCTATAGATCTTGATGCCTAATATATAAGCAGCTTCTCCAAGGTCCTTCATTGAAAAACTTTTATTCAAGTAGGCCTTAATGCTGTCCAAGAGTTCTATATCATTTCCCATCAAAAGTATGTCGTCTACATATAATATGAGAAATGCTACAGAGCTCCCACTCACTTTCTTGTAAACACAGGCTTCTCCATAAGTCTGTGTAAACCCAAACGCTTTGATCATCTCATCAAAGGGAATGTTCCAACTCCGAGATGCTTGCACCAGCCCATAAATCGAGCGTTGGAGCTTGCACACCTTGTCAGCATTCTTAGGATCGACAAAACCTTCCGGCTGCATCATATACAATTCTTCCTTAAGGAAACCATTAAGGAAAGCCGTTTTGACGTCCATTTGCCATATCTCATAATCATAGTATGCGGCAATTGCTAACATGATTCGGACGGACTTCAGCTTCGCTACCGGTGAGAAAGTCTCATCGTAGTCAATTCCTTGAACTTGTCGATAACCCTTAGCGACAAGCCGAGCTTTATAGATGGTCACATTACCATCTGCGTCTGTCTTCTTCTTAAAGATCCATTTATTTTCTATGGCTCGCCGCTCAACGGGCAAGTCAGTCAAAGTCCATACTTCGTTTTCATACATGGATCCTATCTCGGATTTCATGGCTTCCAGCCATTTGTCGGAATCCGGGCCCGCCATTGCTTCCTCATAGTTCGAAGGTTCACCGTTGTCTAACAACATGATTTCCAAGACAGGGTTGCTGTACCACTCTGGTGCAGAACGTGTCCTTGTGGACCATCGAATTTCAGTAGGAGCTTGATCAGAAGCGTCTTGATCATCATCATTAATTTCCTCTCTAGTCGGTGCAGGCACCTCAGGAACGATCTCTTGAGTTTCGCCATTTTCCGGTTCAAGAGGTAACACTTCATCAAGTTCTACTTTCCTCCCACTTACTTCTTTCGAGAGAAACTCTTTCTCTAGAAAGGATCCATTCTTGGCAACAAAGATCTTGCCTTCGGATCTGAGGTAGAAGGTATACCCAACAATTTCTTTAGGGTATCCTATGAAGACGCATTTTTCCGATTTGGGTTCGAGCTTTTCTGGTTGAAGCTTCTTGACATAAGCATCGCATCCCCAAAATTTTAGAAATGACAGCTTAGGTTTCTTCCCAAACCATAATTCATACGGTGTCGTCTCAACGGATTTCGACGGAGCCCTATTTAAAGTGAATGCGGCAGTCTCTAAAGCATAGCCCCAAAAAGATAGCGGTAAGTCGGTAAGAGACATCATAGATCGCACCATATCTAATAGAGTGCGATTACGACGTTCGGACACACCATTACGCTGAGGTGTTCCAGGCGGCGTGAGTTGTGAAACTATTCCACATTTTCTTAAGTGTGTGCCAAATTCGTGACTCAAGTATTCTCCTCCACGATCTGATCGTAGAAACTTGATCTTTTTCTCACGTTGATTTTCAACCTCACTCTGAAATTCCTTGAACTTTTCAAAGGTCTCAGACTTGTGTTTCATTAAGTAGATATACCCATATCTACTCAAGTCATCAATGAGGGTGAGAACATAACGATAGCCACCGCGAGCCTCAACACTCATTGGACCGCACACATCGGTATGTATGATTTCCAATAAGTTGGTTGCTCGCTCCATTGTTCCTGAGAACGGAGTCTTGGTCATTTTACCCATGAGGCGTGGTTCGCACGTGTCAAATGATTCATAATCAAGAGACTCTAAAAGTTCATCTGTATGGAGCTTCTTCATGCGTTTGACACCTATGTGACCATGGCGGCAGTGCCACAAGTATGTGGGACTATTGTTATCAACTTTAACTCTTTTGGTACTCACACTATGAATATGTGTATCATCACGTACGAGATTCATCAAGAATAAACCATTAACCATCGGAGCATGACCATAAAACATATCTCTCATATAAATAGAACGACCATTATTCTCGAATTTAAATGAGTAGCCATCTCGAATTAAGCAAGATCCAGATACAATGTTCATGCTCAAACTTGGCACTAAATAACAATTATTGAGGTTTAAAACTAATCCCGTAGGTAAATGTAGAGGCAGCATGCCGACGGCGATCACATCGACCTTGGAACCATTCCCGACGCGCATCATCACCTCATCCTTCGCCAGTCTCCGTTTATTCCGCAGCTCCTGCTTTGAGTTACAAATGTGAGCAACTGCACCGGTATCAAATACCCAAGAGCTACTACGAGTACTGGTAAGGTACACATCAATTACATGTATATCACATATACCTTTGGTTTTGCCGGCCTTCTTGTCCGCTAAGTATTTGGGGCAGTTCTGCTTCCAGTGACCACTTCCCTTGCAATAAAAGCACTCAGTCTCGGGCTTGGGTCCATTCTTTGGCTTCTTCCCGGCAACTTGCTTACCGGGCGCGGCAACTTCCTTGCCATCCTTCTTGAAGTTCTTTTTACCCTTGCCCTTCTTGAACTTAGTGGTTTTATTCACCATCAACACTTGATGCTCCTTCTTGATTTCTACCTTTGCTGATTTCAGCATAGCATATACCTCAGGAATGGTCTTCACCATCCCCTGCATATTGTAGTTCATCACAAAGCTTTTGTAGCTAGGTGGAAGCGACTGGAGGATTCTGTCAATGATCGCTTCATCCGGGAGATTAACTTCCAGTTGAGTCAAGCGGTTGTGCAACCCAGACATTTTGAGTATGTGCTCACTGACAGAGCCATTTTCCTCCATCTTACAGCTAAAGAATTTATCGGAGACTTCATATCTCTCGACCCGGGCATGAGCTTGGAAAACCATTTTCAGCTCTTCGAACATCTCATATGCTCCATGTCTCTCAAAACGTTTTTGGAGCCCCGGCTCTAAGCTGTAAAGCATGCCGCACTGAACGAGGGAGTAATCATCGCAGCGTGACTGCCAAGCGTTCATAACGTCTTGTTCTGCAGGGAGAATAGGTGCGTCACCCAGCGGTGCTCTTAGGACATAATCTTTCTTGGCAGCTATGAGGATGATCCTCAGGTTCCGGACCCAGTCCGTATAGTTGCTACCATCGTCTTTCAGCTTGGTTTTCTCTAGGAACGCGTTGAAGTTGAGGACTACGTTGGCCATTTGATCTACAAGACATATTGTAAATATTTAGACTAAGTTCATGATAATAAAGTTCATTTAATCAAATTATTTAATGAACTCCCACTTAGATAGACATCCCTCTTCTAGTCATCTAAGTATTACATGATCCGAGTCAACTAGGCCGTGTCCGATCATCACGTGAGACGGACTAGTCAACATCGGTGAACATCTTCATGTTGATCGTATCTTCTATACGACTCATGCTCGACCTTTCGGTCTTCTGTGTTCCGAGGCCATGTCTGTACATGCTAGGCTCGTCAAGTCAACCTAAGTGTTTTGCGTGTGTAAATCTGGCTTACACCCGTTGTATGCGAACGTAAGGACCTATCACACCCGATCATCACGTGGTGCTTTGGAACGACGAACCTTAGCAATGGTGCACAGTTAGGGTGAACACTTTCTTGAAATTATTATGAGGGATCATCTTATTTACTACCGTCGTTCTAAGTAAACAAGATGCAAAACATGATAAACATCACATGCAATCAAATAATAAACGTGACATGATATGGCCAATATCACATAGCTCCTTTGATCTCCATCTTGGGGCTCCATGATCATCTTGTCACCGGCTTGACACCATGATCTTCATCATCATGATCTTCATCATCGTGTCTCCATGAAGTTGCTCGCCAATTATTACTTCTACTACTATGGCTAACGCGTTTAGCAATAAAGTAAAGTAACTTACATGGCGATTCTCAATGACACGCAGGTCATACAAAAAATAAAGACAACTCCTATGGCTCCTGCCGGTTGTCATACTCATCGACATGCAAGTCGTGATTCCTATTACATTAGCATGAACATCTCATACATCACATATAGATCATTCATCATACATCACAACTTTGGCCATATCATATCACAAAGCACTTGCTGCAAAAACAAGTTAGACGTCCTCTAATTGTTGTTGCAAGTTTTACGTGGCTGAATTAGGGTTCTAGCAAGAACGTTTTCTTACCTACGTTCAAACCACAACGTGATTTGTCAATCTCTATTTACCCTTCATAAGGACCCTGTTCATCGAATCCGATCCAACTAAAGTAGGAGAGACAGACACCCGCCAGCCACCTTATGCAACTAGTGCATGTTAGTCGGTGGAACCGGTCTCACGTAAGCGTACGTGTAAGGTTGGTCCGGGCCGCTTTATCCCACAATACCGCTGAATCAAGATTGACTAGTAACGGCAAGAAGAGTTGACAACATCTACGCCCACAACAAATTGTGTTCTACTCGCACAAGAAGAACTACGCATAGACCTAGCTCATGATGCCACTGTTGGGGAACGTTGCAGAAAATTAAAAAATTTCCTACGGTTTCACCAAGATCCATCTATGAGTTCATCTAGCAACGATTATTCAGATTAGATAGCATCTACATACCACTTTGTAGATCGCAACGGAAGCGTTCGAGTGAACGTGGATGAGGTAGTCGTACTTGCCGTGATCCAATTCACCGATGATCTAGTACCGAACGGACGGCACCTCCGCGTTCAACACACGTACGGGACGGGAGACGTCTCCTCCTTCTTGATCCAGCAAGGGGGAAGGAGAGGTTGAGGAAGATCCAGCACGACGGTGTGGTGGTGGATGCAGCAGAACTCCGGCAGGGCTTCGCTAAGCAACTACGGGAGGAGGAGGAGGTGTTGCAGGGAGGAGGGAGTGCCAGGGCATTAGGGTGCGGCCACCCCTCCCTCCCCTCCCTTTATATAGGTGCATTAGAGGGGGGGAGGGCGCAGCCTTGCCCCTTCCTCCAAGGAAGGGGTGCGGCCAAGAGGGGGGGAGGAGTCCATCCTCCCCAAGGCACCTCGGAGGTGCCTTCCCCTCTTTGGACTCTCCCCTCTCCAAGTTTCCTTGGCGCATGGGCCCTTGGGGCTGGTTCCCCTTGGCCCAAGCAGGCCAAGGCGCACCCCCTAAGGCCCATGTGGCCCACCAAGGCAGGTGGCCCCACCTGGTGGACCCCCGGGACCCCTCCGGTGGTCCCGGTACAATACCGATAACCCCGAAACTTGTCCCGATGGCCGAAACAGCACTTCCTATATATAATTCTTTACCTCCGGACCATTCCGGAACTCCTCGTGACGTCCGGGATCTCATCCGGGACTCCGAACAACATTCGGGTTACTGCATATACATATCTTCACAACCCTAGCGTCACCGAACCTTAAGTGTGTAGACCCTACGGGTTCGGGAGACATGCAGACATGACCGAGACGGCTCTCGGGCAATAACCAACAGCGGGATCTGGATACCCATGTTGGCTCCCACATGCTCCACGATGATCTCATCGGATGAACCACGATGTCAAGGATTCAATTAATCCCGTATACGATTCCCTTCGTCAATCGGTATTTTACTTGCCCGAGATTCGATCGTCGGTATCCCAGTACCTCGTTCAATCTCGTTATCGGCAAGTCACTTTTCTCGTACCGTAATGCATGATCCTTGTGATCAAACACTTTGATCACCTTGAGCTCATATGATGATGCATTACCGAGAGGGCCTGGTGATACCTCTCCGTCAAGCGGAGTGACAAATCCCAGTCTCGATCCATGTCAACCCAACAGACACTTTCAGATATACCCGTAGCATACCTTTATAGTCACCCAGCTACGTTGTGACGTTTGGCACACCCAAAGCACTCCTACGGTATCCGGGAGTTACACGATCTCATGGTCTAAGGAAAGGATACTTGACATTGGATAACTCTAGCAAATGAACTATGCGATCTTATGCTATGTTTAGGATTGGGTCTTGTCCATCACATCATTCTCCTAATGATGTGATCCCGTTATCGATGACATCCAATGTCCATAGTCAGGAAACCATGACTATCTGTCGATCAACGAGCTAGTCAACTAGAGGCTCACTAGGGACATGTTGTTGTCTGTTATTCACACATGTATTACGATTTCCGGTTAACACAATTATAGCACGAATAAAGACAATTATCATGAATAAGGAAATATAATAATAATGCTTTTATTATTGCCTCTAGGGCATATTTCCAACAGTTTCCTAGCAACAAAGTCTCTCTTATCATAACGTTGATTCTTTGATTGTGGGTTATCAAGATCAACAGCAGGTTCAATTTCTACATCATTATCATTACTAGGTTGAGCATCATCATGAACATCATCATTAACATTTTCACTAGGTTCATGTTCATTACCAGATTGTGTTTCCGCATCAGACATAGAGATATCATTGGGATTCTCAGGTGGTTCAGCAATAGGTTCACTAGAAGTTTGCAAAGTCCTATCATTTTTCTTTTTCTTCCTTTTAGAAGAACTAGGTACATCAATATTATTTCTCTGAGAATCTTGCTCAATTCTCTTAGGGTGGCCTTCAGGATACAAAGGTTCCTGAGTCATTCTATCAATTCTAGTAGCCACTCTAACAGCATAATCATTTTTCTTATTATTCATTTCATTGAGCAAATTATTTTGAGCCTTAAGTACTTGTTCTACTTGAGTGGTAACCATAGAAGCATGTTTGCTAACGAGTTTAAGTTCACCTCTAACATTAGCCATATAATCACCCAAGTGTTTAAGCATATCGAAATTGTATTTCAATTGTCTACCAAAATAAGCATTAAATATTTCTTGTTTGACAATAAAATTATCAAACTCTTGTAAGCATTGTCTAGCAGACTTATAGTGAGGAATATCACCTTCATCAAATCTATAGAGAGAATTTACCTTTACTACCTGTGTCGGGTTATCAAGACTAGGAGGTTCTTCAATAGGTAATGGATTAAGATCATATGTTTCTTCAACAGGCGGTAGATTAAGACCATGTATTTCTTCAATAGGAGGTAAATTCTTAATGTCTTCAGCTTTAATACCTTTTTCTTTCATAGATTTCTTTGCCTCTTGCATATCTTCAGGACTGAGAAATAGAACACCTCTCTTCTTCGGAGTAGGTTTAGAAATAGGCTCAGTAATTGGAGCAGGAGCTGGCTCAGAAAGTGTCCAATTATTTTCATTTGTCAACATATTATTCAATAGAATTTCAGCTTCATCCGGTGTTCTTTCCCTGAAAACAGAACCAGCACAACTATCCAGGTAATCTCTGGAAGCATCGGTTAGTCCATTATAAAAGATATCAAGTATTTCATTTTTCTTAAGAGGATGATTAGGCAAAGCATTAAGTAACTTGAGAAGCCTCCCACAAGCTTGTGGGAGACTCTCCTTTTCAATTTGCACAAAGTTGTATATTTCCCTCAAAGCAGCTTGTTTCTTAGGAGCAGGGAAATACTTAGCAGAGAAGTAATAAATAATATCCTGGGGACTACGCACACAACCAGGATCAAGAGAATTAAACCATATCTTAGCATCACCCTTTAATGAGAACAGAAATATTTTAAGGATATAAAAGTAGCGAGATCTCTCATCATTAGTGAACAGGGTGGCTATATCATTTAATTTAGTAAGATGTGCCACAACAGTTTCAGATTCATAGCCATGAAAAGGATCAGATTCAACCAAAGTAATTACATCAGGATCAACAGAGAATTCATAATCCTTATCGGTAACACAGATAGGTGAAGTAACGAAAGCAGGGTCAGGTTTCATTCTATCTTTAAGAGATTGCTTATTCCATTTAGATAATAACCTCTTGAGATCATATGTATCTTTGCAAGCTAAAATAGTTGCAGAAGCTTCCATATCAAAAACATAACCCTTAGGAATAACAGGCATATCTTCATCATCACTTTCATCAATATAATCATTTTCAATAACTTCTTTATCTCTAGCCCTAGCAATTTGTTCATCAAGAAATTCACTAAGGGGCACAGTAGTATCAAGCATAGAAGTAGTTTCATCATAAGTATCATGCATAGAAGAAGTGGCATCATCAATAACATGCGACATATCAGAACGAATAGCAGAAGCAGGTTTAGGTGTCGCAAGCTTACTCAAAACAGAAGGTGAATCAAGTGCAGAGCTAGATGGCAGTTCCTCACCTCCCCTCGTAGTTGAGGGATAAATTGTTGTCTTACCGTCTTTTAAGTTCTTCATATTGACCAGCAGATATAAATCCCAAGTGACTCAAAGAATAGAGCTATGCTCCCCGGCAACGGCGCCAAAAAATAGTCTTGATAACCCACAAGTATAGGGGATCGCAACAGTTTTCGAGGGTAGAGTATTCAACCCAAATTTATTGATTCGACACAAGGGGAGCCAAAGAATATTCTCAAGTATTAGCAACTGAGTTGTCAATTCAGCCACACCTGGATAACTTAATATCTGCAGCAAAGTGTTTAGTAGCAAAGTAAAATGATAGTAGTGGTAATGGTAACAAAGGTAACATAAGCAAAAGTAATAATTTTGGTGTTTTGTAGTGATTGTAACAGTAGCAACGGAAAAGTAAATAAGCGAGAACCAATATAGGAAAAGCTCGTAGGCATTGGATCGGTGATGGATAATTATGCCGGATGCGGTTCATCATGTAACAATCATAACATAGGGTGACACAGAACTAGCTCCAATTCATCAATGTAATGTAGGCGTGTATTCCGAATATAGTCATGCGTGCTTATGGAAAAGAACTTGCATGACATCTTTTGTCCTACCCTCCCGTGGCAGCAGGGTCCTAATGGAAACTAAGGGATATTAAGGCCTCCTTTTAATAGAGAATCGGAACAAAGCATTAGCACATAGTGAATACATGAACTCCTCAAACTATGGTCATCACCGGGAGTGGTCCCGATTATTGTCACTTCGGGGTTGCCGGATCATAACACATGGTAGGTGACTATAGACTTGCAAGATAGGATCAAGAACACACATATATTCATGAAAACATAATAGGTTCAGATCTGAAATTATGGCACTCGGGCCCTAGTGACAAGCATTAAGCATAGCAAATTCATAGCAACATCAATCTCAGAACATAGTGGATACTAGGGATCAAACCCTAACAAAACTAACTCGATTACATGATAGATCTCATCCAATCCATCACCGTCCAGCAAGCCTATGATGGAATTACTCACGCACGACGGTGAGCATCATGAAATTGGTGATGGAGGATGGTTGATTATGACGACGGCGACGAATCCCCCTCTCCGGAGCCCCGAACGGACTCCAGATCAGCCCTCCCGAGAGGTTTTAGGGCTTGGCAGCGGCTCCGTATCGTAAAACGCGATGATTTCTTCTCCTAGATTTTTTTCTCCCCGAAAGCAAATATATAGAGTTGGAGTTGGCGTCGGAGGAGCCTCAGGGGGCCCACGAGGTAGGTGGCGTGCCCTAGGGGTCAGACGCGCCCCCCACCCTCGTGGACATGGTGTGGGCCCACTGGTCTTCATCTTTTGCAAGGATTTTTTATTAATTCCAAATAGACGTTTCGTGAGGTTTCAGGTCATTCCGAGAACTTTTGTTTCTGCACATAAATAACATCATGGCAATTCTGCTGAAAACAGCGTCAGTCCGGGTTAGTTCCATTCAAATCATGCAAGTTAGAGTCCAAAACAAGGGCAAAAGTGTTTGGAAAAGTAGATACGGATGGAGACGCATCAGGGGCTAATGCAAGTCATTTTTATTAGTCTTATTGAAGACCCGACTCATCACATCATAATGAGCCGGCCCTTGGGGGCTACCAATTGTTCCTATCAATGATTCAAGGTATACAAGTCTTAATGCATTATATTCAAGGGTCCACTACTCAGTTGGTAAAGCACAAAGCTCTTAAACCTTGTGGACGTGGGTTCAAGCCCCATGGTGGAGTTACATCATATAATGTTATTTTCAATGAAGTGTATATAAAGTCCCAGCTCAATATTATCTTACTGAGCCGGCCCTTGGGGGCTACACATTGTTGTTCAAATTTATATAATCATATCTACAAAGTCCCTGCTCATTACTGCATAATGACCCGGCCCTTGGGGCTACATTGGTTGAAGTTTTTATGAGTATAAGGCAATTACAAGTCCCAGGTTGCTGCAAGCATGACAACCCGGCACTTGGGGGCTACATAATATGGAATATTCAGTTATGACTAGTGACTGAGATGAATAGTCCGGATTTCTTCAAGGTAATATGCATATAAAGGAGGAACATCTTCAAATTCTCAGTTTTGGGCAAATCAGGAGACTAATTGTGTGACCCGGTATTGGCAACAATCATAACCCGGTGTCTATAAGCGGTCATGACCCGGGATCATCAGTTTTTATAACCCGGTAATTTTGGCAATGATAAACCGGCAAGTTCTACATTTTCAAACCGGCTGATATCAGTTGAATATTTGAAGACCAATATTTTTTTCAAATCAGAGCACTGAAGGCCGATTCAAATGGATTCTTTATTTAGAAAAATATCTTCTGCAAGCAAGTTGATTATGAAGCTGGTCTGTTGACCTAGATTTTCTAGAAGAAGGAAAGGACAAGGACTTAAGGATGTTCAGGTGCCGGTTTACAAGAATTCTTAACCCGGAGCGCAACCTGTCAAATTTGTTCTTGTGTTTATTTTGCAGCATAAGTTTACCATGGATAAATCCAAGCTAAACTGGGGCCTAATGTCGGGGATATACCCCGCGGTATGACCCGGCCGGAAATATGACCCGGCAGGACTTGGCGGTTTACTTGAGACCCGGTTTACACTTGGCGATTCACTGGCGACCCGCCCTGACCAGACGGTTTACAAGCAACCTACCTGAACATTATGACTCACTAGTAACCTGACGGGCGGGACAGACGGATGACAAGGCCCAAGGCCCAGAAGGCCGGTTTAGGTTAATGGCGGGCCAGTTTATGAGGAAAGGTGTGAGGAATATTTACCTTACAAGGAGTTAAGACCCGGACTTGTATATGGTTTGTATTAGAAGTAGACTAGTCCTAATCCTAATAGGACTCCACATGTAACCCGCCCCTTCAACTTATAAAAGGAGGGGCAGGGTTCCCCAAAGAGGGACAAGGAAGAAGAAACAATCTTAGGGCTAGACATAACTGGGAGAGCCGGTTTACGGCGACTCCCTCATGATGGTAATGAGACCTAGCCACAAACAGCATGTAGGGCTATTACCGGATGATGTTTCCCGGGGGCCGAAGCTGTCTAAATCCTCGTCTTGTGTGTGGCGTCTCTCGTCCCGTTCAACCCCTCTCAAGCTACCACATAGATGCATTGGCCTCACGACTAAGTCCTCACACTAGGACATCTGTCGTGATCTTTCCATGACACATTCCCTCTAGCGATGAATCTACCATAGTCATATCTCAGAACCGTCCCCATCATGCCTCTAAGAGCATCCCTAGCAGACCATGTATATCGCCGACCCGCACAATCCATTTAAAGTTCACGGAAAAATGGTTTTGTAGGCCGGCGCGGGCGCCGGACGAGTAGACCCCTCATAGCGGAACTGTAAAACGGAATATTCGTGGATATTCCGTTTTACAGTTCCTCTATGTGGTGTTTGCTCTGCGAGCGCCCGCGCTGGCCCGCAAATCAGATGCGGTTTTATGTGAATTTGACACATATGGACATATTCAGAATTACTAATTTGCAATATAAGAAAATTTGTCAATGCTACAATACAACAATTAGCCGAATTACAACAATTATTCAAATCACCGAAGCAAACTAAATAATTCAATACAAAACTTTCCCTTAATACAAATCACACATGAATTAAATGAAGATGAATGGAAAAATGAAATATGTTACCGCCCAGCTCTTTGCCAATGGTGCTCAATGAGATCCTTCTGAAGCTAAAAGTGGGTGTTTGCATTTTCAATTTCCCTGTAGGTCTGAAGAGAAGCTCTAATGCGGTTAGGGTCTCTAGCTGGTTTGACACGGCTACCCAATTGTCGTAGAAGAACTCCAAGTTCATCCTCTCCCATCTTCGAGAATCATATTGTGAATAATAACACAACATGTCGTGATGTTTTTCAAGGATCACTTGTCCCAAAAACGAGCAGGACCACGAACAATGGCAAACCTAGATTGCAAAACCCCGAATGCTCTTTCAATGTCTTTTTGGGATGTCTCTTGTACCCTTGCAAATTCACATTGTTTTTTAGTTTTGGGGTCTTTGATGCTCTTGACAAATGTGCACCAAGGAGGGTACATACCATCTGGAAGATAGTATCCCTTTGTGTATTCATGCCTATTGATAGTGTAGTTGCAAGCAGGAGCATCACCACTAGCAACTCTAGCAAACAAATGAGACCGTTGCAACACATTGATATCATTGAGAGTACCCGGCATACCAAAAAAGCAATGTGAAATCCATAAATCCTCGGATGCTATGGCCAACCTCTTCACTCATTAGAGGCCATCAATTTTTCCAAGTCCAGTGCATACAATCAATGCTACCTAGCATGCCAGGCCAACCTCTTCTCTCATTAGATGCCATCAATTTTTTTTGTCTTCCTCATTAGCTTCCTGAAGGTGTTCAGGACGAAAGAAATGGATGATCACTTTGGCAAACCTGCTCACTAACTCAATTGTGGTATCTTCACCAATGCGAAGGTACTCATCGGCATAGTCAGCCGGAATGCCGTATGCAATTACTCGCATAGCTGCCGAGATTTTTTGATATGCACTAAATCCCTTCAACCCCGCGGCATTTCTTCTTTGAGGAAAATACTGACAATTGGCTTCACAAGCTTGAACTATTTTTATAAAGAGGGATCGGCGCATTCGGTACCTTTTCCGGAAGAGGTGCGGCGAATATGTTGGATTGTCCGGGAAGTAGTCTTGCATCAACATCTCGTCCCGAGTGGCAATTTCGAGGAATGCAAAGACGACCGACGGTCGATCCTCGCCGTCTCTTTCGGTTCTCATCTTCGTGCTCCTTCTCGACGAGGGCCATCACCAACATCTGCTGCCGATAGTTGACAAGCAGCGTCTCAACATCCGAGTCGTTCGAATCGGACAAATCCTCGAGCAAAAACTTCTCGCACGGGCTCAATTCCATCTAAATTCACAAATACGCACGCCGCGTTAACCAACTATGCATACCGCTCGACACAAGCACAAGTACTCACCGGCGGCTCGGGGCGGCGGAACCCGAGACGGAGACGGCGACTAGGGGTGGCTCGGGGTGGTGGATCCCGGGTGGCGACGACGACTAGGGGCGGCTCGGATGGTGGATCCCGGGCGGCGACGACGACTAGGGGCGGCTCGGGGTGGTGGATCCCGGACGGCGACGACGACTAGGGGCAGCTCGGGGTGGTGGATCCCGGGCGGCGACGACGACTAGGGGCGGCTTGGATTAGTGGATCTGGGGAGCCGGTGAAGCGGCTCGGTGGAAGAGGGTAGGGACGCCCACGCGGCGTGATTCCGCCCTCAGATTTGGCCGGAATCGCCGGCGGCGGACGGGCGGAAGAAATTGCGGGTGGAGGCGAAAGGGGTGGGGAAAGGGCGCCGACTGAAATGTCCCTCCCGCCAACCTCTTTCCTGGGATACGGGGCACCGTTGGGGCGAGGCGTAAACCCGCGTCGCGGGTTGGGGATGGGATTTTACCGCGCCCATCAAAAAAATTGCGGGTTGAACGCGTTTGCTGGGTATGGTCGGGCAGCATTTTACGCATGGACTCGTATTTTGGCGGTTATTTTGCGGGTCGGGGCATTGTACAAGGTCTGTTAGAGATGCTCTAAGCATGTCGTGATTAAAAGAAACATCAACATTAAGTTTCCATTCACAAAGTTTGACGCGAGGACTATAATCCCCAATGAGATGTGGAGTGCATTCTGAGTTGTCTTCTTATGCACTAATTTTCGTCTTTCCATCATGGATACCAAGCTGAAACAGCTATAATTTCAGGCATATTGTGGTGGCCAATAATACTTAAACAATTCTTGGTTCGGAAGAAGTAGTAAGGCTGGTCACAATGGGAAGGAACTTAGGAGTAACATCACACACTCCAATACAATTTTACTTATGTGACACATATTTAATGAAGAGAGAGGTGCTTGTGGTAACTAGCTAAGTTACCGGAACATCACACAATTCAAAAAACAATGAGTTTATAACCTAATAAATACATCGTTGCATGACACTACATAGATGTTCCTACTCACTATGAAGGTAGTAACATAGTCTAGAGAAGTATGTAAGTTACTCGTTTATGTTCTTGCCCATTGTGACCCGCCTAAGTACACGGACTGTTTCCTACTCGTACAGCCATCCAGCTGCCATCCATTGGACGACCGGTGTTGCTCGCAGAAAATCTTGGACGGGGCACAAGGTGGACCACGCTGCCACGCCGAACGCTGACCCTTTCCTCCCTCCGGGCACACGTCCCCGCTGTGCACTGGCCCGTGACGTCTCCCTGTCCCTCCGCCGTCCGCCCCCCCGGCCCGCCTGCCCAATGCCGAGAACCGAGGCGAGGCGACGCACGGCCGTACCACTGTTCTCCGTGGTCGCGGCCGCCCGCCCGCGCCCGTGACGTGACCCATGCATTTGCTCGCGCGCGGCCCCCCACGGCTCTGCACTGCGCTGCGCTGCGCTGCGCTGCGCCGCTGACGCGACATCACCTCTGGCCTCGGCTGCGGCACCGGGCCGGCTTTGACCGGGCGGCTGCTCGGCCACGTCAGATCAGATCACATCCTACGGCCGCTGCTCGGCCTTAAACTCGCGGTGGGGCATCGGCTATTAAGACCTGAGGTTAATGCGCCTGACCTGTCCAACCAGCGGCCGGACGCAACGCAACACAACGCAGGCGAGGCCGGTATAGCTACCTAGCTCTCTTTTGGCCCCGGTTTCCGGCCGTCGTCTCGCCGCTACGTTCCGTGGGCTTCCGTTTCAGTGCTGCCGGTAGAGCCTTGTCCTAGTATAGGATGCTCACTTCACTGTGGAGTACGTAGAGTGCAGAGCCAGAAATACCAGATCGTTAAAGGCGCTTGCTGTTCGGCACGGCACGTAGATGAAGCGCGGCCAACGTTCGTTCGTGAGGAAACCGAGCGTAGCCTGACCTGCGTTAATGAAGCGGAGGCTCGCGTCGGACTCGTGCATGCATGCATCGCGCTGCCACTCGTCAAATCTAGAGCCAGCTCGGGACTGAGCGAGCGAGTGAGCGACACATGCAACGGCGGGTTCAGAGGGGAGTGGGCCCCGCCACGGGTCGCGGACGAGGCTGTACTATCGATCTCGCGCGCGCCGCGATGTCGGGGTCCGTGGGAACGCGGCGCTCGAAGCGAGAGCTCCAGGCAGCGATGTCAGAGCGCTCTTGGAGTAGCAAAGGAGATTTTTCGGCTCATGTCTTCTGTAGTCTTTGCGGCCCGCGAATCCACGCTAAATCATCATGTCATGTACTCCTATGGGAGAAAGAGGTAAAGTGACGAGGATAACGTTAAACCGTGTCGTGGGATGATCATCGGTTCACGTATCTGGAGGTGCGCAAAGATTAGAACTACTAGCATAGCATACTGTTCGTATGTTGAAACCAGTGACACTGACAGTATACTTATCTAAACACGTACTGTACTTTATTGAGTTAACAATATACTGTAAGTACCAGTACTATAATGTGTGCATATTATAGTCTTCTTTACACGTGCATAAGCTTTGCCCGTCTGACGTGTTGGGTGGAGCTGGAAATGATTGCGCGGTGGCTTTGTGGACCAAAGACTACGCACGCAGTGGACATCAACCTCGGTCAACAGTTTCATTTTCATACCATTTGCCTCTGTCGGGACGTGAATCTCGAGTGCTTTGATCGACAGATCTCCGAATGGCGAAAAGATATATACGAGTGCGCATAATAATTTACCGATCCGAGAGCAAAGCCACGTTCGCCGCCTTGCATATTCCGGACAAACCCACTTCAGTCCTCTCCAAAATTTCACCGTCTACGTGCAACCGGTGTCCCACTTGCCTTGCGGCGCACACGTTCTCTTCGTCCGTTCGTGGTGGCGTGCTGACGACTTTCCCTCCGAGCCCGGCCAAGAACAGAACATCAAAGGCGCTTTACAGTTTACACACACATCCTGCCAGCTCTGTGATAGTCTGACAGATCGTATTCGCCGATCGGGACACACGCCCGCAAAACTGTTCTCCGACTCGGAAAGCTCAGGAAAGGAAGAAACAAAGCCGAAAAGAGACCGCACTTCGTTGCCAAGGAATGCTAAAGATGGAAGCAAATCGATCCCGCACCAACCCCAGAGAAAGGCCCCACGGTCAAGGTCAAGGGGCGCTTTCACACGCCGTGGTGCAGCGCAGCTCGCCCGGCCCGCGACGGCTAGCGCGCGCGCGCACGTCGCCGTCGGTCGACCGCGCTCGGCTCAGCCCAGCCCAGCCCCGCCGTCGTCACGCCGCCCGCCCCGGGCCGGCTCGGCTGGCGCGACGTGGACGCGCGCGCTTAAAATCTGCCCACCCACCCGCGTCACGTCACGTCGGCCATGCACGTCGCCGTCGCCCGGCTTGACCCCAGCTTGGTAGCGTAGCGTAGGCTGGCTGAGATGGCCGGCCGGCGACAAAACCGCCGGTCGCGCTCAGAGCCCCCGACTTCACGGCCCGGTCGATCGGCCGCGGTCGTCGTCGCGTTGCATTTTGTCCCCGCGCGCGGATGGGTTGCCGCGGGCTTTCTTGATCGGCGCGGCCGAAAGGCGCGGGCGGCGTCGTCCGCGTTGAAATTTTCGGTGGCGTCCGACGGTGGGTGATGTGTGTGCGCGGTGTGCCTGATGGTGAAAGTTGCGTCCTAGATGTGCAGACGGCTTGCACTTGACTACGTCGCACGGCCATTTGTAACCGTTATTTATCTTTCGATGATCCATTTCTAGCCACGTCGTGTGCGGGTAATTAATTTAGGGATGTGATGCAATACTTGTTGCATGCACGGTCGAAAGTTAAGGCCAACGCTATGTGTCTCATCTGTCTACTCCCTCCGTTCCAACGAGTAATTTGGAACGCAAGGAGTAAGAGCAACTCTAGCAGACCTCGCAAAACGCTCCGGTCCGTAAAATAACCGTTAAATTGCGGACCGGGGTCAAAAAATCCGCACGATCGGACCCTGCATCCCGTACCATCCCGCAAAAATTTGTTCGGGGCGCGGCAAATCTTCTTCCCCAACCTCTATCTTCACGGACTGGGAGGTCAACCCGAGCTCAACCCCTATCCGGCGCGAGATTTGGCGGGAGGGACATTTCCTCGCGCCCTTTCCCGCTCCCCGCACCCTCCGCCACCATTGCCCCCCCCCCCTCCGCAAGCTCCGGCTGCTCCTCCCCGGCCGTCCCTCGCCGCCATGGACGACCCCATGTTGTCCCCCGTCATCGTCGAGATCGCGCACGCCCCTTCCCCTCGGGCGGATCTCGTTGCCGGCCATGTTGGCCCCGCCGCCGTCGCCCAAGCACACGCCGCGCCTGCCCGCAATCGGCAGGGCAACGTGGTTGTGCAGGGCGGAAATCCGGCTGCCCCCGCCGCGATGGCCCGCGCTCCGGGAGCCAATGCCGCAGTGCAATCCCGGCCGGCAGCGGAGAAGGCCGGCAAGGCCGCGGGCGCAAAGCGGAGGAAGGTTCTGTCGCGACCGGTTTTCCGGACATTAATTTCCAGAAAATGGTCGTCGAGCTCATCAGCCCCAGGATTACTGTTAGCTGATGAGGCAACAACTTGATACAGAAATTCCAAGCAAGAGTACAAAATATGTAGTACAAGCCCAATGTGGCCTATGAGTACATCAAATGGTCTCTAGTGGTTGAGGGCGAAAGCGGTTTGTGGATCGCCACGATCAATGGGACTCCATTTCCCACGGGAACAGCTGACCAGGTTAACTCCTATCTTCCCGAGGCTTCTATCACCGTTACTTAGGTTTCCGAGGCTGTCATCGCGACGTTCTTCTCCAAGCAAGTAATCTGGCCAAGACAATAGCCAGGGACAAGTCTGTGAGTACTTTGAATGTACTCGCAAACATTAAGAACACAGGTATAATATAGCCACAGATAAACATGTTTCAAAATATTCTGTGATTTACTCTGATCATTATGAAATAAGGTTCATGATGTATGTGAGTAAATATTTAAGGTATGCATGGGCAGTCAAACAAGTAAATGAAATAATAAAATGTGCCACAGTCGGGCGTCTGAGCGACACCACATACAGGGCTTTAAAAGAAATGCCATAGTCGGGCGTCTGAGCGACACCACTTACGGGGCCTTAAAAGAAATGCCACCGTCGGGCGTCTGAGCGACACCACTTACGGGGCCTTAAAAGAAATGCCACCGTCGGGTGTCTGAGCGACACCACTTACGGGGCCTTCAAAGAAATGCCATCGTCGGGCGTCTGAGCGACACCACTTACGGGGCCTTAAAAGAAATGCCAGTGAATATCTAGGAGGTAGAACCATCCCAGAGATACTCGATGATATCAATAACATCACAGGTTAGTCGACAATAAGGATAATCATAATTATCACAAGTCACAAGTAGTAAATTTCCGTTCTGGTTTAATAGTTTTTACCTCCGAAGACCGACACTAAGACCGACACTCGACCCATCCCAGACTGAAATCCTTAACCATGGACACGGCTATTCGAATAGGTTTAATATCTCTGCAGAGGGTGTACTCTTTACCCACGAGTAACGGATTCCTTTAGTCCATCGGAAATAATTCCGTCTACGGTCTTTTAATCGAAAACACACCTGACTCGCACACACCAGCTCAACTCGCCGGTGTCTGGAATCACCCACGACACCTGTCAAGCAAACTCTAAGTGGGGAGGCTACAACCTCGACGTAGCATGGGATCAAATTTCTACTGCGCGCTCTAAGGGGTATCCCCCTCTCGGTCCCAACCGGATACACCCATGCCCCCGGACCAGGTGGCATGCCTACCGGATGCAGCCGGTATCTTCCACCATGGCCTCTATGTACGGTGTGTGCCAAGACAAGGGTTAACAACTTACTGAACCATACCCCACCTACGGTGGGGACCTCTGGTAGTACGAAACAAGTATGGGGGTTACCGGAACAAGACTCGATCTATGGCCGACTCAGGAGGCTCGTCAAAGTACTCTGCAGGGTTAGTACAAAAAAAATACTCCACACAACAAATCATCACCCATGGTACCTCACCATGCCATACCGGATATAACCGTCCCGACGGAGACCGGCGACAAGCTCACGCCTACCCAAGGCAAAGGCTTTTCTCGGATTCCTTTCCGGCATGCATGTAAGATACATGAGGATGATTACCATTACACGAGTATGCTTATTTCCAACAGCAAGGAAATACACATAATGCATCCATGCAAAAGATCATAACACATGAAATAACACTACTCCGAAACGAGGTGGTATTTATAAACGTGTCAATCATCACACTAACATATTATTCCGGGGTTCAGAATGCTTGCCTTAAAGGTGTGGAGAGGTGGGGGTGCTCTCCAAAACTTTTGGAAGTTTTTCTTCTCTTCCAAAATCCTATTTTCAAAAAATATGCAAACAACACATATTTCAAAAATAGTACAAAAAAGTTGTTTGGAAAATTTTCAAATAAATCTTAAAATAAACTAGACAGAATTTGAGAGATGTAGGAAAAAGAATTAATTCATTTGGAGTTATATTCAAAAATTTACAGCCGGTCATAGTTTAGTCAAGTCTGTTTTTAAAATAAATATATAAAAGAAAACGATTCGGACAGAATACGCTTTCGGTGTAGGGGAGACGTACTGTGGGGTTTACGCTTCCACTTAAACACGTGGACGGCGCGGGTGCCACTGACAGTGGGTCCAGGGGGGCCACTAGTCAGGTTTGACTAGTCCTTTCTCCCTCTCCTTCCTCTGTCCCGAGCGGAGGCGGAGCTCCGGCGATCGTCGCCGGTGACTGGCGGCTCCTCGCGGGGCTTCGAGGGCGGGGATGGATCCGCCACTCCAGGGCGATCCTCCCGGTGGTCGCCAGGCAGGTGGGGGCGGCGGGAGCTGCCGGCGGCGAGCTTCGCGGCGGCGGAGGCTTCGGGAGCGGAGTGATTTTTGGGCCACGGTGGTTCCCGATCAAAATTGAGTAGGGGGTTGGGTTCATGGGAGGAATGGGAGTTTTCTGGTGAAGAGAACGGAGCGGGGGAGGCCTTGGTGGCGCCGGAACGGCCGGGGCAGTGGCGGCGGCGAGGGTTGCCGGAGACGGGGAAGAAAGCTTTCCTGGGTCGATTGGCGAGCTGGGGGAGCGTCATTGGGGTGGCCTGGGGTTGCGAGTGTGTGGGAACGGCTCGGGGCGTCCATTTATAAGCGAGGCAAGACTGTTCCGCGGCGACTGTGGATAAGCTTCCGGCGAACCGACATTCTGTAGCAGCAGGGCATCGTGGCGGCGACGAGCGCTAGCGGACAAGCTCACGGATGAGTTCGGGTTGTGCCAGGGGCCAGGTGGCGAGCCAGGGTGGCTTGGGCGGCGCTGGACGGAGCAGCGGCTGTCGGCCGACGCCGGCGTGCCGCCAAAAGCGCTCTGGCGGTGGCGCTGTTGGTTGCCAGGGCGGCTTGGCGCGATACTGTGAGGAGGGCAGTGCGTGGCGTGGCGCCGCAGAGCGAGCCCAAACCAGGGGGGCCAGCGTGTCGGCTCGGCAAGGTTCGTGCAATACGCGCGCTCTGGGCGCGTCCAGTGCACGCACGGAAGACGTTCGACACAATGCCGTGGCATGCTACAGGTTGCGGGTGTGGCTGGCAAGGATCAGGGCTAGGTTAGAGATTGAGGAAAAACCCAAGGGACAAGGTGGCTTGGTCAGGTGGTCAAGTCCATAGTGCAAACAAAATCTCATGTCAAAACTGATCATGCCCACAGGGTGTTTGATAAAATGCTAAGGTCATCTAGGTAGTTCTTGGAGGGGTCAAATTCTCCAGATCAGTGTCTCTTTGATTGCATAAGAGGGTGGTGAGGTTAGTTGGTGGAAAGCACAAACTTGCTAGTGCAAGTTTTGCAGAACTCCAAATCTGGACAGGAGGTGGATGGCATTATTTCATGAATCAAAAATATGCCAATGGTTGCATGCTCCTGGACTTAGGGGTTTAACATGGAGGACTACAAGTAGGAGAAAGAAACAAGGGCTAAAGAGCAAACAAAAATATGGTTGTTGTACAAATCATCATGTTGGACCGGAATGAAGATGAGGTTGTTTCACTCAAAATTTTCAAGGAACAGCCCTGGATTTATGCATATACTGGAATGATATACTCCTACTGTCATCCCAAAATTTTGGTGGAAGCTAGGAACAAATATTTACAAGAGATGCAGTGCAAAACTTGTTGGGGAACGTTGCAGAAAATTAAAATTTTTCCTACGGTTTCACCAAGATCCATCTATGAGTTCATCTAGCAACGAGTCATGGGAGGGAGAGATTGCATCTACATACCACTTTGTAGATCGCGAGCGGAAGCGTTCAACGAACGGGGATGAAGTAGTCGTACACACCATGATCCAAATCACCGGAGATCCTAGCACCGAAAGCACGGCACCTCCGCGTTCAACACACGTACGGTCAGCGTAACGTCTCCTTCTTCTTGATCCAGCAAGGCAAAGGAGAGGTTGGGGAAGAAGACTCCAGCAGCAGCACGACGGCGTGGTGATGGTGGAGTCGCAGTACTCCGACAGGGCTTCGCCGAGCTCTTACGGAGGAGGAGGATGTGTTGGAGAGGGAGAGGGAGGCGCCAGGGCAAAGGGTGCGCAGCCCCCCCTCCCCTCCCCCCTTTATATAGGCCTCTGGGGGGGGCGCCGGCCCTGGGAGATCTGATCTCCCAAGGGGGGGCGGCGGCCAGGGAGGTTTCCCTCCCCCCAAGCCATCTAGGAGGTGCCTTCCCCCACTAGGACTCCTCCCTTTTGGAACCCTAGGCGCATGGGCCCCTTTGGGACTGGTTCCCCTTGGCCCATGCAGGCCAAGGCGCACCCCCTAAGGCCCATGTGGCCCACCGGGGCAGGTGGCCCCACCTGGTGGACCCCCGGGACCCCTCCGGTGGTCCCGGTACAATACCGATAACACCGAAACTTGTCCCGATGGCCGAAATAGCACTTCCTATATATAATTATTTACCTCCGGACCATTCCGGAACTCCTCGTGACGTCCGGGATCTCATCCGGGACTCCGAACAACATTCGGGTTACTGCATATACATATCTTCACAACCCTAGCGTCACCGAACCTTAAGTGTGTAGACCCTACGGGTTCGGGAGACATGCAGACATGACCGAGACGGCTCTCGGGCAATAACCAACAGCGGGATCTGGATACCCATGTTGGCTCCCGCATGCTCCACGATGATCTCATCGTATGAACCACGATGTCGAGGATTCAATTAATCCCGTATACGATTCCCTTTGTCAATCGGTATTTTACTTGCCCGAGATTCGATCGTCGGTATCCCAATACCTCGTTCAATCTCGTTACCGGCAAGTCACTTTTCTCGTACCGTAATGCATGATCCCGTGATCAAACACTTTGATCACATTGAGCTCATTATGATGATGCATTACCGAGAGGGCCCGGTGATACCTCTCCGTCAAGCGGAGTGACAAATCCCATTCTCGATCCATGTCAACCCAACAGACACTTTCACAGATACCCGTAGTATACCTTTATAGTCACCCAGTTACGTTGTGACGTTTGGCACACCCAAAGCACTCCTACGGTATCCGGGAGTTACACGATCTCATGGTCTAAGGAAAGGATACTTGACATTGGAAAACTCTAGCAAACGAACTAAGCGATCTTATGCTATGTTTAGGATTGGGTCTTGTCCATCACATCATTCTCCTAATGATGTGATCCCGTTATCGATGACATCCAATGTCCATAGTCAGGAAACCATGACTATCTGTCGATCAACGAGCTAGTCAACTAGAGGCTCACTAGGGACATGTTTGTTGTCTGTTATTCACACATGTATTACGATTTTCGGATAACACAATTATAGCACGAATAAAGACAATTATCATGAATTAGGAAATATAATAATAATGCTTTTATTATTGCCTCTAGGGCATATTTCCAACAGTCTCCCACTTGCACTAGAGTCAATAATCTAGTTACATTGTGATGAATCGAACACCCATAGAGTTCTGGTGCTGATCATGTTTTGCCTTAGGGAGAGGTTTAGTCAACGGATCTGCGACATTCAGATCCGTGTGCACTTTACAAATTTCTATGTCTCCATCTTGAACATTTTCACGAATGGAGTTGAAGCGACGCTTGATGTGCCTGGTCTTCTTGTGAAACCTGGGCTCCTTTGCAAGTGCAATAGCTCCAGTGTTGTCACAAAAGAGTTTGATTGGCCCCGACACATTGGGTATGACTCCGAGGTCGGTGATGAACTCCTTCACCCAAATTGCTTCATGCGCTGCCTCCGAGGCTGCCATGTACTCCGCTTCACATGTAGATCCCGCCACGACGCTTTGCTTACAACTGCACCAGCTTACTGCCCCACCATTCAAAATATACACGTATCCGGTTTGTGACTTAGAGTCATCCAGATCTGTGTCGAAGCTAGCGTCGACATAACCTTTTACGACGAGCTCTTCGTCACCTCCATAAACGAGAAACATTTCCTTGGTCCTTTTCAGGTACTTCAGGATATTCTTGACCGTTGTCCAGTGTTCCTTGCCGGGATTACTTTGGTACCTTCCTACCAAACTTACGGCAAGGTTTACATCAGGTCTGGTACACAGCATGGCATACATAATAGAACCTATGGCTGAGGCATAGGGGATGACGCTCATCTCTTCTATATCTTCTGCCATGGTCGGACATTGAGCTGAGCTCAATTTCACACCTTGTAACACAGGTAAGAACCCTTTCTTAGATTGATCCATATTGAATTTCTTCAATATCTTATCAAGGTATGTGCTTTGTGAAAGACCTATGAGTCATCTCGATCTATCTCTATAGATCTTGATGCCTAATATATAAGCAGCTTCTCCAAGGTCCTTCATTGAAAAACTTTTATTCAAGTAGGCCTTAATGTTGTCCAAGAGTTCTATATCATTTCCCATCAAAAGTATGTCGTCTACATATAATATGAGAAATGCTACAGAGCTCCCACTCACTTTCTTGTAAACACAGGCTTCTCCATAAGTCTGTGTAAACCCAAACGCTTTGATCATCTCATCAAAGCGAATGTTCCAACTCCGAGATGCTTGCACCAGCCCATAAATCGAGCGTTGGAGCTTGCACACCTTGTCAGCATTCTTAGGATCGACAAAACCTTCCGGCTGCATCATATACAATTCTTCCTTAAGGAAACCATTAAGGAATGCCGTTTTGACGTCCATTTGCCATATCTCATAATCATAGTATGCGGCAATTGCTAACATGATTCGGACGGACTTCAGCTTTGCTACCGGTGAGGAAGTCTCATCGTAGTCAACCCCTTGAACTTGTCGATAACCCTTAGTGACAAGCCGAGCTTTATAGATGGTCACATTACCATCCGCGTCTGTCTTCTTCTTAAGGATCCATTTATTTTCTATCGCTCGCCGTTCAACGGGCAAGTCAGTCAAAGTCCATACTTCGTTTTCATACATGGATCCTATCTCGGATTTCATGGCTTCCAGCCATTTGTCGGAATCCGAGCCCGCCATTGCTTCCTCATAGTTCGAAGGTTCACCGTTGTCTAACAACATGATTTCCAAGACAGGGTTGCCGTACCACTCTGGTGCGGAACGTGTCCTTGTGGACCTTCGAATTTCAGTAGGAGCTTGATTAGAAGCATCTTGATCATCATCATTAATTTCCTCTCTAGTCGGTGCAGGCACCTCAGAAACGTTTTCTTGAGTTTCGCCATTTTCCGGTTCAAGAGGTAACACTTCATCAAGTTCTACTTTCCTCCCACTTACTTCTTTCGAGAGAAACTCTTTCTCTAGAAAGGATCCATTCTTGGCAACAAAGATCTTGCCTTCGGATCTGAGGTAGAAGGTATACCCAACAGTTTCTTTCGGGTATCCTATGAAGACGCATTTTTCCGACTTGGGTTCGAGCTTCTCAGGTTGAAGTTTCTTGACATAAGCATCGCATCCCCAAACTTTTAGAAACGACAGCTTAGGTTTCTTCCCAAACCATAATTCATACGGTGTCGTCTCAACGGATTTCAACGGAGCCCTATTAAAGTGAATGCGGCAGTCTCTAAAGCATAGCCCCAAAAAGATAGCGGTAAGTCGGTAAGAGACATCATAGATCGCACCATATCTAATAGAGTGCGATTACGACGTTCGGACACACCATTACGCTGAGGTGTTCCAGGCGGCGTGAGTTGTGAAACTATTCCACATTTTCTTAAGTGTGTGCCAAATTCGTGACTCAAGTATTCTCCTCCACGATCTGATCGTAGAAACTTGATCTTTCTCTCACGTTGATTTTCAACCTCACTCTGAAATTCCTTGAACTTTTCAAAGGTCTCAGACTTGTGTTTCATTAAGTAGACATACCCATATCTACTCAAGTCATCAGTGAGGGTGAGAACATAACGATAGCCACCGCGAGCCTCAACACTCATTGGACCGCATACATCGGTATGTATGATTTCCAATAAGATGGTTGCTCGCTCCATTGTTCCTGAGAACGGAGTCTTGGTCATTTTACCCATGAGGCATGGTTCGCACGTGTCAAATGATTCATAATCAAGAGACTCTAAAAGTCCATCTGCATGGAGCTTCTTCATGCGTTTGACACCTATGTGACCAAGGCGGCAGTGCCACAAATATGTGGGACTATTGTTATCAACTTTAACTCTTTTGGTATTCACACTATGAATATGTGTATCATCACGTACGAGATTCATTAAGAATAAACCATTAACCATCGGAGCATGACCATAAAACATATCTCTCATATAAATAGAACAACCATTATTCTCGGATTTAAATGAGTAGCCATCTCGAATTAAACGAGATCCAGATACAATGTTCATGCTCAAACTTGGCACTAAATAACAATTATTGAGGTTTAAAACTAATCCCGTAGGTAAATGTAGAGGCAGCGTGCCGACGGCGATCACATTGACCTTGGAACCATTCCCGACGCGCATCGTCACCTCGTCCTTCGCCAGTCTCCGTTTATTCCGCAGCTCCTGCTTTGAGTTACAAATGTGAGCAACTGCACCGGTATCAAATACCCAAGAGCTACTACGAGTACTGGTAAGGTACACATCAATTACATGTATATCACATATACCTTTGGTTTTGCGGGCCTTCTTGTCCGCTAAGTATTTGGGGCAGTTCCGCTTCCAGTGACCACTTCCCTTGCAATAAAAACACTCAGTCTCGGGCTTGGGTCCATTCTTTGGCTTCTTCCCGGCAACTTGCTTACCGGGCGCGGCAACTTCCTTGCCGTCCTTCTTGAAGTTCTTTTTACCCTTGCCCTTCTTGGACTTAGTGGTTTTATTCACCATCAACACTTGATGCTCCTTCTTGATTTCTACCTCTGCTGATTTCAGCATAGCATATACCTCAGGAATGGTCTTTACCATCCCCTGCATATTGTAGTTCATCACAAAGCTCTTGTAGCTAGGTGGAAGCGACTGGAGGATTCTGTCAATGACCGCTTCATCCGGGAGATTAACTTCCAGTTGAGTCAAGCGGTTGTGCAACCCAGACATCTTGAGTATGTGTTCACTGACATAGCCATTTTCCTCCATCTTACAGCTAAAGAATTTGTCGAAGACTTCATATCTCTAGACCCGGGCATGAGCTTGGAAAACCATTTTCAGCTCTTCGAACATCTCATATGCTCCATGTCTCTCAAAACGCTTTTGGAGCCCCGGCTCTAAGCTGTAAAGCATGCCGCACTGAACGAGGGAGTAATCATCGCAGCGTGACTGCCAAGCGTTCATAACGTCTTGTTCTGCAGGGAGAATAGGTGCGTCACCCAGCAGTGCTCGTAGGACATAATCTTTCTTGGCAGCTATGAGGATGATCCTCAGGTTCCGGACCCAGTCCGTATAGTTGCTACCATCGTCTTTCAGCTTGGTTTTCTCTAGGAACGCGTTGAAGTTGAGGACTACGTTGGCCATTTGATCTACAAGACATATTGTTAATATTTAGACTAAGTTCATGATAATAAAGTTCATTTAATCAAATTATTTAATGAACTCCCACTTAGATAGACATCCCTCTTCTAGTCATCTAAGTATTACATGATCCGAGTCAACTAGGCCGTGTCCGATCATCACGTGAGACGGACTAGTCAACATCGGTGAACATCTTCATGTTGATCGTATCTTCTATACGACTCATGCTCGACCTTTCGGTCTTCTGTGTTCCGAGGCCATGTCTGTACATGCTAGGCTCGTCAAGTCAACCTAAGTGTTTCGCGTGTGTAAATCTGTCTTACACCCGTTGTATGTGAACGTTAGAATCTATCACACCCGATCATCACGTGGTGCTTCGAAACAACGAACTGTCGCAATGGTGCACAGTTAGGGAGAACACTTTCTTGAAATTATTATACGGGGTCATCTTATTTACTACCGTCGTTCTATGTAAACAAGATGCAAAACATGATAAACATCACATGCAATCAAATAATAAACGTGACATGATATGGCCAATATCACATAGCTCCTTCGATCTCCATCTTGGGGCTCCATGATCATCTTGTCACCGGCTTGACACCATGATCTTCATCATCATGATCTTCATCATCGTGTCTCCATGAAGTTGCTCGCCAACTATTACTTCTACTACTATGGCTAACGCGTTTAGCAATAAAGTAAAGTAATTTACATGGCGTTTCTCAATGACACGCAGGTCATACAAAAAATAAAGACAACTCCTATGGCCCCTGCCGGTTGTCATACTCATCGACATGCAAGTCGTGATTCCTATTACAATAGCATGAACATCTCATACATCACATATAGATCATTCATCATTCATCACAACTTTCGCCATATCATATCACAAAGCACTTGCTGCAAAAACAAGTTAGACGTCCTCTAATTGTTGTTGCAAGTTTTACGTGGCTGAATTAGGGTTCTAGCAAGAACGTTTTCTTACCTACGTAAAAACCACAACGTGATTTGTCAACTTCTATTTACCCTTCATAAGGACCCTTTTCATCGAATCCGCTCCAACTAAAGTGGGAGAGACAGACACCCGCCAGCCACCTTATGCAACTAGTGCATGTTAGTCGGTGGAACCGGTCTCACGTAAGCGTACGTGTAAGGTTGGTCCGGGCCGCTTCATCCCACAATACCGCTGAAGCAAGATAAGACTAGTAGCAGCAAGAAGAGTTGACAACATCTGCGCCCACAACAAATTGTGTTCTACTCGTGCAATAGAGAACTACGCATAAACCTGGCTCATGATGCCACTGTTGGGGAACGTTGCAGAAAATTAAAAATTTTCCTACGGTTTCACCAAGATCCATCTATGAGTTCATCTAGCAACGAGTCATGGGAGGGAGAGATTGCATCTACATACCACTTTGTAGATCGCGAGCGGAAGCGTTCAACGAACGGGGATGAAGTAGTCGTACACACCGTGATCCAAATCACCGGAGATCCTAGCACCGAAAGCACGGCACCTCCACGTTCAACACACGTACGGTCAGCGTAACGTCTCCTTCTTCTTGATCCAGCAAGGCAAAGGAGAGGTTGGGGAAGAAGACTCCAGCAGCAGCACGACGGCGTGGTGATGGTGGAGTCGCAGTACTCCGACAGGGCTTCGCCGAGCTCTTACGGAGGAGGAGGATGTGTTGGAGAGGGAGAGGGAGGCGCCAGGGCAAAGGGTGCGCAGCCCCCCCCTCCCCTCCCCCCTTTATATAGGCCTCTGGGGGGGGGCGCCGGCCCTGGGAGATCTGATCTCCCAAGGGGGGGCGGCGGCCAGGGAGGTTTCCCTCCCCCCAAGCCATCTAGGAGGTGCCTTCCCCCACTAGGACTCCTCCCTTTTGGAACCCTAGGCGCATGGGCCCCTTTGGGGCTGGTTCCCCTTGGCCCATGCAGGCCAAGGCGCACCCCCTAAGGCCCATGTGGCCCACCGGGGCAGGTGGCCCCACCTGGTGGACCCCCGGGACCCCTCCGGTGGTCCCGGTACAATACCGATAACACCGAAACTTGTCCCGATGGCCGAAATAGCACTTCCTATATATAATTATTTACCTCCGGACCATTCCGGAACTCCTCGTGACGTCCGGGATCTCATCCGGGACTCCGAACAACATTCGGGTTACTGCATATACATATCTTCACAACCCTAGCGTCACCGAACCTTAAGTGTGTAGACCCTACGGGTTCGGGAGAC
Source organism: Aegilops umbellulata (assembly GCA_032464435.1). NCBI lineage: Eukaryota > Viridiplantae > Streptophyta > Magnoliopsida > Poales > Poaceae > Aegilops > Aegilops umbellulata. The sequence continues at coordinate 259,022,288 of CP136059.1, forward strand.
ATGCAGACATGACCGAGACGGCTCTCGGGCAATAACCAACAGCGGGATCTGGATACCCATGTTGGCTCCCACATGCTCCACGATGATCTCATCGTATGAACCACGATGTCGAGGATTCAATTAATCCCGTATACGATTCCCTTTGTCAATCGGTATTTTACTTGCCCGAGATTCGATCGTCGGTATCCCAATACCTCGTTCAATCTCGTTACCGGCAAGTCACTTTTCTCGTACCGTAATGCATGATCCCGTGATCAAACACTTTGATCACATTGAGCTCATTATGATGATGCATTACCGAGAGGGCCCGGTGATACCTCTCCGTCAAGCGGAGTGACAAATCCCATTCTCGATCCATGTCAACCCAACAGACACTTTCAGAGATACCCGTAGTATACCTTTATAGTCACCCAGTTACGTTGTGACGTTTGGCACACCCAAAGCACTCCTACGGTATCCAGGAGTTACACGATCTCATGGTCTAAGGAAAGGATACTTGACATTGGAAAACTCTAGCAAACGAACTATGCGATCTTATGCTATGTTTAGGATTGGGTCTTGTCCATCACATCATTCTCCTAATGATGTGATCCCGTTATCGATGACATCCAATGTCCATAGTCAGGAAACCATGACTATCTGTCGATCAACGAGCTAGTCAACTAGAGGCTCACTAGGGACATGTTTGTTGTCTGTTATTCACACATGTATTACGATTTCCGGATAACACAATTATAGCACGAATAAAGACAATTATCATGAATTAGGAAATATAATAATAATGCTTTTATTATTGCCTCTAGGGCATATTTCCAACAAAACTGCCCACTGAACCAAAGAAGGAGAACAGGTGCACAGCTCAAAATAATGAAAGGGCAGAAGATGTCTTTGCATAAAAGTGGTTTAAATACATCACAAGACATCTCCAAATTTTGGTGGGATTTTTTAATAAAGTTTTAAAGAGGTTGAAGTACAAATATGGCCACATAGACAAGGGAAATCATTTTTTTCAATAACATGAAGATCAGGCAAATTAATTAAGTAGTTAGCTCTACTAATAAAGAAAAGTTTTTTTAGAGAGGTTTAAACAAGTCCAACAATATGTTTGAAAAGTTTTCACTTTGAGAGGAACTCATAATAATAAGGTTAAAATACAAAAGGGAGCTCAGAAAATTAAAGTTTTAATTTCTGGCAAAATTTTAATTAAAAAGACAAGGTCAAAAATTTTGGGGTGTCACAACACTACCCCCCTTAAGAAAAATCTCGTCCTCGAGATTTGAAAAGGCTATATTGAGAAACAATATGCGAATTAAAGGTGGTTACAGTGAGGGGCAATAAGTGGTGAAAACCACAGTGTGAAAACTGGTGCTGCGCGGAAAGATCTACGGTTCAGGACAAAAACGAGAGATTTCTACACTGGATATAAATTTAGAATAAATTTCTAAATTTTAAATATACGCTGGTCGTACCCGAGAGCACAGTGCTCTCTCTGGCTGACGTGTGGACCCGGGGCCCACGGTCAGCCTCTTCTTCTCCCTCCGGCTCTTCTTCTTCCTCTCTCCCGCGCGCTCTCCCGCGCTTTCTCCACCGGCGACGCCTAGCGCGTAGGGCATCTAGGCCGTACCGCGGTAGTGCGCGGCGTGCTAGCTGCCGCAGCAGCGTGCACTCACTTCGCGGGCCAGCGCGCTGTCGGCACTGCTCGCGGATTCGACTCCGAACACCGGCGATCGGGCGACGAGCGGCGTTGGTGGACTTCGCCCACCGTGCACCGAGCTTGAGCTATAAAACAGCCGAGGTGTTTCTTTCTTCTCCTCACACCTAGCCTTGCTTCTCCCCCCTTCTTCCTCCATTTCTGCTTGCAGAAGCTCGGGCGAGGCTCTAATGGCGGAGGCGATGCCGGACTGGTACGCGATCCTGGTTTGCGGAGGGCTGGCGACACTGCTGGGGTTCGCCGTGCTCCTGTGTGCGATGATCCTCAATGATCGTCGCGATGCTGCTGCTCGGGTGTTGGCTCTCCGCGGTGGTGGTGATCACGAGGAGTAGGTGAGGTGTGCCGGGTGCTAACTGTTGTTAGGGGAGGGGTTAGCCAGCTGCAACACTGTAGCAAAGTTTTGTAATCAGTGCATGTGTGTGTGTTCGAGTGTTTGCGATTGTGAGTCTGCTGCCGTCGTTGCCCTATGTGAAATAAAATAATCCAAGTCCTGAGAAGGCGCAGATGTATCGATTCAGAGAAAAGATGACTCCCTCCAGGACTATTCGCGGGAGAAAACAGTATTGCAACAGAATCACTCATATTAATCAAAAACAAATAAAAATTATTAATAATAATACACTCAATGCGCACACTTAGTTACCACGCACAAGTTACAACATACCAATAAAGGTTGCAATAATAAACGTAGCAGCGACATTTTATATTGCAAACGGTAACTGGACGGGGTCCCAAGAAAATGTCTCTGGCACTGGGACACATTCTTCTTCTATCGGGGAAAGTGGATGGACTAGCCGATGCACGTGTCTCTCCTGGTCGGGCCTCAGTGATCTGCCGATGGCGATCTGTGGATTTAAATCTGCGAGGCTCTGGAGATAACCCATCACGCGTTGGGTTAAACGCTCTTGCACGATGACGTACTGGACCAGGTTGGCCAGGACTGGGTCTCTCTCAATCCGTCCACCAGGAAAAGATGTTACTCCTCCGGGCGCTGCACGGCTCGGGAAGTAATAATACCCTCGTTCGCTGGCATAGGGAACCGCGAATCGAAGGCGGGCAAGCGCTTCGTAAGCCGCAGCTTCCACGGCCATTTGTGGGGTTGGCATAGATTTCCCCACGAAGGAGACCTCTGTTGGGTCTTGGTTTGAGTTCACGGGAGGGATGTGTACTGCTGCCCAATATCTCGAGGTGGAAGAGGTGATTCTTGATTTGAACAGCTCGTACTGGGGTGGCTGGGTAGCGCCCATGGTACTGCAGGTAAAATCCCACAATATCTTGACAAAACTACCCGGGGTTGCATCTGGGGTTCTCAGGTAAATGCTGGGGCTTGGCATGGCTAGGAAATGGTTGTGAGGTTGGTGCACAAAGTGAGGGTGTTTGTCAAGGTCACGCAGTGGCCTCTTTATAGCACCGGAGCTGGGTTACTTCTACTGTGGTGGATGGTAAAGAAATTTCCAACCCTGCTCCACGGGTCGGGGTCAATGCCGCAGATATATATATCCGCTAAAGTGACGTGTTACTGTGGGGGTTGTCGGGGAGGTTTTTTTTGGTAACTGCGCCAGGGATAGCAATCTCATACTGCGTATTGGGTATTACCATTAAAAACAGAAGCAGGACAACAAGCAACAATTATACACAGGGCCACATGGTTACAAAGCGAGGGTACACTAGGACTCGTTACAACACGGGTTACTTAGTCTACCTCGTTTACATCCATGCGGGCGTGCCTTGTGGATGTTGAGGCTCCTTCACGGTTCTCGCCGTCGGAATTAACTGGAGAGGGTTGAGGAGCTGCAGGCTCGGGGTAGCGATGATGGCCGTCTCGGGGATTGTTGGCCACAACTCCGTTGGAGTGTGTTCCCAGTATGCGACGTAGTACTTCTGGGGTTATTGCAACGCCTTGCCCGGTGGCTGGGGTAGACCTCAGGGGCTCGATTGGCTGTCCAAACAGCATGACGGGGTTGTCGGTGTTGGGCTCGTCCTCCTCTCTTGTCGGGGCTCGACGAACTAGCTCTCCACGAGCTGCGATTAGATCAATCGTGACCTGATCGCACAGTTCTTCTAGTGCACTTACGTAGCGCACCAGGTGCAATAATGCAGGATCTGTCTCGTGATCTCCGTTGGCAACTTGGGGTGGTCTTCCGTACCCTTCACGTCTGGGGTAATAGTGGAACGAGCGACAGTCAACTCTGGGCGACAAGTGCCGGAGATGAACCATGGCTTCTCGAGCAGCTAGTTGGATGGCTTGTGGCCCAAAGGAAGTTGTTCTTCCGGTGAACCTGTAGGGGCGTTCGGGTGCAAGACCCCTACCGTAGATGTGTACAGTGGCCCAGAATTGACGGCTTTCACCGCTTATGGGCCCTTGGTACACAACATATTCTGGGGGCTCTTCTAACGCATAGGCACGACGGGTGAGGTTTGCGAGTATGGTCACAAAACCTCCAAGGTTGGTTGTTGTGATCTCATGGTGCACGATAGGACCAGGCATTGTGGCTTGGTTTAGGATAGCGGTTGGGCTGTGCTGGGTTGAGGCTAGCGCGCCCTTTTTATAGGGAAAAAGGGACGGAGCCTTCCCTCGTACGCTTTGCGAGAGGGAACCATTTAGGGGTCCGGTTACTGGTGTGTGATCGACGGCTAGGTTGGTAGGTTTGGCACCGACTGCCAAAAGGTGTCGGGTCACTGTGTGGCTATCTTCCAGGAGAAGCTTGGCTGGGGTCTGGTTAAGGCTTGGTGGGTTGGTCTGCCTTGGATCTATTGACCTGGCTAAGATAGGATTAGCCAATGGGCAGCCTGGCTCTGATACCAAGTCTGTCGTGACCGGTTTTCCGGACATTAATTTCCAGAAAATGGCCGTCGAGCTCATCAGCCCCAGGATTACTGTTAGCTGATGAGGCAACAACTTGATACAGAAATTCCAAGCAAGAGTACAAAATATGTAGTACAAGACCAATGTGGCCTATGAGTACATCAAATGGTCTCTAGTGGTTGAGGGCGGAAGCGGTTTGTGGATCGCCACGATCAATGGGCCTCCATTTCCCACGGGAACAGCTGACCAGGTTAACTCCTATCTTCGCGAGGCTTCTATCACCGTTACTTAGGTTTCCGAGGCTGTCATCGCGACGTTCTTCTCCAAGCAAGTAATCTGGCCAAGACAATAGCCAGGGACAAGCATGTGAGTACTTTGAATGTACTCGCAAACATTAAGAACACGGGTATAATATAGCCACAGATAAACATGTTTCAAAATATTCTGTGATTTACTCTGATCATTATGAAATAAGGTTCATGATGTATGTGAGTAAATATTTAAGGTATGCATGGGCAGTCAAACAAGTAAATGAAATAACAAAATGTGCCACAGTCGGGCGTCTGAGGGACACCACATACAGGGCTTTAAAAGAAATGCCACAGTCGGGCGTCTGAGCGACACCACTTACGGGGCCTTAAAAGAAATGCCACCGTCGGGCGTCTGAGCGACACCACTTACAGGGCCTTAAAAGAAATGCCACCGTCGGGCGTCTGAGCGACACCACTTACGGGGCCTTAAAAGAAATGCCACCGTCGGGCGTCTGAGCGACACCACTTACGGGGCCTTAAAAGAAATGCCAGTGAATATCTAGGAGGTAGAACCATCCCAGAGATACTCGATGATATCAATAACATCACGGGTTAGTCGACAATAAGGATAATCATAATTATCACAAGTCACAAGTAGTAAATTTCCGTTCTGGTTTAACAGTTTTTACCTCCGAAGACCGACACTAAGACCGACACTCGACCCATCCCAGACTGAAATCCTTAACCATGGACACGGCTATTCGAATATGTTTAATATCTCTGCAGAGGGTGTACTCTTTACCCACGAGTAACGGATTCCTTTAGTCCATCGGAACTAATTCTGTCTACGGTCTTTTAATCGAAAACACACCTGACTCGCACACACCAGCTCAACTCGCCGGTGTCTGGAATCACCCACGACACCTGTCAAGCAAACTCTAAGTGAGGAGGCTACAACCTCGACGTAGCATGGGATCAAATTTCTACTGCGCGCTCTAAGGGGTATCCCCCTCTCGGTCCCAACCGGATACACCCATGCCCCCGGACCAGGTGGCATGCCTACCGGATGCAGCCGGTATCTTCCACCATGGCCTCTCTGTACGGTGTGTGCCAAGACAAGGGTTAACAACTTACTGAACCATACCCCACCTACGGTGGGGACCTGTGGCAGTACGAAACAAGTATGGGGGTTACCGGAACAAGACTCGATCTATGGCCGACTCAGGAGGCTTGTCAAAGTACTCTGCAGGGTTAGTACAAAAAAATACTCCAGACAATAAATCATCACCCATTGTACCTCACCATGCCATACCGGATATAACCGTCCCGACGGAGACCGGCGACAAGCTCACGCCTACCCAAGGCAAAGGCTTTTCTCGGATTCCTTTCCGGCATGCATGTAAGATACATGAGGATGATTACCATTACACGAGTATGCTTATTTCCAACAGCAAGGAAATACACATAATGCATCCATGCAAAAGATCATAACACATGAAATAACACTACTCCGAAACGAGGTGGTATTTATAAACGTGTCAATCATCACACTAACATATTATTCCGGGGTTCAGAATGCTTGCCTTAAAGGTGTGGAGAGGTGGGGGTGCTCTCCAAAACTTTTGGAAGTTTTTCTTCTCTTCCAAAATCCTATTTTCAAAAAATATGCAAACAACACATATTTCAAAAACAGTACAAAAAGGTTGTTTGGAAAATTTTCAAATAAATCTTAAAATAAACTAGACAGAATTTGAGAGATGTAGGAAAAAGAATTAATTCATTTGGAGTTATATTTAAAAAGTTACAGCCGGTCAAAGTTTAGTCAAATCTGTTTTTAAAATAAATATATAAAAGAAAACGATTCGGACCGAATACGCTTTCGGTCTAGGGGAGATGTACTGTGGGGTTTACGCTTCCACTTAAACACGTGGACGGCGCGGGTGCCACTAACAGTGGGTCCAGGGGGCCCACTAGTCAGGTTTGACTAGTCCTTTCTCCCTCTCCTTCCTCTGTCCCGAGCGGAGGCGGAGCTCCGGCGATCGTCGCCGGCAACTGGCGGCTCCTCGCGGGGCTTCAAGGGCGGGGATGGATCCGCCACTCCAGGGCGATCCTCCCGGTGGTCGCCAGGCAGGTGGGGGCGGCGGGAGCTGCCGGCGGCGAGCTTCGCGGCGGCGGAGGCTTCGGGAGCGGAGTGATTTTTGGGCCACGGTGGTTCCCGATCAAAATTGAGTAGGGGGTTGGGTTCGTGGGAGGAAGGGGAGTTTTCTGGTGAAGAGAATGGAGCGGGGGAGGCCTTGGTGGCGCCGGAACGGACGGGGTAGTGGCGGCGGCGAGGGTTGCCGGAGACGGGGAAGAAAGCTTTCCTGGGTCAATTAGCGAGCTGGGGGAGCGTCATTGGGGTGGCCTGGGGTTGCCAGTGTGTGGGAACGGCTCGGGGCGTCCATTTATAAGCGAGGCAAGGCGGTTCCGCGGCGGCTGTGTATAAGCTTCCGGTGAACCGACATTCTGTAGCAGCAGGGCATCGTAGCGGCGACGAGCGCTAGCGGACAAGCTCACGGATGAGTTCGGGCTATGCCAGGGGCCAGGTGGCGAGCCGGGGTGGCTTGGGCGGCGCTGGACGGAGCAGCGGCTGTCGGCCAACGCCGGCGTGCCGCCAAAAGCGCTCTGGCGGTGGCGCTGTTGGTTGCCAGGGCGGCTTGGCGCGATGCTGTGAGGAGGGTAGTGCGTGGCGTGGTGCCGCAGAGCGAGCCAAAACCAGGGGGGCCAGCGTGTCGGCTCGGCAAGGTTCGTGCAATACGCGCGCTCTGGGTGTGTCCAGTGCACGCACGGAAGGCGTTCGACACAATGCCGTGGCATGCTACAGGTTGCGAGTGTGGCTGGCAAGGATCACGGCTAGGTTAGAGATAGAGGGAAACCCAAGGGACAAGGTGGCTTGGTCAGGTGGTCAAGTCCATAGTGCAAACAAAATCTCATGTCAAAACTGATCATGCCCACAGGGTGTTTAATAAAATGCTAAGGTCATCTAGGTAGTTCTTGGAGGGGTCAAATTCTCCAGATCAGTGTCTCTTTGATTGCATAAGAGGGTGGTGAGGTTAGTTGGTGGAAAGCACAAACTTTCTAGTGCAAGTTTTGCAGAACTCCAAATCTGGACAGGAGGTGGATGGCATTATTTCATGAATCAAAAATATGCCAATGGTTGCATGCTCCTGGACTTAGGGGTTTAACATGGAGGACTACAAGTAGGAGAAAGAAACAAGGGCTAAAGAGCAAACAAAAATATGGTTGCTGTACAAATCATCATGTTGGACCGGAATGAAGATGAGGTTGTTTCACTCAAAATTTTCAAGGAACAACCCTGGATTTATGCATATACTGGAATGATATACTCCTACTATCATCCCAAAATTTTGGTGGAAGCTAGGAACAAATATTTACAAGAGATGCAGTGCAAAACTGCCCAGTGAACCAGAGAAGGAGAACAGGTGCACAGCTCAAAATAATGAAAGGGCAGAAGATGTCTTTGCATAAAAGTGGTTTAAATACATCACAAGACATCTCCAAATTTTGGTGGGATTTTTGAATAAAGTTTTAAAGAGGTGGAAGTACAAATATGGCCACATAGATAAGAGAAATCATTTTTTTCAATAACATGAAGATCAGGCAAATTAATTAAGTAGTTAGCTCTACTAATAAAGAAAAGTTTTTTCTAGAGAGGTTTAAACAAGTCCAACAACATGTTTGAAAAGTTTTCACTTTGAGAGGAACTCATAATAATAAGGTTAAAATACAAAAGGGAGCTCAGAAAATTAAAGTTTTAATTCCTGGCAAAATTTTAATTAAAAAGACAAGGTCAAAAAATTTGGGGTGTCACATGTTCCGGCTTCAAGGAAGCCATCTTCTTCAACCTCTCACTCCACCCCCGCAAGAAGGTGTTCCGGCGATGCCGTTCAACGGTGTCGCTCCCACAGCGAACGAGGTGTTGGAAATATGCCCTAGAGGCAATAATAAAAGCATTATTATTATATTTCCTTATTCATGATAATTGTCTTTATTCGTGCTATAATTGTGTTATCCGGAAATCGTAATACATGTGTGAATAACAGACAACAAACATGTCCCTAGTGAGCCTCTAGTTGACTAGCTCGTTGATCGACAGATAGTCATGGTTTCCTGACTATGGACATTGGATGTCATCGATAACGAGATCACATCATTAGGAGAATGATGTGATGGACAAGACCCAATCCTAAACATAGCATAAGATCGCATAGTTCGTTTGCTAGAGTTTTCCAATGTCAAGTATCCTTTCCTTAGACCATGAGATCGTGTAACTCCCGGATACCGTAGGAGTGCTTTGGGTATGCCAAACGTCACAACGTAACTGGGTGACTATAAAGGTATGCTACGGGTATCTCTGAAAGTGTCTGTTGGGTTGACATGGATCGAGACTAGGATTTGTCACTCCGCTTGACGGAGAGGTATCACCGGGCCCTCTCGGTAATGCATCATCACAATGAGCTCAAGGTGATCAAAGTGTTTGATCACGGGATCATGCATTACGGTAACGAGAAAAGTGACTTGCCGATAACGAGATTGAACGAGGTATTGGGATACCGACGATCGAATCTCGGGCAAGTAAAATACCGATTGACAAAGGGAATCATATACGGGATTAATTGAATCCTCGACATCGTGGTTCATCCGATGAGATCATCGTGGAGCATGTGGGAGCCAACATGGGTATCCAGATCCCGCTGTTGGTTATTGCCCGAGAGCCGTCTCGGTCATGACTGCATGTCTCCCGAACCCGTAGGGTCTACACACTTAAGGTTCGGTGACGCTAGGGTTGTGAAGATATGTATATGCAGTAACCCGAATGTTGTTCGGAGTCCCGGATGAGGTCCCGGACGTCACGAGGAGTTCCGGAATGGTCCGGAGGTAAAGAATTATATATAGGAAGTGCTATTTTGGCCATCGGGACAAGTTTCGGTGTTATCGGTATTGTACCGGGACCACCGGAGGGGTCCCGGGGGTCCACCGGGGGTCCACCTGCCCCGGGGGGGCCACATGGGCTATAGGGGGTGCGCCCTGGCCTACATGGGCCAAGGGCACCAGCCCCAAGGGCCCATGCGCCAAGAAGACTTGGAGAGGGAAGAGTCCAAAGAGGGGAAGGCACCTCCGAGGTGCCTTGGGGAGGATGGACTCCTCCCCCCCTTTGGCCGCACCCCTTCCTTGGAGGAAGGGGCAAGGCTGCGCCCTCCCCCCCTCTCATGCGCCTATATAAAGGGAGGGGAGGGAGGGGTGGCCGCACCATATGCCCTGGCTCCTCCCTCCTCCCTGCAACACCTCCTCCTCCTCCCGTAGCTGCTTAGCGAAGCCCTGCCGGAGTTCTGCTGCATCCACCACCACACCGTCGTGCTGGATCTTCCTCAACCTCTCCTTCCCCCTTGCTGGATCAAGAAGGAGGAGACGTCTCCCGTCCCGTACGTGTGTTGAACGCGGAGGTGCCGTCCGTTCGGCACTAGATCATCGGTGAATTGGATCACGGCAAGTACGACTACCTCATCCACGTTCACTCGAACGCTTCCGTTGCGATCTACAAAGTGGTATGTAGATGCTATCTAATCTGAATACTCGTTGCTAGATGAACTCATAGATGGATCTTGGTGAAACCGTAGGAAAAAATTTAATTTTCTGCAACGTTCCCCAACTCGAGGTGTTCGACGAAATGGCCGGAAGGTATATCTCTTCGGTCTTCGGCGATTCTCTTTCATTTTGCGCCATTGTTCTCGATAGCTCGTGACTTGTTATCGTTCGCTATAGAGGTGGTTCGAACAATGCAACAACCGAGTTCGTGAACTTGTTGGACACGAACGCGGTTGACATTGATCAAGCCCCTTTCAAACCATTTGACTACAATGAAACGGAGGGCGGCGTGGACAATCATGGTTGTGCGGACGAGTTGGAGGAGATCGAAGCGGAAGCGTTTGAGCATTCACAAGCAAAAACTGGGAAAAGCCAAAGATCGAAGAACTACACGATCTTGGAAGATCAAGCTTTGATCAAAGCATGGAGTGCGGTGTCTCTTGATACATGCACGGGTACTTCTCAAACCTCCAAGAGATATTGGCAAAGGATCGAAGATCAATACTTTCGCATTATGAAAAACTACCCTAGTAGGACTCCACGCACATTTCGGTCGCTTCAAGGTCGTTGGGAGAACATCAAGCCTATGTGCAGCCGTTGGACAGCTTGCTTGGAGCAAGTACGCAATGCACCTCCAAGTGGCACCGTGGAGTCTGACTATGTGAGTTTGCTTTACCTTTGTTCAAGTAGTGCATCATCATAATGTATCATGAGAAATGATTGCATCACTGTGTTCACATTGTGTAGGACAAGATTGCTCAACATAGATACAAGGACATGGAAGCTTCGGAAGGCAAATTCTTCAAATTAGAGCATTGTTGGGAGTTGCTCCAAAAGTGCGAGAAGTGAAAGTTGATCGAAAAAGAATCCCCACCAAAGAGAGGCTCAGTTACAAACATGGATGAAGATGAGGATGATGATGGCCCAAGAAATTTGCACAAGCCCGATGGCGACAAGAAGACTAAAGAGAAGATGAAGAGAAAGCAACAAGCATCGAGCTTGAGGGAGAAGATTGATGCCATGGTGCAATCAAACGAGTTGATGTTGTTGAAGTCGTTGGAGATCAAGAAAGAGTTGGCCCAGAAGAAGGCAAAAGAGAAGTAAGAAAAATGACAAATGCTCAAGGAAGAGGGGCTGCGCAGAGCTGCCATTGAGGAGAGAAAAGCACGCGCCTATGAAAACAAATCGATGTCGTTGTTGCTCGCCGAAGAGAACAAGATCATGTCAATGAACCGCAATGACATGGACGATGTCACCAAAACATGGCATGATATGGCAAGGAGAGATATCTTGAAGAGGAGAATGGTCGCCTCGGTCGGTCCGTCTGCCAGTTCCGGTGAGGTTTTCTCTGCTCCATATGGTGGCAATGTGGATGATTTCGGTGCGGGAGTTGGACCAAGCGACGGAGGTGGCTACGGTGGCTACATGGGCGCATACCTTTGCATGCCCTCTTTTGCGTAATGAACTACGATTTTATTTGCGCACAAACTGTTTATGTCATTTGAATTTGAACTTGTTTGTGAAACCCTATGACAAATTTCAGACTTGCAGTTTTTCTGTTTGCGGGTCGTTGCGCTGGTGCCCGAGCAAAACCCGCATAGCCGACCCGTAAAAAAACATATTCCGCGAATATACTTTTTTACGGATCCGTTTGAGGGGTCTGCATCTGTGTCAGCCCGCGCCGGTCCGCAAAAGCGGTTTTGCGCGAACTGCAAACGCGTTATGCGGGCCGGCGTTTTACGGGGCCTGTTAGAGTTGCTCTAAAAATTAGTTGTGTCTGAGTCATGCATATGACCATTCCATCGAAGCACACAATCATGCGGGGTGGATGAAACTGGAACATGTGAGTTTCTTTAGGAACATCGAGCTTTATTCATCATTCAAAGTTCATGGGAATACAAATAATATCACGTAAAACTGATAGCCAAACATGGCGCCCAATGGAAAGAGAAGTTGCAGCTCTAGCCAAATCATGATGTCTCTATTATTGTCTCTTTTCTCATGGCCGAAAGGTACCTCCCTGAATGAACTTCATCGGAGATCAGTCTCTCGAAGACTAGTAGCATATCGACATGGAGCAAACTGTTGATATTGACGACGGCCTCCAAACAATCTAAAGATACCTAAAGATCAGTCCCTCGAAGACTGCAAGTTTCCAAATGAGATCACACGTGCAAGTTTTCAAATGTGGTTTCAACTGCAACTTTTCAAGACGGAGTTGCGGTTGCAAGTTTTTGAATGGGGTCACGACTTCACGGTTTAAAAATGGCAACCCCGCGGGGGGGGGGGGGGTGACTCATATACCGGGTGATTAGTTCAGGGTGTGGGGCAACCAGTTGAGTTTAGGGTTTGGTGTTAAACCGAGTGACAAGTTCAACATTGTAAAATGGACTTTCTCATCACATAACAACGACCATTTCTCTACAAAGAAAATAATATTACTTGAACGGTATATTGGAGCATTCCAATTTCATGGAGCCAGCATTCATTACATGACTATTATTCACAAATGTAAATCCATGCATGAAAATGCTACCACAAAACATGCTCAATTGTTAAAGAATGTTGCAACCAAAATTCACTAGCACTTCCTGCACACGTCGCGTCTTTGAGGGACCATGTGATGCACCAACCTCAGTTAGCTAGCAAAGGGACACATGGTTGTGCATATAACATTTGTTGTCAGACAACAATAAGAGGAGCACAAGAGGAATGTGCACGCACACACACACACAAGGAGACGGTAGAAATCTACGTCGGAGCTCCGTCAACTATGTCCAGATGGACGAACTCAAAGAGGATCGAAACCAGGAAGACAAACTCGAAGAAGAAGCGCCACCATCTGCCTGAGCGCCGCATCAGCGCGGACTAAAAAATCCAAACCTAACCTACTAGCTGAAGCGATGGCACCGAAATCCTCCCCCACCAACACCTACCGCGGGAGCAGTGGGTAGAGGAGAGGTAGATCCACGGGCTCGTCGGCAAAGTTTGAAGGGGAGAGTTGGCCTTAGACGCCGAGGGGAAGGGAGAAAACGCTCGAAGAAAAACTTTACCATACCGCATGGTGCCTTCACCATTAAAAAGGTTCAGGTGGTGGGCATGTTAAAGGATGATGCGTTGATAGATTGGTTTTTGCTTCATTAGTGGCAGAGATAAGATATTTGTTTTTCCTTCATAGTACTTGTATTACTCGTACTAATCGTAGCCAAAACACTGTCAGTGACTATTTGGCTAACTTTGCTAGGACTGAAAAAAGAACTGTCGTGTGGTTGGGTTCAGGACCACCAGAGGCAGCGAACTTATGCAAAGTTAGATTGTAATGAGGGTGTTGACTGAGTAATACTCCCTCCGTCCGGAAATACTTATCGAAGAAATGCATGAAAATGGATGTATCTAAAATTAAAATACGTCTAGATACATCCATTCATCCGACAAGTATTTCCGGACGGAAGGAGTACAAGTATTTACCCGCGAAAAGAAAGGAGAAACAAAGTGCGAAAAACCAATTACTTGACTGGAGCAATGTCTCCACTAAAAAGAAATGTAGATGCACAAAGAGGGGCGGTGATTGTTTTCGGTAAATCTGAAAAGGAAAAGAAAATTACTGCATAACGCATGCAAACTACACTCCCCTACGGCGAGACACGACTAGGCCCAACTGATCTATGACATCTAAAACCAAATCCTCCACTACAACGTAGGTGAGAGTGAGACACTCATGATTTTCAAAAAAAAAAAAAGGGAGAAAAAAGAGTGAGACACTTGTGGGTGAATATATAAATGTTCAGCTTCTTCGATATTCCACGTTACATACATCAGGTTGTAGCTGAGACGCCACCTTGCTCTCCTACTTCGTGACGCCACTTGTACCCTAGAAATCAATTTGTTGACTTTCACATAATCACATTGGTTAAGACTGATCATACCACTTTACGGAAGTCTACTCTATGCGGTACCGACGTTCATGATTAGTTTCATAAACACTCTACTACTTCAGGTGCTGTGCATCCCCACGCGGTGTTAAGGCCATGTACAATGCAAGATGTTTAAAAAGTATGCTTAGAGAAATAATCCATTTTTTCTTTAAGCATAGATGTTTATTTGTAGACGATAGGCACCTAACTAGCACCCCTCACCTACAGATTAGTACCAATGCTTAAAAACTCAATTAAATTTACTAAACACCTTTCTAAGCACCTTGGATTACAAGGCCTGAAGCGCCTCAACCCCCTGTGGAATCGTTCGTTCAATCCCATACTCGACAAGGCTGTAATAATCACTTGCTGACTTGCGGTATGCCCTACGATTGTAAAATAAAGATGACCTAATGCTGCAAGTGGAAGAAAAATTGGCGCTACGGACAGAGGACAAAACAAGCTAGTCCAGCTCTCATTTTGTGAACTGTGGCTGCTACACTGCCTAACCATCTTATCTAGTGACCACTCACTGTCTCATTGATCTGTCTTAGTTGTCTACTTGTCTTGTTCCTACACATATATATACATATACAGTTGGTGTCGCAATGGTCCATCCGTATATCGTCCGGATTGCCACTGTATATCCAAGTGATGTCCATCTGCATGTCGCACTGCAGTTTAAGAAGCTCGCCGACGTGCACACCGTAGATGATTGATGGAACGAACCCATTTAACTTGTCTGGCATTGGAGGCACCGGCAGGCATATGTACGTCGACAGGAACGCCGTCTAGTCTCGTGCAGGCTTAATTTCATCTGGTCAAGCCCTTGAAGTAGGAGTTAATAGAAAGTTGCGATGTCCAAGGACGCCGTCATTGCCGAACCAGCAAGCTGGGGTAGGTTTTTTACCCAGAGCCCAGAGGGCAAGACAGCAACAAGCCGGGATATATAGCACTGTATGTTGCTTCACTTCACATGGTGATTGACCACACCAGTACACACACATTACTCGAAACTTTTTTACTAGCTCGTGCCACATTTTGAAGACCACGAATCTCAGTAGAGTTTTTTTTTTCACCACGCCGTCCTGTGTATCAGGAGGTCAACTATGTTTACATGGGTCTTTTCTTTCTCTCTTCTCATTTCCCCCACTGAAATAAACAGCAGCAACAATTAATCCCCTGGTAGATCTACCTCTTCCTGCGCTTAGAAGGCTTCGACACAGATGGTTTTGGCACTTCGGGCATCTTAGCTTCGACGCATTGCTCCTGCAGAACCGACCGGAATAAAACAGGAAAAGGGATCGCATCAGAGATCAATTATCTGAAGAAATTGTTGCCAGGATAGGAAGTGCAGAACAAAACCATCTGCTGAGTTTTAGTATAGACCAAGACATACAGCCCCTGAAAGATGGTTGCATTTTTAATGACTTGGTAAGTAGCACTACGACACGAATTGCAGAAAGGTGGAAACTACTCCAACAAAGAACGAGAATTACAATGAAAACTACTGGAGTAACAAAGACAATCTGACAAACAACAAAATACAAGTAGCCCCACAAATATGGTTGCATTTTGATGACTTTGATAAGTAGCACTACGACACGAATTGCAGAAAGCTGGACTATTCCAACAAAGACAGAGAATAACAACGGAAACTACTGGAGTAACAAGGGAGAAACTGCTAGCGCAAACAACAAATACAGAGTAGCCCCAAAGATGCCGGAGGTACTAGAGATCAAGCTAGTGAGAATATGTACTGACGAATTATTAATGTTGAGATGACAGGAACCTTTTTCACAGAGAAAATTTGCTTAATGGTAAAACCTAAAAGATGCAACAATGGGTGCTGACCCCAAATCATATTTGGCAGTCATGACTTGAACTCAGAATTTGCAACATTCCAGCCTTATGGACTTAATATTAACAGGTTTCCTTCCCTAGAAAACATTCATTTGTTTCACAGCTTAATGACTCGAACTCAAAATCTGCAACAGTTCCAGCCTTATGGACTTAATGTAAAAGCGAGATCTAACAAGTAACAAGTGACAAGAAAAAGCTGTTAGCAGTCATGATCTAAGTGTAAAGAGTACCAGTTGCTAATGGAATAAAATATGAATCACTAATATAGCTTTCATCAACGCTACAGGCTGCAAGTAATGTTCCGATTGACAGGTAAAAATGAACAGAATTGCAGTACTAACTACTAAAGCAATATAGAGAGCCAGTAGGACTAAATCTGGAAATGTTAGAGAACGGGACACAGACCTCCTCCCACTTCCTTTGGAGTTCCAGAAGCTCTTTACAACATGCTACACACTCGGCGTGGTAAGCAGCGGCTAGGTCTTTAATCAAGGCCTTCCTTTTGATGATGCCAATCACTTGAAATCATTGATAAAATTATGCGTCAGAATGCAGTAAAAGTGTTAACAGACCTTGCCATACTTTCAAATAGCAACACTTGGCATATGAGAAGGAAAGGAATAGCTAGATCTTCCAAACAGTTACCAATAGAACAGACGGAGTATTCGGTTCGAGGACATCCTAAAAATGGTGTGCTAAACAGAATGGCACAGTACTGTAACATAGTGCAGCAAAATTATTTAACAAGCTTCTGAACTTAACTTTGGTGCCAAAACAGCTTCTGGTGAATGTACATCCTGAAACATTATGCAGATGCATTGTGCACTGATTAAATATGTGAAGCTTCGCAACGACGACTGAGATAGCGTGTGGAAGCTTGTACTAATCAAATTACTACATGTGCATGGAAAACACACGGTTCAACACGAGTTCCTAACGGCAATCATGGGATACATCCAAAGGCATCAGTACCCATTCATCGGATGCGTGTTCTCAGAATCTCAGTTACAACTCCAGGTGGACAGGGTCATATGAGCTACATACATATCGATAAGAACTATATTCCCACCCTCCCCTCCTGCCAATTCGTAGTTGTGAATTTCCCACGGATCAAACAGATTCTGTGCAATAATCGGTAAAAAAATATTTTCTCCGTCCGGAATTACTTATCGCTCAAACGGATGTAGATGTATTTTACTACTACAATAGCCAAGCTTCCCTAGGCAGAGCTCAATCAAACCAACACAGATCGAGCACGAACAAAGCAGCACATCATAATTAGCAGTTTGGGACGAGAAGAGAGGCCCTTACTCCGGCTGGGATCGAACTGCTGCTGCTCGTCGGAGGGCTTGTCGCCGTTGGCCGCCGGCTCCATGCGGACAGGATTGGGGACCCGCGGGGTTAGGTTAGGGTTCTGGCCGGTTAGATCCAGCCAGCCAGCTAGCCAGGAGCGCGAGCGCTTGGACCAACCGAACGGGCAAAGGGAAACGCTACCGAGTCGGATTGCGGGAGAGTTGGCGGGCTGGCTATTTATTTCCTCTTGTATACGGAGATCGCCGGCGGGCGGCGAGGAGCTCACCGCACCGGAGTCGGGAGTGACCGGAAGACGCACGAAGTAGAGACGGCTCGAGCTATCTGGGCTCTACTACTACGGCCGGATATGCACGAATGGGCCGCACCGGGCCCAGACCTAGCTGAGAGAGAGTGCGCATATTGCCCGGAAGCCACACGCGCATTCGTATCTATATCTATACTTCTATTAAACAAGCAAACATATTCATCGCTAAATGCACTCAGCCTAACTTACATAAAAAAAACCCAATCAATTACGACCTCACGATCGGGCTCATTTAATTAGATCTGACCATCAAATTAAACCCGACCCTCCATAAAAGTGCGTTTAGCAATTTTAGCTGGCGGACGAAAACTCTGCCACCCGACTAAAAGTTCCGCCCCTATCGTCTCAATACCGTCAAAAAGGAAATAATTTAATGCAAAAGAAATCTCACGCCCGCGTTGCGCGCCGTCGCCGCCGTTTGCTCCGGCTGTCCTGTTTGCGCCGCCGTCGTGCCTGCCGTCGCTGCCACGTGTGCCCGTGCCGAGGTCACTTAACCGGGGTTTGCTGAACGGAGAGATCCAAGGCGAAGGAGCCGTCGCCGTGCAGGAAGCTCTTGTCCACCCGGACCGCTGGCGCCGTTGCCTTCGGGTTCAGGCCAAACCGCACGGCTTCGCTGATGGCCGCCTCTGCTCTCCAACGGCGACGGCCTCTTCTAGGCGGCTACACCCCCTTCACCCATAGTCCCAGGGTGTCGCCGCGCGGCGCCGCCTCGCTCTCCACCCCCTGATCGTCCTCCTCTGGCTCATGCGTTTAGGTGAAGTCGTGTCTATGTCGTTCTTGCACATTGTTGGGGAACGTTGCAGAAAATTAAAAATTTTTCTACGGTTTCACCAAGATCCATCTATGAGTTCATCTAGCACGATATTCAGATTAGATAGCATCTACATACCACTTTGTAGATCGCAACGGAAGCGTTCAAGTGAACGTGGATGAGGTAGTCGTACTCGCCGTGATCCAATTCACCGATGATCTAGTGCCGAACGGACGGCACCTCCGCGTTCAACACACGTACGGGAAGCGTGACGTCTCCTCCTTCTTGATCCAGCAAGGCAAAGGAGAGGTTGAGGAAGAAGGCTCCAGCAGCAGCACGACGGCGTGGTGATGGTGGAACTGCAGTACTCCGGCAGTGCTTCGCCGTGCACTTACGGAGAAGGAGGAGGTGTTGGAGAGGGAGAGGGAGAGGGAGGCGCCAGGGCATTAGGTGCGCTGCCCCCCTCCCCTGCCCCCCTTTATATAGGCCTCTTGGGGCGGGCGCCGGCCCTGGGAGATCTAATCTCCCAAGGGGGCGGCGGCCAGGGAGGTTTCCCTCCCCCCCAAGCCATCTAGGAGGAGCCTTCCACCACTAGGACTCCTCCTAGATGGAACCCTAGGCGCATGGGCCCTTTGGGGCTGGTTCCCCTTGGCCCAAGCAGGCCAAGGCGCACCCCCTAAGGCCCATGTGGCCCACCAAGGCAGGTGGCCCCACCTGGTGGACCCCCGGGACCCCTCCGGTGGTCCCGGTACAATACCGATAACACCGAAACTTGTCCCGATGGCCAAAATAGCACTTCCTATATATAATTCTTTACCTCCGGACCATTCCGGAACTCCTCGTGACGTCCGGATCTCATCCGGGACTCCGAACAACATTCGGGTTACTGCACATACATATCTTCACAACCCTAGCGTCACCGAACCTTAAGTGTGTAGACCCTACGGGTTCGGGAGACATGCAGACATGACCGAGACGGATCTCGGGCAATAACCAACAGCGGGATCTGGATACCCATGTTGGCTCCCACATGCTCCACGATGATCTCATCGGATGAACCACGATGTCAAGGATTCAATTAATCCCGTATACGATTCCCTTTGTCAATCGGTATTTTCCTTGCCCGAGATTCGATCGTCGGTATCCCAATACCTCGTTCAATCTCGTTACCGGCAAGTCACTTTTCTCGTTACCGTAATGCATGATCCTTGTGATCAAACACTTTGATCACCTTGAGCTCATATGATGATGCATTACCGAGAGGGCCCGGTGATACCTCTCCGTCAAGCGGAATGACAAATCCCAATCTCGATTCATGTCAACCCAACAGACACTTTCAGAGATACCCGTAGTATACCTTTATAGTCACCCAGTTACGTTGTGACGTTTGGCACACCCAAAGCACTCCTACGGTATTCGGGAGTTACACGATCTCATGGTCTAAGGAAAGGATACTTGACATTGGAAAACTCTAGCAAACGAACTATGCGATCTTATGCTATGTTTAGGATTGGGTCTTGTCCATCACATCATTCTCCTAATGATGTGATCCCGTTATCGATGGCATCCAATGTCGATAGTCAGGAAACCATGACTATCAGTCGATCAACGAGCTAGTCAACTAGAGGCTCACTAGGGACATATTGTTGTCTGTTATTCACACATGTATTACGATTTCCGGATAACACAATTATAGCACGAATAAATACAATTATCATGAATAAGGAAATATAATAATAATGCTTTTATTATTGCCTCTAGGGCATATTTCCAACAGTCTCCCACTTGCACTAGAGTCAATAATCTAGTTACATTGTGATGAATCGAACACCCATAGAGTTCTGGTGCTGATCATGTTTTGCCTTAGGGAGAGGTTTAGTCAACGGATCTGCGACATTCAGATCCGTGTGCACTTTACAAATTTCTATGTCTCCATCTTGAACATTTTCACGAATGGAGTTGAAGCGACGCTTGATGTGCCTAGTCTTCTTGTGAAACCTGGGCTCCTTTGCAAGTGCAATAGCTCCAGTGTTGTCACAGAAGAGCTTGATTGGCCCCGACGCATTGGGTATGACTCCGAGGTCGGTGATGAACTCCTTCACCCAAATTGCTTCATGTGCTGTCTCCGAGGCTGCCATGTACTCCGCTTCACATGTAGATCCCGCCATGACGCTTTGCTTGCAACTGCACCAGCTTACTGCCCCACCATTCAAAATATACATGTATCCGGTTTGTGACTTAGAGTCATCCAGATCTGTGTCGAAGCTAGCGTCGACGTAACCTTTTACGACGAGCTCTTCGTCACCTCCATAAATGAGAAACATTTCCTTAGTCCTTTTCAGGTACTTCAGGATATTCTTGACCGCTGTCCAGTGTTCCTTGCCGGGATTACTTTGGTACCTTCCTACCAAACTTACGGCAAGGTTTACATCAGGGGATGACGCTCATCTCTTCTATATCTTCTGCCGTGGTCGGACATTGAGCTGAGCTCAATTTCACACCTTGTAACACAGGTAAGAACCCTTTCTTAGATTGATCCATATTGAACTTCTTCAATATTTTATCAAGGTATGTGCTTTGTGAAAGACCTATGAGGCGTCTCGATCTATCTCTATAGATCTTGATGCCTAATATATAAGCAGCTTCTCCAAGGTCCTTCATTGAAAAACTTTTATTCAAATAGGCCTTAATGCTGTCCAAGAGTTCTATATCATTTCCCATCAAAAGTATGTCGTCTACATATAATATGAGAAATGCTACAGAGCTCCCACTCACTTTCTTGTAAACACAGGCTTCTCCATAAGTCTATGTAAACCCAAACGCTTTGATCATCTCATCAAAGCGAATGTTCCAACTCCGAGATGCTTGCACCAGCCCATAAATCGAGCGTTGGAGCTTGCACACCTTGTTAGCATTCTTAGGATCGACAAAACCTTCCGGCTACATCATATACAATTCTTCCTTAAGGAAACCATTAAGGAATGCCGTTTTGACGTCCATTTGCCATATCTCATAATCATAGTATGCGGCAATTGCTAACATGATTCGGACGGACTTCAGCTTCGCTACCGGTGAGAAAGTCTCATCGTAGTCAATTCCTTGAACTTGTCGATAACCCTTAGCGACAAGCCGAGCTTTATAGATGGTCACATTACCATCCGCGTCTGTCTTCTTCTTAAAGATCCATTTATTTTCTATGGCTCGCCGTTCAACGGGCAAGTCAGTCAAAGTCCATACTTCGTTTTCATACATGGATCCTATCTCGGATTTCATGGCTTCCAGCCATTTGTCGGAATCCGGGCCCGCCATTGCTTCCTCATAGTTCGAAGGTTCACCGTTGTCTAACAACATGATTTCCAAGACAGGGTTGCCGTACCACTCTGGTGCGGAACGTGTCCTTGTGGACCTTCGAATTTCAGTAGGAGCTTGATCAGAAGCATCTTGATCATCATCATTAATTTCCTCTCTAGTCGGTGCAGGCACCTCAGAAACGTTTTCTTGAGTTTCGCCATTTTCCGGTTCAAGAGGTAATACTTCATCAAGTTCTACTTTCCTCCCACTTACTTCTTTCGAGAGAAACTCTTTCTCTAGAAAGGATCCATTCTTGGCAACAAAGATCTTGCCTTCGGATCTGAGGTAGAAGGTATACCCAACAGTTTCTTTTGGGTATCCTATGAAGACGCATTTTTCCGACTTGGGTTCGAGCTTCTCAGGTTGAAGTTTCTTGACATAAGCATCGCATCCCCAAACTTTCAGAAACGACAGCTTAGGTTTCTTCCCAAACCATAATTCATACGGTGTCGTCTCAACGGATTTCGACGGAGCCCTATTTAAAGTGAATGCGGCAGTCTCTAAAGCATAGCCCCAAAAAGATAGCGGTAAATCGGTAAGAGACATCATAGATCGCACCATATCTAATAGAGTGCAATTACGACGTTCGGACACACCATTACGCTGAGGTGTTCCAGGCGGCGTGAGTTGTGAAACTATTCCACATTTTCTTAAGTGTGTGCCAAATTCGTGACTCAAGTATTCTCCTCCACGATCTGATCGTAGAAACTTGATCTTTCTATCACGTTGATTTTCAACCTCACTCTGAAATTCCTTGAACTTTTCAAAGGTCTCAGACTTGTGTTTCATTAAGTAGATATACCCATATCTACTCAAGTCATCAGTGAGGGTGAGAACATAACGATAGCCACCGCGAGCCTCAACACTCATTGGACCGCACACATCGGTATGTATGATTTCCAATAAGTTGGTTGCTCGCTCCATTGTTCCTGAGAACGGAGTCTTGGTCATTTTACCCATGAGGCATGGTTCGCACGTGTCAAATGATTCATAATCAAGAGACTCTAAAAGTCCATCTGCATGGAGCTTCTTCATGCGTTTGACACCTATGTGACCAAGGCGGCAGTGCCACAAATATGTGGGACTATTGTTATCAACTTTAACTCTTTTGGTATTCACACTATGAATATGTGTATCATCACGTACGAGATTCATTAAGAATAAACCATTAACCATCGGAGCATGACCATAAAACATATCTCTCATATAAATAGAACAACCATTATTCTCGGATTTAAATGAGTAGCCATCTCGAATTAAGCGAGATCCAGATACAATGTTCATGCTCAAACTTGGCACTAAATAACAATTATTGAGGTTTAAAACTAATCCCGTAGGTAAATGTAGAGGTAGCGTGCCGACGGCGATCACATCGACCTTGGAACCATTCCCGACGCGCATCGTCACCTCGTCCTTCGCCAGTCTCCGTTTATTCCGCAGCTCCTGCTTTGAGTTACAAATGTGAGCAACTGCACCGGTATCAAATACCCAAGAGCTACTACGAGTACTGGTAAGGTACACATCAATTACACGTATATCACATATACCTTTGGTTTTGCCGGCCTTCTTGTCCGCTAAGTATTTGGGGCAGTTCCGCTTCCAGTGACCACTTCCCTTGCAGTAAAAACACTCAGTCTCGGGCTTGGGTCCATTCTTTGGCTTCTTCCCGGTAACTTGCTTACCGGGCGCGGCAACTTCCTTGCCGTCCTTCTTGAAGTTCTTTTTACCCTTGCACTTCTTGAACTTAGTGGTTTTATTCACCATCAACACTTGATGCTCCTTCTTGATTTCTACCTCTGCTGATTTCAGCATAGCATATAAGGAATGGTCTTTACCATCCCCTGCATATTGTAGTTCATCACAAAGCTCTTGTAGCTAGGTGGAAGCGACTGGAGGATTCTGTCAATGACCGCTTCATCCGGGAGATTAACTTCCAGTTGAGTCAAGCGGTTGTGCAACCCAGACATTTTGAGTATGTGTTCACTGACAGAACCATTTTCCTCCATCTTACAGCTAAAGAATTTATCGGAGACTTCATATCTCTCGACCTGGGCATGAGCTTGGAAAACCATTTTCAGCTCTTCGAACATCTCATATGCTCCATGTCTCTCAAAACGCTTTTGGAGCCCCGGCTCTAAGCTGTAAAGCATGTCGCACTGAACGAGGGAGTAATCATCGCAGCGTGACTGCCAAGCGTTCATAACGTCTTGTTCTGCAGGGAGAATAGGTGCGTCACCCAGCGGTGCTCTTAGGACATAATCTTTCTTGGCAGCTATGAGGATGATCCTCAGGTTCCGGACCCAGTCCGTATAGTTACTACCATCGTCTTTCAGCTTGGTTTTCTCTAGGAACGCGTTGAAGTTGAGGACTACGTTGGCCATTTGATCTACAAGACATGTTGTAAATATTTAGACTAAGTTCATGATAATAAAGTTCATTTAATCAAATTATTTAATGAACTCCCACTTAGATAGACATCCCTCTTCTAGTCATCTAAGTATTACATGATCCGAGTCAACTAGGCCGTGTCCGATCATCACGTGAGACGGACTAGTCAACATCGGTGAACATCTTCATGTTGATCGTATCTTCTATATGACTCATGCTCGACCTTTCGGTCTTCTGTGTTCCGAGGCCATGTCTGTACATGCTAGGCTCGTCAAGTCAACCTAAGTGTTTTGCGTGTGTAAATCTGTCTTACACCCGTTGTATGTGAACGTTAGAATCTATCACACTCGATCATCACGTGGTGCTTCGAAACAACGAACTGTCGCAACGGTGCACAGTTAGGGTGAACACTTTCTTGAAATTATTATGAGGGATCATCTTATTTACTACCGTCGTTCTAAGTAAACAAGATGCAAAACATGATAAACATCACATGCAATCAAATAATAAACATGACATGATATGGCCAATATCACATAGCTCCTTTGATCTCCATCTTGGGGCTCCATGATCATCTTGTCACCGGCTTGACACCATGATCTTCATCATCGTGTCTCCATGAAGTTGCTCGCCAACTATTACTTCTACTACTATGGCTAACGCGTTTAGCAATAAAGTAAAGTAACTTACATGGCGATTCTCAATGACACGCAGGTCATACAAAAAATAAAGACAACTCCTATGGCTCCTGCCGGTTGTCATACTCATCGACATGCAAGTCGTGATTCCTATTACAATAGCATGAACATCTCATACATCACATATAGATCATTCATTATACATCACAACTTTGGCCATATCATATCACAAAGCACTTGCTGCAAAAACAAGTTAGACGTCCTCTAATTGTTGTTGCAAGTTTTACGTGGCTGAATTAGGGTTCTAGCAAGAACGATTTCTTACCTACGTTAAAACCACAACGTGATTTGTCAACTTCTATTTACCCTTCATAAGGACCCTTTTCATCGAATCCGCTCCAACTAAAGTAGGAGAGACAGACACCCGCCAGCCACCTTATGCAACTAGTGCATGTTAGTCGGTGGAACCGGTCTCACGTAAGCGTACGTGTAAGGTTGGTCCGGGCCGCTTCATCCCACAATACCGCTGAAGCAAGATAAGACTAGTAGCGGCAAGAAGAGTTGACAACATCTACGCCCACAACAAATTGTGTTCTACTCGCGCAAGAAGAACTACGCATAGACCTAGCTCATGATGCCACTGTTGGGGAACGTTGCAGAAAATTAAAATTTTTCCTACGGTTTCACCAAGATCCATCTATGAGTTCATCTAGCAACGAGTATTCAGATTAGATAGCATCTACATACCACTTTGTAGATCGCAACGGAAGCGTTCAAGTGAACGTGGATGAGGTAGTCGTACTCGCCGTGATCCAATTCACCGATGATCTAGTGCCGAACGGACGGCACCTCCGCGTTCAACACACGTACGGGAAGCGTGACGTCTCCTCCTTCTTGATCCAGCAAGGCAAAGGAGAGGTTGAGGAAGAAGGCTCCAGCAGCAGCACGACGGCGTGGTGATGGTGGAACTGCAGTACTCCGGCAGGGCTTCGCTGTGCACTTACGGAGGAGGAGGAGGTGTTGGAGAGGGATAGGGAGGCGCCAGGGCATTGGGTGCGCTGCCCCCTTCCCCTGCCCCCCTTTATATAGGCCTCTTGGGGGGGGCGCCGGCCCTGGGAGATCTAATCTCCCAAGGGGGCGGCGGCCAGGGAGGTTTCCCTCCCCCCCAAGCCATCTAGGAGGTGCCTTCCACCACTAGGACTCCTCCTAGATGGAACCCTAGGCGCATGGGCCCTTTGGGGCTGGTTCCCCTTGGCCCAAGCAGGCCAAGGCGCACCCCCTAAGGCCCATGTGGCCCACCAGGGCAGGCGGCCCCACCTGGTGGACCCCTGGGACCCCTCCGGTGGTCCCGGTACAATACCGATAACACCGAAACTTGTCTCGATGGCCAAAATAGCACTTCCTATATATAATTCTTTACCTCCGGACCATTTCAGAACTCCTCGTGACGTCCGGGATCTCATCCGGGACTCCGAACAACATTCGGGTTACTGCACATACATATCTTCACAACCCTAGCGTCACCGAACCTTAAGTGTGTAGACCCTACGGGTTCGGGAGACATGCAGACATGACCGAGACGGCTCTCGAGCAATAACCAACAGCGGGATCTGGATACCCATGTTGGCTCCCACATGCTCCACGATGATCTCATCGGATGAACCACGATGTCAAGGATTCAATTAATCCCGTATACGATTCCCTTTGTCAATCGGTATTTTACTTGCCCGAGATTCGATCGTCGGTATCCCAATACCTCGTTCAATCTCGTTACCGGCAAGTCACTTTTCTCGTACCGTAATGCATGATCCTTATGATCAAACACTTTGATCACCTTGAGCTCATATGATGATGCATTACCGAGAGGGCCCGGTGATACCTCTCCGTCAAGCGGAGTGACAAATCCCAGTCTTGATTCATGTCAACCCAATAGACACTTTCAGAGATACCCGTAGTATACCTTTATAGTCACCCAGTTACGTTGTGACGTTTGGCACACCCAAAGCACTCCTACGGTATCCGGGAGTTACACGATCTCATGGTCTAAGGAAAGGATACTTGACATTGGAAAACTCTAGCAAACGAACTATGCGATCTTATGCTATGTTTAGGATTGGGTCTTGTCCATCACATCATTCTCCTAATGATGTGATCCCGTTATCGATGGCATCCAATGTCCATAGTCAGGAAACCATGACTATCTGTCGATCAACGAGCTAGTCAACTAGAGGCTCACTAGGGACATATTGTTGTCTGTTATTCACACATGTATTACGATTTCCGGATAACACAATTATAGCACGAATAAAGACAATTATCATGAATAAGGAAATATAATAATAATGCTTTTATTATTGCCTCTAGGGCATATTTCCAACAGGCGTAACTCTCAATCTGCTCCAGATGGCCAAGCGAGTTGGCCCGAAGTGCGAAGCCGCCGAATACAAAGATCTGTCCGGGAGAAAAGTCTCACCCTGGACTGCATCGCTATCGATGATCGAATGGGCCATCAAGCCTAACGATGACGACATAGAGGAACTCTCAATGAAAGCACCAATGTCGGTGTCAAAACCGGCGGATCTCGGGTAGGGGGGCCCGGACTGTGCGTCTAGGCGGATGGTAACAGGATACGGGGACACGATGTTTTTACCCAGGTTCGGGCCCTCTTGATGGAGGTAAAACCCTACTCCTGCTTGATTGATCTTGATGATATGAGTATTACAAGAGTTGATCTACCACGAGACCGAAGAGGCTAAACCCTAGAAGCTAGCCTATGGTATGATTGTTGTTCCTGGTCCTATGGACTAAACCCTTCGGTTTATATAGACACCGGAGGGGGCTAGGGCTACACAGAGTCGGTTACAAGAAAGAAGATCTACATATCCGTATTGCCAAGCTTGCCTTCCACGCCAAGGAGAGTCCCATACAGACACGGGACGAAGTCTTCAATCTTATATCTTCATAGTTCAACAGTCCGGCCAAAGGATATAATCCGGCTGTCCGGATACCCCCTAATCGAGGACTCCCTCATTTCCCATATATTCTTTATTTTCTTTCTTTTCTGTTCTTGTCTTAGTTTCATCAGTTTTCTTTGTTTTTCTTCGGGTTGCCTTGGTTTCTTATGGGTTTTCACGCTTTTCTTCAGGTTTTTCGTTTTTCTTTGTTATGGAGGTGTTTTTTTTTTCATCTTCCGTTTCTTTGGTTACATCGCTTTTCTATGTTTTTCTATTTTCTTCAATACATGTCTACATTTTTCATACACTTTAAGTATACATCAGGAAACTTTTTTTAAACATGTTCAATATTTTCTAAATGCATGACTAACATTTAAAAAATATGTTTGATGGCAACTTTTTTCATACATATTGTATAATTTAGGTATACGTCAAGAATTTTTTTAATACATATTTACATTTTTTGAAATATATGGTTAACATTTGTATGCACTATCAACTTTTTGAAAAATTTATGCTTTTACATTCATAAAATTTAATACATATTATACCTTTTTGTATACATGAGTAATTACTTTTTTGTACACCCTTAACATTTTTTAGATGATTACCATTTTTTAATATTTATCTTCGATCACTAATTTTTCATACACATTGTATATTTTTTGTATATATTAGGAACATTTTTTATACATGTTTAACATATTTAAATATACGATTAAAAAACTATACACTGTCAACGTTTTTAAAAATATGTGCTTTTACATTCACTTTTTCATACACGTTCTACATTTTTTGTACACATCAGGAACATTTTTTATACATTTTTAATATACAGAAGTACATTATATGTTTTAGGTACCAAAAGGGACATGAGACTCCATGATCCTAAAAAGATTTCATAACCAAAATATAGAATTGGGACATGCATTTTAAATTATTGGAATTGCTGTGGTAAAATTGTTACTACAAATAGGAGTATATGAGCAATTAGATAGATGAACAGATTTGTATGAGTGGCGTGGAAATTCCTTCACATCTTCAAAAATAAAACATCTTGGTATCTTTAAAAAAATTAAGTTACTCACACCTAATTGAGCACACGGATAAATCAATAATTAGTTACCGAATTGTGTCGTTGTTGCGCAGTTCATAAAAAAAAAACTAACTGCCATGAAGCATGATCAACATCCATAACCTGCAGTATTTTCTTGCGTTATATATTTTGCTAACTTTTGATCTCTTATTTATAAGCTCAAGGTAAGTTTGAACTTACAAAATTGAATACAACTGCAGTATTTTTGTTATTTTCATTTTTTCCCAACGGCCTTTCTTCCTTTTTTTCCCACAGCTACATGCCCCCCCCCCTCCAAATACCTAATGTACAGCGCATACGTGGGGCTCCTTCCATCTCGGGGGCTCGGGGCGGCCGCCCCCAGCCCCTCTCAGGGCCGGCCCTGATGCCGCGTGGACGTCTTTTGCTTTCTTGTTCGTTGGCGCCAAAACGGTTATAACTAGCTGACAGCGTAGAAATATGTTTGCTGATTCTCACACCGCTGCTAATGAATGTATCGACTATACCGTTCCATGAAAAATTATAAATCTACGCGGGAACCAACATGCATGACTAGCTTGACAATCACTCTAACTATACACACCGAATACAACATACATATAATAGACTTTTTAAACAAAAAGATGATAATATGCAGCGTCTCTCTCGTTGCTAGACTTTAGTAGTGGCCTTTTAACTTTCGGCGACAACTCACCGACTTAATAAAAAGGCTAAAAAGTTCACATTTGCAAGCGTAACGCAACACCGACTGCTTAGTGCCCACCTTTACCAGGTTGATTATATTTCCTGATTGATTAGGTCATGCTAATCTTCCTTTCAAGAAACTACCCGTGTATCACCATACACATATAAACTAAAAAACATATGTGATACTTTCATCTTGTTTTGCGAATTACAGTGCATGATCGAGATCGAGTATGTGGTACTTCAGTTTTGGGGAATTATCCGGTGCCGAAGCAGCAGAAAATCTCATGTAGGCATTTCCTGTCGCCACAGAAAAAAAGGAAAGCCGCTCGCGAAGCCGCAGAGTCCATCAAAACCGCAACCAGCTGGAGAAGCGGCGCCACAGAGACGCGCTCGCTCGCACGCACACCGCCGCACGACCGACCCCGGCCCGATTCGTTCTCCCTCGCCTCGCCTCGCCTCGCCATGGAGAAGGCGCTCGTCGAGCGGCTCGAGGCCGCGGTGGCGCGCCTCGAGGCAGCCGCCGCGTCCGGGGCCTCGGCGGCGCGCGACTTCGGGGGCGCCTCCGCGTCGTCGGATCCGGCGATCCTGGCCTACGACGACTTCCTCGCCGAGGCCTTCGCCCGCCTCAACGCCGCGGCCGAGAAGATCGGCGGGACGGTGCTCGAGGCCACCAGCGTCCTCGCCGAGGCCTTCGCCGTCGCCAAGGACCTCCTCATCCTGGCCAAGCAGTACCCGGTACGCCGCGCGCTTCTCTCCCCGCCCCGATCTGCTCCTCTACGTCTGCGCTCGGCCCTTAGATCTCCCGGGTGTTGCCCCTTCGGTTTTGGGGCACCGGGGCACTGGCTGCGGGGAAATGGCTGGTCGACCCGAGATTTTGATCCTAGGTTTAGGTTAGGAGATATAGAGTTTCGTTGATCGAGACGTCTGGGGCTGATGTCACTGTTGTAATGGCATCCAGTATTGGATGCTGCGGCATAGTACAATGCTACCGTGCTTGATGGATCTGGAAAATTGTAACTTCAATTCTTACATCACTGAACTTTTTCCCCCCTGTTCTGCAGAAACCTGCATCAATGGCTAATGCGCAGGATTTCCTCAAGCCTCTAAATGATACTATTGCGAAAGCGACCGCTATGACGGAAGGAAGGAGGCCCGACTATTTCAATCACATGAAGAGTGTTGCTGACAGTCTCCATGCCCTGGCTTGGGTTGCATTCTTAGGGAAAGGCTGCGGTTAGTGAAATTGCTTCGTTGGCTCTGAGTCCGGTCGAGGTTATACTACATGTTTCGCGCCTGATTTGCTTTCATTCTTCCACCTTGCAAGGCATGAGTTTCCCAACAGCACATGTTGAAGAAACCTGGCAGATGGCCGAGTTCTATAATAACAAGGTATGTATGTCTTTAAGTATTCCATTTTCTACAGGCCTGGCGTAGTGGTGAAGTACTCCCCACGCGTGCCAAGAGGTCCTGGGTTTGACGCGGCCTCTCTGCATTGCACTGTGCAGGGGTAAGGCTTGCCTCGTATAATCCTTCCCCAGACCCCACCTAGCGTGGGAGCTTCTAGCATTGGGTCTGTCCTTGCTCCACAATACCTGTGGCATTTATACCTACTGCTGTGGTTAAATTTATGAATAGCAAAAAAGCCTGATAAGAATGCTTCTGTGCCGTTTCTTTTTGGAAAGGTCTGCTATAGATTAGTGAGATGCATCTGTAACACTTATGGCTATCATCCTTTTTTATTGAAGCAAAACAACCCATTTATCGTTTCTGGTTGTCACTACTAGATTATTCTTTAATTAAAATTTATTTTTACCATGCAATAGGTGTATTTTCTAAAATAAAAGCATTAGAAGACAACCTTGTTTTTTAAAGTTATATTCATCCTGAAGAAATTGAACCCTATAAGCATCTAAAACAGTACATACTACCTTGTATTTTTGGTCGCCAAATCAGGATTTTGTTGGGGTGGATGAGAAAGAGTGAAATGAGAGAATGAACTTGTATCTTGCACAGGATAAAAGCTAAAGGACACACCAATTTTTTTAGATGCGGCACAAGATGCATTGGATTGCTGAGCTCACAAACCCGGTAAAAGGGGAATGGGGGATGTGCTGTGTGCACGAGTGACTGAGGAAGAGTGCCGAGGAAGGGACAAGATCGACCTGTCAACATAATTCTGGAAGGGGACTGTCGAGATTATGAAGTTTTCGACAACTTATTTATTAGGTTCACATGAGTAAATAGGAATACTCTTAAAAGGCCTAGAGTAGCATAAAGCTAATATTTATGTCTTTTTTCCGAAACCTTTGATGAAGATTACATATTTGTCAATCCACACATGCTAATTCATAGTAATTGACCATTTTCGGTGAAACATTTACTTATGTTTCGACTGAATTGTCTTGTGATTTTGATTAATTTTTGTAAGATGTCCAATCGCAAAGAGTGATTTAGTTAGCGCATCACATTACAATGGTATTAGTGATCCAGCTGAAAATTTTCATTCTACTACGAAACCAGATGTGTATTTGTTGTTTTGGTTCATCATGCATATACGCTGTTTTTCTCTTAGGTTCTTGTTGAGTACAAGAACAAAGACGCTGACCACGTTGAGTGGGCTAAAGCTTTGAAGGAGCTCTACATTCCTGGCTTAAGGGATTATATTAAGAAATATTATCCTCTTGGGCCTGTGTGGGGTCCTGCTGGATGTGCACCACCAAAGGCTGCTGCTCCAACACCAAAAGCCCCAGCGGCTAAGGGTCCTCCACCACCTGCTGCACCATCAGCTCCTCTTTTTAGCACAGACAAATCTCCAAAATCTTCGCAGCCTAAGCAAGGAATGGCAGCTGTGTTTCAAGAGATCGGTGGGGGCAAAGATGTGACTTCAGGTAGATGATAGCACCTGCTCTGTCTATGACCAGAGATTTGTTCCCTTCTAGAAGAACATACATATGAAGCCCTATTATTACTTTTACAGGGCTGCGAAAGGTTACCGATGACATGAAGGCTAAAAACCGTGCTGATAGAAGCGGTGTTGTGACCAGTAGTGCTGCTGCCCCTGCTCCTGCGAAGACTTCTCGTGCAGGAGCCTTTGGCTCCAAGACTGGAACCCCAAAACTGGAGCTTCAGATGGGTCGCAAGTGAGTGCTAAAAACGACATACTGTTATCTAGCGTCTATTATCTAGTACTCCCTCCGTTCCGAATTACTTGTCGCAGGTATGGATGTATCTAGATGTATTTTAGTTCTAGATACATCCATTTCTGCGACGAGTAATTTGGAGCGGAGGGAGCACGTCATTACAGGTTGTCACTGGTACGTTGTGGGTCTGTTTGGTGGTCTGCATCAATGCCAGGCAGGCCCAACCATGTGGAATAGTTATAGAAACCTTGTGTTTGATTAGTTGCGTTAGAGAGCAGGCACAGAAATAGATGGACTTGCGCGGAGTTGAGAGGGAGCTAAAAACAGGATATGGATTTGTAATCCTGTTTAACTAATTGTTTAGATGAATGCTCGTGTTGAGGTCTGTGGCACAAATATAGATGAAAGAGTTTCAGAGAAAATGACTTCACATAAGACCAAGGGATAGTTAAATTCGTGTAAGAAAAAACACTCATCTTGTACTAACCGGAGATAATTAAATGCAATATCAAGAGAAATTATTGCAAAGAAAATTAAGGAAGCACATTGGATTAAGTTTGAATTGTGTATTTGATACAGTGTCATACTGCATAATGTAATTCCATCTGATATCAAAGAAGCTAACCTTCTTTCCTAATCTAAATTTCTATTGGTGTTGATAATTTACGTATGCTGCTTGGTGGAGCTTGCACCATTTAATTAGTAGGATAATATTGTGGTTCTTTATAAATGAGCACATATTTCTTTACACTGATCTATTTTAAATTTCCTCTTTAAAATGGCAGATGGGTGGTCGAAAATCAAGTTGGTAGAAAGGACCTTGCTATAGATGAGTGTGATTCTAAACAGTCTATCTATGTGTTTGGATGCAAGGATTCCGTCCTTCAAGTAAATGGTACTCCCTCCGTCCACAATATAAGATGTTTTTGCAAGCTAAAACAATTTGCTCCGTCCCACAATATAAGATATTTTTGCAAGCTAAAACAGTTTGCAAAAACATCTTATATTATGGGACGGAGGGAGTAATGCATACAAGTAGGAGTATATCTTTACTTCGGATATATTATGTTCTTCTGGAAGCTTTGGTCAATAGCAAATGCTAAACTTTTTGCAGGTAAAGTAAACAATATCACCGTCGACAAATGCACCAAATTTGGAATTGTGTTCAAGGTCAGCAAAAACCATTCTGGGGCGTCAGCTAACTGATATTGCATTTCTTTTTGGGAATTAATATTGCATATGCTGATGGTAATTTAGTTAACGTGTCATGCAGGATGTCGTAGCAGCTTTTGAGGTTGTCAACTGCAACGGCGTTGAGGTGCAATGTCAGGTACTCGATTGTTCTGTGAATTTGTGTCATCGGTCCAAAAGTGTTACTTTTGTTTGTATGATGGTCAAATCTTTTGAACTTCGCATGCATCTAGTGTCGTGAAGGACTGAAGTCATCACCTCTTTACCTGTAGGGCAACGCGCCGACAATATCAATCGACAACACAGCTGGGTGTCAGTTATACTTGAACAAAGAGTCACTGGGCGCTTCCATTACTTCGGCTAAATCCAGTGAAATGAATGTATTGGTTCCTAGCGACGAGACTGATGGCGACTGGGTAAGATGCACTCTTCTGTGTGAATTCCTCTTCTGTACTATGGAATAAGGCTGGGGGATCTACGCATAAGCTACACTCCTAAACCTAACCCTGTGTGGTTCTTATGCTGCAGGTGGAGCATCCGTTGCCGCAGCAGTACATCCATCTTTTCGAGGACGGGCAGTTCACCACATCCCCAGTTTCTCATTCCGGCGCATAAATAAATCCGATGATATCTTCCTTTTTTTGTGTGTGGCTGTTTGTTTGTTCGATGCTGCCTTTGCCTTGTTTTTTCTAAGATGTGGTATGCTGAGAGTTGTTGTAGCTCTTGTTCGGTTGTCGACTTCTTCTGAAGCCATAGGTTTTGCCTGCAGATTGTTGTTTCTGTTGCATTGCCCAGTGTGTAGGGCCTGGCCTGTAATGTTTTCCTTGCACTTGCTTGGTATTTTTGTTATTTGTACTCCAACAAAGTACTTCTGTATGCTTCGGCTGATCATTCTTTTTATGGTATGATGACTGTCAGTGTGTCAATACGCCAACAAATATATTTGTTCAAATATACTCCCTCCCTTTCTAAATACAAGTCTTTTTGGATATTTTAATATGGACTACATACGAATGTATATAGATGTATTTTAGACTGTAGATGTATTTTAGACTGTAGATGTATTTTAGACTGTAGATTCACTTATTTTGTCCATTTTAAAATCTCCAAAAATACTTATATTTAGGAACGGAGGGAGTATTTGTCACATCGTATCTGAGTTGCACTATTGGCAATGCAAAACCACATAACAGCAGAACACAAGTTGCTTGCCTCAACACACACTCCAGAGATTGCAGACAGAAATGGAAGGTCAGACCAACAGAGACATGAACAAGAAACAAGCAAACACATGGAGCACCGGCACGGCGCGAGGCGATTCAGCAGCACTACGAGCATGACGAGGCGGCGATGTCGCCGCTGCCGACGCGCTTGGCTGTGGCTGCACCGGAGTCACCTGCACCGGCGGAAGCGAGAGCTCACTGTAAGTTCACAAGAAACTTTCAACAAACATGACCAAGAGTGATGGATGAGTGACCCACCTGCGGTATCGCCGGCGGGGGGCTCGCCGGCCGCAGCGTCGGTGCCGGAGCTGGCGCCAGGCCCGCGGTGCCGTTCCTCATCAGCCCCGTCGGGTACGTCTCGGTGAGCGTGGTCTGGAACAGGCCGAAGGACTTCTCCGACGCCTTCCCGGGCTTGAGGTCCTCGTCGTACACGGCGAAGAGGTAGGTGTCGACGGACTTGCCGGGCATCCGTGGCGTGCCGACCATGGACCGGAGGTGGGAGACGAGGTTGGAGACGAAGGCGCGCGCGTTCTCGACGTTGGCGCCGGCCTCGTCGGCGCCGCCGCTGTGCGGCCACCCGGTCTCGGCCACCACCACCTCCACGTCCTTGTACCCCTTGGCGTCCAGCGCGGCGCGCACGGCGTCCACCTGCGCGTCGAACATGCTGGTGTAGGTGAGCCCGGACCCGGCGTCCGGCCGCCCGGCGTTGGGCTGGAAGAGGCAGAAGGCCAGCGTGTCCGGCCGCGGGTCGTCCTGGTACGCGAAGTAGGGGTACGGGTTCACCAGGAACGGCGAGCCGGTCTTGCTGAGGAAGGCCAGCAGCGGGTCCAGCGCGGCCGACAGCTCCGGCTTGAACGCGCCCGACGACGGCGGGTCCGACGACGCCAGCACGTCCATGGCGTTCACGGTGGACACCTTGATGCCGGAGTTGGCCGGCAGCGCGTCGTAGATGTTCTGCAGCGCCGGGACCAGCTGCGAGATGAGCGCGGCGTCGCCCGAGTAGAGCACCTCGTTGCCGACGGAGATGCCGTTCACGGCCGGCGACGAGGAGGACGGGAGGTGCGCCGCGACCCAGGCGGCGGCGGCCGACGGCGAGGACGCGAAGGAGGGGATGTCGGCGTTGGCGGCGCCGAGGAGCAGCGAGATGCTCGTCCCGGCGAAGGCGGCCACCACGGCCGGGTCGGTCCTGTAGAGGCGCACCTTGCCGATGGTGGTGGACTTGAGCAGCCGCGCCGTCGACGCCGGCGGCGGCAGGTTGTCGGCGATGTCCCCGTAGTTGATGCCGATGAAGGACTGCGGCGCTGCGACACGTGTCCCACCGTTAACAGCATACTAGTACTGAGTATCGTTGGCAAAATGTTGTAAGGTTACTGTACAGTAAATAAATTTGTGAAGAGCACAAGAAATCCCCGCAGAATTCAAAATTTCAAATGGCTAGGCTTGGAAAACAAACTGTGTCAGGTCGGTACAGCGCTAGTACAAGTCGCCCTCACAACGACACGACGAGCGAGCACGTACGATTTTATCACGAGTGCGCGTGCATGATTGGATGTTTTTTTTTCAAAATTGTTGCCTATGTTGCACGGTTGAGAGTGCAGACACCGTTGTTTTCTTCTACAGATGAATGTAGGTTCGTTTCATTGTCACCCACATTCTCCCCCCTGCTAAAAGAACGGAACCATGTCGACACGAAGGGGACGGTTGAAGAACCGCTGCCACTTTCGGCTGAAGAACTCGTCCCGGAAAGCTACGTGATGAAAGAGGCGCCAGTTACTCGGTTACACTGTGATTTGTACTCTTTATTTATTCTCCAGGGTAAAATAAAAGGTACACTACGATTTATTTATTTATTTTTCTTCTTGGGGCTATGCTATGATGATGCTCCAGTGGCAGGGAGGAAGGAAGGAATCGAACATCTGGACATGTGCTCGGCGGGCACAGAACTCGAAAGAGTGTAATAACAATGATAAAAGAAAGCGAGAAGAAGCTTCGAAAGTCCAAACACCTCAACGGCGAGAAGGGGACAGAATTCAGAATTCAGATTAGCCGAAGAAGAAAGCAAAGAACCGGATGCAGGCGTAACCGACGGAGCCGAAGATCATACCGGCATACGGAACATGGACGAGCAGCAAGAGCCCCAGGAGGAGGAGAGCAACAAGCAGAGGCGGCGGCATGCTCGTCGCTGCCATCGCCGGTCCGGCCGGATGTGTCGGCGATCGAGCTCTTCTTGTCCCTTCTGTGAGCTTCCTCGTACTGCTGCCGCTACCTTGTGGCCGCGCACTCACTTGGCTAGTTGCCTTCCCTCCCACCAGCTCCAGGCTGCGGTTTAACTAGTGGTAGTGTGGCACTACCACGGATGATGTGAGTTGAGCTGATGAGTTGCTTAGCGAGGAGGAGAAAGGAAGGAAGACGCGGTGCGGGTGGGCTCTCTCGCTCTCTCTTTCTCGCGCGCGCTCTTCGATCAATAATAAGGCTGGAAAGAGGGAGGGAGGGAGGGAGAAAGAGGGAGCAAGCAAAGCGGAAAGCCCCTCTCCCCGGCCGGCCCGCTCCTCCCTCACTCTGCTGCAAAAAGGAGAGCTTCCAGACGGCCAAGGAAGGAGCCGAGCCGCCGGATTTGAACTACCCAACCCGAGTGGGTGAGGTGGCCCATGGAGCGGCGCAGGGATCCGACGGCCAGGGTTGCTCCGTGGGTGGGATCAGGGATCCGGCTCAGGATCAGGATCAAGGTGGGCGCGGTGCCCGTACGTGGTGAACTGGTGATGTATCTACCTGGATGCGACCAACTCCTCATCCTGTCCTCTCTGTCCCTGTTTGGATACTCTAACTCAGTTAGAAGTTGGAGTTAGATTATAACTTTGGCCCTGTTTGGATCACGGGGTTAGAGCTAGTTTGGGTTAGTTGGGGGCTCAAATAACCCAAAAGCATCCAAACAGGGAGGGTTAAAGTGGGTTAGTTCCATCTAACCCAACTATCCCGGTGAAGAGGTACTTATTTGAGTTAGAGTGGATTAGAAAATAACTCTAACTGTGTTAGAGTATTCAAACAGGGTCTTTAAACTAACCCTGAACTAACTCTAACCAAAAAGGTGTTTGGATGATAGGGTTAGATTGAAAAAGTATATATTTTTAAATGTTCCCAAGAGAACTAACCCAAATAAGCACCTCTTGGGTGGGTTAGTTTTTTTAGATGGGTTAGATGCATCTAACCAAAACTAACCCTTCTGTTTGGATACTTTTGGGTTAGTTGAGTCCAATCTAACCCAAACTAACTCTAACCCATGGAACCAAACAGGGCCTGTGTTAGAGCACGACGGGCAAATCCCGAAATCCGGCCTCTCAAACGCTCATCCTGTACCGCGTTAGAGCATCTACAACCGTGACGGGCAAATTCGGCCTCTCAAACTCCCGCGAACACAGGCACTGATTGGGCGTGATCGTATTTCGCTCTTTACATCCGCGTATCTCATATCCATGCTACACATGCAACGTGATGAAATATTGTATGTGATCAAACAACGGACAAAAAATCGACATCAAACGGACAATGAAATGCACAAACCCACTTTACGTTATCCAAAAGATCACCGCAGTTCATCGCCAGACAAGTTCAACTACTAAAAACGATAACTAAACATACGAGGGAGCTTCCTCACCACTTCATCGTCGGACCTTTCCCCTTCCAGTCGACGGCGTAGCTGTAGTCGTCCGCGGCTGGTGGAAGATCTTGGTCGTCGGAGGAGGTGGAGTTGTTGTTGGAGTCGGAGGAGGAGGAGGACAGGACTACCAGCCCCTTCAGCCGGCGGACGGCCTTGTCCTGCTACCGCTTCACCTTGGCGACCCAAGCCGCCTCCGCCGCTGCCTCCTTCGCTTCCCTCTCTGACTGCTCTATGGCTAGCCGGAGGGCTGTTTGCGTTCTTTTGTCGGAGGCGGCGAGCGTTCGTCTCCGCCGTCGTGAGCGACCGACGGTAGACCTCGGCGAGGAGCTGCTCTCCTCGTTGGGCTCCGCCGGCATCCCGCGCCGACGACGCACGGCCCGCTCCGCCGCTTCCCTCTCCCTTGCCCGCTGCTTCTCGCGGCGGGCGGCGCGTGCCTCCGATTCCGGAGTGCGCGTGCGGGCCGGCGGCGCAGGGATTAGCACGCACCGCTGCCTGCGCGGAGGAGCGGCTCGCGAGGGAAGGGGACGGTGCGGACTCGTTGTCCCGCCGGAGCTGGGCCGGGAGGGTCCAGCTCTGGTGTCTGAGTTGCGCCGGCGCGAGAGCTGTGATGACACTGCAGATCCGGAGCTGCCCCGGGTGTCCATCTTGGACCGCTCCAAGGCAATGCGGAGGGCCAGCTCCTCGTCGACGTCGAGGTCAAAGTCGGAGTCGCTGCTGAAGTTGGACATTGCGCCGGGGTGAATCGGAAATGGAGAGGGAAGAGGAGAGAACGATGGGAGTCAGTCAGCTAGGGTTCCAAGCAAGGAGTCAGATGGGGATTTTTGTGGGGCAGCCGTGGGGTCGGTGGTGGGTCGGGCCTGTTAGCTCCGACTGGCGGACGCGCCCGGGCCGTCCCATATCCTCCCCATATTTGTGCTAGATATGAGGGGTCCCGGACAGTCCGGGCGTTTGGAACCAGATTGAGGCGTTCGTGTGGGTCAATTTTTCGTGACCGGTCAGTGACTTGGCGGGCCGTTCGGACGTTTGAGGCCAGTTTGGGGCGCGCGATTGTAGATGGTGTTTCCGTGTATCCTCTCCCTGATCCCCGCCGATCATACCTGCCGCCGGGCGGCCGGCGTGTAGTCAGTGGCGTGACGCACGGGCGTGCATACCGGACGCACGCCAATGGACAATGGGTGATACAGGTCGGGACGCCAAAGTGCGTGATGAATGTGCTGCGAAACCGACATTTTAGCTGTTTATTTTGGCACGAGGGGAGGTCCGTGCGCCACGCCCAGGTGCATCCCGTCGACGAGTTCCAACGGCCGACATGCACATGGCATTCTTCTCCGGTGACACGGATTTGTCCACATAGGCAGATTGTTAGATCGGGACCTTACTATGATAATGGTGATCTGCACACGTACGCGATCGCGCGCAGGCCGACACCTGGTCGCCAATACGACGCGTGAAGAGGGTTTGATTGATTGATTGATTTGTGAGGTTTTTGTTTAGTAGATAAAAGTTGTGATCAGTGAGGATGTGATGCAAGATGCAACTCCTACCGATTTGGTTTCTCCGGCTTCCTTGCCACGGGTCATCCCGGAGCGCCTTTTTGTCGTCATCACGCACAATCTCAGCATTATTGTGAGGTTTACAGTTAACTATGGACCGAGCAGAAACAGAAATTTCAGGTAGAAAGTAGCTAAATTTGACGGGAGAGTTCTAGGGTTCTAGCCACTCTCAGACGTGCAAAGTTATCGTCCCCAACAGTCACTCTAGTGGCAGCAGCACACAGATCACGGAGGCGGAGAGCCGAAGCAAACTTCTCAATGATGACCTACATGTATGTATGAGTGTGAGCTTTGTACGTAGTCTACGGTATAGGCTAGTGTAGCATGCGTGTGTGCAGTTTTCCCTGAAGCACACGATCATGGCCTCCCACGATCTCCATCGTGGCCCGATGCCATCTGATCCAACTCTATATGTACCCCCCAGATCAATGCAAAGTGTGTGTTCGATCTCTCCACTGAAACACTCAAGGTTAAGAATACCTAGGTCGCTGTAGTGCTTGGCCTTGCACTGTTGCACACCCTCTCCCAGTTCACCTGCCTGGACCTTGTCGTGACCCGCCCAAAGATACGCACGCCAAGTTCCGTCAATTTTATTCTTTACTTCAACCGGCAAGTCAGGCGGCGTGAGATGATAGATGGCAATCGCCGTGAGCACACACTTGACAAGAACAATGTGACTTGGATGGGCCACATGCTTGCCTTGCCAAGGTGTGAGCTTGTCCGCAATCCTGTCTTCAAGGTGCTACAAATGGACTATTTTTAGTTTAGTGACCAAAAGAGGCATCCCAAAATATCTCATTGGAAATGTGCTCCTAGTTGCAGGGAAGGAGTAAAGGACATCATCGAGGTCAGCATTGTTACATCCAATCGGCGCCCCAAGACTCTTGGCCCAATTGGTTATCAGATCGGTGACCCGCCAAAAGAGTTTAACGTGGAGCTCAAGAACAATATGTCTTATTTTACTCAGCCAGGAAGATAGCCCATCATCGGCATAGGGCAAAGCATGGATAGCCATCGAACGGTGGTGGACGGGATGGAGGAGGCCTTGTGTATTACTTCCTCCATTCCACAATGTAGTGCGCCCGCGTTTTCCGGGATCCAAGTTTGACAGTAAATATAACCAACGAGACCAACTGCGACGGGGACAAAAATTATATCACTAAATTCATATCGAAAATACGAATTCGGTCGTATAATTTTTGTTCCCGCCACAGTCGGTCTCGGTAGTTAAATTTGCGGTCAAATTTAAATCTCGGAAAGCACAGGCGCAATATATTATGGAACGGAGGGAGTAGCTTTGACGAGGATATGATGTAGAGGGTAAATGACAAACACAAAGAGCAACAAGAAGAATGGGTCCCCTTGCCAAAGACCACAACCATGCTTGAATGGATATGTAGCAGTCCCATTGAGGAGCACTCTTGAAGAGGCCGAAGGAAGGAGAGGAGAAACCAAAATCTTTGAATCTACTACTTGGGAAGCCATGACGTGTCGATAAATCCAACAAATAGCCATGTACAAGGGAAAAGGTAAGTACAGTGATAAAGTAAGTAGTGATCGTTGGCGGATTTCAAACAGCAGCCCTTAAAGGAGTAAGGACCGTCCAATCTAGAATCAACGACGTATACATCATCGGCTTGGCGCAAAGCGGTACGATGCACGGTTGGGCGGAAGATTAACAGCTAAGCTACAGAGAAATAAACACTTGCAGGATTCAGAAACTGTTTCTGGATAAAGATGTGATCAGTGAGGTGATGCAACATGATTTGGTTTCTTCAGTTCCTTGCCACGAGTCACACCAGATCGCCTTTCATTATCATCATCAAGCACAATCTCAGCATTATTGTGCGTTGATAAAGCCCGGCAGTGCCACACGGACCCGAATCAAAGAAATCAGTTTTTCTGTTCTAAAGGCAGCAAATTAATATTAGAAAATGCAGAGCTGTCGTGTCTTTTTTTGGATTTTATTTTTTAGAAGAGCCTTTTTTTTCAGATGAGAGCTGCCTTGTCTTTTGTAAGGCACAAGGGAGCACCAGGCTGTACCTCGAGGTATTTTGGGCGACTGCCGGAGGGACCCTCTTCCGTATCTACTGTCATTTTACTTACTACTTTTTTTTGA
The DNA here is from genome assembly GCA_032464435.1 of Aegilops umbellulata. Lineage (NCBI taxonomy): Eukaryota > Viridiplantae > Streptophyta > Magnoliopsida > Poales > Poaceae > Aegilops > Aegilops umbellulata. The sequence continues at coordinate 259,064,822 of CP136059.1, forward strand.
GGTGATGCTTTACTTACTACTGATTGTAGGGCCTAACATTCTTTAAGTAGGGCCCAACATCCGTTCAAAAAAAAGTAGGGCCCAACATTTCTTAACAGTCAAGTGTTCGCCTACACTTTTAACTTTTTTGCCACGGTCCACAAAAAAATAAGAAGGAAAAACACCAGAAATAAGCACAGCAATGCATACTGGGGTAGCAGTCTCATCTCAAGACTAATTCAGCACAGACTACTACCATAACAGTCTTACATAGCTACTAGGTCGTCGGTTGACTTGGATGAAGGCACGAGCTCGCGTTACATCACAACACAGCTCGCCAAAGGATCGATCAGCTCCTAATCTAGGGGGTGCAGTACAGTACACACTGCAACGCCCGGTCGTCCATAATTACTTAGGGGGGATAGGGTACCGTTGTCATGTCCACATCATGTTCACAAAAACATCGGCCTTAACACAGGCGGCGAACAAAGCCGGAGCACCAAAACACCGGAGCGTCGGTGGTCGTCGTTGCCAGGCCGGTCGCCGGAGCGGGCACGGGGCTCAGCTGGTGAGCGCCGAGAGCATGCCGCCGCCGGCAGCCACCACGACCTCCCAGCCAGGCCCTTTCAGGGGGAAGTGCGGGGCGGCATCGGCGGCCGCACGAGCGCCGGTGAGGTCGCTCCGGTCCATCACCTTCAGGAGGTCCTCGTCGCTGATGTCCGTCTGGATCATCCTGTCTTCTTCGGCCTGCTCGTCCCTCAGAAGTGCCAGCAGCTCTCCCTCCTGCATTTTCGACAAAACAAGAACATTCAAGTATTTTTCCTTTTGGTGTTCGATCACTGAATAAACAGTTTCCACAAGTAGGAGGAGGCTGGGCAGAAATATTTATATTACATCTAAGGCGTTAGGCTTGGCGGCGTCTTGCTGGAACTGTCCCTTCCCTATCACAACATGCTCTAGCTTCAACTTTCCAAAAGCTTTCTTGATGATCCGTCCCTGCAACAACGAGAAGATGAGCATCGGATGCCACAAAATGTGGCCAAGCAAGGGTCTGGAGGTCAGGTCATCGATGCGGTGGCATTGGCAGATCCATAGCAACATTGAGAAGATGAGCATCACCCATACCTCAACAGAATTGGATGTCGCCAATCGATAAACATGAACTGGCTGTGTTTGGCCAATACGGTGGCATCGATCCATAGCCTGCAAATCCATCTGAGGATTCTGCAGAAAAAACCAAAAAAAAGTTCAGCTTATAACAGCAATGAAAGCTATCTGAAGTCAAGTATTGTACCAAGGAGCACACCTACAAAAAAAACTGCAGGAGAGAAGAAATATTCAAACAAGGCATTCTAATGGACTACACTTCATAAAACTATAAGAAAATTTCATCTGGACGAGTAAAAACTATACTCTCCAGATAGATAGAAACTTACCCAGTCACTATCATACAGGATACAAGTATCAGCAGAAGTAAGGTTGATACCAAGCCCACCAGCACGTGTGCTGAGAATGAAGACATTCATACCACTGTTTAAGTCATTAAACGCTGCTATCTGCCAAAGAAAAAAAGAAACCAAATATAGAATGAGATAGAACAACACCCATGGAGAGGCATCAATTATCCAACAGAAAAGGTTAAGCATGTACCCAAAATAAAGCAATATACAGGAACGTGCTATGGTTTAAAACAAAATTGGTTCCATAATAATAGCCAGTTTGCCTTAATTAAAGTTTACATATATCAGGGCACCGCATAGGCAAAATGGCAGTAGTTGTAAACCAACTCAGGTGCTGAACTGCTGATCCTTTATAAATTATGTTTAAGCAAACAATATTTTGATGAACCGGTGTGGAACATGGTAAAGAAGGGCTATCCAGTCTTATACCAACTAGCTGCCAAATTAGTCAGCTTTGATTCCTTCCAGTGAGATACTTAGCACAGATTTTTCAAACTAGTTGTAGCTAACAAATTTCTTACTTGCAGTTTTCTACATAAATTCAGGAACCAACGGGGCTGGCAGTGCCTGGTAAGCAACTCAGGTGGATGTGTCGAATTAACATGATCCTGGAATTACATATTTGTGCCCAGAACTGCTCAAATTAATTCAACAGATGTAGTCAAGCTAGATGCTAAATTACTCGTGCGCACAAACAGGAAATCAAGGTGCATGCTGTGCAGAATATTAATACTAATGAGCATTGCGCCTTCAAGATCTAGACTGGCATTTGCACGGATAGCACAAGTCAACTGAATAGGGATATCCATTCTATATGGACAGGGACCGTATTGTTAAGAAAGTAAAGTTGAAATAGAGATATGATGGACTGTATTCAATGAATCAACTTAACATTACCATCAATTAGTAATCTCAGAGCACAGTTAGTCTTGATTCTAAACATAGTTAGTAGTCAAGCTAGATGCTAAATTAATCATGACATCTAATGTTTAGTCTTGATTCTAACTTTCTAAGCATAGTTAGTAGTAGTAGTTATCTCAGAGCACACAAGCATACATACGATAAAGTGGGCCTACCAACCTGGTTCCTCCTGTCTTCCAACTTAACATTACCATCAATTCGGCAAACCTTCAGGCCTTTCTCAGACAAATAATAGTCAAGGATGTCCAAAATCTTTGTCCATTGAGAAAATATTAGGACCTGCAAATATATCAATTGAACTATATTTCAGATATGAAAAATAGACATCATGAAACAAGTGCCACAAACATATCTATTGAATTGCATATGAAGACTATGGAAGAAGATAACCCCCAACCTTGTGATTTCGTTTGATGAGAGCATTCAGTAACCTGTCCAACAGCTGAAATTTGCCACACTGTTCCAGAAGCTTATCGACAGGTGGATAGAGACCTGCAAAGAGAGGAAATATATGACAATGTACATAAAGGCATAAAACAATAAATAGAGCATGCAAATAGGACATGTCCAATGAGATGACGCACTGTTTGAGTCAAAAGCAGAATGGAAAAGATCAGGGTGGCCACAATTTTTTCTCAGCTGAATGACTAGATTATTTAGCTTTGTCTTGATGCCAGGCCTCCGCAAAACTACAATATATCAGAAACGTATCAGATTAGAATACTATTTACTTCTGCACAAATTGAACTATGTAAGTTTGCAGTTAGACATGCATACCAATATCTGCGCTCTCATGCAAGTAGTCATCAAATGTCTGCTCAATCAAGTGATTCTGGATTTGCTTCTGATGTTCAGTCATGTTAGCATATATGATTATCTCTTTCTTTCGTGGAAGCATGTGTTCTACATCCTCCTTCATCCGCCTTAAAAGGAATGGGCGCAAAATGGCATGAAGCTTTGAGACAACAAGGACTCTTTTCTTTTCATCAGTTTCTTCCTCTAGTTCCTCATCAGCCTTCCCAGAAAAATCAAACCTGTAAAACAATTGCCATCAGTGGATGGCAATGGCAATATTAATACAATTATACATAAAGTACTCAGGAAGAAAAATCACTATCTGTGTAACAAAAACATCACAGTTTTGTGCATATTAATTTATCCATCGGTATACATGTGAGCAAACGGAACATATTAACAGACAACATAAAAATAGTACTCCCTCCGTCCCATAAAATAAGAGCGTTTTTTACACTACACTAGTGTCAGTGTAATGTGAAAAACACTCTTATATTATGGGACGGAGGGAGTACAAGATAAAACTTGACCAAATATTAATACACAAATTAACAGACATGGCATTTCAGTGTCAGGTAAGCAACATAGATCAGGAAGCCAATAAATGTGTGTGCCATTGCAGATACTCATCAAATAAAGCTCCTTAGGATCTATATACCCAAATTTTATAATAAAAAACAACCGTATACAGAACTGGATAACCAGAAATGGCTGCTCTGGAGCATTAGGACTGGTAATCCCTCGTTTTTTGGGAGTAATCTTTGAGGTTAGTAATTGTTCTGGCCCGCGATGCCACCACTGTGACCAGCCATATATAAATTCTTCTTAATAAATGGGCAGTGCCCCTGCCAGGTTACTACAATTTAGCTTATACTGGGAAACTGATATCTCGACTAATTAAATTCAACAGTTTCGTTTGCATTAGTTGAACCGCTATATGTAAGGACCAAACATTGGTACTTCCAAGAATCCTGGCAAATGAGATACATGTGCAGTTAGATACTTATATTTATTGACTGCCAGGCTAGACAATAAAACTACAAAAGGCCATGAGACAGCAATCAGTTAATGGGAAACAAAAGTAATTCAAGGATACAAAGACTAATGAACAAAACTGGCACATACAGAAATTGCAGAGTAAATGGTAGGCAATGGATCATACCATGACTCAAATTCCTCATGGGATGAGAATATATCAGGCAAAATGAAGTTCAATAGAGACCACAGCTCTGCTAGATTATTCTGAAGAGGTGTTCCAGTCAAAAGGAGCTTGTTATCCATTGGGATGAGCCTCAACTCCCTCAGTAATTTGCACTTCGTATTTTTCAAACGATGCCCCTGGAAAAAAGAATCCGGCCAACACATAAATACATGTGGAAGAGAGAACAATATACAAGGACAATAATTCAGCTCATGTGCAATTCCGTTACCTCATCTACAACAACATACTTCCACTTATAATTAGCAAGAAACTTTGCATCAAACATGGCCATCTCATATGAAGTGATTATTATCGGAAAATCAGGACCAACAGTTTTGGGCATGTGTTTTCTCCTTAGCTCTGTCCGAGCCACTTTATCTCCATGATAAATCAGACCATTTATAGATGGAGCAAACCTGAAATCAAGTGTTCCACATAAGATAGCAAGCAGACTAAGCACAGTGAATCACAACTCTGGATGCTTTACCTCGTTAGCTCGTTCAACCAGTTTGACAGGGTGGAAAGGGGAGCAATAACCATGTATGGACCATGCAGGCCATTCCCTTTAAGATGAGCAAGAAATGCAATTGTCTGGATTGTTTTACCAAGGCCCATTTGATCAGCCAGTATCCCATTAAGCCCATTTTGCCACAGTGATATTAGCCACTTAACACCCTTTATCTGGTAAGATTTCAACTTTCCCCCAGTCAACAATGGAACAAGGTTGGCTTGCTCTCTTTCCCACTTTTCTTCTTCCGTGAGAGTGCCATCATCAGCAGAGCAATCTTCGCGAGATCTTGAAAGCATGGCTGCCACTGCGGTTTTAGCCTTCTTCTGAACAATGTTTCATTTTCAGTAGTCAGACACAACATAAGGTCTAATCGATGTACATGGATTGCTTTTCCTATATATTCTTCTAACTACCAATAGAGCAGGTTATCCTTTCAGAATGATGTGCCATCTCCAGGAAAATATTAAAAATGTTATTTCAACTGAGATCAACAAGTCCACGTCAAAGTAATTTAAACCTTAGAACATCATTCTATTGTGTAAACAGCTCTGGCTATGCTGCAACAAATCTTGAATAGCCCTTCTAACTAAGATTTGTGAGCTTTCATTAAGAAGGATGCTGCTAATGGAACGGAAGTCAGGAAATTTTGATGAGCGAAAATTATGAGAACAAGCTCCCCCATCTAGAATCATTCAAGCAGCAACACGTTTTTTTTAATCTTAATAAATACATTGAACAGGTAATCCAGACTACACATCATACTACAGTAAGCGATGGTATATGACAAGCAAGCCATCTGCATAATCTAGAAGACAGCCAAAGTATTCATGAAGCAGAGGACAGTAATATATGAAGTCTGAACTCACGTCATTGTACTGTGGCTTGTTCGCCGCTTTCCTCTTCCTGCCACGTCCTTTCTTTTGCTCTTCCACGGGTTCCTCTTCATCTTCAATTTCAACAGCAGTCGGCTTAACCTACAGGACACACCACCATTGTTAGCAAAGAAAGGGAAAATAACTAGCAAGAAACCAAGAATGGTCATCGGAGAGTGGGGGACGCGTACATCTGTGATCTGCTCCATCTTCTCAAGGAGAAATTCAGAATAGAGCTGTGTTTGTGTCAGCAGCTCATCCAGTTTGCTGAACTTTGCCTTCGGGTCAAAGGCCTGCCTCGCGGCCTCCTCTCTCTTTCTGGCCTCCTCTTCCTCCTCTAGCTTAATCCGGGCCTGATACATCTCCTCTTCCTCCTTCGTCATCACCTCTGTGATGAGAGATACATCGCCGTTCTTGGCAGCGAGGTCAATAGGCAGAGGAGAAGTCGCACCCAGAGGCTCAATGAGGGTCTCGTCTTTGACGGAGTTCAGTAGCTGTTCTTCAGCCTTCAGCGCCTCCGCAATGGGGTGCGCCTCGCCGCCGTTGGCCTTGAGCTCGCCCGCTTTCCCGTCCTTGGATCCGGCCATTTTCTATTTTCGCACAAAATAACCAGATTCAGGCTAAAGAATCGAGAACCTCGACTAACAAGATGCACAAATCGCATCAAGAAAACGAAAGGAAATGTTTTTTTCAGTAGGAAAAAAAGGGGGAAATAGGAAATGGAATGCACCTAGACATCTGTATTAAATCGGAAGGTTTTAATAGCGAATCACCTCTTCCTCCAGGACGGAGATGGGAGAATCTGCGTCGGCGGCGGCGGCGGCGGCGGTGTTGCCGGCCGCGGCGGTTCCCTCCCTCTTCGCCCCATTCGCCACGGCGACCACCATCTCGGCCGCGGCGGCGACAGGCGCGGACGTCGCCGGCTGTCGGTGGGGCCGAGGCGTCATGCAGCAGCCCCTGCTGCGGCGGAGTCGGCGGCGAGTGGCGGTGGTGGAGGCGATGGGGAGTGGCGGCGGCGACGAGGGGAGGAAGAGGGCTTCGGCAGGGTTCTGTGTGTGTTTTTACTGAGGGGGAGAAGGGTGGGGGTCCTCCCTCGCCGAGATACACGCACGGCGCCCTGCACCAGAACCTGCCACTGACGTCCGGGTCCACCACATTACTGACCCTACATGTCGGTGAGAATTTTTAGGAGGTTGCGGTGATTCGGGAACTTGGCCCGGGGAATGGGGGCACGGGCTCCTGAACCCTGCAGAGTGGGGTGGTACGGCCGATCTGGTATGCATACACCCGGTCCAGTGGACTCTGCTCGCTGAGCGGTGGGCCGCGCTGTAGCTCTCGCGTTGGTCCACGGGGGAACCGGTCTGCACAGTTGGGATGGCGAGGGTTTCAGGCGGGAAACTGAAAGGGGGCAGCGAAACTTCAAGCCCCTGGTGGGGAGGGAGATTCACGGAACTGCCACCAGCGGCAAGCCCCCCTCGGTTTGCCCGTCTCTGCCACGAGGGGCATCCCGGTAAATTCGTGCGTTGCGGGCGGCCGTTCGAAGTTTCAAAATACGGGGAGGTGGCTGGGGTCTCTCTCCCTCGCTTGACCGGCAAGAACGTGGTCAGCGGGCAACTGACGTCGGGGCCCGCTGGGGTGCCGGCCCCACCTGCCGGACGGTGAATCTCGGTGGGACGCGGGTGGGCTCGGGAAAGTGGCCCGGGAAACGGGAGGCGTGGCGTGGGGAGGGGGCCCTGCTGCTGCCTCGATCCCTGCGGTTTGCAGAGTGAGGGGACGGCACGAACCTACCCGTCTTTGTTTGCATGGACCCGGTCCGGTGGACCACATCTCGCTGTCTGGTGGGTCCGGATGTGAAGTTTGGGATGGTCTACGGTGGAACGGGTGCATGCGTGGCTGGGAGGCGCGGGTGGTGCGGGCCTTGTGCCGCTGCTGCGGTAGCACGGCATTGGCTGGGCGTTCAAATTGTTTGATGAGATTTTGTTTGTTTCGGTGGCCGCGCCGGAGTTATTTTTTTGACCGTTCGGGGGAGCTCGGCTCGGGGGCGCACCGAGGAAAGGGCTCAGAAAAGCCAGGATCTATGGCAGGTCGGCTCGTGGTCGCCACCGTGTGGGCTTGCGGTAAAAAACAGTCCGATGTACTGTGAGTGCTCTGCTAATCCATGCTCAGGGTTCATCATCCGTGGAGTCCTGTGCCATGCTGCTGTCACGTGCGCGTCTTTTGTTTGTTTGAAACATCATCAAAACTGTATGGATCGTGGTAAGTGGTGGTAACGCACGAGTTGCTTTGGGTTTTTTACCACGGCCGGTCGTGTCTTACCCCAAAGACCGACAGATTTTTCCGTTGAAAGAAAAACGGCATTCTCTTTTTGGCGTGCCACCGTATGGCCGTAGCTGAAACGATATGGACTCCATGAGCGACCTACCTAGCTTTGGGGTTTCCCTTCCCATTGCCAGGGCATCTTCAGCGTGGACTTGTAAATTTATTTTCACATCTGCCCGCAGACAGGAGAACCAATCCGTGGGCGCGGATGCAGAAGGTCGCTATTCAACGCTATCATATATATATGTCCGTCAGTAAATCCAAATTCAAATGTATTTTGATTCACATAGCGCGTCGGACCACACCAATGCCGGATCGTATGCCCGATCACAACCAAAAAGAGTCGACTATGCTTAGTTTTTACATGGCCGGATCCAAAAGAACATTAGTTTGGATGTCCATGCATTTCTGCCTTGCCGGACCGGCAATCCCAACCGTCTACTCCCCGATCAAGGTGGTGTTGTCGCCGCCGTGTAGGCAGCCTCCGCGTCCTCGGCGTCCGCCGCCGCCAACTAATCTTTCTGCAGCATCTGGTGGCGGACGGATTGCACGATGATTATTGTGTCGGCATCCAAAGAGTCCACATTTAAGGTCAGCATCTTGGTCGCCCTGCATTGGCAGTGATATTCACCTTCTTTTCCTCGAGCGCGGTCTTCCTTTCTTCGATCATGGTCCTCATCTCTTCAAGTTTGAGCTACCGATCCGTCGTCTCCATCAACAGTTTGAACCTCTCCACCTTCTTCCCCTCCTTGATGTCCGAGCGCTTCATGCATGCCTCTCCTTCTTCGCCAAGATGTCCTCGAACCACTCCGTCAGCCCTGCCACCGCACCTTCTCGCTTCGCCCTCTCCTCCTCCCACTTCTTCCCCCGTAAATTTCTTCTAACCTTCTTCGGCGGTTCTTGGGTTGGGTCAGTAGGGTCACCAGTTTCTTCCTTGTTAGCTTGGGCGGCGGTCTTGACTATGAAAAGGTTCCACTTCGGTTGCCTATTCAACTTCAACCAATAATGCATGACGGTGAAGAGCTTCTTCTCCAACTTCTTATACACCACACAAGCACGGGTAGGCTACAAAGCGAAACATTGTCGATGATGCATGTCCATCTTGTGAGCAATAAAACAATACATGTCCGGCTAGTGATCAATGACACGTCTCCAACGTATCTATAATTTTTTGTTGTTTCATGCTATTGTATTATCTATTTAGGATATTTTATATGCATTGATATGCTATTTTAAATTATTTTTGGGACTAACCTATTAATTTAGAGCCCAGTGTCAGTTTCTATTTTTCCTTGTTTTTGAGTTTTACAGAAAGAAATATCAAACAGAATAAAACATTCGCGATGATTTTTCTTGGACCAGAAGACACCCGTAGGACTTGGAGAGGGGGTCAGAAGAGTCCCGAGGGGCCCACAAGCCCTCAGGGCGCGCCCCTGGCTTGTGGACACTTCGGGAGTCCCTCAACCCTAATCTTTGCACTATAAATTCTCAAATATTCCCAAACCATCAGAGGCATCCACCAAAATACATTTCCGTCGCCGCAAGCCTCTATTCCTGTGAGATCCCATCCGGGGGCCTTTTCCGGCACCCGCCCGGAGAGGGATTCGATCACGGAGGGCATCTACATCAACCTTACTGCCCTTCCGATGAAGCATGAGTAGTTTACCACGGACCTAAGGGTCCATAGCTAGTAGCTACATGGATCCTTCTCTCTCTATGATCTTCAATACAATGTTCTCCTCGATGTTATTGGAGTTCTATCCGATGTAATATTCTTTTGCGATGTGTTTTTCGAGATCCGATGAATTGTGGATTTATGATCAGATTATCTATGAATATTATTTGAGTCCTTTCTGAACTGTTTTATGCATGATTAAATCTCTTTGTATTTCTCTTCGAATTATCAGTTTGGTTTGGCCAACTAGATTGGTTTTTCTTGCAACGAGAGAGGTGCTTAGTTTTTGGTTCAATCTTGCGGTGTCCTCACCGAGTGACATAGTAGGGGTAGCGAGGCACGTATTGTATTGTTGCCATCAAGGATAAAAAATGGGGTTTTCATCATATTGCTTGAGTTTATCCCTCTACATCATGCCATCTTACTTAAGACGTTACTTTGTTCTTATGAAATTAATACTCTAGATGTAGGCAGGAGTTGGTCGATGTGTGGAGTAATAGTTGTAGATGCAGAATCGTTTCGGTCTACTTGACACGGACGTGATGCCTATGTTCATGGTCATTGCCTTAGATATCGTCATAACTTTGCGCTTTTCTATCAATTGCTCGACACTAATTTGTTTACCCATCGTATTCTTTCTTTCAAGAGAGAAGCCTCTAGTGAAACTTATGGCCTCCGGGTCTATTTTCCATCATATATTTTCAGATCTATAAACCAAAAAACCCCAAAATACCTTGCTGCAATCTATTTATATTTACTTTAGTTTGCTCTTTTATTTATCTTTTATACCTATCTCTTTTAAATCTCACTCTTGTTCGTGACCGTGAAGGGATTGACAACCCCTTTTTCGTGTTGTGTGCAAGTGTTTGTTAGTTTGTGCAGGTGCATAGATTGGAGACTTGCTTGTGCCTCCTACTGGATTGATACCTTGATTCTTAACTGAGGGAAATACTTATCTCTACTTTGCTGCATCACCCTTTCCTCTTCAAGGAAAAAATCAACGCAAGCTCAAGAAGTAGCAATCAACAAAACTAAGCATATCCGGCTAGTGGTCAACTTACTTGCTCGGTGATTTGTGCACCTCTAGGACACCATGCGATGAGATGCTTCAAGTGCCCGCAATACTTGGAGACAACCTCTTGGATGGCGTAAAATCGATGGTTGAGGGACTTCCATTCACGGTTGTGGATGATCACATCGGAGTAGGGCACGAAATGCTTGTGTTCATGCAAACATATGTGAATGTTCCTCCCAAAGGTTGCGCCCTTTTGCTCCGTTCCATGGATCAGATCAATGTTAGTGGCCAACCATGCATCGCACAACAACTCATCTTCCTGCATGTTGAAGCTTCCTCCTCTACCCTTCTTATTCAGATCGCCGATTGTATCATCCAGATCATTGTCCTCGCTGTCCTCCTGCTCCTCCTCCTCCTCCCCCTCCAACTGCCGCTCTCCGGTAGCCCAATGTTGTCGTTGTTGTGTGCCATTGCCGGTCTGGGTGTAGGATTGTTGCGTGGCTGTTTGGGTGTAGGGTGATACGTCTCCAACGTATATTCTTTTAATTGTTCCATGCTATTATATTATGTGTTTTGGGACAAATTTATTAACCTAGAGCCTAGTGTTTTTCCTTGTTCTTGAGTTTTACAGAAAAGGAATATCAAACGAAGTCCAAACAAGCTGAAAATTTACGGTGATTTTCTATGGACCAGAAGAAGCCCACGGAACATCAGAGTTGGACCAGAAGCTTCACGCGGAAGCGGCAAGGGTGGAGGGTGCCCCCCTAGGGCGCGCCCCCTGCCTTGCCGCTGCCTCGTGGACCCCCTGACTTGTTCCCAATGCCAAAAATTCCTATAAATACCAAAACCCCCAGAAAGAAACTTAGACCGGGAGTTCCGCCCGCAAGCCTCTGTAGCCAAAAAACAACCGGGAGCCTGTTCCGGCACCCAGCCGGAGGGGGAAACCATCACCGGTGGCTATCTTCATCATCCCGATGGTTTCCATGACGAGGAGGGAGTAGTTCACTCTCGGGGCTGAGGGTATGTACCAGTAGCTATGTGTTTCATCTCTCTCTCTCTCTCTCGTGTTCTTGATTTGGCAAGATCTTGATGTACCGCGAGCTTTGTTACTATAGCTGAATCATATGGTGTTTCTCCCCCTCTACCTTCTTGTGATGAATTGAGTTTTACCTTTGAGGTTTCACTATACGTCGGGGGTTGGGTGCGACATATGCCAAAGGATCCCTTATCATGGTGGGAGCGAGTAGAACGTTGCCGGTGCCTGGAAACGGGATAAGGCGAAGGCATGCACGCCGGCGAATCTTACCCGTCTTTAGGGCTCTCTGTGGAGATAACACCCCTACTGCTGCTCTGCGGGGTCTCCGCATGATCACTATGGCAAAGTGTGTACAAGGTTGCTCCTTGAGTTGTTTCCTGGAGGTAGGAGAAGGCAAGGCTAGCTCTCTCCTTCCTATATGATCTGGTCTAGTGCTTATGGATTCAAACCCTTTGCATGGGTGCCCTGGGGGGTTTATATAGGCCTACCCCCAGGGGTACAATGGTAATCTGGCTGGGCACGGGACCCAGCCGTCTGTCTCTCTGGCCGCCGTCTTCTCCGCCGACTGCTGGGGCCCGCCGACTGGCCCAGTATGGGGCCGACAGGCCGTGTCCGCCGCGGGCGGGTCTTGCCGGCTGTGGATTACTGTAGCCGTGGTTCTAATGACGCGGGCTTGGTCATGGGATCGTGGCAACAACCCCGCCGCCTGGCGGGCGATCACTGTTGCCATTCCCCGTCGTGTCTAGTTAATGGCGCGTGGGGCCCGTGGGAGGGGTTGGCCGACTCTCGGGGGGCGACTCCCAACGGGTCCGACTTGTGGTGCTCTCACCGTCTTCTGTATTCCCGCTGACTGGTGGGACCCGTCGTCCCTGGGTCGTACCGGCAGGCCGTCGTGGGTACAGGACTCCGCCCACTAGGGCTGACGTCAGCGCTGGCATGGCAACAGTGTTGCGCCGGACAGAGATCTCTGCGGGTACGGCGCACTGTGGCCACGCCTGCCCCTGGGAAAGCGGGAGTGGACCTTACTGTGGCCACTTCCCGTCTCGTCCCTCCTTATGCGGGCATGGGGTCTGTTGGTGTCGCGGGCCGACTCCCCATGGCCGGCTTCTTTGGAAGTCGCCAGATAGGAGTCGGCTCATCCTGAAGTCGTCGCTGGGACTCGGCCGTTAGTAGGTAGTCGGCTGCCTTGCCGCCGAAAGGCGGCTCTTCGTCCTGGGGTCTTGAGGGGCGCAGCCTGCCCCGATGTCTTGAAAGGTTCAGGGGCTCGGGTTAGCCTACCCATGGCCCATTACTCCGATAGTAGTCCCCGAAGCTGGTGAGGCACCGAGGGTGACATGTCGAGGAGCCTCAACAGTTTCTTCCTTCCGGTGGTTGAACCTGGGCTTGGCTCACCGTCTTTCTTCAAGCCGACTATCTGGAGCCAAACTCGCTCAGGCCGTCCTGCCCTTGAAAAGTTTGAACATCGCGGCGGGAGCCAGGCAACGTGCTTGATAAGCCTCCAGGTCGCCGCCCGTTGCGGGCCCATCGCATGGCGCCACGCGGCTGGGCCAGTCTGCCCACCCACGCGTGCGACGGGACAGGCCCACAGGCGGGGCCCGCCACTACCGCACCTCGGCATGCGAACATATCCGTTGTGGTCGCGCGCACGGTTGGGGTTCCCGTGCAATAACTGCACGCAGTAACTTCGTGGGATAAATCGTGGGGGTCGTGGGGTCCCGGGCGCAGTAAATCCCACGACCGCCTCATCGGCTTCTCAACCCACGAGCCTATAAGTAGGCGGGGGGAGGGGGCGGCGAAGCATGCGCGCCCATCATCCCTTCTTCCTCTCGTTCCTCCTTGCTTCCTCTTCCTCTTGCCGCCGTTGCTCCGAACCACGCCGCACCCGCAGCGATGAGCTCCTCTTCCGCCGCCGCACCTCCCGCTGTGCGCTCCGGAGTGTGGGACGGCTCCACGGTTGACAACGACGACATTGAGTTCCTCCGCAAGGTGCGACGGCTGCCCGGCAGGGGCTTAGTGCGGGCCCGCCTCGCGCCGGAGGGGGAAATATCGCCGGCGCCGGAGGCAGACGAGCGGGTCATCTTCCGCTCGCACTGCATGCGCGGCCTGGGGCTGCCGGCGAGCGGCTTCTTCCACTCCTTCTTTGAGTTCCCGGGCTCCAGCCGCACCACCTTACTCCGAACACGGTGGTGCTGCTGTCTGCCTTCGCCACCTTATGCGAAGGCTTCCTCGGCGTTCTCCCCACCATCGAGCTCTGGGGGAGTTCTTCCAGTCCAAGCTTGGCACCCACGTCGCCGGCGTGCCGGCTCAGTGCGGTGCGTTCATCGCGATGCAGAGATCAGGGGCCGACATTCCGTTTCCCACCATCGCGCTGATTAAGTCGGTGAAGATGTGGCAGCGGTCCTACTTTTATGTGAAGAACGTCGCCCCAGAAGGCGACTGGGTCAACCTGCTGGCTTACGAAGCCAGCGCGCCGGCTGGAAGGCTCCCCAGCTGGTCACATCGAGCCAGGACGCTGTCTCCTGCTGGTGTCGCCGCCCTCGCGCGACTCCGAGTGCTGATGCAGTCGGAGGGCTTGACCGGGGCCGACTTGCTAGCCGCCTTTGTGGCGCGCCGAGTGCTCCCCCTCCAAGGCCGACCTCACCTGATCTGCCAGATGAGCGGTCATCAGGACCCGAGTCGGATGTGCTCCAGAGACATGCCTCACGCAGAGGTAGCGAACACGGTAAACTATATCACGAACTGCGGTCTCACGGCAGATTGGCGGTTCGGCAAGGAGCCGTACTCACGCGCCAACCCCCCGCCTGTGGTATGTCGTCTCTCTTCTTCGTCTGTCTCTTTGTTGCCAAGTCCGACTTGTCCAGTCTGACCTTTAGTTTTTTGAATCAGAACCCCCTCATCCCGCCTTCGGCCGGCACCACGGGGCCGCCCAACCAATTTGTCTCCGATCAGGCGGAGAGCGACGTCGACGACCCTGATTTGGGGGTGGCGGCCATGGAGGCCGACGCTGAGGGAGGAGGAGGAGAGGCAGGCGTCTCCAGGCCCACGGCCACCTTCGCCGACTGGCCCGATGACGACGCCGAGGAAGAAGTCGCCCCACGCCACCAGCCAATGGTTGGCCAGCCAGGCGCGAGCTCCTCCGCCGTCTTGGACGCTCAAGGCGGCGCGAAGAAGCGCCAGGCCGGGCCGAGTACACTTGGTGGCCGACCGAAGAAGTTCAAGGGAGCGGCCGCCGCGACCAAGCGGGAAGAGGCGGCCGCGAAAGCCAACAGCTTCCGCAAGGAAGTGAAGAAGCCGCCACTGGTCTCCGCGTGAGTGCCTCCGCCCTTCGTCTTTATTTTCTCTTTGTTGATCTTGTCCGAGTCTTTACACATGGGGTCGGCGAAGACGTCCGCCACCACCCGGCGGATTGACCCCGCCACCGACCTCCGGGAGGCGACGGAGCGGAACGCGCAAGAGAAGCGCGACGAGGAAGAGGCCGCCCGCCTGGAGAAGGCGGAGGCCTCCGCCCAGAGAAAGCTGGATGAGTCCGAGGCCGCCGTCGCGGCAAGGCGGCAGGCTGAGGAAGCCGCGCACCACCGATCGGTGGTGTTCGTCACCCCCCTGAACTCTGCGCCGCCGCCTCCGGAATTCATGGCGCAGTCAGGGGAAGCCGGCGGCGAGTTCCCGATCATGGAGAGGGAAGGCGGCGACGCCTCCATGCCGGACACGGTTGTGCCGCCACCGCCACCTCCGCCACCGTCAGGGAGTGCGCAAGGCAAACAGCGGGCGGACCCGCCGGTGCCGCCGACTAAAGACGAGGCCGTGGCGAAGCTACTCCTTCAAGTCGGCTCGCCAGCGCGCCGCCGCCTTGAGAAGGCGACTTCGGTGTCACGCCCCTTGGAGACCGGCGCCGCCGGCTCGACAATCCCAGACGCCGAGGCGACGAGCGCCGCGCCCATTGGGTGCGTGCGAGGAGGCGGCACAGGCCCGCTGAACCAGGCGCTTATGGACGTCCAGGCAAAGCTGCGAGCTGAGGGCGACGCTATCCAGAGCTGCTCCAAGGCGTACCTGGCGTCGCGGGCAGCCATCCGGGTATGTTTTTTTTCTTTGTCTTCGTTTTCTTGTTCCTCTCTGTGGGGGCGCGCCAGCGCACCCACTGGGTGTAGTCCCCGAGTTTCAGGCCGGCTGCTGAGCAGGCGGCTCGGAACTTCCAATTGCGAGTTCCGAGTACTATCTTTTGTCTGAAATGCTTGTCGCAGGACTATCACAACCCTCGTGTCACCGCCTTCAACCGCAACGTCGAAGAGCTGGGCAAGTGGACCGCCGACTTGTCGGAGAGCCGGAGTGAGTCCTCTTTCTTTTCTGCGGGGGCGCACTGGCGTACCCACGGGCTGTAGTCCCCGAGATTCGGGCCGACTGCTGAGCAGTCGGGCCGGATCTCCCCGGCGACCTTCTTTGTTGCCGACTTAACGCCTTCTTTCTTCTTTTCTCTTCGGAGGCCAACGCCACTCTTCAGCAGCAGCTGGGCGAGGCCAATACCGCGTTGCGCGCCAAGGGGGAGGGGAGTGCAGCAAGCTTGCCGCAGAGCGCGACCTGCTGGCCGCACAGTTGGGAGAGCAGAAAGAGCTGCTTAAGAAGGCGCAGAAGGAGGCCGAAGAGAACGAGACCACCCTCCTGGCCGAGTTCGCAAGCGAGCGCTCCTCCTGGACTGACTAGGAGGCATTGCTGGCCTCCGGCTTCCATGAGATTGAGGACATCATCGATGGTGAGTTTCTTTACTTTCTTTCTTTGAGCCGCCGACTATAGGTCGAGCCGACTCCTGATTTTTTGACTTGCTTCTTCATTCTTTTCGTCTTGGCAGACTTCTTCCCCGGCCACTCGCAGGCTGCCAATCAGGCCATCGAGACTGATCGCGAGGGGTGGAGGGCAAATGGCGCGGAGATCGCCGCCAACACCCCCCGGACCCTTGATGAGCAGCTTCTGAGCATCGAGGCTCGTCTGCGGCCGGCCCATCGGATGTTGCGCCGCCTTCAACGTGTCGGCGCCCAGGCGATCGCTGCCCTGTGGCCAGACATGCAGGCTCCACGCACTCCCAGTCGGACTGCCGACTGGCTGGAGGTAGCGGCTGGCCGTCTTGAGGCCTGGAAGGGTTCCTCGGCTTGGGCTGGAGTGCGCCGAGCCTTGGAATTCGTCAAGGCGTGGTACCCGGGGCTGGACCTGGACCGGCTAGCCACATTCCAGTCAGAGGCCCAGGCGGAGCTGGTAGCTGTGGAAGACGCCCTCTTCAAGCGCGCGGCAGCGATCGTCGAGTATACTGACACCAGCATCTTTGACCCCGAGCGGGCTGAAGACGGCGAGGAGGCACCGCCGGAGTGGTTTGGGATGAACCCAGACTATGGCGAGGACTCGGCGGAGGTGATCGGCTGCAGCGTCGAGGAGGAAGGCGAGGCGGAGGACGGAGGCGAGACGGAGGCACCAGAAGACGGAGTGGACGGCCAACCTCAGCTCGACCGCACCTCCAGCAATGAGTCGCACCCGACCGAGCCGGCTGCCGCCGAAGGTGATCAAGCCGAGACTGCCCAGCTGGCCGCCCCAACGCCTGACACCGCCATCTCCTCCGACCCTCCGAACCCGTCTGCCGCTTCCTAAGCTGCCGCCTTGTCTTTATTTTATCTGCTTTAGTAGTCTTTGAAGAACTTGTTAATTCGCACAATTCCACCCGCGGGGTGTATTTTGAACTTCTGCTTGAAGATTCAGCCAAGGGCCTTTGTTATGTAAATATTTATCCGAATTCTATCTTTTCTTGCTCATTGCTCCTTTGGGTTTTTCATTTGCCGCCTTCCCTTAGTTGCCGTCTTGCCAGTCGGACAGCCGCTCTGCGGACTACCGCTGGATCAAATGCTTGGCTGCTTTGGGAAGGCAAGTACTTAGCCGTTTTAGAGTTTTTTAGCAAATTGAATAGAAGGCGGCGAGCCGACTGCTCAATAGTCGGTTTGCGAAAAAAGGCTGGAAGCCGGCTTAAGCTATGTTTATGCTTTGAATCCTTAGCCATTTTTCATGCGAACCCATTCTACCTTACTCCTGCCCACCGAACAGTCGCTCTGCGAGCTGCGGCTTCTGACAGGAGACGGCTTAGACGCCACACACTACTTGTCCGGCTGTAGGAAGCATTTCATAGTGCAAGGCGGCAAGTCCCCGGGCCGACTAGTCGAACCCGGTGCCACGCGGCATAACAAAGAGTAACATACTCATAGGCATAATTCTTATCATATAGATAAAAGAGGGCAGTCCCCTAGCTCATCTCGGGGGGCCCGAAGTCTTGGTACTTTAATACAAAAGGTAGCGTGGTACATATTGCATCAACTGTAAAATCTTCGGAGGAGATTTGCATTCCATGGCCGCTCCGTCTCTTTGCCGGAAAAGTCCCTCTTGCGTGCTCGGGGCTTCTGAGCGTCGATCAGGTAGTAGGATTCGTTGCCCAGCACTTTGCTGATGATGAAAGGGCCTTCCCAAGGCGCCGACAGCTTGTGTTAGCCAACTGTTCGCGGGATCAGTCGGAGCACAAGGTCGCCCTCTTGGAAGGATCTTGGCCTGACCTTCTTGTTGTAGTATCAGCGCAGGCTCTGCTGGTAGATGCTGGACCGGCTGAGTGCCAACAGTTGGCCCTCTTCCAGCAGATCGACGCCGTCTTGACGTGCTTCTTCTGCTTCCTCCTTGGTGTACATGGTGACTCGCGGGGAGTCGAACTCTATGTCCGTTGGGATGACGGCTTCAGCACCATAGACGAGGAAGAAGGGCGTGAAGCCGGTTGACTTGTTTGGAGTCGTGCGCAGACTCCAGAGGACGGCTGGCAACTTGTCAAGCCAACAGCCGGCCGAATGCTCCAGAGGCTCGACCAGCCGAGGCTTGATGCCGGACAGGATGAGACCGTTTGCTCGCTCCACCTGGCCGTTTGACTGCGGATGGGCAACGAACGCTAAGTCCAGTCGGATGCCCTGTGTCGCGCAGAAACGGGCCAAGGCACCTTTGGCAAAATTTGTGCCGTTGTCGGTGATGATGCTGTGTGGTATGTCGTACCGAATTGTGATGTCGGAGATGAAAAGTCACAGCAGTCGGACCATATAACTTCTTGATGGGCTTTGCTTCTATCCACTTGGTGAACTTGTCCACCACGACAAGTAAGTGAGTTAGGCCACCTCGCGCCTTCTTGAACGGTCCCATCATGTCCAGGCCCCAAACTGCAAAGGGCCAGGCGATGGGGATGGTCTTGAGTGCAGAAGCCGGCTGATGCGGCTTGGAGCGGAACTTCTGGCACCCCTTGCATTTTTTGACCAATTCCTTGGCCTCTTCTAAGGCAGTCGGCCAGAAGAAACCGTGTCGAAAGGCTTTGGCGACGAGTGCTCTTGAAGCCGCATGATGGCCGCACTCGCCTTGATGGATGTCTTTTAGAATTACCTGGCCTTGCTCTGCCTCTACGCAACGCTGGTAGACGCCAGTGACGCTGCGCCTAACCAGCTCTCTGTTGACTATGGTGTAGGCTGCTGCTCGGCGTTGTACTTGCCGAGCTAAGATCTCATCGGTTGGCAGCTCTTTGTTCACCAGGAATTTGAGGATGGGCTGGGCCCATGAGGGCGCTGCTATTTCTTCGACTGCCCAAACTGCGAATTGGACGAGGGTGGCTGGGCTAGGAGGTGGCGGGCTGGAGTCAGCAACCGCTTGCTGGATTGATGAAGTCCCCGGGCCGACTGGTGCAGCCCCCGGGCCGAGTTCTGGAGTCTTTGGGCTGGCCGCCGCAGTCCCCGGGCCGGCTTTGACTGCGGCTATTCTGGGGCCGTCTGCCAAAATTCTCGTGCCGTCTGCTTGAGCTCTGGAGTCGGATCCGACTTCTTCGGGAGGAGCCGGCACAAAGATGGAGTCTGATTCTGGTGAGGGCTTGACAGACGGCTTGAGGAGGCGTTGAAGGGCGACGCCGAATGGTATTGCTTGACGGGTGGAGCCGATTCGTGCCAGGGTGTCTGCTTGGTTGTTATCGTTTCTTGGCACATGGAGGAACTCGCACCCCTCAAAATATCCACTGAGTTGCTGCACGAGGAAGCGGTAGCTCGCCATGTTTGCATCTTTGGCATCCCAGTCGCGAGACGACTGCTGGACCACCAAGTCGGAGTCGCCATAACACAGGATCCGGCGAATGCCGAGTTCTTTGGCAAGCCGGAGCCCGTGAATGAGCGCCTCGTATTCGGCGATGTTGTTGGAGGCGGCAAAATGGATTTGCAGCGCATATTTGAGCTCGTCGCCTTTGGGAGAGGTGAGGACGACGCCGGCTCCCAGGCAGGTGCGCATCTTGGAGCCGTCGAAATGCATCTGCCAATGGGTGGAGTCGGGTGCTGGCGGCAGGTACTGGGTCTCGGCCCAGTCTACAAGGAAGTCGGCCAGTGCTTGCGACTTGATGGCGGTGCGAGGCTGGTAGTAGATGGTATAGGGAGATAGCTCTATGGCCCATTTGGCCACTTGGCCAGAAGCATCTCGGCTTCCGATGATCTCTGCTAGTGGGGCTGTGCAGACCACAGTGATTGGATGCTCTTGAAAGTAAGGCTTCAACTTCTTGGTGGCAAAGTGCACGCCGTAGCACATCTTCTGGTAGTGGGGGTAGTTCTGCTTGGAGGTCGACATCACTTTACTCAGGTAATATACCGGTCTCTGGGCAGGTAGAGCTTTGCCTTCCTCCTTGCGTTCCACCACAATGACTGTGCTGACTACCCGGCTGGTGGCGGCGATGTATAGGAGCATGGGCTCCTTAGGAGTCGGAGCTGCCAGAACAGGTGGAGTAGTCAACATCCTCTTCAACTGGAAAAAAATCTTCGTCCGCCTTGTGGTTCCACTCGAAAAAAGTGGTCTTCTTCATGAGCTGGTATAAGGGGAGAGCTTTCTCGCCCAGCCGACTGATGAACCGGCTAATGGACGCCAAGCAGCCAGTGAACTTTTGCACGTCCAGCAGTTGGCTGGGTACTTCCATCCTCTCAATGGCCTTGATCTTCACGGGGTTGCACTCTATGCCGCGTTCAGAGACCAAGAAGCCAAGGAGTTGGTCGGCTGGTACTCCGAAGACGCACTTCTCTGGGTTGAGCTTGATCTGAAATCAGCGCAGATTCTCAAAGATCTCCTTGAGGTCTTCTAGCAGTGTTCCACGCTTTTCCGTCTTCACCACCACATCGTCCACATAAACGTGGGCGTTTCTACCGAGTTGCTTGAGGAGGCACTTCTGCATGCAACGCTGAAAGGTGGCGCCGGCATTCCTCAAGCCAAACGTCATGGTCAGGTAGCAGAAGGCTCCAAATGGGGTGATGAAGGCGGTCTTCAGTCGGTCAGCCGGGTTCAGCTTGATCTGGTGATATCCTGAATATGCATCTAAGAAGCTCAACAGCTTGCATCCGACTGTGGAGTCTATCACCTGATCAATTCTTGGCAAAGCGAACGGGTCCTTGGGGTAGGCTTTGTTGAGGCTAGTGTAGTCAATACACATTCGCCACTGCTTGTTCTTCTTCAGCACCAGGACCGGGTTGGCTAGCCATTCTGGAAAGAATACTTCCATAATGAAGCCGGCTGCTAGGAGTCGGGCTATCTCTTCTCCAACAACTCTTCTCTTTTCTTCTGACAGGCAGCGCAAGGGCTGCCTGACTGGCTTGACATCAGATCGGACATGTAACTTGTGCTCGGCGAATTCCGTCGGTACACCTAGCATGTCTTTAGGGGACCATGCGAAGATGTCCCGATTCCCACGGAGGAAATCGACGAGCTCGCCTTCCTATTTGCTGTCGAGGTTTGCACCTATGACAGCGTACCTCTTTGGGTGCTCCGGGTCCAAGGGTATCTTCTTCGTCTCTTTGGCCGGCTTGAACGAACCCTCAGCCTCCGACTCCTTGGGGTTGGGTGACATCTCCGGCTGCTTGTCGGCCATCGCCACAACCCGATCAAGGAGCCGCTTCTCAGCTGCGATTACCAGGGACTCGGCTAGCCGACTGCTTTCAGTCGCACAGGCGGACGACTTTCTGTAGTCGCCGGCTATGGTCAGAATCCCCTTGGAACTCGGCATCTTCATCTTGAGGTAGGCGTAGTGGGGGACCGCCATGAACTTGGCCAAAGCAGGTCGGCCAAGCAACGCATGGTATGGGCTCTCAAAGTCCACCACTTCGAACCAAGCTGTCTCTCGGCGGAAGTGATCTTTGTCTCCAAAGAGGACGTCTATCAGGATCTTGCCAATGGGTGAGCAGGAAAGGCCAGGAACTATGCCATGGAATACAGTCCGGCTGTTCTGAAGCTGTCTTTGCTTGATTCCTAACTTCTCCATGGTGTCCTTGTACAGAATGTTGATGCTGCTGCCTCCGTCCAAGCTTGGCACCCACGTCGCCGGCGTGCCGGCTCAGTGCGGTGCGTTCATCGCGATGCAGAGATCAGGGGCCGACATTCCGTTTCCCACCATCGCGCTGATTAAGTCGGTGAAGATGTGGCAGCGGTCCTACTTTTATGTGAAGAACGTCGCCCCAGAAGGCGACTGGGTCAACCTGCTGGCTTACGAAGCCAGCGCGCCGGCTGGAAGGCTCCCCAGCTGGTCACATCGAGCCAGGACGCTGTCTCCTGCTGGTGTCGCCGCCCTCGCGCGACTCCGAGTGCTGATGCAGTCGGAGGGCTTGACCGGGGCCGACTTGCTAGCCGCCTTTGTGGCGCGCCGAGTGCTCCCCCTCCAAGGCCGACCTCACCTGATCTGCCAGATGAGCGGTCATCAGGACCCGAGTCGGATGTGCTCCAGAGACATGCCTCACGCAGAGGTAGCGAACACGGTAAACTATATCACGAACTGCGGTCTCACGGCAGATTGGCGGTTCGGCAAGGAGCCGTACTCACGCGCCAACCCCCCGCCTGTGGTATGTCGTCTCTCTTCTTCGTCTGTCTCTTTGTTGCCAAGTCCGACTTGTCCAGTCTGACCTTTAGTTTTTTGAATCAGAACCCCCTCATCCCGCCTTCGGCCGGCACCACGGGGCCGCCCAACCAATTTGTCTCCGATCAGGCGGAGAGCGACGTCGACGACCCTGATTTGGGGGCGGCGGCCATGGAGGCCGACGCTGAGGGAGGAGGAGGAGAGGCAGGCGTCTCCAGGCCCACGGCCACCTTCGCCGACTGGCCCGATGACGACGCCGAGGAAGAAGTCGCCCCACGCCACCAGCCAATGGTTGGCCAGCCAGGCGCGAGCTCCTCCGCCGTCTTGGACGCTCAAGGCGGCGCGAAGAAGCGCCAGGCCGGGCCGAGTACACTTGGTGGCCGACCGAAGAAGTTCAAGGGAGCGGCCGCCGCGACCAAGCGGGAAGAGGCGGCCGCGAAAGCCAACAGCTTCCGCAAGGAAGTGAAGAAGCCGCCACTGGTCTCCGCGTGAGTGCCTCCACCCTTCGTCTTTATTTTCTCTTTGTTGATCTTGTCCGAGTCTTTACACATGGGGTCGGCGAAGACGTCCGCCACCACCCGGCGGATTGACCCCGCCACCGACCTCCGGGAGGCGACGGAGCGGAACGCGCAAGAGAAGCGCGACGAGGAAGAGGCCGCCCGCCTGGAGAAGGCGGAGGCCTCCGCCCAGAGAAAGCTGGATGAGTCCGAGGCCGCCGTCGCGGCAAGGCGGCAGGCTGAGGAAGCCGCGCACCACCGATCGGTGGTGTTCGTCACCCCCCTGAACTCTGCGCCGCCGCCTCCGGAATTCATGGCGCAGTCAGGGGAAGCCGGCGGCGAGTTCCCGATCATGGAGAGGGAAGGCGGCGACGCCTCCATGCCGGACACGGTTGTGCCGCCACCGCCACCTCCGCCACCGTCAGGGAGTGCGCAAGGCAAACAGCGGGCGGACCCGCCGGTGCCGCCGACTAAAGACGAGGCCGTGGCGAAGCTACTCCTTCAAGTCGGCTCGCCAGCGCGCCGCCGCCTTGAGAAGGCGACTTCGGTGTCACGCCCCTTGGAGACCGGCGCCGCCGGCTCGACAATCCCAGACGCCGAGGCGACGAGCGCCGCGCCCATTGGGTGCGTGCGAGGAGGCGGCACAGGCCCGCTGAACCAGGCGCTTATGGACGTCCAGGCAAAGCTGCGAGCTGAGGGCGACGCTATCCAGAGCTGCTCCAAGGCGTACCTGGCGTCGCGGGCAGCCATCCGGGTATGTTTTTTTTCTTTGTCTTCGTTTTCTTGTTCCTCTCTGTGGGGGCGCGCCAGCGCACCCACTGGGTGTAGTCCCCGAGTTTCAGGCCGGCTGCTGAGCAGGCGGCTCGGAACTTCCAATTGCGAGTTCCGAGTACTATCTTTTGTCTGAAATGCTTGTCGCAGGACTATCACAACCCCCGTGTCACCGCCTTCAACCGCAACGTCGAAGAGCTGGGCAAGTGGACCGCCGACTTGTCGGAGAGCCGGAGTGAGTCCTCTTTCTTTTCTGCGGGGGCGCACTGGCGTACCCACGGGCTGTAGTCCCCGAGATTCGGGCCGACTGCTGAGCAGTCGGGCCGGATCTCCCCGGCGACCTTCTTTGTTGCCGACTTAACGCCTTCTTTCTTCTTTTCTCTTCGGAGGCCAACGCCACTCTTCAGCAGCAGCTGGGCGAGGCCAATACCGCGTTGCGCGCCAAGGGGGAGGGGAGTGCAGCAAGCTTGCCGCAGAGCGCGACCTGCTGGCCGCACAGTTGGGAGAGCAGAAAGAGCTGCTTAAGAAGGCGCAGAAGGAGGCCGAAGAGAACGAGACCACCCTCCTGGCCGAGTTCGCAAGCGAGCGCTCCTCCTGGACTGTCTAGGAGGCATTGCTGGCCTCCGGCTTCCATGAGATTGAGGACATCATCGATGGTGAGTTTCTTTACTTTCTTTCTTTGAGCCGCCGACTATAGGTCGAGCCGACTCCTGATTTTTTGACTTGCTTCTTCATTCTTTTCGTCTTGGCAGACTTCTTCCCCGGCCACTCGCAGGCTGCCAATCAGGCCATCGAGACTGATCGCAAGGGGTGGAGGGCAAATGGCGCGGAGATCGCCGCCAACACCCCCCGGACCCTTGATGAGCAGCTTCTGAGCATCGAGGCTCGTCTGCGGCCGGCCCATCGGATGTTGCGCCGCCTTCAACGTGTCGGCGCCCAGGCGATCGCTGCCCTGTGGCCAGACATGCAGGCTCCACGCACTCCCAGTCGGACTGCCGACTGGCTGGAGGTAGCGGCTGGCCGTCTTGAGGCCTGGAAGGGTTCCTCGGCTTGGGCTGGAGTGCGCCGAGCCTTGGAATTCGTCAAGGCGTGGTACCCGGGGCTGGACCTGGACCGGCTAGCCACATTCCAGTCAGAGGCCCAGGCGGAGCTGGTAGCTGTGGAAGACGCCCTCTTCAAGCGCGCGGCAGCGATCGTCGAGTATACTGACACCAGCATCTTTGACCCCGAGCGGGCTGAAGACGGCGAGGAGGCACCGCCGGAGTGGTTTGGGATGAACCCAGACTATGGCGAGGACTCGGCGGAGGTGATCGGCTGCAGCGTCGAGGAGGAAGGCGAGGCGGAGGACGGAGGCGAGACGGAGGCACCAGAAGACGGAGCGGACGGCCAACCTCAGCTCGACCGCACCTCCAGCAATGAGTCGCACCCGACCGAGCCGGCTGCCGCCGAAGGTGATCAAGCCGAGACTGCCCAGCTGGCCGCCCCAACGCCTGACACCGCCATCTCCTCCGACCCTCCGAACCCGTCTGCCGCTTCCTAAGCTGCCGCCTTGTCTTTATTTTATCTGCTTTAGTAGTCTTTGAAGAACTTGTTAATTCGCACAATTCCACCCGCGGGGTGTATTTTGAACTTCTGCTTGAAGATTCAGCCAAGGGCCTTTGTTATGTAAATATTTATCCGAATTCTATCTTTTCTTGCTCATTGCTCCTTTGGGTTTTTCATTTGCCGCCTTCCCTTAGTTGCCGTCTTGCCAGTCGGACAGCCGCTCTGCGGACTACCGCTGGATCAAATGCTTGGCTGCTTTGGGAAGGCAAGTACTTAGCCGTTTTAGAGTTTTTTAGCAAATTGAATAGAAGGCGGTGAGCCGACTGCTCAATAGTCGGTTTGCGAAAAAAGGCTGGAAGCCGGCTTAAGCTATGTTTATGCTTTGAATCCTTAGCCATTTTTCATGCGAACCCATTCTACCTTACTCCTGCCCACCGAACAGTCGCTCTGCGAGCTGCGGCTTCTGACAGGAGACGGCTTAGATGCCACACACTACTTGTCCGGCTGCAGGAAGCATTTCATAGTGCAAGGCGACAAGTCCCCGGGCCGACTAGTCGAACCCGGTGCCACGCGGCATAACAAAGAGTAACATACTCATAGGCATAATTCTTATCATATAGATAAAAGAGGGCAGTCCCCTAGCTCATCTCGGGGGGCCCGAAGTCTTGGTACTTTAATACAAAAGGTAGCGTGGTACATATTGCATCAACTGTAAAATCTTCGGAGGAGATTTGCATTCCATGGCCGCTCCGTCTCTTTGCCGGAAAAGTCCCTCTTGCGTGCTCGGGGCTTCTGAGCGTCGATCAGGTAGTAGGATTCGTTGCCCAGCACTTTGCTGATGATGAAAGGGCCTTCCCAAGGCGCCGACAGCTTGTGCTAGCCAACTGTTCGCTGGATCAGTCGGAGCACAAGGTCGCCCTCTTGGAAGGATCTTGGCCTGACCTTCTTGTTGTAGTATCAGCGCAGGCTCTGCTGGTAGATGCTGGACCGGCTGAGTGCCAACAGTTGGCCCTCTTCCAGCAGATCGACGCCGTCTTGACGTGCTTCTTCTGCTTCCTCCTTGGTGTACATGGTGACTCGCGGGGAGTCGAACTCTATGTCCGTTGGGATGACGGCTTCAGCACCATAGACGAGGAAGAAGGGCGTGAAGCCGGTTGACTTGTTTGGAGTCGTGCGCAGACTCCAGAGGACGGCTGGCAACTTGTCAAGCCAACAGCCGGCCGAATGCTCCAGAGGCTCGACCAGCCGAGGCTTGATGCCGGACAGGATGAGACCGTTTGCTCGCTCCACCTGGCCGTTTGACTGCGGATGGGCAACGAACGCTAAGTCCAGTCGGATGCCCTGTGTCGCGCAGAAACGGGCCAAGGCACCTTTGGCAAAATTTGTGCCGTTGTCGGTGATGATGCTGTGTGGTATGTCGTACCGAATTGTGATGTCGGAGATGAAAAGTCACAGCAGTCGGACCATATAACTTCTTGATGGGCTTTGCTTCTATCCACTTGGTGAACTTGTCCACCACGACAAGTAAGTGAGTTAGGCCACCTCGCGCCTTCTTGAACGGTCCCATCATGTCCAGGCCCCAAACTGCAAAGGGCCAGGCGATGGGGATGGTCTTGAGTGCAGAAGCCGGCTGATGCGGCTTGGAGCGGAACTTCTGGCACCCCTTGCATTTTTTGACCAATTCCTTGGCCTCTTCTAAGGCAGTCGGCCAGAAGAAACCGTGTCGAAAGGCTTTGGCGACGAGTGCTCTTGAAGCCGCATGATGGCCGCACTCGCCTTGATGGATGTCTTTTAGAATTACCTGGCCTTGCTCTGCCTCTACGCAGCGCTGGTAGACGCCAGTGACGCTGCGCCTAACCAGCTCTCTGTTGACTATGGTGTAGGCTGCTGCTCGGCGTTGTACTTGCCGAGCTAAGATCTCATCGGTTGGCAGCTCTTTGTTCACCAGGAATTTGAGGATGGGCTGGGCCCATGAGGGCGCTGCTATTTCTTCGACTGCCCAAACTGCGAATTGGACGAGGGTGGCTGGGCTAGGAGGTGGCGGGCTGGAGTCAGCAACCGCTTGCTGGATTGATGAAGTCCCCGGGCCGACTGGTGCAGCCCCCGGGCCGAGTTCTGGAGTCTTTGGGCTGGCCGCCGCAGTCCCCGGGCCGGCTTTGACTGCGGCTATTCTGGGGCCGTCTGCCAAAATTCTCGTGCCGTCTGCTTGAGCTCTGGAGTCGGATCCGACTTCTTCGGGAGGAGCCGGCACAAAGATGGAGTCTGATTCTGGTGAGGGCTTGACAGACGGCTTGAGGAGGCGTTGAAGGGCGACGCCGAATGGTATTGCTTGACGGGTGGAGCCGATTCGTGCCAGGGTGTCTGCTTGGTTGTTATCGTTTCTTGGCACATGGAGGAACTCGCACCCCTCAAAATATCCACTGAGTTGCTGCACGAGGAAGCGGTAGCTCGCCATGTTTGCATCTTTGGCATCCCAGTCGCGAGACGACTGCTGGACCACCAAGTCGGAGTCGCCATAACACAGGATCCGGCGAATGCCGAGTTCTTTGGCAAGCCGGAGCCCGTGAATGAGCGCCTCGTATTCGGCGATGTTGTTGGAGGCGGCAAAATGGATTTGCAGCGCATATTTGAGCTCGTCGCCTTTGGGAGAGGTGAGGACGACGCCGGCTCCCAGGCAGGTGCGCATCTTGGAGCCGTCGAAATGCATCTGCCAATGGGTGGAGTCGGGTGCTGGCGGCAGGTACTGGGTCTCGGCCCAGTCTACAAGGAAGTCGGCCAGTGCTTGCGACTTGATGGCGGTGCGAGGCTGGTAGTAGATGGTATAGGGAGATAGCTCTATGGCCCATTTGGCCACTTGGCCAGAAGCATCTCGGCTTCCGATGATCTCTGCTAGTGGGGCTGTGCAGACCACAGTGATTGGATGCTCTTGAAAGTAAGGCTTCAACTTCTTGGTGGCAAAGTGCACGCCGTAGCACATCTTCTGGTAGTGGGGGTAGTTCTGCTTGGAGGTCGACATCACTTTACTCAGGTAATATACCGGTCTCTGGGCAGGTAGAGCTTTGCCTTCCTCCTTGCGTTCCACCACAATGACTGTGCTGACTACCCGGCTGGTGGCGGCGATGTATAGGAGCATGGGCTCCTTAGGAGTCGGAGCTGCCAGAACAGGTGGAGTAGTCAACATCCTCTTCAACTGGAAAAAAATCTTCGTCCGCCTTGTGGTTCCACTCGAAAAAAGTGGTCTTCTTCATGAGCTGGTATAAGGGGAGAGCTTTCTCGCCCAGCCGACTGATGAACCGGCTAATGGACGCCAAGCAGCCAGTGAACTTTTGCACGTCCAGCAGTTGGCTGGGTACTTCCATCCTCTCAATGGCCTTGATCTTCACGGGGTTGCACTCTATGCCGCGTTCAGAGACCAAGAAGCCAAGGAGTTGGTCGGCTGGTACTCCGAAGACGCACTTCTCTGGGTTGAGCTTGATCTGAAATCAGCGCAGATTCTCAAAGATCTCCTTGAGGTCTTCTAGCAGTGTTCCACGCTTTTCCGTCTTCACCACCACATCGTCCACATAAACGTGGGCGTTTCTACCGAGTTGCTTGAGGAGGCACTTCTGCATGCAACGCTGAAAGGTGGCGCCGGCATTCCTCAAGCCAAACGTCATGGTCAGGTAGCAGAAGGCTCCAAATGGGGTGATGAAGGCGGTCTTCAGTCGGTCAGCCGGGTTCAGCTTGATCTGGTGATATCCTGAATATGCATCTAAGAAGCTCAACAGCTTGCATCCGACTGTGGAGTCTATCACCTGATCAATTCTTGGCAAAGCGAACGGGTCCTTGGGGTAGGCTTTGTTGAGGCTAGTGTAGTCAATACACATTCGCCACTGCTTGTTCTTCTTCAGCACCAGGACCGGGTTGGCTAGCCATTCTGGAAAGAATACTTCCATAATGAAGTCGGCTGCTAGGAGTCGGGCTATCTCTTCTCCAACAACTCTTCTCTTTTCTTCTGACAGGCAGCGCAAGGGCTGCCTGACTGGCTTGACATCAGATCGGACATGTAACTTGTGCTCGGCGAATTCCGTCGGTACACCTAGCATGTCTTTAGGGGACCATGCGAAGATGTCCCGATTCCCACGGAGGAAATCGACGAGCTCGCCTTCCTATTTGTTGTCGAGGTTTGCACCTATGACAGCGTACCTCTTTGGGTGCTCCGGGTCCAAGGGTATCTTCTTCGTCTCTTTGGCCGGCTTGAACGAACCCTCAGCCTCCGACTCCTTGGGGTTGGGTGACATCTCCGGCTGCTTGTCGGCCATCGCCACAACCCGATCAAGGAGCCGCTTCTCAGCTGCGATTACCAGGGACTCGGCTAGCCGACTGCTTTCAGTCGCACATGCGGACGACTTTCTGTAGTCGCCGGCTATGGTCAGAATCCCCTTGGAACTCGGCATCTTCATCTTGAGGTAGGCGTAGTGGGGGACCGCCATGAACTTGGCCAAAGCAGGTCGGCCAAGCAACGCATGGTATGGGCTCTCAAAGTCCACCACTTCGAACCAAGCTGTCTCTCGGCGGAAGTGATCTTTGTCTCCAAAGAGGACGTCTATCAGGATCTTGCCAATGGGTGAGCAGGAAAGGCCAGGAACTATGCCATGGAATACAGTCCGGCTGTTCTGAAGCTGTCTTTGCTTGATTCCTAACTTCTCCATGGTGTCCTTGTACAGAATGTTGATGCTGCTGCCTCCGTCTATCAGAACTCGCGAGAAACGAGCTGCTCGTTTTTCTGTGGCAAAGGTGGCCTCCAAGACCAAGGCATAGGAGCCCGGACATCACCTCTGGGTGATCAGCCCTGCTCCAGCTGATAGGCTTCTCGGACCAGTGCATGAACTCCGGTGTCTCTGATGCTACTGCATTCACTTCTTGCTGCTGCAGCCGCCTGCTGCGTCGATCATCAGCCACACTGGTGAACACCACATAGGCTCCGTGCTCTTCTGGGTACTCGTCTTGTACTGCGCCGACTGGCCTGACAGCCGGCTGCTGAGGTGGAGGAGGAGGCTATTGCCCAGCCGGCGGGGGAGGCAGGAGGCCGTCTCCTTTGGCGATCCTGGTGAGCCAGTGGCACTTCTGGGTGGTGTGGTTGGACGGCTTCACGCCGCTCTGGAACTTGCAAGGACCATCGAGAGTCTGCTCGTATGAGAAAGCCGGCAACCAGTTGGGCTTGCCGCCCTTCTGTCGCTTTGGCGGAGGCTGCCCTTCCGGCTGCTGGTCTTCGACTGTCGCCACCTGCCGGCTGCTGGAAGCCGGCTGGGGGGCCTTGCGCTTGTGGTCGCTCTGCTGCTATCGCCGACTGGTGTCTCTAGCCGGAGTTCTAGGAGCCTGAGGAGCCACTTTGCCAGTCGCACTAACTTGAATCTCCAACTTCATGGAGGAGTCGGCTGTGGCATACTTGTTTGCTATGATCAGCAACTCATCGAGGGTTTCTGGCTCGTCGCAGAGGAGCTTGTGCTTGAGGAGGGTGCCTTCTCTGCACCCGGCGGTGAAGTACTCGATAGCCTGCACCTCGTGCACGCCCTCGCAGGAGTTCCGGAGCTCGGCCCAACGCGTGAGGTAGTCGCGGGTCGACTCGTTGGGGCCTTGCACGCACAGGGAAAGCTGGCGAGGCTTGGGATGTCGCTTGTACATGCTTGTGAAGTTGCGGACGAGGGCGTCGGTGAAGTCGACCCAGCTGTTGATGCTGCGGGGCTTCAAGCTGTTCAGCCACGTCCGAATCATGCCCTGGAGCATGAGTGGAACGTACTTCACGGCAACTCGCTTGTTGCCTTTCGCTATGTTGACGGTCGTGGAGTAGTCAACTAGCCAATCCTCCGGCTTCACGGAGCCGGTGTATTTGGGCGTATCTCTTGGGAGCGTGAACCCTCTGGGAAAGGGCTCGGCTCGGATGCGGGGACCAAAACACGGCGGGCCCAGCTCGTCTTCTTCTTCCAGCGCCAGGGATCGGTGAAGTCGGTCGATCCGGTGGCGGGCATTGTTTTCTCTGACTCCCTCTCGGCGGCCAAGGCGGTCGCCGAGAGTCAGATGTTCAACAGGCGGCGGGGAGACTCGCCTTTCCTTGCGAGGAGGAGGAGGCGGACAGTCGTCCCGCCGTTCCACTCCTCTTGGGCGGCCGTCTTGATCGCGCTCGATGGTGATGTGAGTCCGACTGCGGCTGGCAGTCGGCTCCTTATCTTTTCTTCCACAAACCCCACCAGTCGGTGTCCGAGACTTCGCGCCTTGGTCTCGGCGGGGTGGCGGGTCGTCATTCTGCCGCTGCGGTGCATCAGTGCGGCAGTCGGCCTCATTCTTCTCGGCAGCCGTGTCGAGGAGTCGCTGGACGCGCTCCGTCATCAGGCGACGCTCTTCACCCTCGAAATTGTCCAGCTCGTCAGCAGCCGCCTGGGCAGCTCGGATGTTCTTCGCAGGCGTGGCATATACGGGGAGATTTGCCCCGAACAGGTTGGCGATGGCAATGCCGCGCTGCTGGACCGCGCCAAGGCGGCTAGGCCCAGTTGGAGCCGGCAAGCCGCCCACAGCGCGATCCATCTCACGCTGGTAGGCCTCTAACAGGCGTCTCATGCTAGCCAACTTCTTCGCGCCTTCGACGAGCTGGAGACGGCGCGCCTCCAGCGTCTCGGCATCGGCGTCTTCGGGAATGGGCGCGGTTAGGTCTTGTAGCGCCGCATCAAGCGGGTCGTGAGCTCCTCCGCCGGAGTGCCCGCCATGACTGATGACGAGCACCTCTGTGACAGTGCTTCCGTCGCTCTCCGCACGAGGGAGCGGTTCGTCGTAGACCACCACGTTGGTGGGGAACGCGTCGAGCGACGCGGTGTCGGAGTCGACCAGCATTGGGTCGGTGGAGCCTACGTACTCCAAGTCCGCAGCTGGCTCGCTGGCGACGTGGAGTTGACCTAGGAGGCCCGCGAGGAGGCTCTCGGGGCCGCCCGTGCCCGCGTCAGATGCAGGCTCGTCGGAGTGGCGAACCTCACCTACAAGTTCGGCGAGGCAGCTGGCCGCGTAGGCAATTTCGGCGCCATGCAACACGTCGGCGCAGACTCCGTATGGCGTGCCGGGCTGGCTACGCTCGCCAGGGAGGAAAAGGGTTCCCGTCCAGAGCAGATCTCCGGACGACGGTCCACCTGGCCCCACGGTGGGCGCCAAATGTCGGGGGTTGGGTGCGACATATGCCAAAGGATGGCTTATCATGGTGGGAGCGAGTAGAACGTCGTCGGTGCCTGAAAACGGGATAAGGCGAAGGC
Organism: Aegilops umbellulata; assembly: GCA_032464435.1. Taxonomy (NCBI): domain Eukaryota; kingdom Viridiplantae; phylum Streptophyta; class Magnoliopsida; order Poales; family Poaceae; genus Aegilops; species Aegilops umbellulata. Next base: position 259,097,605 of record CP136059.1, read on the forward strand.
ATGCACGCCGACGAATCTTACCCAGCTTCAGGGCTCTCCGTGGAGATAACACCCCTACTGCTGCTCTGCGGGGTCTCCGCATGATCACTATGGCAAAGTGTGTACAAGGTTGCTCCTTGAGCTGTTTCCTGGAGGTAGGAGAAGGCAAGGCTAGCTCTCTCCTTCCTATATGATATGGTATAGTGCTTATGGATTCGAACCCTTTGCATGGGTGCCCTGGGGGGTTTATATAGGCCTACCCCCCAGGGGTACAATGGTAATCTGGCTGGGCGCGGGACCCAGCCGTCTGTCTCTCTGGCCGCCGTCTTCTCCGCCGACTGCTGGGGCCCGCCGACTGGCCCAGTATGGGGCCGACAGGCCATTTCCGCCGCGGGCGGGTCTTGCCGGCTGCAGATTACTGTAGCCGTGCTTCTAATGATGCGGGCTTGGTCATGGGATCGTGGCAAAAGCCCCGCCGCCTGGCGGGCGATCACTGTTGCCATTCCCGTCGTGTCTGGTTAATGGCGCGTGGGGCCCGTGCCGGCCGACTCCCAACGGGTCCGACTTGTGGTGCTCTAGCCGTCTTCTGTATTCCCGCTGACTGGTGGGACCCGTCGTCCCTGGGTCGTACCGGCAGGCCGTCATGGGTACAGGACTCCGCCCACTAGGGCTGACGTCAGGGCTGGCATGGCAATAGTGCTGCGTCGGACGGAGATCTCCGCGGGTACGGCGCACTGTGGCCACGCCTGCACCTGGGAAAGGGGCGGGAGTGGTCCTTACTGTGGCCACTCCCCGTCCCGTCCCTCCTTATGCGGGCATGGGGTCTGTTGGTGTCGCGGGCCGACTCCCCATGGCCGGCTTCTCTGGAAGTCGCCAGATAGGAGTCGGCTCATCCTGAAGTCGTCGCTGGGACTCGGCCATTAGTGGGTAGTCGGCTGCCTTGCCGCCGACTCCCAGAAGGCGGCTCTTCGTCCTGGGGTCTTGAGGGGCGCAGCCTGCCTCGATGTCTTGACAGGTTCAGGGGCTCGGGCTAGCCTACCCGTGGCCCATTACTCCGACACTATTATCAGATTGAATACTTTTATGGATTTCAGAACACTTGATGTATGTCTTGCGTGGGATACCCGTGGTGACAATGGGGTGTTCTACTGATTCAGTTGATGTATGTTTTGGCACTCAACTCGAGGATTCCCGAGGTGACATTGGGGTAATCTATGCATAGGGGTTGATGCATGTTTTCGTCCTTGTTTCTCCGGTATAAATCTTGGGGCACTCTTTGAGGTTCTATATGTTGGATTGAATATTATGAATCTGAAGTTGTTTGATGCATATCGTATAATTGACCCACAGATACTTGTGGTGACATTGGAGTATTTAGGTGACATTAGGGTTGATTGATGTGTGTCATATGGTGTTATTTTACTACAAACTCTAGGGCTGTTTGTGACACTTATAGGAATAGCTCAATGGATTGATCGGAAAGAATAACTTTGAGGTGGTTTCCTACCCTACAAGCAATTTCATCTTATGTTCTCTGCGATAGGAACTTTGGAGTGACTTTTGTCGCACGTTGAGGGATTGCCATATGATTTAATTATGCTGTCATTGTTTCCAAGCATTGCAATACCGTTTTTGCTCACTTTTTTACTAGTTACCTTGATGTTTTTATATTTTTAGATTACAAAAACCTATATCTACCATCCGTATCTCTTCGTCGAACTAGTGCACCTATGCAATTTACCATTGTATTGGGTGTGTTGGGGACACAAAAGACTCTTTGTTATTTGGTTGTAGGGTTGTTTGAGAGAGACCACTTCATCCTACGCCTCCCACGGATTGATAAACCTTAGGTCATCCACTTGAGGGAGATTTGCCAATGGCCTACAAAACTCAGCGCTTGGAGGCCCAACACGAGTCTACAAGAAGAAAGGTTGCGTAGTAGACATCATAGGACTACTGCCGGTAGTTGCCAGACTGGGTGGGATCCGAGTCTTCCACCTACTTATACTCATAGCCCCTCCTCCTCCCTCGCCTCCGTCGTGGATGATGTCGAGCATCACCCTGTCCGTGTTGTCATACGCCGGCTCGCTCGCTCTAGGCATTGTAGCGAACAATGTGTGGGCACCCATCTGCGCCCCGCCCATCGTCCGCGCCCAGATGAGCTGCGGTGAAGAATACTCGGAGAAGAGCGGTGTTGCGTTAACGTCGACGATGTAAGGCACCGTACCAGCAGGGATTCCGAGCTCCTTGGTGGTGTAGTGATACGTCCATTTTGCATCATGTTTTCTTACTATTATTTACAATGTTTCTATCCATAATAATGCTTTTTGGAGTAATTCTAATGCCTTTTCTCCCATAATTTGCAAGGTACACGCAAAGAGGGAGAATTTCAGCAATTGGAAATCTGGACTTGAAAAAGCTACGTCAGGCTACCTATTCTGCACAACTCCAAATTGGCTGAAACTTGAAGGGGATTTTTTATGGATTATTTAAGAAATATTGGAGCCAATAAACACCAGAGGGGGCCACCATGTGGGCACAACCCACCTAGGCGCGCAAGGCCCCCCTAGCGCGCCCTGGTGTATTGTGCCCTCCTCGGCCCACCTCCGGTGCCCATCTTCTGGTATATAAGTGGTTTTGACCTAGGAAAAAAAATAGAAAATACTTTCGGGACGGAGTGCCACCGTCTCAAGGCGGAACTTGGGCAGGAGCACTTTTGCCCTCCGGTGGAGCTATTCCGCCGGGGGAACTTCCCTCCCGGAGGGGGAAATCATCGTCATCATCATCACCAACAACTCTCCCATCTTGGGGAGGGCAATCTCCATCAACATCTTCACCGACACCATATCATCTCAAACCCTAGTTCATCTCTTGTATTCAATCTTGTTACCAGAACTATAGATTGTTGCTAGGGGGTGACTAGTAGTGTTCATCTTGTAGTTGATTACTATATGGTTTATTTGGTGGAAGATTATATGTTCAGATCCATTATGCATATTAATACCCCTCTGATCATGAGCATGTTTGTTCATTGTGAGTAGTTACTTTTGTTCTTGAGGTCACGGGATAAATCATGTTGCAAGTAATCATGTGAATTTGATATGTTCGATATTTTGATGGTATGTATGTTGTGATTCCCTTAGTGGTGTCATGTGAACGTCGACTACATGGCACTTCACCATATTTGAGCCTAAGGGAATGCATTGTGGAGTAGCAATTAGATGGTGGGTTGCGAGAGTGACAGAAACTTAAACCCTAGTTTGTGCACTACTATGTAAGGGGCCGATTGGATCCTAGAGTTTAATGCTATAGTTAGGATTTATCCTTAATACTTTTCTCGTAGTTGCGGATGCTTGCGGGAGGGTTAATCATAAGTAGGAGCTTTGTTCAAGTAAGAACAACACCTAAGCACCGGTCCACCCATACATCAAATTATCAAAGTAGCGAACACAAATCAAACCAACATGATGAAAGTAACTAGATGAAATTCCCGTGTACCCTCAAGAACGCTTTGCTTATCATAAGAGACCATTTTGGCCTGTCCTTTGCCTCAAAAGGATTGGGCTACCTTGCTGCATACTTGTTACTATTATCGTTACTTGCTCGTTGATACGTCTCCGACGTATCTATAATTTTTGATTGTTCCATGCTATTATATTATCTGCTTTGGATGTTTAATGGGCTTTATTATAGACTTTTATATTATTTTTGGGACTAACCTATTTTTGGGCCCAGTGCAAATTGCTATTTTTTGCCTATTTCAGTGTTTCGCAGAAAAGGAATATCAAACGGAATCCAAACGGAATGAAACCTTCGGGAGAGTTATTTTTGGAACAAACGTGATCCAATGGACTTGGAGTGGACGTCAAGAAAGAAGCAAGGAGGCCACGAGGCAGGGAGGCGCGCCTGCCCCCCTGGGCGTGCCCCCCACCCTCGTGGGCCCCTCACAGCTCCACCGACCTTCTTCTTCCTCCTATATATACCCATATACCCCAAAAACATCCAGAAGCACCACAAAACCCTATTTCCACCACCGCAACCTTCTGTACCCATGAGATCCCATCTTGGGGCCTTTTCCGGCGCTTCGCCAGAGGGGGAATCGATCACGGAGGGCTTCTACATCAACACCGTAGCCTCTCCGATGATGTGTGAGTAGTTTACCACAGACCTTCGGGTCCATAGTTATTAGCTAGATGGCTTCTTCTCTCTCTTTGGATCTCAATACAAAGTTCTCATCGATTCTCTTGGAAATCTATTCGATGTAACTCTTTTTGCGGTGTGTTTGTCGAGATCCGATGAATTGTGGGTTTATGATCAAGATTATATATGAACAATATTTGAATCTCCTCTGAATTCTTTTATGTATGATTTTTTATCTTTGCAAGTCTCTTCGAATTATCTGTTTGGTTTGGCCTACTAGATTGATCTTTCTTGCAATGGGATAATTGCTTAGCTTTGGGTTCAATCTTGCGTTGCTCAATCCCAGTGACAAAAGGGGAACGACACGTATTGTATTGTTGCCATCGAGGATAAAAAGATGGGGTTTATATCATATTGCTTGAGTTTATTCCTCTACATCATGTCATCTTGCCTAATGCGTTACTCTGTTCTTATGAACTTAATACTCTAGATGCATGCTGGATAGCGGTCGATGTGTGGAGTAATAGTAGTAGATGCAGAATCCTTTCGGTCTACTTGTCGCGGACGTGATGCCTATATACATGATCATGCCTAGATATTCTCATAACTATGCACTTTTCTATCAATTGCTTGATAGTAACTTGTTCACCCAACATAATACTTATGCTATCTTAAGAGAAGCCACTAGTGAAACCTATGGCCCCCGGGTCTATTCTCCATCGTATAAGTTCCAATCTATTTTTACTTTGCAATCTTTACTTTCAATCTTTATCATAAAAATACCAAAAATATTTATCTTATTATCTCTATAAGATCTCACTTTTGCAAGTGGCCGTGAAGGGATTGACAACCCCTTTATCGCGTTGGTTGCAAGGTTCTTATTTGTTTATGTAGGTACGAGGCGATGTGTGTGTATCCTCCTACTGGATTGATACCTTGGTTCTCAAAAACTGAGGGAAATACTTACGCTACTTTGCTGCATCACCCTTTCCTCTTCAAGGGAAAAACCAACGCAAGCTCAAGAGGTAGCAAGAAGGATTTCTGGCGCCGTTGCCGGGGAGGCTTACGCCAAATCAAGTCAAGAGTTGATCTCCGAGCAGCTAGCCATTGGTGGCGCAGTTGCCGAAGTCAAGACATACCAAGTACCCATCAAAAACTCTTATCCCTCGCATTACATTATTTGTCATTTGCCTCTCGTTTTCCTCTCCCCCACTTCACCTTTGCCTTTTCTTCGCCCTTCTTCCGTTCGTCCTTTTGTTTGCTTGTGTTACCATGTACCTTCTTTTTGCTTGCATCTTCGCTTTCTAAAAGTTTATGGATCCTCATCCACTTGCTAATCTATTTAAGAGATCCAATTATGATGAACCTATTGCTAGTGAGTTGAGTGCACTAGATTATCTTTATGAGGTTTTGCTTGAAATTCGTGAATCTGATAATTGTGATGAAGTACTTTATGAAGCGATTCACGATAGATCTTTGAATAAAAAGCATGATTGCAATGATTTTACTATATATTCTATTGATCTCAATTATGCTAATAATATGCAAAACCCTAAGCTTGGGGATGCTAGTTTTGCTATGTCCAGTATTTGTTGTAATGATCATGATTGGGGTGATTCTTCTTATGATCTTGAAAATTTATTTAAGCCCCATGATGAATATGAGATTGATAATAATTTGTGCAATAATATTGAAAGTGGGTTTCGAAGAGTGTCAACTTTAGATCCCACATATTTGAGTAAATAGCATAAAGCTACTACTTTACAAGCTAGGGTTCCAAAAAACTACCGGTTTTTAATTTTTTTCAGATAACTACCAAGTCAGGGGTTGGCTGTTTCAAAAAAACCCAAAATGCTAAGTACTTATCAATTGATCGCGATTATGATAGGTGGGCCCGATGCGTAAGAACTCTAATTGTTTGACCGTTTGTTTGACCGTTAGGGGTGGTCCTGCACATAAATTTTAAAAAGCAATCCGGTCCCTGCATTTTTTTGTAAAAAGCAATCGGGTCCCTGCTCTCAGATCAGGGCCAGTGGCACTCCTCTCGCTGCTGAGCTACACCTCGCGACCCCGCCTACTCCGGCCGGTGAGCCGCCCGCCGCCCGTCGCCGGCGCTCACCGGGGCTCAACCCTGGCCGCTCCTCTGCCTCACCTCCTTCTCTCCCGCTCTATAAGCCCGCCGCTTAGCCGTGCGGCATGACGCCCTCGGGCCAGTGGCCGCCTCTATGCCGGCTCTCCATGGAGAACGGCGACCCCTGGCGGCCCCATGGCGGGCGGCGAGCCCACTCCCGATGGCGCGCGACGGCGCAGTGACACGAGCAGAGCCCCATGCGGGCGGCGGCGCGGCGACCCATGGCGGAGCCCCACGGCTGTGCGGAGACTCTGGGCGGTGCGCGCGGCGATGCGGCGGCCCGTGCCGAAGCCCCACGGCTGCGCGGCAGCGACTCCCGCTGCGGACGAGGTTGGTGAGCTCCTTATCACCAGGAGCGCCGGCGAGCTCCTACTTGTAGTACCAGCGTAGGGGGGGCCGGACGTGGCATAGGACGGCGGCATGGGCCAGCGGTGTCGCCAGCGGCCATGGCGGTGAGTTTCTGCATGGGCCAGCGGTGTCGCCGGCGGCAGCATAGTTTCTCCGTCGTTCTTCGCGAGCAGGGAGGAGAAGAAGGAAGGCAGTGAGGAGAAGAAGGAGATGATTAGATGAGAAGAGACACTGACATGTGGGCCCCACATGTCAGTTAACGGTCAAGCAAATGGTCAAACTAACGCTTCATTTAGGTGTGGGTCCGACCTGTCATAATCACCATCAATTGATAAGCACTCGGCAATTTGAGTTTTTTGAAACAGCCAACCCCTGACTTGGTAGTTATCTGAGAAAAATTAAAAAACGGTAGTTTTTTGGAACCCTAGCCTGTAAAGTAGTAGTTTTATGCTATTTACTCCACATATTTGGATAATGTTCAATCTTATGAAAATTTGATAAAAGTGGGTTTGGAGAGGTCATGACTTTAGTTAATGTTAATCCCACTATTTTGGAAGAGTGTCAACTTCACATGCATGTGGACCATGTTGAGAATATGTTATGTGATAGCTATTTTGTTAAATTTGCTTATGATCCTACATGTAGTTATTATGAGAGAGGAAAATATGGTTGTAGAAATTTTCATGTTACTAAATTACCTCTCTTCATGTTGAGATTGTTATCGTCTCTTTCTTCTTCCTTGCATATGCCAGTCTTTGCTTGCCTTGATAATTTTTTTGCTTATAAAATGCCTATGCATAGGAAGTATGTTAGACTTAGATGTGTTTGTCACGTGTTTCATGATGCTCTCTTTGCGCTTCAATTCTTGTCTTTCATGTGAGCATCATTGAAATCTCAATGCCTAGCTAGGGGCGATAAACGATAGCGCTTCTTGGGAGGCAACCCATTTTTATTTTTGTTCCTTGATTTTTGTTCCTTTTTAGTAATAAATAATTCATCTGGCCTCCGGTTATATTTGTTTTTATGTCTTAATTAGTGTTTGTGCCAAGTAAAACCTATAGGATCTTCTTGGGTGATAATTATTTGATCTTGCTGAAAAAAATAGAAACTTTCTGCTCACGAAAACAATTGTTAAAAATCACTAGAAAGTGATAATTTATTGATTCCAATTGAAGTAGATAAATAATCAAATTATATAGGTCCTCCTATTTTGGTAGATTTTTCTGAGTTACAGAAGTTTGCGTTTGATATAGATTACTACAGACTGTTCTGTTTTTGACATATTCTGTTTTTGTGTGTGTTGTTTGCTTATTTTGATGAATCTATGGCTACTATCGGAGGTTATGAACCATAGATAAGTTGTAATACAGTAGGTTTAACACAAATATAAATAAAGAATGAGTTCATTATAGTACCTTAAAGTGGTGGTTTGTTTTATTTCGCTAACGGAGCTCATGAAATTTTCTATTGAGTTTTGTGTTGTGAAGTTTTCAAGTTTTTGGGTAAAGATTTGATGGATTATGGAATAAGGAGTGGCAAGATCCTAAGCTTGGGGATGCGCAAGGCACCCCAAGGTAAAATTCAAGGACAACCAAAAGCCTAAGCTTGGGTTTGCCCTGAAAGGCATCCCCTCTTTGCTCTTCGTCCATCGGTAACTTTACTTGATGCTATATTTTTATTCACCACATGATATGTGTTTTGCTTGGAGCGTCTTGTATGATTTGAGTCTTTGCTTTTTAGTTTACCACAATCATCCTTTCTGTACACTCCTTTTGGGAGAGACGCACATGAATCGGAATTTATTAGAATACTCTATGTGCTTCACTTATATCTTTTGAGGTAGATAAATTTTGCTCTAGTGCTTCACTTATATCTTTTAGAGCACGGTGGTGATTTTATTTTATAGAAATAATTGATCTCTCATGCTTCACTTATATTATTTTGAGAGTCCTTTAGAACAGCATGGTAATTTGCTTTGGCTATAAAATTAGTCCTAATATAATAGGCATCCAATTTGGATATAATAAAAACTTTCATAAAAAGTGCATTGAATACTATGAGAAGTTTGATACTTGATGATTGTTTTGAGATATGGAGATGGTAATATTAGAGTCATGCTAGTAGGGTAGTTGTGAATTTGAGAAATACTTGTGTTGAAGTCTGCAAGTCCCGTAGCATGCACGTATGGTAACCATTGTGTGACAAATTTGAAGCATGAGGTATTTCTTTGATTGTCATCCTTTGTGTGGAGGTCAGGATCGCGCGATGGTTAACTCCTACCAACCCTTCTCCTAGGGGCATGCGTGTAGTACTTTTTTTATGACTTGTAGATTTTTGCAATAAGTATGTGAGTTCTTTATGACTAATGTTGAGTCCATGGATTATAAGCACTCTCACCTTTCCATCATTGCTAGCCTATTCGGTACCGTGCATTGCCCTTTCTCACCTTGAGAGTTGGTGCAAACTTCGCAGGTGCAATCAACCCCCGTGATATGGTACGCTCTATCACACATAAAACTCCTTGTATCTTCCTCAAAACAGCCACCATACCTACCTATTATGGCATTTCCATAGCCATTTCGAGATATATTGCCATGCAACTTTCCACCGTTTCATTTATTATGACACGCTTCATCATTGTTATATTGCCTTGCATGATCATGTAGTTGACATCATATTTGTGGCAAAGCCACCATGCATAATTTATCATACATGTCACTCTTGATTCATTGTCCATCTCGATACACCGCCGGAGGCATTCATATAGAGTCATATTTTGTTCTACTATCGAGTTGTAATCATTGAGTTGTAAATAAATAGAAGTGTGATGATCATCATAAAGTGCATTGTCCCAAAAAAAAGAGAAATGCCAAAAAATAAGGCCCAAAAAAAGAAGAGAAATAAAAAGGGACAATGCTACTATCCTTTTTTTCCACACTTGTGCTTCAAAGTAGCACCATGATCTTTATGATAGAGAGTCTCTTGTTTTATCACTTTCATATACTAGTGGGAATTTTTCATTATAGAACTTGGCTTGTATATTCCAACAATGGGCTTCCTCAAATGCCCTAGGTCTTCGTGAGCAAGCAAGTTGGATGCGCACCCACTTAGTTTCTTTTGTTGAGATTTCATACATTTATAGCTCTAGTGCATCCGTTGCATGGCAATCCCTACTCCTTGCATTGACATCAATTGATGGGCATCTCCCTAGCCCGTTGATTAGCCGTGTCAATGTGAGACTTTCTCCTTTTTTGTCTTCTCCACATTATATTCTATTCCACCCATAGTGCTATATCCATGGCTCACGCTCATGTATTGTGTGAAGGTTGAAAAAGTTTGAGATTACTAAAGTATGAAACAATTGCTTGGCTTGTCATTGGGGTTGTGCATGATGAGAGCATTCTTGTGTGACGAAAATGGAGCATGACCAAACTATATGATTTTGTAGGGATGAACTTTCTTTGGCCATGTTATTTTGAGAAGACATAATTGCTTAGTTAGTATGCTTGAAGTATTGTTATTTTATGTCAACATTAAACTTTTATCTTGAATCTTTCGGATCTGAACATTCATGCCACAATAAAGAAAATTATATTGAATATTATGTTGGGTAGCATTCCACATCAAAAATTCTGTTTTTATCATTTACCTACTCGAGGACGAGCAGGAATTAAGCTTGGGGATGCTTGATACGTCTCCGACGTATCTACAATTTTTGATTGTTCCATGCTATTATATTATCTGTTTTGGATGTTTAATGGGCTTTATTATACACTTTTATATTATTTTTGGTACTAACCTATTAACCGAAGGCCCAGTGCAAATTGTTGTTTTTTTGCCTATTTCAGTGTTCCGCAGAAAAGGAATATCAAACGGAATCCAAATGGAATGAAACCTTCGGGAGAGTTATTTTTGGAACAAACGTGATACAGGGGACTTGGAGTGAACGTCAAGAAAGAAGCAAGGAGGCCACGAGGCAGGGAGGCGCGCTTGCCCCCCACCCTCGTGGGCCCCTCGCAGCTCCACTGACCTACTTCTTCCTCCTATATATACACATATACCCCAAAAAACATCCAGGAGCACCACGAAACCCTATTTCCACCGCCGCAACCTTCTGTACCCATGAGATCCCATCTTGGGGCCTTTTCCGGTGCTCCGCCAGAGGGGGAATCGATCACAGAGGGCTTCTACCTCAACACCATAGCCTCTCCGATGATGTGTGAGTAGTTTACCATAGACCTTTGGGTCCATAGTTATTAGCTAGATGGCTTGTTCTCTCTCTTTGGATCTCAATACAAAGTTCTCCTCGATTCTCTTAGAGATCTATTCGATGTAACTCCTTTTGCGGTGTGTTTGTGGAGATCCGGTGAATTGTGGGTTTATGATCAAGATTATCTATGAACAATATTTGAATCTCCTCTGGATTCTTTTATGTATGATTTGTTATCCTTGCAAGTCTCTTCGAATTATCTGTTTGGTTTGGCCTACTAGATTGATCTTTCTAGCAATGGGAGAAGTGCTTAGCTTTGGGTTCAATCTTGCGTTGCTCGATCCCAGTGACAGAAGGGGAAACGACACGTATTGTATTGTTGCCATCGAGGATAAAAAGATGGGGTTTATATCATATTGCTTGAGGTTATCCCTCTACATCATGTCATCTTGCCTAATGCGTTACTCTGTTCTTATGAACTTAATACTCTAGATGCATGCTGGATAGCGGTCGATGTGTGGAGTAATAGTAGTAGATGCAGGATCGTTTCGGTCTACTTGTCGCGGACGCGATGCCTATATACATGATCATGCCTAGATATTCTCATAACTATGCACTTTTATCAATTGCTTGACAGTAATTTGTTCACCCACCGTAATACTTATGCTATCTTGAGAGAAGCCACTAGTGAAATCAGTGGCCCCCGGGTCTATTCTCCATCATATAAGTTCCAATCTATTTTTACTTTGCAATCTTTACTTTTAATCTTTATCATAAAAATACCAAAAATATTTATCTTATTATCTCTATCAGATCTCACTTTTGCAAGTGGCCGTGAAGGGATTGACAACCCCTTTATTGCATTGGTTGCAAGGTTCTTATTTGTCTATGTAGGTACAAGGCGATTTGTGTGTATCCTCCTACTGGATTGATACCTTGGTTCTCAAAAACTGAGGGAAATACTTACGCTACTTTGCTGCATCACGCTTTCCTCTTCAAGGGAAAAACCAACACAAGCTCAAGAGGTAGCACTCGTTACAAATTATCTTGCTATCAAACTACTCTGCTACTTACAATTTCAGCACCTTCAGACATTACCCTACTGAGAACTACTTGTCATTTCCTTTTGATCCTCATTGGGTTCGACACTCTTACTTATCGAAAAGAGCTACAATTGATCCCCTATACTTGTGGGTCATCAAGGCTATTTTCTGGCGCCGTTGCCGGGAAGTGAAGCGCCTTTGGTAAGTGGAATTCGGTAAGGAAACATTTATATAGTGTGCTGAAATTTATTGTCACTTGTTACTATGGAAAACAATCCTTTGAAGGATTTTTTGGGGTATCTTCACCCCGTCCGGAACCATAATTAACTGCCCCTCAACCTACTGCACCTACTGAAAATGTTGAATATGAAATTCCTTCGGGTATGATAGAACAACTATTGTAGAACAAATTTGTGGATTGTTTAAGCTTGTAGGTTTACCCAGGGATGAGGTGATGAAAAAGGTTTTCCCTTTATCTTTGAAGGGAAAGGAATTGGCATGGTATAGGCTATGCGATGATATTGGATCATGGAGTTGGAATCGTTTAAAATTGGAATTTCACAAAAAAAATTATCCTATGCATGTGGTTCATCGTGATCGGAATTATATATATAATTTTTGGCCTCATGAAGGAGAAAGTATCGCTCTAGCTTGGGGGAGGCTTAAGTCAATGTTATATTCATGCCCCAATCGTGAGATCTCAAGAGAAATTATTATTCAGAACTTTTATGCTCGGCTTTCTCGTAATGATCAAACCATGCTGGATACTTCTTGTGCTGGTTCTTTTATGAAGAAAACTATTGAATTCCGGTGGGATCTTTCGGAAGGAATTAAACACAACTCTGAAGATTGGGAACTCGATGAAGGTAAAGAGTCAGGTATAAAGCTTAAGTATGATTGTGTTAAATCTTTTATGGATACCGATGCTTATCAAAAGTTTAGCACTAAATATGGACTTGATCTGAGATAGTAGCCTCCTTTTGTGAATCATTTGCTACTCATGTTGAACTCCCTAAAGTGGAATGGCTTAAATATCACCCACCTATTAAAGAAGAAATTAAAGAACCGGTACCAGTTAAAGAAGAAACTATACTCTATAATGTTGATCCAGTTGTGCCTACTGCTTATTTTGAGAAACCCCCTTTTCCTGTTAGGATAAAGGAACATGCTAAAATTGCAACTGTGGTTAACAAAAGCTCTGTCAGAACACCTAAACCAGATGAACAAATTGGAATTGAACCTAATATTGCTATGGTTAAAGATCTCTTTGAAGAAGATGTGGATGGGCATGTTATTTACTTCAACAAAGAAGCTGCTAGAATTGCTAAACCTGATGAAAAAGATAAACATAGACCAGTTGTTGGCGTGCCTGTCATCTCAGTTAAAATAGGAGATCACTGTTATCATGGTTTATGTGACATGGTGATGACCCACAAGTATAGGGGATCTATCATAGTCCTTTTGATAAGTAAGAGTGTCGAACCCAACGAGGAGCAGAAGGAAATGATAAGCGGTTTTCAGCAAGGTATTCTCTGCAAGTACTGAAATAAGTGGTAACAGATAGTTTTGTGATAGGATAAGTTGTAACGAGCAACAAGTAACAAAAGTAAATAAAGTGCAGCAAGGTGGCCCAATGCTTCTTGTAGCAAAGGACAAGCCGGAACAAACTCTTATATAAGGAAAAGCGCTCCCGAGGACACATGGAAATATCGTCAAGCTAGTTTTCATCATGTTCATATGATTCGCGTTCGGTACTTTGATAATTTGATATGTGGGTGGACCGGTGCTTGGGTGCTGTTCTTACTTGAACAAGCATCCCACTTATGATTAACCTCTATTGCAAGCATCCACAAATACAACAAAAGTATTAAGGTAAACCTAACCATAGCATGAAACATATGGATCCAAATCAGCCCCTTACGAACCAACGCATAAACTAGGGTTTAAGCTTCTGTCACTCTAGCAACCCATCATCTACTTATTACTTCCCAATGCCTTCCTCTAGGCCCAAATAATGGTGAAGTGTTATGTAGTCGACGTTCACATAACACCACTAGAGGCTAGACAACATACATATCATCAAAATATCGAACGAATACCAAATTCGCATGACTACTAATAGCAAGACTTCTCCCTTGTCCTCAGGAACAAACGTAACTACTCACAAAGCATATTCATGTTCATAATCAGAGGGGTATTAATATGCTTAATGGATCTGAACATATGATCTTCCACCAAATAAACCAACTAGCATCAACTACAAGGAGTAATCAACACTACTAGCAACCTGCTAGCACCAATCCCGGACTTGGAGACAAGAAATTGGATACAAGAGATGAACTAGGGTTTGGAGATGAGATGGTGCTGGTGAAGATGTTGATGGAGATTGCCCTCTCCTGATGAAAGGAGAGTTGGTGATGACGATGGCGATGATTTCCCCCTCCCGAAGGGAAGTATCCCCGACAGAACAGCTCTGCCGGAGCCCTAGATTGGTTCCGCCGAGGTTCCGCCTCGTGGCGGCGGAGTCTCGTCCTGAAAGGTTGCTTGTCTATTTTTTCTCGATGAAAGACTTCATATAGCAGAAGATGGGCATCAGAGAGCCACCAGGGGGCCCACGAGGTAGGGGGCGCGCCCTAGGGAGGGGGGCACGCCCCCACCCTCGTGGACAGGGCGTGGGCCCCCTGGCCTTCATCTTTGGCAGGTATTTTTCATTATTTATTTTAAGATATTCCGTGGAGTTTCAGGACTTTTGGAGTTGCGCAGAATAGGTCTCTAATATTTGCTCCTTTTCCAGCCCAGAATTCCAGCTGCCGGCATTCTCCCTCCTTATGTAAACCTTGTAAAGTAAGAGAGAATAGCCATAAGTATTGTGACATAATGTGAAGTAACAGCCCATAATGTGAAAAATATCGATATAAAAGCATGATGCAAAATGGACGTATCAACTCCCCCAATCTTGGACCTCGCTTGTCCTCAAGCGAAAAGCCGATAACTATAAATATGTCCCCATGTTTAGAGGTAGAGGCGTCGATAAAAATAAAATACGGACATGAAGGCATCATGATTATTCTCATAAAATCAACATATATAGATTTTGTCATATGATTACTTATATTCAAGTGATGATCTATTCACAATGCAAAAGTATGAATCAGAAACCTTATTGAGAACCAACAAACTATAATATCAGTCATTGAAGCAATTGCAATTTATCATAACATCGGAAAGAGTCTATGTCAGAGCTAAAAAGCAAGTCCACATACTCAACCATCATCTAGTCCTTCATAATTGCTAACACTCACGCAATACTTGTGGTTACGGAGTTTTAATCGGACACAGAGAAGATAGGGGCTTATAGTTTCGCCCCACAACCTTTTACCTCAAGGGTAATGTCGACCATAATAACTCATGCTCCCCTACATGCAATTAGATATATATATCATGTTCTTTCCAACATGCTGGGCTTGCCAAAGGATAAAATGAAAAAGTAAAGGTGAAGATCACTGTGACACTTGCATAAGGTAGAAGATAATAATAAAAGATAGGCCCTTCGCAGAGGGAAGCAGAGGTTGCCATGCACTTTTATGGTTGGATGCATAAAATCACAATGCGAAAGGACGTCACTTTATATTGCCCCTTGTGATATGAACCTTTATTATGCAGTCTGTCGCTTTTATTACTTCCACATCACAAGATCGTATAAAGCTTATTTCTCCCACACCAATCAATCATACATATTTAGAGCAATTTTTATTGCTTTGCACCGATGACAACTTACTTGAAGGATCTTACTCAATCCATAGGTAGATATGGTGGACTCTCATGGCAAAACTGGTTTAAGGGTATTGGGAAGCACAAGTAGTATCTCTACTTGGTGCTGAGAATTTGGCTAGCATGAGGGGGAAAGGCAAGCTCAACATGTTAGAGGATCCATGACAACACACTTTATCTTAGATATAGGAAAACATAACTCATTACGTTGTCTTCCTTGTCCAACATCAACTCTTTAGCATGTCATATTTTAATGAGTGCTCCCAATCATAAAAGATGTCAATGATAATATATCTATATGTGAAACCTCTCTTTCCTTATTACTTCCTATTAATTGCAACGATGACCAAAGCTATGTCTGCCAACTCCCAACAACTTTTAATCATAATACTCTTTCTATGTGAAGTCATTACTTTCAATAAGATCAATATGAACTTTTTGTTTCTTTTTATTCTTTCCTTCCTTTCTTTATTCACTCATGATCATGGAAAACAATCAAGCCCTTGACTCAACACTAATCTTTATTATATATAGCTCACGGACTCGATTACATAAATATCATAAAGCAAAACTCAAAACTAGATCATGCCATAAACTTTATTCTACTAGATCAAAATACTACTAATATGATCGAACTAAGAAAAACTATAAAAGATAGGAGTTGTGATTGTGATACGATACCGGGGCACCTCCCCCAAGCTTGGCAGTTGCCAAGGGGAGTGCCCATACCCATGTGATTATGTCTCCTTTGTCGATGAAGAAGGTGGAGGTGTTGTTGATGATGCAGGCTCGCCCTTCTCTTTCTCCAACTTGCGTCTGAGGGTGAAGTTATCAATCCTCAACTCATCATTCTCGATCTCAAGTTTTATTATCCTTCTGCATAATGCCTCTTTGCTTTCCTGCTTGAAGCGAGGGGGAACTGGTTCATCTTCATCTTCCTCATCGGGGTACCATATATATATGGATAGGTATCCTTGAATATGTTTTTATCTAAAGGCCGGTAAGAAACCGGGCAATCCTCCTCTGAATCTTGAGACGACATGTTGATCTAGTCTGCAGTAAGACAGCTCGAAACGAAAACAGAGGAGATTTGCGTGATACGGGAGTCAAAACCTTCGGGAGAATATATAATGAATTTTTACCGACCAAAATATGAACGTGCAAGAAAACGGAGTCCGGAAGGCACACGAGGTGCTCACGAGGTAGGGGGGCGCGCCCAGGGGGGTAGCGCGCCCACCACCCTCGTGGGGCCCTCGTGTCCTTCCCGGACTGCTACTTATTTTTCTATTTTTCTAAATATTCCAAAACGGAGAAATATTGCCTTAAAAATTGTTTTGGAGTCGGTTTACTTACCGTACCACATACCTATTCCTTTTCGGAGTCTGAAATGGTCCGAAAAGTGTCCCTTATGTACTCCTCCGGGGTGACGGTTTCAATAATATTGGTTTCAACATTTATGGGATTACCTGAGATATAATGTTTGATTCTTTGGCCGTTTACCACCTTCGGATTTGTTCCTTCGAAGTTGTTGATTTTTATGGCACCGGAACGATAGACCTCCTCGATAACGTAGGGGCCTTCCCATTTAGAGAGAAGTTTTCCTGCAAAAAATCTTAAACGAGAGTTGTATAGCAATACATAATCACCTACATTAAACTCACGCTTTTGTATCCTTTTGTCATGCCATCTTTTAACTTTTTCTTTAAACAACTTGGCATTTTCATATGCTTGGGTTCTCCATTCATCAAGTGAGCTAATATCAAATAACCTCTTCTCACCAGCAAGTTTGAAATCATAATTGAGCTCTTTAATAGCCCAGTATGCCTTATGTTCTAGTTCGAGAGGTAAGTGACATGCTTTTCTATAAACCATTTTATATGGAGATATTCCCATAGGATTTTTATATGCAGTTCTATAGGCTCATAATGCATCATCAAGTTTCTTGGACCAATTCTTTCTAGACCTATTGACAGTCTTTTGCAAAATTAGTTTGAGCTCTCTATTACTCAATTCTACTTGACCACTAGACTGAGGATGATAAGGAGATGTAATCCTATGATTAACATCATACTTAGCAAGCATTTTACGGAAAGCACCATGAATAAAATGTGAACCACCATCAGTCATTAAATATCTAGGGACTCCAAACCTCGGAAAAAATAACTTCCTTAAGCATTTTAATAGAAGTGTTATGATCAGCACTACTAGTTGGAATAGCTTCTACCCACTTAGTAACGTAATCAACATCAACTAAAATATGTGTATATCCATTAGAGGCAGGAAAAGGTCCCATATAATCAAAGCCCCAAACATCAAATGGTTCAATAACAAGTGAATAATTCATAGGCATTTCTTGACGTCTACTAATATTACCAATTCTTTGACATTCATCACAAGATAAAACAAACTTACGGGCATCCTTGAAGAGAGTAGGCCAATAAAAACCGGATTGCAATACCTTATGTGCAGTTCTATCTCCAGCGTGGTGTCCTCCATAAGCTTCGGAGTGGCACTTGCATAGTATCTGTTCCTGTTCATGCTCAGGTACACAACGTCTAATAACACCATCTACTCCTTCTTTATAAAGATGTGGGTCATCCTAAAAGTAATGTCTCAAATCATAGAAGAACTTTTTCTTTTGTTGGTATGTGAAACTAGGTGGTATAAATTTAGCAGCAATGTAATTAGCATAATCAGCATACCAAGGAGTACTACGAGAAGTACTTATAACATTTAATTGTTCATCAGGAAAGCTATCATCAATGGGTAGTGGGTCATCAAGAACATTTTCTAACCTAGACAAGTTGTTTGCAACGGGGTTCTCAGCTCCCTTTCTATCAACAATATGCAAATCAAATTCTTGTAGCAAGAGAACCCATCTAATAAGTCTAGGTTTAGCATCTTTCTTTTCCATAAGATATTTAATAGCAGCATGTTCAGTGTGAATAGTTACTTTAGAATCAACAATATAAGGTCTGAACTTACCACAAGCAAATACAACTTCTAAAAATTCTTTTTCGGTAGTAGCATAATTTCTTTGAGCATTGTCTAGAGTCTTACTAGCATAATGGATAACATTTAATTTCTTATCAACTCTTTGCCCTAGAACAACACCTACAGCATAATCACTAGCATCACACATAATTTCAAAGGGTAAATTCCAATCAGGTGGCTGAACAACAGGTGCAGAGACTAATGCTTTCTTAAGTATTTCAAATGCTTCTACACAATCATCATCAAAGACAAATGGTATATCTTTTTGCAATAAATTAGTGAGAGGCCGAGATTTTTTTGAGAAGTCCTTAATGAACCTCCTATAAAATCCGGCGTGACCAAGGAAACTTTTTATACCTTTGACGTCCTTGGGACATGGCATCTTTTCAATAGCATCAACCTTGGCTTTATCAACTTCAATACCTCTTTCAGAAACTTTATGCCCCAAGACAATACCTTCATTAACCATAAAGTGGCACTTTTCCCAATTCAAAACAAGATTAGTTTCTTCACATCTCTGCAAAACTCGATCAAGATTGCTCAAGCAATCATCAAAAGAGGAACCATAGATGGAAAAGTCGTCCATGAAAACCTCACAAATCTTTTCACAAAAGTCAGAGAATATAGCCATCATGCATCTTTGAAAGGTAACAGGTGCATTACATAAACCAAAATGCATATGTCTATAAGCAAAAGTACCAAAAGGGCATGTAAAAGTAGTCTTTGATTGATCTTTAGCCGACACAGGTATTTGAGAGAAACCAGAATAACCATCTAGAAAGCAATAATGTGTATGTTTGCATAATCTTTCAAGCATTTGATCAATAACAGGTAGGGGGTAATGATCTTTCTTAGTAGCCTTATTTAATTTGCAGAAATCAATTACCATCCTATAACCTGTAATAATTCTTTGCAGGATCAATTCATCTTTATCATTAGGAACAACAGTAATGCCTCCCTTCTCAGGGACACAATGAACAGGACTTACCCACTGACTATCAGCAACGGGATAAATTATACCTGCCTCCAGAAGCTTTAGTATTTCTTTTCTTACCACTTCTTTCATTTTAGGATTCAGACGTCGTTGAGGATCACGAGCTGGCTTGGCATCTGCTTCCAAATTTATTTTATGTTGACATAGAGTGGGACTAATGCCCTTAAGATCATCAAGAGTATATCCAATAGCAGGACGGTGCTTCTTCAAAGTTTTCAATAATCTTTCTTCTTCATGCTCTGAAAGGTTAGCACTAATAATAACAAGATATATCTTCTTTTCATCAAGATAAGCATATTTAAGATTGTCAGGCAACGGTTTAAGCTCAAACACGGGATCACCCTTGGGTGGAGGGGGATCCCCTAAGATTTCAACAGTCAAATTGTGTTTCAGAATATGTTCTTGCTTAAAAAATATTTCATCTATTTCCCTTCTTTCATTCATGAACATATCATTTTCATGGTCTAGCAAATAATGTTCTAAAGGATCACTAGGAGGTACGGCAATAGAAGAAAGACCAATAATATCATCCTTACTAGGTAATTCTTCTTCATGATGTTGTTTACTAAATTTAGATAAATTAAACTCATGAATCATATCATCCAAGCCAATAGTAACAACATTCTTTTCGCAATCTATCCTAGCATTAACAGTGTTCAAGAAGGGTCTACCAAATATAATGGGACAAAAGCTATCTTGTGGGGAACCAAGAACAAGAAAATTAGCAGGATATTTAGTTTTCCCACACAAGACTTCGACATCTCTAACAATTCCCACTGGTGATATAGTATCCCTATTAGCAAGTTTAATAGTGACATCAATTTCTTCTAACTCAACAGGTGCAATGTCATGCATAATTTCTTTGTATAGGTCAATAGGTATGGCACTAGCACTAGCACCCATATCACATAAGCCATGATAACAATGATCTCCTATTTTAACAGAAATAACAGGCATGCCTACCACATGTCTATGTTTATCTTTAGCACAAGGTTTAGCAACTCTAGCAGCTTCATCGCAAAATTGAATAACATGCCCATCAATATTATTAGACAAGAGATCTTTAACAATGGCAATATTAGGTTCTACTTTAACTTGCTCAGGAGGTGTATAAGTTCTAATATTGCTTTTACGAACAACAGTTGAAGCTTTAGCATGATCCTTTATTCTAACAGGGAAAGGTGGTCTCTCAACATAAGAAGTAGGCACAATAGGATCATTATAAGTGACAGTCTTTTCTTCAACTTTAATAGGTGCAGCTACTTTTACTTCTATGGGAGGATGATATTTAAACCACTTCTCCTTGGGGAGATCAACATAAGTAGCGAAAGATTCACAGGAAGAAGCTACTATCTCAGAGTCAAGTCCGTATTTAGTGCTAAACTTACGGAAAATATCGGTATCCATAAAAGATTTAACACAATCAAACTTAGGTGTCATACCTGACTCCTTACCTTCTTCGAGGTCCCAATCTTTAGAGTTGCATTTAATTCTATCCAATAAGTCCCATTTAAAATCAATAGTCTTCATCATAAAAGAGCCAGCACAAGAAGTATCGAGCATGGTTTGATTATTGTGAGAAAGCCGAGCATAAAAACTTTAAAGAATTATTTCTCTCGAGAGCTCATGATTGGGGCATGAATGTAACATTGAATTAAGCCTCCCCCAAGCTTGAGCGATGCTTTCTCCTTCGCGAGGCCAAAAATTATATATATAATTGCGATCACGATGAACCAGATGCATAGGGTAATACTTTTGATGAAATACCAATTTCAGTCTTTTATAGTTCCATGATCTCGTATCATCACATAGCCTATACCATGTCAATGCACCTCCCTTCAAAGATAAAGGGAAGACCTTCTTCTTAGCAACATCATCGGGTATACCTGCAAGCTTAAATAATCCACAAACTTCATCCACATATATTAAGTGCTCATTAGGATGTTTTGTTCCATCTCCTGTAAAAGGATTAGCTAGCAGTTTTTCCATCACACCCGAAGGAAATTCAAAAGAAGTTTCATTTTCAATAGGTTCAGTAGGTTGAGGAGCAACTCTTTTCTCTACTGGACGGGGTGAAGATACCCCAAACAAGCCCCTCAGAGGATTACTTTCCATAGTAACAAGTGACAGTAAATTTCAGCACACTATATAAAATTTTCCTTACCAAATTCCACCTACCAAAGGCGCTTCACTCCCCGACAACGACGCCAGAAATGAGTTCTTGATGACCCACAAGTATAGGGGATCTATCGTAGTCCTTTCGATAAGTAAGAGTGTCGAACCCAATGAGGAGCAGAAGGAAATGATAAGCGGTTTTCAACAAGGTATTCTCTGCAAGTACTGAAATAAGTGGTAACATATAGTTTTGTGATAGGATAAGTTGTAACGAGCAACAAGTAACAAAAGTAAATAAAGTGCAGCAAGGTGGCCCAATCCTTTTTGTAGCAAAGGACAAGCCGGAACAAACTCTTATATAAGGAAAATCGCTCCCGAGAACACATGGGAATATCGTCAAGCTAGTTTTCATCACGTTCATATGATTCGCGTTCGGTACTTTGATAATTTGATATGTGGGTGGACTGGTGCTTGGGTGTTGTTCTTACTTGAACAAGCATCCCACTTATGATTAACTCTATTGCAACCATCCACAACTACAACAAAAGTATTAAGGTAAACCTAACCATAGCATGAAATATATGGATCCAAATCAGCCCCTTACGAAGCAATGCATAAACTAGGGTTTAAGCTTCTGTCACTCTACAACCCATCATCTACTTATTACTTCCCAATGCCTTCCTCTAGGCCCAAATAATGGTGAAGTGTTATGTAGTCGACGTTCACATAACACCACTAGAGGCTAGACAACATACATCTCATCAAAATATCGAACGAATACCAAATTCACATGACTACTAATAGCAAGACTTCTCCCTTGTCCTCAGGAACAAACGTAACTACTCACAAAGCATATTCATGTTCATAATCAAAGGGGTATTAATATGCATAATGGATCTGAACATATGATCTTCCACCAAATAAACCAACTAGCATCAACTACAAGGAGTAATCAACACTACTAGCAACCTGCTAGCACCAATCCCGGACTTGGAGACAAGAATTGGATACAAGAGATGAACTAGGGTTTGGAGATGAGATGGTGCTGGTGAAGATGTTGATGGAGATTGCCCTCTCCCGATGAGAGGAGCGTTGGTGATGACGATGGCGATGATTTCCCCCTCCCGGAGGGAAGTATCCCCGGCAGAACAGCTCTGCCGGAGCCCTAGATTGGTTCCGCCTCGTGGCGGCGGAGTCTCGTCCCGAAAGGTTGCTTGTCTATTTTTTCTAGACAAAAGACTTCATATAGCAGAAGATGGGCATCGGAGAGTGAGGGAGTCCTGGATTAGGGGGTGTTCGGATAGCCGAACTATATCCTCCGCCGGACTCCAGGACTATGAAGATACAAGACTGAAGACTTCGTCCCGTGTCCCGAAGGTTCTTTCCTTGGCGTGGAAGGCAAGCTAGGCGTGCGGATATTCAAGATCTCCTACCAATGTAACCGACTCTGTGTAACCCTAACCCTATCCGGTGCCTATATAAACCGGAGGGTTGTAGTCCGTAGGACGAACACATCATAACCATCATCATACCCATAGGCTAGCTTCTAGGGTTTAGCCTCCTTGATCTCGTGGTAGGTCTACTCTTGTACTACCCATATCATCAATATTAATCTAGCAGGAGTAGGGTTTTACCTCCATCGAGAGGGCCCGAACCTGGGTAAAATAAAGTGTCCCTTGTCTCCTGTTACCATCCGACCTTGACGCACAGATCGGGACCCCCTACCCGAGATCCACCGGTTTTGACACCGACATTGGTGCTTTCATTGAGAGGTCCTCTGTGCCGTCGCGATCAGGAAGGATGCCTTTTCCCGTCTTTAAAGACGGCGCCGTCACTGAGGGAGCTTTGGCTATCGGCCAACCCCTCCGGCTGGGTGGTTTTCTCATGACCGCCCGTTCGGCCATTACGCCGACGGTGACCTCTCGGGTCATCGAAAACAATCTCCGCGTCAGCTCGGAATTGGCCGAGCAGCCAGATCCGGTGGAGCTCTCCTCCATAAACGAGCTCCTGGATCGCATCGCCGCCTTGGGGGTCGGTACAAACTACGACCAGGTTGGGCCTAAACCCGATCTAAGGGAAATCAACTCTCCCCAAGCCACCCATCATGTTGCTGTGGTGGAAACACAATGCGGTGACCCTTCATCAATCTTAAGGACCAGTTACGTCCGAATTCCGGAACCCTCCATGCCGGATATCCACGGAGGGGAGGATACAACCCAAGACTTGGGCATGGAACCAGGCAAACCGGAAAACATACAGGACTCCGGATCTCGGAATCCGGAGGTCGTTCGGCCTTCGAACAGCAAACCGGGCGAAGTATCAGATCTAATGAATTCCGCCCGTCCAATCTTAAGCGATCTCTCCCAAATCAAGCAGATGCACGAAGAAACAGTACATCATTACTGGGCCAGATTCCTCCTGCTTATGAACAGGATAAAGGACTGCCACGAGGGAGACGCGATTTCAATCTTCTGCAGTAACTGCACGGACAAGGGGATACTCAACGCCATAAGTCGTCGTAATATTACGCGCTTTGCTGACTTGGCGTCCATAGTACAAAAATACTGTGCGATGGAAAGTGCTCGGAAAACCGAAATTAAATTTTGGGATAATCCGGCCTTGAATAGAAATCCCGTCCGAATCAAAAGGGCGCACTACAGCAAAGCGCCCGGATTAAATAAAAAATCAAAACCCTCTAGGGGGCACGGAACCGTGCTAGAAAGGTGGCTCGATGGACCCTGCAAGATTCATAGTACAGAGGATGCCACCCCAACTCACAGCCTCAGGGCATGTTGGATACTCCGGCAGGTGGCCAAAATTGGCGAGGACCTCCTAAATCCAGAGGTCGAAGGAAACCAGCCCGAGAATTTCAGTACCGTTCTCACAATCTCCGAGGCTTTAGCATCAAATAACATGCAAAAAAGAACACTTCGCAGCCTCGCCGAAGTCTACCAAGTAGCGACCATAAATCCATGGAGCAATACTGCCATCACCTTCAATGCGAGCGACGAACCTAAATTCCGAACAGCCAGAGCGCCAGCCGCATTGGTTCTCAGTCCCATAGTGGACGGCTGTCGCCTCGCAAAGGTACTTATGGACGGAGGCAGCGGATTGAACCTCATCTACGAGGAAACCCTCCAAAAGATGGAAATAGACTGGAACCGCATTGAGCGAAGCAGCACAACCTTTAGAGGAATAATCCCCAGTCAGGAAGCGCGCTGCACCGGAAAGATCACACTAGATGTGGTATTCCGCACGCCGGATAATTACAGGTCCGAACAAATCACGTTCCAGGTGGCCCCGTTCAGAAGCGGATATCACGCTATATTAGGACGAGAGGCATTCACAGTTTTCCAAGCCATACCCCATTACGGGTACATGAAGCTTAAGATGCCTGGGCCAAACGGAATTATCACTCTCGCTAGTGATCCGGACATAGCACTCCGCGCCGAAAACAAGACAGCCGCATTGTCCCTCGAGGCACTATCTGAAGCCTTAGCGGCTGAAGAGCTGACGGCGCTGCGATCCACGGTTAGCAGGGATGATGTGATACTCGATAAGAGATCCAAATCCACATCCTTCAAACCAGCGGACGAAATAGTCAAATTCCAGGTCCACCCAACGGACCCGAATAAAACAACCTCCATCGAGGCACAATTGAGCCCTGATGTAAACGCCGCACTGCGCGAGTTCCTACGAGAGAACTGGGATATTTTCGCTTGGCACCCCTCAGATATGCCAGGAATCCCACGCAGGCTGGCCGAGCACAGCTTAAATATCCAGAAAGGATCCAAACCTGTCAAACAAACCCTTCGGCGTTTCTCCGAACCAAAGAGACAGGCCATGGGAGAGGAGCTAGCCAAATTATTGGAGGCCGGATTCATTAGAGATATCAAACACTCGGACTGGCTAGCAAACCTGGTAATGGTACCAAAGAAGGACAAATCCTGGCGCCTGTGTGTCGACTTCAAAGACCTTAATAAGGCCTGCCCAAAGGATCCCTTTCCCCTCCCTCGAATTGATCAAATCATCGATGCCACCGCAGGACACGATTCCCTGTGTTTCCTCAACGCATACTCCGGTTACCATCAAATAAAGATGGCAGAATCCGACCAAGCTGCAACATCATTCATCACGCCATACGGCCCATTCTGCTTCAACACAATGCCCTTTGGGCTCAAAAACGCCGGCGCGACATATCAGCGCATGATTCAAACATCTTTGGCAAACTAGATCGGCAAAACAGTGGAGGCGTACGTAGATGATGTGGTCGTTAAATCAAGA
Organism: Aegilops umbellulata; assembly: GCA_032464435.1. NCBI lineage: Eukaryota > Viridiplantae > Streptophyta > Magnoliopsida > Poales > Poaceae > Aegilops > Aegilops umbellulata. The sequence goes on from CP136059.1 coordinate 259,123,614, forward strand.
CACGTCGAATCTCTAGTAGACGACTTGATACTTACATTCGACAACCTGCGAAAATACGACATCAAGCTCAATCCGGAAAAATGTGTTTTCGGCGTCCCAGCCAGAAAGCTCCTGGGCTTCATAGTATCCGAGAGGAATTGAAGCAAATCCAGCTAAAATCCGAGCTCTGTCACAATTGGATGTCCCAAAAGATCTCAAACAAATTCAGAAACTCACCGGATGCGTGGCGGCCTTAAGCCGCTTCATCTCCCGCTTGGGAGAAAAGGCACTACCCCTTTACTGCCTCCTTAGGCGCACCGAACACTTCGAGTGGACGGACGCTGCCACGGCCGGACTGGAGGAAATAAAGGCCATCTTGGCAACAAACCCCGTCCTGGCCGCGCCGAATACCGGCGAACACATGCTATTGTACATTGCCGCAACCCATCAAGTTGTTAGCGCAGTACTCGTCGTCGAACGGATAACGGACGGACATAAATTACCCCCTCAAAGGCCGGTTTACTACGTGTCCACTGTCCTCACACCATGCAAATCACGGTACCCGCATTATCAAAAAATCGCATACGCGGTATTCATGGCATCCCGGAAGCTACGACACTACTTTCAAGAGTGTTCTATTACAGTAGCCTCGGAAGTACCACTCAACGATATTATCAACAACCGCGATGCAACAGGCCGGATAGCAAAATGGGCCATAGAGCTCCTCCCGTTCGATATAACCTACAAGCCACGACGAGCAATTAAATCGCAAGTCCTAGCCGACTTCGTCGCCGAATGGACAGAGGCTGAACTCCCTAAAGAGTACGACACGTACTCAAACTGGATCATGCATTTCGACGGCTCCAAAATGCTGGCCGGACTAGGAGCTGGCATCGTTTTGACGTCCCCTACAGGAGATATAGTCCAATATGTACTCCAAATTATGTACACGGACTCCAACAATGCAGCCGAATACGAGGCCCTTCTACATGGCCTCCGGATGGCGGTATCCATGGGCATTCAACGCCTGGAAGTACGCGGGGACTCAAACCTCGCGATATCCCAAATAAATGGCGACTTCGACGCCAAAGACCCAAAAATGGCAGCTTATCGCAATGCCGTACTAAAAATGTCAGCTCGGTTCAAGGGACTGGAGTTCCGTCACATAGCCCGAGAAAATAATCAGGCAACGGACGTCCTGGCACGCATTGGAGCAAAATGAGATGCAGTCCCCCCAACATCTTCTTAGAAAGATTATTCAAACCACCCGTAACATGGGAGGGGGAACCCTCGGATAATAGCCCGGGCATAACCGCACAACCCAATGCCGAACATGTTGGAAATATGCCCTAGAGGCAATAATAAAAGCATTATTATTATATTTCCTTATTCATGATAATTGTCTTTATTCGTGCTATAATTGTGTTATCCGGAAATCGTAATACATGTGTGAATAACAGACAACAATATGTCCCTAGTGAGCCTCTAGTTGACCAGCTCGTTGATCGACAGATAGTCATGGTTTCCTGACTATGGACATTGGATGTCATCGATAACGGGATCACATCATTAGGAGAATGATGTGATGGACAAGAACCAATCCTAAACATAGCATAAAGATCGCATAGTTCGTTTGCTAGAGTTTTCCAATGTCAAGTATCCTTTCCTTAGACCATGAGATCGTGTAACTCCCGGATACCGTAGGAGTGCTTTGGGTATGCCAAACGTCACAACGTAACTGGGTGACTATAAAGGTATGCTACGGGTATCTCTGAAAGTGTCTGTTGGGTTGACATGGATCGAGACTGGAATTTGTCACTCCGCTTGACGGAGAGGTATCACCGGGCCCTCTCGGTAATGCATCATCACAATGAGCTCAATGTGATCAAAGTGTATGATCACGGGATCATGCATTACGGTAACGAGAAAAGTGACATGCCGGTAACGAGATTGAACGAGGTATTGGTATACCGACGATCGAATCTCGGGCAAGTAAAATACCGATTGACAAAGGGAATCGTATACGGGATTAATTGAATCCTTGACATCGTGGTTCATCCGATGTGATAATCGTGGAGCATGTGGGAGCCAACATGGGTATCCAGATCCCGCTGTTGGTTATTGCCCGAGAGCCGTCTCGGTCATGTCTGCATGTCTCCCGAACCCGTAGGGTCTACACACTTAAGGTTCGGTGACGCTAGGGTTGTGAAGATATGTATGTGCAGTAACCCGAATGTTGTTCGGAGTCCCGGATGAGATCCCGGACGTCACGAGGAGTTCCGGAATGGTCCGGAGGTAAAGAATTATATATAGGAAGTGCTATTTTGGCCATCGGGACAAGATTCGGTGTTATCGGTATTGTACCGGGGCCACCGGAGGGGTCCCGGGGTCCACCAGGTGGGGCCACCTGCCTTGGTGGGCCACATGGGCCTTAGGGGGTGCGCCTTGGCCTGCTTGGGCCAAGGGGAACCAGCCCCAAGGGCCCATGCGCCAAGGAAACTTGGAGGAGGGAGAGTCCAAAGGGGGGAAGGCACCTCCGAGGTGCCTTGGGGAGGATGGACTCCTCCCCCCCTCTTGGCCGCACCCCTTCCTTGGAGGAAGGGGCAAGGCTGCGCCCTCCCCCCCTCTAATTCACCTATATAAAGGGGGGCAGGGGTGGGGGGCAGCGCACGATATGCCCTGGCGCCCCCTCCTCCCTGCAACACCTCCTCCTCCTCCCGTAGTTGCTTAGCGAAGCCCTGCCGGAGTTCTGCTGCATCCACCACCACACCGTCGTGCTGGATCTTCCTCAACCTCTCCTCCCCCCTTGCTGGATCAAGAAGGAGGAGACGTCTCCCGTCCCGTACGTGTGTTGAACGCGGAGGTGCCGTCCGTTCGGTACTAGATCATCGGTGAATTGGATCACGGCAAGTACGACTACCTCATCCACATTCACTCGAACGCTTCCGTTGCGATCTACAAAGTGGTATGTAGATGCTATCTAATCTGAATACTCGTTGCTAGATGAACTCATAGATGGATCTTGGTGAAACCGTAGGAAAAATTTTAATTTTCTGCAACGTTCCCCAACAATGGCATCATGAGCTAGGTCTATGCGTAGTTCTTCTTGTGCGAGTAGAACACAATTTGTTGTGGGCGTAGATGTTGTCAATTCTTCTTGCCGTTACTAGTCAATCTTGATTCAGCGGTATTGTGGGATGAAGCGGCCCGGACCAACCTTACACGTACGCTTACGTGAGACCGGTTCCACCGACTAACATGCACTAGTTGCATAAGGTGGCTGGCGGGTGTCTGTCTCTCCTACTTTAGTTGGATCGGATTCGATGAACAGGGTCCTTATGAAGGGTAAATAGAGATTGACAAATCACGTTGTGGTTTGAACGTAGGTAAGAAAACGTTCTTGCTAGAACCCTAATTCAGCCACGTAAAACTTGCAACAACAATTAGAGGACGTCTAACTTGTTTTTGCAGCAAGTGCTTTGTGATATGATATGGCCAAAGTTGTGATGTATGATGAATGATCTATATGTGATGTATGAGATGTTCATGTTATTGTAATAGGAATCACGACTTGCATGTCGATGAGTATGACAACCGGCAGGAGCCATAGGAGTTGTCTTTATTTTTTGTATGACCTGCGTGTCATTGAGAATCGCCATGTAAGTTACTTTACTTTATTGCTAAACGCGTTAGCCATAGTAGTAGAAGTAATAGTTGGCGAGCAACTTCATGGAGACACGATGATGAAGATCATGATGATGAAGATCATGGTGTCAAGCCGGTGACAAGATGATCATGGAGCCCCAAGATGGAGATCAAAGGAGCTATGTGATATTGGCCATATCATGTCACGTTTATTATTTGATTGCATGTGATGTTTATCATGTTTTGCATCTTGTTTACTTAGAACGACGGTAGTAAATAAGATGATCCCTCATAATAATTTCAAGAAAGTGTTCACCCTAACTGTGCACCGTTGCTAAGGTTCGTCGTTCCGAAGCACCACGTGATGATCGGGTGTGATAGGTCCTTACGTTCGCATACAACGGGTGTAAGACAGATTTACACACGCAAAACACTTAGGTTGACTTGACGAGCCTAGCATGTACAGACATGGCCTCGGAACACAGAAGACCGAAAGGTCGAGCATGAGTCGTATAGAAGATACGATCAACATGAAGATGTTCACCGATGTTGACTAGTCCGTCTCACGTGATGATCGGACACGGCCTAGTTGACTCGGATCATGTAATACTTAGATGACTAGAAGAGGGATGTCTATCTAAGTGGGAGTTCATTAAATAATTTGATTAAATGGACTTTATTATCATGAACTTAGTCTAAATCTTTACAATATGTCTTGTAGATCAAATGGCCAACGTAGTCCTCAACTTCAACGCGTTCCTAGAGAAAACCAAGCTGAAAGACAATGGTAGCAACTATACGGACTGGGTCCGGAACCTGAGGATCATCCTCATAGCTGCCAAGAAAGATTATGTCCTAAGAGCACCGTTGGGTGACGCACCTATTCTCCCTGCAGAACAAGACGTTATGAACGCTTGGCAGTCACGCTGCGATGATTACTCCCTCGTTCAGTGCGGCATGCTTTACAGCTTAGAGCCGGGGCTCCAAAAACATTTTGAGAGACATGGAGCATATGAGATGTTCGAAGAGCTGAAAATGGTTTTCCAAGCTCATGCCCGGGTCGAGAGATATGAAATCTCCGATAAATTCTTTAGCTGTAAGATGGAGGAAAATGGCTCTGTCAGTGAGCACATACTCAAAATGTCTGGGTTGCACAACCGCTTGACTCAACTGGAAGTTAATCTCCCGGATGAAGCGGTCATTGACAGAATCCTCCAGTCGCTTCCACCTAGCTACAAGAGCTTTGTGATGAACTACAATATGCAGGGGATGGTAAAGACCATTCCTGAGGTATATGCTATGCTGAAATCAGCAGAGGTAGAAATCAAGAAGGAGCATCAAGTGTTGATGGTGAATAAAACCACTAAGTTCAAGAAGGGCAAAGGTAAAAAGAACTTCAAGAAGGACGGCAAGGAAGTTGCCGCGCCCGGTAAGCAAGTTGCCGGGAAGAAGCCAAAGAATGGACCCAAGCCCGAAACTGAGTGCTTTTATTGCAAGGGAAGTGGTCACTGGAAGCGGAACTGCCCTAAATACTTAGCGGATAAGAAGGCCGGCAAAACCAAAGGTATATATGATATACATGTAATTGATGTGTACCTTACCAGTACTCGTAGTAGCTCTTGGGTATTTGATACCGGTGCAGTTGCTCACATTTGTAACTCAAAGCAGGAGCTGCGGAATAAACGGAGACTGGCGAGGGACGAGGTGACGATGCGTGTCGGGAATGGTTCCAAGGTCGATGTGATCGCCGTCGGCACGCTGCCTCTGCATTTACCTACGGGATTAGTTTTAAACCTCAATAATTGTTATTTAGTGCCAAGTTTGAGCATGAACATTGTATCTGGATCTCGTTTAATTCGAGATGGCTACTCATTTAAATCCGAGAATAATGGTTGTTCTATTTATATGAGAGATATGTTTTATGGTCATGCTCCGATGGTTGATGGTTTATTCTTAATGAATCTCGTACGTGATGATACACATATTCATAGTGTGAATACCAAAAGAGTTAAAGTTGACAACAATAGTCCCACATATTTGTGGCACTGCCGCCTTGGTCACATAGGTGTCAAACGAATGAAGAAGCTCCATGCAGATGGACTTTTAGAGTCTCTTGATTATGAATCATTTGACACGTGCGAACCATGCCTCATGGGTAAAATGACCAAGACTCCGTTCTCAGGAACAATGGAGCGAGCAACCAACTTATTGGAAATCATACATACCGATGTGTGCGGTCCAATGAGTGTTGAGGCTCGCGGAGGCTATCGTTATGTTCTCACCCTCACTGATGACTTGAGTAGATATGGGTATATCTACTTAATGAAACACAAGTCTGAGACCTTTGAAAAGTTCAAGGAATTTCAGAGTGAGGTTGAAAATCAACGTGATAGGAAGATCAAGTTTCTACGATCAGATCGTGGAGGAGAATACTTGAGTCACGAATTTGGCACACACTTAAGAAAATGTGGAATAGTTTCACAACTCACGCCGCCTGGAACACCTCAGCGTAATGGTGTGTCCGAACGTCGTAATCGCACTCTATTAGATATGGTGCGATCTATGATGTCTCTTACCGATTTACCGCTATCTTTTTGGGGCTATGCTTTAGAGACTGCCGCATTCACTTTAAATAGGGCTCCGTCGAAATCCGTTGAGACGACACCGTATGAATTATGGTTTGGTAAGAAACCTAAGCTGTCGTTTCTAAAAGTTTGGGGATGCGATGCTTATGTCAAGAAACTTCAACCTGAAAAGCTCGAACCCAAGTCGGAAAAATGCGTCTTCATAGGATACCCAAAAGAAACTGTTGGGTATACCTTCTACCTCAGATCCGAAGGCAAGATCTTTGTTGCCAAGAATGGATCCTTTCTAGAGAAAGAGTTTCTCTCGAAAGAAGTAAGTGGGAGGAAAGTAGAACTTGATGAAGTGTTACCTCTTGAACCGGAAAATGGCGAAACTCAAGAAAACGTTTCTGAGGTGCCTGCACCGACTAGAGAGGAAATTAATGATGATGATCAAGATGCTTCTGATCAAGCTCCTACTGAAATTCGAAGGTCCACAAGGACACGTTCCGCACCAGAGTGGTACGGCAACCCTGTCTTGGAAATCATGTTGTTAGACAACGGTGAACCTTCGAACTATGAGGAAGCAATGGCGGGCCCGGATTCCGACAAATGGCTGGAAGCCATGAAATCCGAGATAGGATCCATGTATGAAAACGAAGTATGGACTTTGACTGACTTGCCCGTTGAACGGCGAGCCATAGAAAATAAATGGATCTTTAAGAAGAAGACAGACGCGGATGGTAATGTGACCATCTATAAAGCTCGGCTTGTCGCTAAGGGTTATCGACAAGTTCAAGGAATTGACTACGATGAGACTTTCTCACCGGTAGCGAAGCTGAAGTCCGTCCGAATCATGTTAGCAATTGCCGCATACTATGATTATGAGATATGGCAAATGGACGTCAAAACGGCATTCCTTAATGGTTTCCTTAAGGAAGAATTGTATATGATGCAGCCGGAAGGTTTTGTCGATCCTAAGAATGCTGACAAGGTGTGCAAGCTCCAACGCTCGATTTATGGGCTGGTGCAAGCATCTCGGAGTTGGAACATTCGCTTTGATGAGATGATCAAAGCGTTTGGGTTTACACAGACTTATGGAGAAGCCTGTGTTTACAAGAAAGTGAGTGGGAGCTCTGTAGCATTTCTCATATTATATGTAGACGACATACTTTTGATGGGAAATGATATAGAACTCTTGGACAGCATCAAGGCCTATTTGAATAAGAGTTTTTTAATGAAGGACCTTGGAGAAGCTGCTTATATATTAGGCATCAAGATCTATAGAGATAGATCGAGACGCCTCATAGGTCTTTCACAAAGCACATACCTTGATAAGATATTGAAGAAGTTCAATATGGATCAATCTAAGAAGGGGTTCTTACCTGTGTTACAAGGTGTGAAATTGAGCTCAGCTCAATGTCCGACCACGGCAGAAGAAATAGAAGAGATGAGCGTCATCCCCTATGCCTCAGCCATAGGTTCTATTATGTATGCCATGCTGTGTACCAGACCTGATGTAAACCTTGCCGTAAGTTTGGTAGGTAGGTACCAAAGTAATCCCGGCAAGGAACACTGGACAGCGGTCAAGAATATCCTGAAGTACCTGAAAAGGACTAAGGAAATGTTTCTCGTTTATGGAGGTGACGAAGAGCTCGTCGTAAAAGGTTACGTCGACGCTAGCTTCGACACAGATCTGGATGACTCTAAGTCACAAACCGGATACGTGTATATTTTGAATGGTGGGGCAGTAAGCTGGTGCAGTTGCAAGCAAAGCGTCGTGGCGGGATCTACATGTGAAGCGGAGTACATGGCAGCCTCGGAGGCAGCACATGAAGCAATTTGGGTGAAGGAGTTCATCACCGACCTCGGAGTCATACCCAATGCGTCAGGGCCAATCAAGCTCTTCTGTGACAACACTGGAGCTATTGCACTTGCAAAGGAGCCCAGGTTTCACAAGAAGACTAGGCACATCAAGCGTCGCTTCAACTCCATTCGTGAAAATGTTCAAGATGGAGACATAGAGATTTGTAAAGTGCACACGGATCTGAATGTCGCAGATCCGTTGACTAAACCTCTCCCTAAGGCAAAACATGATCAGCACCAGAACTCTATGGGTGTTCGATTCATCACAATGTAACTAGATTATTGACTCTAGTGCAAGTGGGAGACTGTTGGAAATATGCCCTAGAGGCAATAATAAAAGCATTATTATTATATTTCCTTATTCATGATAATTGTCTTTATTCGTGCTATAATTGTGTTATCCGGAAATCGTAATACATGTGTGAATAACAGACAACAATATGTCCTTAGTGAGCCTCTAGTTGACTAGCTCGTTGATCGACAGATAGTCATGGTTTCCTGACTATGGACATTGGATGTCATCGATAACGGGATCACATCATTAGGAGAATGATGTGATGGACAAGACCCAATCCTAAACATAGCATAAAGATCGCATAGTTCGTTTGCTAGAGTTTTCCAATGTCAAGTATCCTTTCCTTAGACCATGAGATCGTGTAACTCCCGGATACCGTAGGAGTGCTTTGGGTATGCCAAACATCACAACGTAACTGGGTGACTATAAAGGTATGCTACGGGTATCTCTGAAAGTGTCTGTTGGGTTGACATGGATCGAGACTGGAATTTGTCACTCCGCTTGACGGAGAGGTATCACCGGGCCCTCTCGGTAATGCATCATCACAATGAGCTCAATGTGATCAAAGTGTATGATCACGGGATCATGCATTACGGTAACGAGAAAAGTGACTTGCCGGTAACGAGATTGAACGAGGTATTGGTATACCGACGATCGAATCTCGGGCAAGTAAAATACCGATTGACAAAGGGAATCGTATACGGGATTAATTGAATCCTTGACATCGTGGTTCATCCGATGTGATCATCGTGGAGCATGTGGGAGCCAACATGGGTATCCAGATCCCACTGTTGGTTATTGCCCGAGAGCCGTCTCGGTCATGTCTGCATGTCTCCCGAACCCGTAGGGTCTACACACTTAAGGTTCGGTGACGCTAGGGTTGTGAAGATATGTATGTGCAGTAACCCGAATGTTGTTCGGAGTCCCGGATGAGATCCCGGACGTCACGAGGAGTTCCGGAATGGTCCGGAGGTAAAGAATTATATATAGGAAGTGCTATTTTGGCCATCGGGACAAGATTCGGTGTTATCGGTATTGTACCGGGACCACCGGAGGGGTCCCGGGGTCCACCAGGTGGGGCCACCTGCCTTGGTGGGCCACATGGGCCTTAGGGGGTGCGCCTTGGCCTGCTTGGGCCAAGGGGAACCAACCCCAAGGGCCCATGCGCCAAGGAAACTTGGAGGAGGGAGAGTCCAAAGGGGGGAAGGCACCTCCGAGGTGCCTTGGGGAGGATGGACTCCTCCCCCCCTCTTGGCCGCACCCCTTCCTTGGAGGAAGGGGCAAGGCTGCGCCCTCCCCCCCTCTAATGCACCTATATAAAGGGGGGCAGGGGTGGGGGGCAGCGCACGATATGCCCTGGCGCCCCCTCCTCCCTGCAACACCTCCTCCTCCTCCCGTAGTTGCTTAGCGAAGCCCTGCCGGAGTTCTGCTGCATCCACCACCACACCGTCGTGCTGGATCTTCCTCAACCTCTCCTCCCCCCTTGCTGGATCAAGAAGGAGGAGACGTCTCCCGTCCCGTACGTGTGTTGAACGCGGAGGTGCCGTCCGTTCGGTACTAGATCATCGGTGAATTGGATCACGGCAAGTACGACTACCTCATCCACATTCACTCGAACGCTTCCGTTGCGATCTACAAAGTGGTATGTAGATGCTATCTAATCTGAATACTCGTTGCTAGATGAACTCATAGATGGATCTTGGTGAAACCGTAGGAAAAATTTTAATTTTCTGCAACGTTCCCCAACAGAACAATCAGACATAATCGGCGGCCCCGCCACCAAAATTACACCCTCAGCCCACGCAATAATGGCGGTCATTGCCCCGTGGACGGAACCATTCCTAGCCTACCTTACTAGGCAGGAACTCCCCGAGGACCAAAACGAGGCACGTTGCATAGTGCGGCGATCTAAAGCCTATAAAGTCCACGAGGGAGAGCTATATAAGAAAAGCACTACAGGAGTCCTTCAAAGGTGTATCTCCGAAGAGGAAGGGCGGAGTCTGTTGGCTGAAATTCATGCCGGACTCGGTGGCCATCACGCCGCGGCTCGGTCCCTTGTAAGCAAGGCTTTCCGTACTGGCTTCTATTGGCCGACGGCTAGAGCAGACGCTCAGGACCTAGTCAAACAGTGCGTCGGTTGCCAGCTCTTTGCCAACCAAAGCCATATGCCACCCAACGCCCTCCGAACTATCCCCATCACTTGGCCTTTTACGGTCTGGGGGCTCGATATGGTGGGACCCCTTAAAGGCGGAACCCACAAGAAAAAATACTTATTGGTCATGGTGGATAAATTCACCAAATGGATAGAAGCCAAGCCTGTCAAGACGGCTGAATCCGGACCTGTGATAGACTTCGTATCCGGGGTCGTACACCGTTATGGTGTCCCCCACAGCATTATCACCGATAACGGCACAAACTTCACCTCTGATGAAGTAAAGCTGTGGTGCAAAAACATGGGCATTAAGCTCGACTACGCTTCTTTCTATCACCCACAAACTAACGGTCAGGTCGAACGTGCAAATGGTCTCATCATGAGCGGCATCAAACCCAGACTAGTGCGGTCCCTCAAGGAATCTGATATGCAATGGGTAGAGGAGCTCGACTCCGTACTCTGGGGGCTGCGAACCACGCCAAATCGTACCACCGGATTCACGCCATTCTTTATGGTGTACGGCGCTGAGGCGATTCTGCCCTGCGACATAATTCATGACTCACCTCGAGTGCGCATGTACGAAGAAAGAGAAGCCGAGCTTGATCGGCAGGACAAGCTGGACGCCTTAGAGGAAGAGCGTGACGTGGCTAAGGCCCATTCCGCATTCTATCAACAGCAAGCTCGAAGATATCAAAGCAGAGAAGTACGGGCCAAAAATTACAATGTTGGTGAACTAGTTCTGCGCCTGCCGGATAAGCAAAAGAACAAACTCAAGCCCAAATGGGAAGGTCCATTCATAATCGACCAAGTCCTAACTGGTGGAGCGTACCGCCTGCGAGATGCGTCGGACAACCGACTCGAGCCGAACCCATGGAACACCACACGTCTCCGAAGATTCTATGCCTAGCGCCGGACTCTGTGTTTGTCTCCTTCCTCTGTCCATTATTTACATTTATACCTTTTTTTTTTACTTTGTCTACTACTCTTTTCTTTTCTAGCCCGTAAAAGGCTCATTATATGACGCGCTACCCGCGCTCCTTAAACCTGGGGGCTTCTTTAACAGAAGCTTATCTATATGGGTTTCACACCCAACGCATGCGTCAGACTTCCGCATGCACCTTTTCTTCGCCATTATATGCATCGATATGACTTAAGTTTTGGCCAAGCTAGGTTGCCTGGCTCCTGTGCTTACCCCTACGTTCCCGATTGTTCGGCTAGGCGGTAAAGGGAGCACCTCTGCGATTGTTACTACCGGATAAGCCGGATGTGTACCTCAGACTGGGTGAAGCCGAAAGCTAGCATTCTTAAGGGAATATTCGGTCGGTGAACTAAAGATGAACCTTTTTATTTTATACATGCCCCCAGATGATCTTCTGCATTTGCAGTCCGGACATGCACTTTAGGGCACGCCACCCCAGCGAAAGGAACCCTTAACGGAACTATTCTCTCTGGAAGATGTTTCTTACTAACCATGTAATATAACATAACTAGTTGGGCACTTGTCTGATAAAGCACTAATGACCCCTACGCCTGGCCTCCATGCATACCCCGGCTTTTATATAGCCGTTATGGTATTCGGACACACTCCGGACCGTCAGGTCCCGAGGTCGAAGTGAAAATGTCGGCAACGACAAACGATCTACAATCCGGCTAGAAGGCATTACACATGTCAATTATAAATTACATAGTCATCTTGACTGATCGTATTCCTCCTCTATACCATCTAACAGGCTGTCTAATTTACAGTCCTACTGGGAATACTTTGCGGCCAGCTCTACCTGGCCATACACCAAGCTCACAGGGATCTCCTTCCCGTCAGGCCCCACTGGTCCGACCTCGGCCATGTGATTGGGGTCAGACTTCGTAAAGCGGGTCTTCACCATGGCCCAGGCCTCCCTCGCGCCTTGTCGGCAGGCTGATATCTTCCACAACCGGATGCGCCGCCGAGCTCCCGTCAGCTTCTCTGCAAGCTCTCCAAGGCCCTCGGGCGTGGAGTGGGCAGGCCATAAGGCCCGGGCAACCCCTTGCATTGCATGCCGAATTCGTTCGTGCAGTCGCAGGAGTTCGAGGAGAAGGTCACCCGTAGAACCGGGCATCTCCGCTGCAGGACGACCTGTGAGCGTACCTACAGACATAATTCTGTTATTCGTCTTCCTCGCCGAACTCCTTTTTTTCAAAGGGTTCGCTCAAGCACTTACTAAATATGCTGCGTCGAAGACGCTGATTCTCCTTCGTGGAGTCAGATAGCTGGCCACAAACTTCTTTCAGTTCAACATCCAGCTTGGTGTTGGCATCCTGAAGATCATTCTTCTCTCGCCTCACCCTTGTCAACGTACTCTCGCCAGCCTTTAACTGGCGTAAGAGTTGTTGCCTCTCCGGATCTAGTACGGCACCATCTGTAACATTAATTGTCAGATTCGCACATAAGCCGCACAATACTAATCTCTCAAAGTATATCATACCTGAGGGGGTCCCTTTGGGCTCCCCTGTTGCGGCTAGTGCGGCCTCTAGTTGGGCCTTGCACTTTTCCAGCTCCTGGGACAGCACGGTGTTCTTCTCAGTAAGAACCTACATATTATATGATCCTTAAATCAGTTAGTTTAACTGTTTCAAGTCTCGGGGGCTACTGGTATATATATATTTAAATTTTCTTACCCGTATGTCTTTCACATACTGCTCCGTGGCTCTGGCTAAACCATCTTGAGCAGCACGAAGGTACGCATCTCCCGAATTGAAGGCGTCTAAGGCCTCTCGGGAGAAACAAGCGTCGCGTAGAACTGTCCGGCGACGCCTATGGTTCATGGCGCTCTCCACTTCTGAATTTGTGGCAGATAGCCGGTCCGCGTCCTCTGTTGGAGGAGCGTCCGGCGCAAGCCTGATGTTTGTCCCCGCCTCTGGACCAGACGTTGGGGCCTGGCTGGTAGAGGCGCGGTTGGCGGCCCCTCCGGATATAGTCCGGCGAGGCCTCTTCGTCCTGGAAACAGTACGGATGTTAACATGCCCTGACAGAGTAACGCCAGGAAGACAGAGGGCGCGTTATACCTTTGTGCCGAACTCTCAGTCCGGACTTCATCCCTTTTTACCCCACGGGGCCCGGCGGCTCCTCGTTGGCTAGCCGCCGCAGGTTCGGCCTCCCTCCTCGGAAATCTCCCCTGTAAAATACGGTTGTCGTCAGAAACACCGGAATATGTAAGGACGGAATCTCTCTTGCGGGAATAAACACTCCGGTTTCTGTCACCTGGGAGGCCGGGATTAACCCGGGATAATCAGCCATAATGGCCACCAAGGTATTATCTTTGCTTAACTGGTGGAACACCCCGTCGATGAGCTCCACTGATATGTCCGGATCCTCTTCGGAGTCCGGATCGAGGGACCGTTCTGGGTTCTCAGGCTGTGGGGGGCAGTTGTTGATATCCTTTACCTCCTGTCGAAGCTCCTGCATTGAAATCACCAGATTACGTATCTAGTCATGGGAGCATTAAATAAGCGGGCAAGTGCAATTGTTCACTTACCCAACTTGGAGGTTCATACATAGTGAATCCGGCCCGCGGGTTGACGCAGAGGAAGTCCTCCTTTTCTCCCTTGTACAAAGATGTTAGAATCTTTACTAGAGCGGCAGCCGTGTCTGGCCCCTTGCGGCCGTAACGGGTGGCGTCATCCTCCCCGTTGAAATCCCACATGGGGTGACTCCTATATTGAAGCGGCTGCACCCCCCGCATAATACATGCGGCCATGACTCCAATCATGGTTAGTCCGGAATGAGCCAACAGTCTTATCCGGCCCATCAGGTAAAGAACGTCTCTGTTGCTTTCTCTCTGAGAGCTCCGCGGACGCCAACTTAAGCGTTTCTTTAAGGGAGCCATGCTGAACTCAGGGAGGCCAACCCGGACAGGGTCCGGCAGCGGGACGTCGTCTATGTAGAACCATTCTGAAGGCCAGTCCTCGGACGCCTTCTTTGGGGTTCCGGATAGGTATCCGGTCCCGGCGATGCGCCATATTTCGGCTCCGCCCACTTGGTATATAGACCCCTTCTGAGAACGGGGCACCAAGTAGAACAACCTCTTCCACAGCGTAAAATGAGCCTCGACGCCTAAAAATAGCTCGCAAAGGGCAACGAAGCCTGCAATATGTAACACGGAGCCAGGTGTGAGGTTGTGCAGCTGGAGGCCGTAGAACTCCAGAAGCCCGCGGAGGAATGGATGAATTGGAAATCCCAGACCCCTTAATAAATAAGGGACGAGGCACACCCGCTCTCCTTTAGAAGGATTGGGGGTGCTCTCCGCTTGCTTGCCGCCGTTGTAGGTGGCGAGTCCGGCTCGGACCGGGACCATATATGCTTGGGGAAGGAATCCTTTGGCCTGCAGTGACACTAGCTCGCTATGTGGGATGGTGCAACTCTCCCAGTCTCCGGATTCGGGGCTGGAGGGGCGAGGGGAGGAGCTACGACGGCTGGCCATGTTGGAATGGACCTTTGCTGGAGACGCTCTGATGATAACTCGCGGGGAGAAGAAGATGTGGTTTGGATCTAGATCCCCATCCCGTTAAATAGGCGGCTCGTTTATATGACCAAGGGTGTGAATATAAAAACACCCCCGGGCTTTTCGCATTCGTTCAACACGTGGAAGACGGCAATTATTGGGCACCGAGACCGAGGAGCGCTACGAACATTATTCATATAGGTACACAAGATTCGGAGGGGGAACCCGCCTTGCAATGCCGAAGACAAATTTGCGCGCTGGACTCGACGTCATTGAAGCCTGGTTCGGGGGCTACTGAGGGAGTCCTGGATTAGGGGGTGTTCGGATAGCCGAACTATATCCTCCGCCGGACTCCAGGACTATGAAGATACAAGATTGAAGACTTCGTCCCGTGTCCGGAAGGTTCTTTCCTTGGCGTGGAAGGCAAGCTAGGCGTGCGGATATTCAAGATCTCCTACCAATGTAACCGACTCTGTGTAACCCTAACCCTATCCGGTGCCTATATAAACCGGAGGGTTGTAGTCCGTAGGACGAACACATCATAACCATCATCATACCCATAGGCTAGCTTCTAGGGTTTAGCCTCCTTGATCTCGTGGTAGGTCTACTCTTGTACTACCCATATCATCAATATTAATCTAGCAGGAGTAGGGTTTTACCTCCATCGAGAGGGCCCGAACCTGGGTAAAATAAAGTGTCCCTTGTCTCCTGTTACCATCCGACCTTGACGCACAGATCGGGACCCCCTACCCGAGATCCGCCGGTTTTGACACCGACAGAGAGCCACCAGGTGGCCCACAAGGTAGGGGGCGCGCCCTAGGGAGGGGGGCACGCCCCCACCCTCATGGACAGGGCGTGGGCCCCCTGGCCTTCATCTTTGGCAGGTATTTTTCATTATTTATTTTAAGATATTCCGTGGAGTTTCAGGACTTTTGGAGTTGCGCAGAATAGGTCTCTAATATTTGCTCCTTTTCCAGCCCAGAATTCCAACTACTCGCATTCTCCCTCCTTATGTAAACCTTGTAAAATAAGAGAGAGAATAGCCATAAGTATTGTGACATAATGTGAAGTAACAACCCATAATGCGAAAAATATCGATATAAAAGCATGATGCAAAATGGACGTATCACATGGGTGCTAGTGTGAGTGCTATTCCTTACAAGTTATCAAGAGATTAGAGAAGACATATCACCTACAGAGTTAGAAGACATAGATGTTACTATTAAACTTGCTAATAGAGGCACCATATCACCTTGTGGGATTATTAGAGATGTTGAAGTCTTGTGTGGGAAAATAAAATATCCTACTGATTTTCTTGTTCTTGGTACCCCGCAAGATGACTTATGTCCCATTATCTTTGGTAGACCTTTCTTGAACACAGTTAATGCTAAGATAGATTGCCAGAAACAAACTGTGGGTGTTAGCTTTGGTGATGAGTCTCATGAGTTTAATTTTTCCAAGTTTAGTAGAAATCATCATGAAAAAGAATTGCCTAGTAAGGATGAATTAATTGGTCTTGCTTCTATTGCCGTGCCACCTACTGATGCTTTAGAACAATACTTGCTAGACCATGAAAATGATTTAAATATGCATGAAAGAAATGAAATAGATAATATTTTCTTTGAAAAACTTCCTCTACTTAAACACAATTTGCCTATTGAAACTCTAGGAGGTCCTCCTCCACCTAAAGGTGATCCTGTGTTTGAATTAAAACAATTGCCAGACACTTTGAAAAATGCCTATCTTGATGAAAAGAAAGTATATCCTGTTATTATCAGTGCTACCCTTTCAGAACATGAAGAAGAAAGATTATTGAAAGTTCTAAGGAAGCACCGAGCTGCTATTGGATATACTCTTGATGATTTAAAGGGCATTAGTCCCACTCTATGTCAGCACAAAATTAATATGGAACCTGATGCTAAACTAGTTGTTGATCACCAACGTCGGTTAAATTCAAAAATGAAAGAGGTGGTAAGACCGGAAATATTAAAACTTCTGGAAGCAGGTATAATCTATCCTATAGCTGATAGTAGATGGATAAGTCTTGTTCATTGTGTCCCTAAGAAGGGAGGTATTACTGTTGTTCGTAATGATACGAATAAACTTATTCCACAAAGAATTGTTACAGGCTATAGAATGGTAATTGATTTTAGGAAATTAAATAAAGCTACTAGAAAAGATCATTACCCTTTGCCTTTTGTTGATCAAATGCTTGAAAAATTATCTAAGCACACACACTTTTGCTTCCTTGATGGATACTCTGGCTTTTCACAAATACCTGTTTCTCAACCTGATCAAGAAAAGACCACTTTTACTTGTCCTTTTGGAACCTATGCTTATAGACGGATGCCTTTTGGTTTATGTAATGCACCTTCTACCTTTTAAAGATGCATGATGGATATAGACTTTTGTGAAAAGATTGTTGAGGTTTTGGTGTATGACTTTTTTGTTTATGGGAAGTCTTTTGATGATTGTTTAAGCAATCTTGATTGAGTTTTGCAGAGATGTGAACAAACAAATCTTGTCTTGAATTGGGAGAAGTGCCACTTTATGGTTAATGAAGGCATTGTCTTGGGTCATAAAATTTCTGAAAAAGGTATTGAAGTGGACCAAGCTAAAGTTGATGCATTTGAGAAAATGCCATGTCCCAAGGACATCAAAGGTATTCGTAGTTTCCTAGGTCATGTTGGTTTCTATAGGAGGTTTATTAAAGACTTCTTTAAAATTTCTAGGCCCCTCACTAATCTTTTGCAAAAGGATATCCCTTTTGTTTTTGATGATGATTGTTTAGAAGCCTATGAAACACTCAAGAAAGCCTTAATTACTGCACTTATTGTCCAACCACATGATTGGAATTTACCCTTTGAAATTATGTGTGATGCCAGTGATTATGCTGTTGGTGCTGTTCTAGGACAAAGAGTTGATAAGAAATTGAATGTTATTCATTATGCTAGTAAAACTCTAGATACTGCTCAAAAAAATTATGCTACTACTGAAAAATAATTCTTAGCAGTGGTATTTGCTTGTGACAAGTTTAGACCTTATATTGCTGATTCCAAAGTAACTGTTCACACCGACCATGCTGCTATTAAATATCTTATGGAAAAGAAAGATGCTAAACCTAGACTTATTCATTTGGTTCTCTTGTTACAAGAATTTGATTTGCATATTATTGATAGAAAAGGAGCTGAGAACCCAGTAGCTGATAACTTGTCCAGGCTTGAAAATGTGCTTGATGACCCACTGCCTATTGATGATAGTTTTCCTGATGAGCAGTTAGCTGCAATAAATGTTGCTAATAGTACTCCTTGGTATGCTGACTATGCTAATTACATTGTTGCTAAGTATTTACCACCTAGCTTTACATACCAACAAAAGAAAAAAAAATTCTTCTACGATTTAAGACATTACTTTTGGGATGACCCGCATCTTTATAAAGAAGGAGTAGATGGTATTATTAGACGTTGCGTACCTGAGCATGAACAGGGACAAATCCTACGAAAATGTCACTCCGAACCATATAGAGGGCATCATGCTGGAGATAGAACTGCTCATAAGGTATTGCAATCTGGATTTTATCAGCCTACTCTCTTCAAGGATGCTCGTAAGTATGTCTCATCTTGTGATGAATGCCAAAGAATAGGTAATATTGGTAAGCGTCAAGAAATGCCTATGAACTATTCTTTTGCTGTTGAACCATTTGATGTTTGGGGATTTGATTACATGGGACCTTTTCCTTCCTCTAATGGGTATACACATATTCTGGTTGCTGTTGATTATGTTACTAAATGGGTAGAAGCTATTCCAACTAGTAGTGATGATCACAACACCTCTATTAAAATGCTTAAGGAAGTTATTTTCCCAAGGTTTGGAGTCCCTAGATATTTAATGACCGATGGTGGTTCACACTTTATTCATGGTGCTTTTCGTAAGATGCTTGCTAAGTATGATGTTAACCATAGAATTGCATCACCTTATCATCCTCAGTCTAGTGGTCAAGTTGAACTTAGCAATAGAGAAATAAAATTAATTTTGCAAAAGACTGTTAATAGGTCCAGGAAGAACTGGTCTAAGAAACTAGGTGATGCACTTTGGGCTTATAGAACAACATATAAAAATCCTATGGGTATGTCTCCTTATAAAATGGTTTATGGAAAGGCTTGTCATTTGCCTCTTGAGTTAGTACATAAAGCATATTGGGCAGTTAAAGGACTCAACTATGATTTCAAACTTGCGGGTGAAAAGAGGGTATTTGATATAAGCTCATTAGATGAATGGAGAACCCATGCTTATGAAAATGCAAAGTTATTCAAAGAAAAAAGTTAAAAGGTGGCATGACAAAAGAATTAAAAAACACGAGTTTAAAGTTGGAGAATATGTTCTTTTGTACAACTCACATTTTAGATTCTTTGCAGGCAAACTCCTCTCCAAATGGGAAGGCCCCTATGTCGTCGAGGAGGTTTACTGGTCCGGAGCCATCAAAATAGATAATTCCGAAGGTACTAACCCAAATGTTGTCAATGGACAACGAATAAAGCATTATATCTCAGGTACACCTATTAATGTTGAAAGCAATATTATCCAAACTTTGACAACGGAAGAGTACATAAAAGAGTCCTTTCGGAACACTCCAAAATCGTCAAAATAAGGAGGTACGTGATACGGTAAGTAAACGGACTCTGAAAAATCTGCAAAAATATTTTCTGCCAATTTTGGAATATTTTAGAATTTTTTAAATAAAGAAACTTCCAGGAAGCGTCCCTTGGTGGGCACAAGACACCAGGGCGCGCCAAGCATGCCTGGCGCGCCCAGGTGGGTTGTACTCACCTGGGACAACTCTCGTACTCCGTTTTTCTTCTGTATGCTTGCCTTGCAAGATAAAAATTCTTTATATATTTCCCTAACCTGTTAACCACAGTATCGCGGCGAAAATCCTCTGTTATCTTTTCTTGCTATTTCTAGTCAGATTTATCAAGCTAGGCATCATGTCTTCCTGCTCCTCTAACCACATGGAAGAAGATGCTTGGCTGATGAAGATCGAGACGAAGCGGGAGGAGCCTATGGACACCACCAAGGGAGAACTGAGTATCGGGTATGGGCACTCCCCTTGGCTTCCGCCAAGCTTGGGGGAGGTGCCCCGGTATCGTATCATCCCACCATCTTTTTGCTTTTACCTATTTTAGTTCAACCTTTTGCTTTAGATGAAATAAAGTTTAGTTCGATCCTTTTCTCTTTGAGAGTTTGCTTAGTGGTATGTCATTGTCATCTTGTGCAAGTTATATAATAAAGTTAGTTTGCATTTTACTTTCTTTACTTTCATGTTGTAAATAAAGAAAAGGAAAAGAGAAAAGAAATAAATCAATAAGATCATATACTAATCCTATGGTAAGTGACAGCAGCACATAAGGAAAAGTATAAGTAAGAAAATTTTATTAGAGATTGACAAACATAGCATTGGTCAGTGATGCAACTCACGAAAGAATTAATAAGGGAAGGGAAGATTCACATATAAATATACTATCCTAGAAATCTTTTGTGATTGTGAGCCCTCATCAAAATATTATATGCCAAAATTTTTGACGTTGGACATGGAAGACAACGTAATGGTCTATGTATGTTTATATTCACATAGAAGTCATATTGTCATAGATCCTTCAACATGTGATGCTTGCCCCCCATCTTTACTAGACAAATTTTTTGCACTAAGTAGAGATACTACTTGTGCATCCAAAAACCCTTAAACCCAAATCTTTTTCAAGTGTCCACCATACCTACCTAGGGATTGAACAAGATCCCTCAAGTAAGTTGTCATCGGTGCAACAAGGCAATAAAAATTGTCTCTAAATATGTGAGATTTTTTAGTGTAAGAGAAAATTGAGCGTTGCATGAACTTGGATGACAACGAATAAAAGGGACAGACTACATAATAAAGTTTGTCATCTTAAGGGGCAATGTAACGTGACGTTCTTTTGCACTAAGGGGTTGAGCATGCAAACAAATAAGCGCATGGCAACCTCTGCTTCCCTCTGCGAAGGGCCTATCTTTTACTTTTATGTATTTACTTTTATGCAAAGAGTCAAAGTTTTCCTTCTATTCCTTTTATTTTTCTCTTTTGGCAAACATCATGTGGTGAGGAAAGATCTAGGCACATATGTCCAGTTGAATATAGATAGCATGAGTTATTATGGTTGACATCACCCTTGAGGTGAGTATGTTGGGAGGTGAAAACTATAAGCCCCTATCTTTCTATGTGTCTGGTTGAAACGTTTTGCTCATGGGTACAAAGTGAGTGTTAGCAATCACGAAATACTATATGATGGTTGAGTATGTGGACTTTCCTAAAGGCTCCGAAACGTGACCCTTCCTGAAAAGATGATGAATTGTAGTTGCAAAGTTGACTGAGAACATAGTTTGTTGATTTCTAATAGAGTTTTTGCTTTATAATTCGATTGTGTGATGAACTGTTACTTATTCATAGGAAGTGTATGATAAAAGTCCTATGATAAAAGTTTTATGTTTAAATTTGTTGTTGTTATAATAATCAACATGATGCTTCTATGTCCGTATTTTGTTTTTATCGACACCTCTCTCTCAAAGCATGTGGACATGTTTTTCGATTTCGGTTTTCGCTTGAGGACAAGCAAGGTCTAAGCTTGGGGGAGCTGATACGTCACTGGTACACGTCGGTCCTAAACAAACGGTTTTAACCCCTTTCCGCGACAGCATTTGGAACCATCGCCAAGTGTGTGTGGGCGATAGGGGGGGGGGTCCTTCCCACACGACCCAGAAACCGTCGGGGATAGGGAGCCTTGATGCATGCAGTTGTCCCTATATAACCGTTTCCGATATCTCGAATATCCCAAATGCTTCATCCTAGCTACTCGTTTGTGCTCGCATTGCCATCGCAGTCGGAGTTTTGTGGTTCTGCCTAAAACCAGGCAGATTCCAGGCACGGGAGTTTTCCAGGCAGATTCTAGGCACGGGAGTTTTACGATGCCTAGCACATCACAAACAGTTCATGATTATAAACCGTGTACGATGGGTAGACAATCACACACGTTTAGTTTTCCCTCACCTTATGTGATAGTGTCTGACATCACACACGCTTTGCAAATGGCAACTGTGTGCCTGCTTGCACACCTTTCCTCTCCGTGAACTGTCTCGAATTATGGTGTATATTGCAAACGTTTGTGTTTTACCAACCATGTGTGCCATAATGACCTGCACAACGTAATTTCGCCCTAATTTAATTGCTGTTATTTAAAATTGCACCTAATTTAAACTTGAAATTAGGCTATAGCTTTATTCATATCCACCAGGTTCAAACAACCAATGCATTATTCGATTCACAGGTATATATGTTTAAGAATTACACAAGAATAATGTACCAGGGTTCTATACTTGTACTATTACATATGGTAAAGAAAGAGACAACAGACATTCCAGTTGCTGAACAAGGTGAAGCGGACTGGCCCTATTGTGCTCTCCTGGATGCAGAAGGCATGCAGGACTCTAGTCCAACCCCTTGTGATGGCCTGCCGCCAATCATGTAGTTTGAAAGGTAATCTTGAGTAAACTGCTTCAGGATCCACTACAAAATAAAAAATATTCAGATATTGTCATCTAACACAACTCATTACGGGCAGTAAAAAGAAGGCTACAGGGTTCTTACTTACCATCCTGCAGTTCAGTGTTGTTTTGCATAAAGTGTAAACAAATAGTTTGATTGACATCTTTTGACCCATTTTAATAACAATCTTTATCAGTTTCCTCACTTGATGCTGGTTCATGAATATCTCATTGCCCCATACACAGAAAGGGTCGAAGTGTGGATCTTTGGCAATGATATATGTACCTAAAAGCACCAAGTTAATACTAGAAGATAAACAACAGTTGAAAAATGATGTAGCACAACACTCCATCCATCCCATTATATAAGATTTTATTACATGTATATCTAGACATCATCAGAACATTAAGGTAACACTCTTCCTTGTTGCTATGTAGCCTGGGATTGCATATTTAGTCATTTAGTACAATGCATGTTGCTAAACAACAATTGAAAAATGAAAAGGCATTCTAACTGCAATATTCTTAACAACAACCAAATATCGTAATTCACAGTGGTATTGTTGAAACTTTTATTGATGAAATTGAACTGCACGACAAATATTTGCACATATAGAGCATCACATTGTGAAGAACTAAAATAAACAAGTCATAAGGACATCTCTAGGCGATCCTTAAAAAGTTAAAGGACTAAAACCCTTAGTGGATATATATACTCCAGCAATTTTTCGCCTTTTCTAGTCGATCCCCTAAACTTAAGGTTGTAAACTTGAATTTGATCAAGTTCAAAGTAGGTTCAACCGAAAGTAGCATGCATTCAAACATAAGCATAGATAGTTTTGCATAACCGAATATAAAACATAAATTTAAACTAAGCTAAACTACTTTCGGTCAAAGTAGAGGTCGAGCCAATCCTTCCTCGTCATGTACGGTGTGCCGCGAGCCGGGTCCGGGCCAGTACCGTCGTCGGGGTCGTTGGAGAAGGCACTCGTCCACTCGTTGATGTCGATCTCCTCGTCCTCGGGGCCCACCTCGACGCTCTCCGCGCCGCTGTCGCCGTCGCCTTCGACCTCTTCATCAGAGGAGAGCGTGATAACCTCGTTGCCCTCCGCGCCGCCGTCCTCGCCGCCTTCGACCTCGTCATCGGAGGAGAGCGCGATAACCTCTCCGCCCTCCGCGTTGGCAAAGATCGCCCGCTCCGCCTCCACGATCTCTGGGTGCTGCCGGCGGAGCTGTTGCATGTAGGCCTCGGCGGCGGCCTCGACCTCGAGGCGCTCCCACGCCTCGCGGTCCTCCCGTGCCATAGCCGAGCTCACCACCCCTGGCTCCAGCGGAACGAGGTGGACCGGACGTGTGCTGAAGGGGAAATTGAGCCTAGCCGCCGCGCCGTGGTAGCGGACCAGCCAACGGTCGTACTCCATGGCCGCGAGCTCGGCCGTGTGGAAGCTACCTAGCCACCAGCGTGTGTGGGTTTCTCGATCTGTAATCTGGCGACCCACGCCCCCCACCACCGGTGCCGGACCCCGAGGTAGGACTTCGTCTGCTGCCGGCTCCAAGGGAGGACGGGGAAGTCCTCAAACCGGCGTAGGGGCGCGACGGTGGGCGGATCGGGGGACCAGCGACGGCGGATCGGACCCGCGGAGGACGACAGGGACACCTCGGCGGCCACCTCACCGGCGTTAAGCGAAAAGGCCGCGATAAACCTCTTTTTGGCCATTGGCTCCTCGAGCTCCCTGGCACACAAGCATAGGTTGAGAATGGAGGCGCCGGTGATGGCGGCGACCTACCAATGGTTTCGAGGGTTGTGTGTGTCTGTGTGAGCGGAGGTTTTGGGGTGTGTGTGGAGGGGGGCAAGGTTGTGTTTGAGGAAATACTGTGGAAACTAAAATTTTTACTAGGCGGGAGTAGCAAGGCGGGGCTACTGAAAATTTGGATCAAGGGCGAGCAGATATTTTTGAGATTGTGAGGGATGCAGAGGCGGGAGTAAAATCCCGGGGCTACTGAAAATTTGAATCAAGGGACTGAAGCAGAGCGGGAGTAACAGATATCGCACACGGTCCGCACATACTAATCGTGTGCTATCAAACATTAAAATCTTTGAGGCGGCAGTTATTTTCGAGATTGCGAGGGATGCAGAGGCGGAAGTGTTTGGGGAGTGAGCTAGTGTGCTTGACACACCGACTATGGACTGTAGCCGACGCACCTTCTCGCGTAAGCCATAGGCGTACTATACACCGACGGTGCTCCAAGATATTTTGTACTACATCTCACACAGTTGGTGATAATAAACTATGTGGGATCTACTTGATTTGAATTACAAAATGGGTCACAACGGCAATGGACGATGTTTGAATTGCTAGACCTTTTATCTGCAGTGAACATGCAACTATATGTGTGTCGTAAAAGAATTGTAATTATTCAGGGTTTGTTTGGACATTTTATACATTAAACTGGTTTTCTAGCCATTCCATGTGCACAATTCAAAATTAAACTACATGCACATGCTCCGGTGCATACAAATTGGTTGAAAAATCAAATCTGTGTCCTTCAGTGCATGGTTAGGTCCCATGCAAGAAATGAGAATGAATTTTTCAGGGTTCATTTTGTTGGGGAACGTAGTAATTTCAAAAACTTTCCTACGCACACGCAAGATCATGGTGATGCATAGCAACAAGAGGGGAGAGTGTTGTCTACGTACCCTCGTAGACCGAAGCGGAAGCATTGACGCAACGTAGAGGAAGTAGTCGTACGTCTTCCCGGTTCAACCGATCCAAGCACCGTTACTCCGGCACCTCCGAGTTCTTAGCACACGTTCAGCTCGATGACGCTCCCCGGGCTCCGATCCAGCAAAGCTTCGGGGATGAGTTTCGTCAGCACGACGGCGTGATGACGATGATGATGTTCTACCGACGCAGGGCTTCGCCTAAGCACCGCAATGATATGACCGAGGTGGAATATGGTGGAGGGGGGCACCGCACACGGCTAAGGAACGATCACGAAGATCAACTTGTGTGTCCTAGGGTGCCCCCTGCCCCCGTATATAAAGGAGGGGAGGGGAGGGCGCGGCCGGCCCCAAAGGGGTGCGCCAGGAGGAGTCCTACTCCCACCGGGAGTAGGACTCCTCTCCCTTGCCTTGTAGAAAAAGGAAGGAGAGAGGGGGAAAGGAAAAAGGGGGGCGCCGCCCCCCTTCCTTGTCCTATTCGGACTAGGGGGAGGGGGCGCGCGGCCTGCCCTGGCCGCCCCTCCTCTTTTCCCTTAAGGCCCATATGGGCCCATTAACCCCCCCGGGGGGGGGGGTCCGGTAACCCCCCGGTACTCCAGTAAAATGCCGATTTCACTCGGAACCATTCCGATGTCCAAATATAGGCTTACAATATATCGATCTTTATGTCTCGACCATTTCGAGACTCCTCGTCATGTCCGTGATCACATCCGGGACTCCGAACTAACTTCGGTACATCAAAATGCATAAACTCATAATAACTGTCATCGTAACTTTAAGCGTGCGTACCCTACGGTTCGAGAACAATGTAGACATGACCGAGACATGTCTCCGGTCAATAACCAATAGCGGGACCTGGATGCCCATATTGGTTCCTACATATTCTACGAAGATCTTTATCGGTCAGACCGCATAACAACATACGTTGTTCCCTTTGTCATCGGTATGTTACTTGCCCGAGATTCGATCGTCGGTATCTCAATACCTAGTTCAATCTCGTTACCAGCAAGTCTCTTTACTCGTTCCGTAATACATCATCTCGCAACTAACTCATTAGTTGCAATGCTTGCAAGGCTTATGTGATGTGCATTACCGAGAGGGCCCAGAGATACCTCTCCGACAATCGGAGTGAAAAATCCTAATCTCGAAATACGCCAACCCAACATCTACCTTTGGAGACACCTGTAGAGCTCCTTTATAATCACCCAGTTACGTTGTGACGTTTGGTAGCACACAAAGTGTTCCTCCGGTAAACGGGAGTTGCATAATCTCATAGTCATAGGAACATGTATAAGTCATGAAGAAAGCAATAGCAACACACTAAACGATCGGGTGCTAAGCTAATGGAATGGGTCATGTCAATCACATCATTCTCCTAATGATGTGATCCCGTTAATCAAATGACAACTCATGTCTATGGCTAGGAAACTTAACCATCTTTGATTAACGAGCTAGTTAAGTAGAGGCATACTAGTGACACTCTGTTTGTCTATGTATTCACACATGTATTATGTTTCTGGTTAATACAATTCTAGCATGAATAATAAACATTTATCATGATATAAGGAAATAAATAATAACTTTATTATTGCCTCTAGGGCATATTTCCTTCAGTCTCCCACTTGCACTAGAGTCAATAATCTAGTTCACATCGCCATGTGATTTAACAGTAATAGTTCACATCACCATGTGATTAAGACCCATAGTTCACATCGATGTGTGATCAACACCCAAAGGGTTTACTAGAGTCAGTAATCTAGTTCACATCGCTATGTGATTAACACCCAAAGAGTACTAAGGTGTGATCATGTTTTGCTAGTGAGAGAAGCTTAGTCAACGGGTCTGCCAAAATTCAGATCCGTATGTATTTTGCAAATTTCTATGTCTACAATGCTCTGCACGGAGCTACTTTAGCTAATTGCTCCCACTTTCAATATGTATCTAGATTGAGACTTAGAGTCATCTAGATTAGCGTCAAAACTTGCATCGACATAACCTTTTACAACGAACCTTTTTGTCACGTCCATAATCGAGAAACATATCCTTATTCCACTAAGGATAATTTTGACCGCTGTCCAGTGATCTACTCCTAGATCACTATTGTACTCCCTTGGCAAAATCAGTGTAGGGTATACAATAGATCTGGTACACATCATGGCATACTTTATAGAAACTATGGCTGAGGCATAGGGAATGACTTTCATTCTCTTTCTATCTTCTGCTGTGGTCGAGCTTTGAGTCTTACTCAATTTGACACCTTGTAACACAGACAAGAACTCTTTCTTTGACTGTTCCATTTTGAACTACTTCAAAATCTTTGTCAAGGTATGTACTCATTAAAAAAACTTATCAAGCGTTTTGATCTATCTCTATAGATCTTGATGCTCAATATGTAAGCAGCTTCACCGAGGTCCTTCTTCGAAAAACTCCTTTCAAATACTCCTTTATGCTTTGCAGAATAATTCTACATTATTTCCGATCAACAATATGTCATTTACATATACTATTATCAGAAATGCTGTAGTGCTCCCACTCACTTTCTTGTAAATACAGGCTTCACCGTAAGTCTGTATAAAACTATATGCTTTGATCATCTTATCAAAGCGTATATTCCAACTCCGAGATGCTTGCACCAGTCCATAGATGGATCGCTGGAGCTTGCATATTTTGTTAACACCTTTAGGATCGACAAAACCTTCTAGTTGCATCGTATACAACTCTCTTTAACAAATCCATTGAGGAATGCAGTTTTGTTTATCCATTTGCCAGATTTCATAAAATGCGGCAATTGCTAACATGATTCGGACAGACTTAAGCATAGATACGAGTGAGAAACTCTCATCGTAGTCAACACCTTGAACTTGTTGAAAACCTTTTGCGACAATTCTAGCTTTGTAGATAGTAACACTACTATCAGCGTCCGTCTTCCTCTTGAAGATCCATTCATTTTTATGGCTTGCCGATCATCGGGCAAATCCATCAAAGTCCATACTTTGTTCTCATACATGGATCATATCTCAGATTTCATGGCCTCAAACCATTTCACGGAATCTGGGCTCATCATCGCTTCCTCATAGTTCGCAAGTTCGTCATGGTCTAGTAACATGACTTCCAGAACAGGATTACCGTACCACTCTGGTGCGGATCTCACTCTGGTTTACCTACGAGATTCGGTAGTAACTTGATCTGAAGTTATATGATCATTATCATTAGCTTCCTCACTAATTGGTGTAGTAGTCACATGAACAGATTTCTGTGATGAACTACTTTCCAATAAGGGAGAAGGTACAATTACCTTATAAAGTTTTCTACTTTCCTCCCACTTACTTCTTTCGAGAGAAACTCCTTCTCTGGAAAGGATCCATTCTCAGCAACAGATATCATGCCTTCGGATCTGTGATAGAAGGTGTACCCAACATTTCCTTTTTGGGTATCCTATGAAGACGCACTTCTCCGATTTGGGTTTGAGCTTATCAGGATGAAAACTTTTTCATATAAGCATCACAACCCCAAACTTTAAGAAACGACAACTTTGGTTTCTTGCCAAACCACAGTTAAGATTGTGTCATCTCAACGGATTTAGATGGTGCCCTTTTTAATGTGAATGCAGCTATCTCTAATGCATAACCCCAAAACAATGTTGGTAAATCTGTAAGAAACATCATAGATTGCACTATATCCAATAAAGTACGGTTATGACGTTCGGACACACCATTATGCTATGGTGTTCCAGGTGGCGTGAGTAGTGAAACTATTTCACATTGTTTTAACTGAAGACCAAACTCGTAACTCAAATACTCTTCTCCACGATCAGATCGTAGAAACTTTATTTTCTTGTTACGATGATTTTCCACTTCACTCTGAAATTTTATGAACTTTTCAAATGTTTCAGACTTCTTATTTCATTAAGTAGATATACTCATATCTGCTTAAATCATCTGTAAAGGTTAGAAAATAATGATACTTGTCGCGAGCTTTAATATTCATCGGACCACATACATCAATATGTATGATTTCCAACAAATCTGTTGCTTGCTCCATTGTTCCGGAGAACGGCGTTTTAGTCATCTTGCCCAAGAGACATGGTTCGCAAGCATCAAGTGATTCATAATCAAGTGATTCCAAAATCCCATCAGCATGGAGTTTCTTCATGCGCTTTACACCAATATGACTTAAACGGCAGTGCCACAAATAAGTTGCACTATCATTATTAACTTTGC
Source organism: Aegilops umbellulata (assembly GCA_032464435.1). Classification (NCBI taxonomy): domain Eukaryota; kingdom Viridiplantae; phylum Streptophyta; class Magnoliopsida; order Poales; family Poaceae; genus Aegilops; species Aegilops umbellulata. The sequence goes on from CP136059.1 coordinate 259,153,104, forward strand.
ATCTTTTGGCTTCAATATTATGAATATGTGTATCACTACGATCGAGATCCAATGAACCATTTTCATTGGGTGTGTAACCATATAAGGTTTTATTCATGTAAACAGAACAACAATTTATTCTCTTACTTAAATGAATAACCGTATTGCAAAAAACATGATCAAATCATATTCATGCTCAACGCAAACACCAAATAACACTTATTTAGGTTCAACACTAATCTCGAAAGTATAGGGAGTGTACGATGATGATCATATCAATTTTGGAACCACTTCCAACTCTCACCGTCACTTCACCCTTAACTAGTCTCTGTTTACTCTGCAACTCCTGTTTCGAGTTACTACTCTTAGCAACTGAACTAGTATCAAATACCGAGGGGTTGCTATAAACACTAGTAAAGTACACATCAATAACATGTATATCCAATATACCTTTGTTCACTTTGCCATCCTTCTTATCCACCAATTACTTGGGGTAGTTCCGCTTCTAGTGACCAGTGCCTTTGCAGTAGAAGCACTCAGTCTCAGGGTTAGGTCCAGACTTGGGCTTCTTCACTTGAGCAGCAACTTGCTTGCCGTTCTTCTTGAAGTTCCCCTTCTTCCCTTTGCCCTTTTCTTGAAACTAGTGGTCTTGTTAACCATCAACACTTGATGTTTTTCTTGATTTCTACCTTCGTCGATTTCAGCATCACGAAGAGCTTGGGAATTACTTTCGTCATCCCTTGCATATTATAGTTCATCACGAAGTTCTACTAACTTGGTGATGGTGACTAGAGAATTGTGTCAATCACTATCTTATCTGGAAGATTAACTCCCACTTGATTCAAGCGATTGTAGTACCCAGACAATCTGAGCACATGCTCACTAGTTGAGCGATTCTCCTCCATCTTTTAGCTATAGAACTTGTTTGAGACTTCATATCTCTCAACTCGGGTATTTGCTTGAAATATTAACTTCAACTCCTGGAACATCTCATATGGTCCATGACGTTCAAAACGTCTTTGAAGTCCCGATTCTAAGCTATTAAGCATGGTAAACTAAACTATCAAGTAGTCATCATATTGAGCTAGCCAAACGTTCATAACGTCTGCATCTGCTCCTGCAATAGGTCTGTCACCTAGTGGTGCATCAAGGACATAATTCTTCTGTGCAGCAATGAGGATAAAACTCAGATCACGGATCCAATCCGCATCATTGCTACTAACATCTTTCAACACAATTTTCTCTAGGAACATATCAAAATTAACATATGAAAGCAACAACGCGAGCTATTGATCTACAACATAGATATGCTAATACTACCAGGACTAAGTTCATGATAAATTAAAGTTCAATTAATCATATTACTTAAGAACTCCCACTTAGATAGACATCCCTCTAATCTTCTAAGTGATCACGTGATCCAAATCAACTAAACCATAACCGATCATCACGTGAAATGGATTAGTCTTCAATGGTGAACATCATTATGTTGATCATATCTACTATATGATTCACGCTCGACCTTTCGGTCTCTGTGTTCCGAGACTATATCTGCATATGCTAGGCTCGTCAAGTATAACCCGAGTATTCTGCGTGTGCAAAACTGGCTTGCACCCGTTGTAGATGGACGTAGAGCTTATCACACCGATCTTCACGTGGTGTCTGGGCACGACGAACTTTGGCAACGGTGCATACTCAGGGAGAACACTTCTTGATAATTCAATGAGAGATCATCTTATAATGCTACCGTCAATCAAAGCAAGATAAGATGCACAAAAAGATAAGGGAAATTTTTGTTTTTGCCACTCTAGATTTTGCCAATTTTCCTTATGCCACTCTAAATTTTGACATTTCACTTTTGCCACTCTTAGATTTTGACAATTATCACAATTGCCATTCCGGGGCAAAAGCAAAATAATTTTATTTCATTCTTGCCACTCTTAGATTTTGAAATGTATCACAATTGCCACTCTGAAAATTTTGCTTTTGCCACGGAAATGGCAATTGTGATAATTGTCAACAACTAAGAGTGGCAAAAGTGAAATGTCAAAATCTGGAGTGGCATAAGGAAAATTGGCAAAATCTAGAGTGGCAAAAACAAAATTTTCCCAAAAGATAAATATCACATGCAATCAATATAAGTGATATGATATGGCCATCATCATCTTGTGCTTGTGATCTCCATCTCCGAAGCACCGTCATGATCACCATCGTCACCGGCGCGACACCTTGATCTCCATCGTAGCATCGTTGTCGTCTCGCCAATCTTATGCTTCTACGACTACCGCTACCGCTTAGTGATAAAGTAAAGCATTACAGGGCGATTGCATTGCATACAATAAAGCGACAACCATATGGCTCCTGCCAGTTGCCGATAACTCAATTACAAAACATGATCATCTCATACAATAAAATTTAGCATCATGCCTTGACCATATCACATCACAACATGCCCTGCAAAAACAAGTTAGACGTCCTCTACTTTGTTTGTTGCAAGTTTTACGTGGCTGCTACGGGCTTAAGCAAGAACCAATCTCACCTACGCATCAAAACCACAACGATAGTTTGTCAAGTTGATGCCGTTTTAACCTTCGCAAGGACCGGGCGTAGCCACACTCGGTTCAACTAAAGTTGGAGAAACTGACATCCGCCAGCCACCTGTGTGCAAAGCAGGGCGGTAGAACCAGTCTCGCGTAAGCGTACGCGTAATGTCGGTCCGGGCCGCTTCATCCAACAATACCGCCAAAACAAAGTATGACATGCTGGTAGGCAGGATGACTTATATCGCCCACAACTCACTTGTGTTCTACTCGTGCAAATGACATCAAACCATAAAAACCTGGCTCTGATGCCACTGTTGAGGAACGTAGTAATTTCAAAAAAATTCCTACGCACACGCAAGATCATGGTGATGCATAGCAACGAGAGGGGAGAGTGTTGTCTACGTACCCTCGTAGACCGAAGCGAAAGCGTTGACGCAACGTAGAGGAAGTAGTCGTACGTCTTCCCGGTTCAACCGATCCAAGCACCGTTACTCCGGCACCTCTGAGTTCTTAGCACACGTTCAGCTCGATGACGCTCCCCGGGCTCCAATCCAGCAAAGCTTCGGGGATGAGTTTCGTCAGCACGACGGCGTGATGATGATGATGATGTTCTACCGACGCAGGGCTTCGCCTAAGCACCGCAACGATATGACCGAGGTGGAATATGGTGGAAGGGGGCACGGCGCACGGCTAAGGAACGATCACGAAGATCAACTTGTGTGTCCTAGGGTGCCCCCTGCCCCCGTATATAATGGAGGGGAGGGGAGGGCGCGATCGGCCCCAAAGGGGTGCGCCAGGAGGAGTCCTACTCCCACCGGGAGTAGGACTCCTCTCCCTTGCCTTGTAGGAGAAGGAAGGAGAGAGGAGGAAAGGAAAAAGGGGGGTGCCGCCCCCCTTCCTTGTCCTATTCGGACTAGGGGGGGAGGGGGCGCGCGGCCTGCCCTGGCCGCCCCTCCTCTTTTCCCTTAAGGCCCATATGGGCCCATTAACCCCCCCCGGGGGGGGGGGTTCCGTGTAACGCCCTCGATGCGGCTATATCTCCCGCGTGTCGAAGCACGACTTAGAGGCATAACCGCATTGAAAGCAATGTCGCAAGTGAGGTAATCTTCACACAACCCATGTAATACATAAGGAAAAGAGATACATAGTTGGCTTACAATCGCCACTTCACACAATACATGAGTAAAGCATTACATCATACAGATACAACCAAGGTCCAACAACGGAACCAAAATAAAAGAAGACTACCCCAAATGCTACACAGATCCCTGATCGACCCCAACTGGGCTCCACTACTGATCAACTGAAATGAAACTACACAATGAACAAGATCTTCATCGAGCTCCTCCTTGAGCTCGGGTGCGGCACCTGCACAATTTCATCGGCACCTGCAAACTGGTTTTGGAAGTATCTGTGAGTCAAGGGGACTCAGCAATCTCACACCCGTGAGATCAAGACTATTTAAGCTTAAAGGTAGGACAGGGTAGTGAGGTGGAGCTGCAGCAAGCGACTAGCATATCTGGTGTCTAACATACGCAAATGAGAGCGAGAAGAGAAGGCAAAAGCATGGTCGAACAACTATGATCAAGATGTGATCCTGAAACTACTTACGTCAAGCATAACTCCAACACCGTGTTCACTTCCCGGACTCTGCCGAGAAGAGACCATCACGGTTACACACGCGGTTGGTGTATTTTAATTAAGATCAACTTCGGGTTTTCTACAACCGGACATTAACAAATTCCCATCTGCCACATAACCGCGGGCACGGCTTTCGAAAGTTCAAACCCTGCAGGGGTGTCCCAACTTAGCCCATGATAATCTCTCGCGATCAACGAAGGATATTCCTTCTCCCCGGGAAGACCCGATCAGTCTCGGAATCCCGGCTACAAGACATTTCGACAGTAATAAAACAAGACCAGCAAAGCCGCCCGGATGTGCCGACAAATCCCGATAGGAGCTGCACATATCTCGTTTTCAGGGCACACCGGATGAGCCAGACGTTGGGTTGGCATAGACCCTGATTGCCCAGGGGGCGCCGGACATCGCTCGGTTTGGACCAGCACTCGAAGGAGAACTGGCCCGGGGGGCTAAAATAAAGATGACCCTCGGGCTCCGGAAACCCAAGGGAAATAAAAGGGCATAGGTGAGGCAAATGGTAAAACCAATGTTGGGCCTTGCTGGAGGAGTCTTATTCAAAGCGAACTGTCTAGGGGGTCCCATAAATCACCCGACCGCGTTAGGGACGCAAAATCCGGGAACATAATACCGATATGACGGAAACTAGGGCGACCTTCCACCAGGCATAAGGCCGAGCCTTCCACCCTTTACCAAGTATATAGATGCATTAATTAAATAAGATATATTGTGATATCCCAACAAGTAATCATGTTCCAACAAGGAACAACATCTCCATGTTCCAACACGGAACAAACTTCATCTTCACCTGCAACTAACAACGCTATAAGAGGGGCTGAGCAAAGCGGTAACATAGCCAAACAACGGTTTGCTAGGACAAGGTGGGTTAGAGGCTTGGTTTGACAATATGGGAGGCATGATAAGCAAGTGGTAGGTATCCAGCATAGGCATAGCAAAAGAGCGAGCAACTAGCAAGCAAAGATAGAAGTGATTTCGAGGGTAGGGTCATCTTGCCTGCAAGGTTCTCAGGGTTGTCGAAGGCTTGATCCTCGTAAGTGTTCTCAACAGGTTCCTCGTTCACGTACTCATCTCCCGGATCTACCCAAGGCAAGAACACGAGCAAAGGGGACAAACATCAACCACGATGCAATGCGCAAGCAACATGATGCAAAACATGGCATGATATGCGAGATGTGGTATGCGATGCATATGCATGCTCCGGAAGGAAAAGATGAACAAGGCATAATCTTGGCAAACCAAGTATGCCAATGGAAAGGTGAGGTGATTTCGGTTGAAATCGATATAAAGATCACCGGAATCGGATGCACGGTTTGCAAATGACAAGCAAAACAAGAATGACAAGATTCTGCCATTAACAGCATGATGCTACTTAGCAAGCAACAAGAAATTAAGCTACTGCACCCAAACATATCAGCAAAGCATAAGGCACTGAACTACTCAAGATGCTCGACAAAAGATGAACACTGAGCTACGGCTAAATCACACCATAACAGGTTCACACAAACATGGCAAAAGTGCAAAACATATCAGCCTCACAGACTTGGTGAAAATACTATCATGCCAGAAATTAACATCAAGATGACATGTTTAAAGCAAGCAAACAACTTGCTACAGGATCAGGACATAGCAAAATATGGCACAGAATGAATCTACTCAAAGCACTTAACAAAAGTCCCTTACTGACCATAAGCCAAAAAGGACCAGAAAAATATAATAACACCCATGTCAATTAAGCAAGTTTCGTTACAGATTTCAGACTTAGCAGAAAGCTGGACATGTCAAAAACAGATAGCAAGTAGGCATGTTTACGAGCTCGATGCACTCACTACAAAGCATTTCATGATAAACTAAGCATACACGCGACAAGAAGACATGGCATAGAAGCTAGAAATGGCAAGAATAACATCATAGCATGTAAGGATCAACTACAACAACCTTGGCAAAATTGAATAACATGTAAACAATCTGCGATGAACATTTTATAGCAAAAGTAGAGCTTGATTGACTCAAGCTATGGTACTCTATAATTACTAAAAAATGCATGGATGGATAGAGCAAATCCATATGTTCAAAACACTCTTACTGATCATGCTCAAAAGAGGCATAAATCTCTCTGAAACAACATGAATACATGGCATAAAAATAACAGCAGGGAATAACTTGGTGAAAATACATGGCATAAAAATAACTCAGCAACAATATGATCTCTAGTTTGCATGCTTGTACTAGTCACTACAAAGATCACAAAAATACATGGCATACACCCCTGTAAAGATGGCATGGCATATTACAAAACACATGTAGGACTGAACTTCATACGATGCACACATCAATCATGGCAAAAATGACAAAAGTGCATCTACTGAAACAGATCTGAAACTAACATCACATAGCCCTATTCTAACAGCATTTCGGGCATCAAGATGATCTCAAATGAAAATGATGCAATGAGATGAAATGATGTACTCATCGAGACGAACAATTTGATGTATTACACGCACGAAACGGGGCAGTATGCAGCAAGTTATGATATGATGAACATGACATAAAAATGTTACAGAACTGGGGACTTAGGCAAAATCAGGGTCAACCTCGAGTTTACACGCTTCCCGATGCACGACCGGATCTTGCCGGAGAGACGCCGGAGAGGAGGGAGAAGGCTGGGCACGGGCGGATCCGGGCCGGATCTCGCCGGATCCGGCCAGAAACGACTCCGGCGAGGCACGGGGAGGCGCGGGCGAGCTCCGGCGGCGGAGGAGCTCCTGGGCGGCGGGGATACGCCCGCGGGCGGCGCGCCCGGAGCGAGGCGGCGACGGGCGGCGGGGTCGCCGGCATCGGCGGGTGGGCGGCGGAGGCGGCGCCAGCGTGGAGGCGCGGGCGGCGGCGCGGTCAACGGGCTCGCGCGGGCGGACGGCGGCGGGCAGGCGGCAGCGGCGGATCTGGCCGGGCGGGCCCGCCCCGGGCCGAGCCGGCCGGCGGCGGAGGAAGGAGAGAGAGGGTGAGGTGGCTGCGCGGGATTGGATGGCAGCGGCGGCGCTGGTGACGTGTCGGACTGCCATAGGCCGGAGCGACGTGGAGGGGAGCGGCGGACATGTCCGGCCGTTGGCGGACGCGTCTGGCGGCGCGAGGAGGAAGAAGACTAGGGTTTCATCTGCCCGAAATTTCGGGGAGAGACACATATTTATAGGTAGAAGGAGCTAGGAGACTCCAATTGAGGAGCGGTTTGCGGCCACGCGATCGTGATCGAACGACCGAGAATATGAAGGGGGTTAGGATGGGTTTTGGACCACTTTGGAGGGGTGTTGGGCTTTGCGGCTACCCGGTTAACCGTTGGAGTATCAAACGGACTCCAAATGGCACGAAACTTGACAGGCGGTCTACCGGTGCTATACCAAGGCCGCTTGGCAAACCTCGGTCCATTCCGAGAAAGTTTAATACCCGTTCACGGAAAAAGGCAAAAGGGGCGTCGGGGAACATAGGAGCGCCGGATTGCAAAATGGACAACAGGGAAAATGCTCGGATTCATAAGACGAACACGTATGCGAATGCGATGCACATGATGACATGACATGAAATGCATGACAAGGACAAAATGCAAAATGAAGCGAAACCCAACCACGAGGGAATATCATAACACCTAGCTGGAAATGGCAAGAGTTGGAGTTACAAATATGGCAAGTCACATCCGGGGTGTTACATTCCGGTAACCCCCCGGTACTCCAGTAAAATGCCGATTTCACTCGGAACCATTCCGATGTCCAAATATAGGCTTCCAATATATCGATCTTTATGTCTCGACCATTTCGAGACTCCTCGTCATGTCCGTGATCACATACGGGACTCCGAACTAACTTCGGTACATCAAAATGCATAAACTCATAATAACTGTCATCGTAACTTTAAGCGTGCGGACCCTACGGTTCGAGAACAATGTAGACATGACCGAGACATGTCTCCGGTCAATAACCAATAGCGGGACCTGGATGCCCATATTGGTTCCTACATATTCTACGAAGATCTTTATCGGTCAGACCGCATAACAACATACGTTGTTCCCTTTGTCATCGGTATGTTACTTGCCCGAGATTCGATCGTCGGTATCTCAATACCTAGTTCAATCTCGTTACCGGCAAGTCTCTTTACTCGTTCCGTAATACATCATCTCGCAACTAACTCATTAGTTGCAATGCTTGCAAGGCTTATGTGATGTGCATTACCGAGAGGGCCCAAAGATACCTCTCCGACAATCGGAGTGAAAAATCCTAATCTCGAAATACGCCAACCCAACATCTACCTTTGGAGACACCTGTAGAGCTCCTTTATAATCACCCAGTTACGTTGTGACGTTTGGTAGCACACAAAGTGTTCCTCCGGTAAACGGGAGTTGCATAATCTCATAGTCATAGGAACATGTATAAGTCATGAAGAAAGCAATAGCAACACACTAAACGATCGGGTGCTAAGCTAATGGAATGGGTCATGTCAATCACATCATTCTCCTAATGATGTGATCCCATTAATCAAATGACAACTCATGTCTATGGCTAGGAAACTTAACCATCTTTGATTAACGAGCTAGTTAAGTAGAGGCATACTAGTGACACTCTGTTTGTCTGTTTGTCTATGTATTCACACTCTGTTTGGCAGCCTCGGAGGCAGCACATGAAGCAATTTGGGTGAAGGAGTTCATCACCGACCTCGGAGTCATACCCAATGCGTCGGGGCCAATCAAACTCTTCTGTGACAACACTTGAGCTATTGCACTTGCCAAGGAGCCCAGGTTTCACAAGAAGACCAGGCACATCAAGCGTCGCTTCAACTCCATTCGTGAAAATGTTCAAGATGGAGACATAGATATTTGTAAAGTGCATATGGACCTGAATGTAGCAGATCCGTTGACAAAACCTCTCCCTAGAGCAAAACATGATCAACACCAGAATTCCATGGGTGTTCGATTCATCACAATATAACTAGATTATTGACTCTAGTGCAAGTGGGAGACTGTTGGAAATATGCCCTAGAGGCAATAATAAAAGCATTATTATTATATTTCCTTGTTCATGATAATTGTCTTTATTCATGCTATAATTGTGTTATCCGGAAATCGTAATACATGTGTGAATAATAGACACCAACATGTCCCTAGTAAGCCTCTAGTTGACTAGCTCGTTGATCAACAGATAGCCATGGTTTCCTGACTATGGACATTGGATGTCATTGATAACGAGATCACATCATTAGGAGAATGATGTGATGGACAAGACCCAATCGTAAACTTAGCACAAGATCGTATAGTTCGTTTGCTAGAGTTTTCCAATGTCAAGTATCCTTTCCTTAGACCATGAGATCGTGTAACTCCCGGATACCGTAGGAGTGCTTTGGGTATTCCAAACGTCACAACGTAACTGGGTGACTATAAAGGTATACTACGGGTATCTCCGAAAGTGTCTGTTGGGTTGACACGGATCGAGACTGGGATTTGTCACTCCGCATGACGGAGAGGTATCACCGGGCCCACTTGGTAATGCATCATCATAATGAGCTCAATGTGATCAAAGTGTTTGATCACGGGATCATGCATTACGGTACAAGTAAAGTGACTTGCCGGTAACGAGATTGAACGAGGTATTGGGATACCGACGATCGAATCTCGGGCTAGTAAAATACCGATTGACAAAGGGAATTGTATACGGGATTAATTGAATCCGCGACATCGTGGTTCATCCGATGAGATCATCGTGGAGCATGTAGGAGCCAACATGGGTATCCAGATCCCGCTGTTGGTTATTGCCCGAGAGCCGTCTCGGTCATGTCTGCCTGTCTCCCGAACCCGTAGGGTCTACACACTTAAGGTTCGGTGACGCTAGGGTTGTGAAGATATGTATATGCAGTAACCCGAATGTTGTTCGGAGTCCCGGATGAGATCCCGGACGTCACGAGGAGTTTCGGAATAGTCCGGAGGTAAAGAATTATATATAGGAAGTGCTGTTTCGGCCATCGGGACAAGTTTTGGGGTCATCGGTATTGTACCGGGACCACCAGAAGGGTCCCGGGGGTCCACCGGGTGGGGCCACCCATCCCGGAGGGCCCCATGGGCAAAAGTGGGGAGGGGAACCAGCCCATAGTGGGCTGGTGCACCCCCCTAGGCCCACCCCATGCGCCTAGGGTTGAAACCCTAGGGGTGGGGGGGCGCCCCACCTTGGCTTGGGGGCCACTCCAGCCTTGGCCGCCGCCCCCTAGGAGATCCAATCTCCTAGGGGGCTATATATATGAGGGGGGGAGGGGGCATGAGCACCTGAGTCCTGCGCCTCCCTTTCTCCATGCTACACCTCTTCCTCTCACAGTACACAGCGAAGCCCGTCTGCTGTGACGCCCTGCATCCACCACCATGCCGTCGTGCTGCTGGATCTTCATCAACCTCTCCTTCCCCTTGCTGGATCAAGAAGGAGGAGACGTTACGCTGACCGTACGTGTGTTGAACGCGGAGGTGCCGTCCGTTCGGTGCTAGGATCTCCGGTGATTTGGATCACGTCGTGTACGACTACTTCATCCCCGTTCTCTGAACGCTTCCGCTCGCGATCTACAAAGGTATGTAGATGCATCCGATCACTCGTTGCTATATGAACTCATAGATGGATCTTGGTGAAACCGTAGGAAATTTTTTGTTTTCTGCAACGTTCCCCAACAGTGGCATCATGAGCTAGGTCTATGCGTAGTTCTTCTTGCGCGAGTAGAACACAATTTGTTGTGGGCGTAGATTTGTCAACTTTCTTGCCGCTACTAGTCTTATCTTGCTTCAGTGGTATTGTGGGATGAAGCGGCCCGGACCAACCTTACACGTACGCTTACGTGAGACCGGTTCCACCGACTAACATGCACTAGTTGCATAAGGTGGCTGGCGGGTGTCTGTCTCTCCCACTTTAGTTGGAGCGGGTTCGATGAAAAGGGTCCTTATGAAGGGTAAATAGAAGTTGAAAAATCACGTTGTGGCTTTCACGTAGGTAAGAATACGTTCTTGCTAGAACCCTAATTCAGCCACGTAAAACTTGCAACAACAATTAGAGGACGTCTAACTTGTTTTTGCAGCAAGTGCTTTGTGATATGATATGGCCAAAGTTGTGATGAATGATGAATGATCTATATGTGATGTATGAGATGTTCATGCTATTGTAATAGGAATCACGACTTGCATGTCGATGAGTATGACAACCGGCAGGAGCCATAGGAGTTGTCTTTATTTTTGTATGACCTGCGTGTCATTGAGAAACGCCATGTAAATTACTTTACTTTATTGCTAAATGCGTTAGACATAGTAGTAGAAGTAATAGTTGGCGAGCAACTTCATGGAGACACGATGATGGAGATCATGATGATGGAGATCATGGTGTCAAGCCGGTGACAAATATGATCATGGAGCCCCAAGATGGAGATCAAAGGAGCTATGTGATATTGGCCATATCATGTCACGTTTATTATTTGATTGCATGTGATGTTTATCATGTTTTGCATATTGTTTACTTAGAATGACGGTAGTAAATAAGATGATCCCTCATAATAATTTCAAGAAGTGTTCCCCCTAACTGTGCACCGTTGCGACAGTTCGTTGTTTCGAAGCACCACGTGATGATCGGGTGTGATAGATTCTAACGTTCACATACAACGGGTGTAAGACAGATTTACACATGCAAACACTTAGGTTGACTTGACGAGCCTAGCATGTACAGACATGGCCTCGGAACACAGAAGACCGAAAGGTCGAGCATGAGTCGTATAGAAGATACGATCAACATGAAGATTTTCACTGATGTTGACTAGTCCGTCTCACGTGATGATCGGACACGGCCTAGTTGACTCGGATCATGTTATACTTAGATGACTAGAAGAGGGATGTCCATCTAACTGGGAGTTCATTAATAATTTGATTAGATGAACTTAATTATCATGAACTTAGTCTAAAATATTTACAATATGTCTTGTAGATCAAATGGCCAACGTAGTCCTCAACTTCAACGCGTTCGTAGAGAAAACCAAGCTGAAAGACGATGGCAGCAACTATACGGACTGGGTCCGGAACCTGAGGATCATCCTCATAGCTGCCAAGAAAGATTATGTCCTACGAGCACCGCTGGGTGACGCACCTGTTCTCCCTGCAGAACAAGACGTTATGAACGCTTGGCAGGCACGTACCGATGACTACTCCCTCGTTTAGTGCGGCATGCTTTACAGCTTAGAGCCGGGGCTCCAAAAGCGTTTTGAGAGACACGGAGCATATGAGATGTTCGAAAAGCTGAAAATGGTTTTCCAAGCTCATGCCCGGGTCGAGAGATATGAAGTCTCCGACAAATTCTTCAGCTTTAAGATGGAGGAAAATAGTTCTGTCAGTGAGCACATACTCACTATGTCAGGGTTACATAACCGCTTGACTCAGCTGGGAGTTAATCTCCCGGACGACGCGGTCATTGACAGAATCCTCCAGTCGCTTCCACCAAGCTACAAGAGCTTTGTGATGAACTTCAATATGCAGGGGATGGAAAAGACCATTCCTGAAGTATTTGCTATGCTGAAATCAGCAGAGGTAGAAAGAAGGAACATCAAGTGTTGATGGTGAATAAAACCACTAAGTTCAAGAAGGGCAAGGGTAAAAAGAACTTCAAGAAGGACGGCAAGGAAGTTGCCACGCCCGGCAAGCAAGCTGCCGGGAAGAAGCCAAAGAATGGACCCAAGCCCGAGACTGAGTGTTTTTATTGCAAGGGAAGTGGTCACTGGAAGCGAAACTGCCCCAAATACTTAGCGGACAAGAAGGCAGGCAAAACAAAAGGTATATGTGATATACATGTAATTGATGTGTACATTACCAGTACTCGTAGTAGCTCTTGGGTATTTGATACCGGTGCAGTTGCTCACATTTGTAACTCAAAGCAGGAGCTGCGGAATAAACGGAGACTGGCGAAGGACGAGGTGACGATGCGCGTCGGGAATGGTTCCAAGGTAGATGTGATCGCCGTCGGCATGCTACCTCTACATTTACCTACGGGATTAGTTTTAAACCTCAATAATTGTTATTTAGTGCCAAGTTTGAGCATGAACATTGTGTCTGGATCTCGTTTAATTCGAGATGGCTACTCATTTAAATCCGAGAATAATGGTTGTTCTATTTATATGAGTGATATGTTTTATGGTCATGCTCCGATGGTTAATGGTTTATTCTTGATGAATCTCGTACGTGATGAAACACATATTCATAGTGTGAATACCAAAAGATTTAAAGTTGATAACAATAGTCCCACATATTTGTGGCACTGCCGCCTTGGTCACTTAGGTGTCAAACGCATGAAGAAGCTCCATGCAGATGGACTTTTAGAGTCTCTTGATTATGAATCATTTGACACGTGCGAACCATGCCTCATGGGTAAAATGACCAAGACTCCGTTCTCAGGAACAATGGAGCGAGCAACCAACTTATTGGAAATCATACATACCGATGTGTGCGGTCCAATGAGTGTTGAGGCTCGCGGTGGCTATCGTTATGTTCTCACCCTCACTGATGACTTGAGTAGATATGGGTATATCTGCTTAATGAAACACAAGTCTGAGACCTTTGAAAAGTTCAAGGAATTTCAGAGTGAGGTTGAAAATCAACGTGATAGGAAGATCAAGTTTCTACGATCAGATCGTGGAGGAGAATACTTGAGTCATGAATTTGGCACACACTTAAGAAAATGTGGAATAGTTTCACAACTCACGCCGCCTGGAACACCTCAGCGTAATGGTGTGTCCAAACATCGTAATCGCACTCTATTAGATATGGTGCGATCTATGATGTCTCTTACCGATTTACCGCTATCTTTTTGGGGCTATGCTTTAGAGACTGCCGCATTCACTTTAAATAGGGCTCCGTCGAAATCCGTTGAGACGACACCGTATGAATTATGGTTTGGGAATAAACCTAAGTTGTCGTTTCTAAAAGTTTGGGGATGCGATGCTTATGTCAAGAAACTTCAACCTGAAAAGCTCGAACCCAAGTCGGAAAAATGCGTCTTCATAGGATACCCTAAAGAAACTATTGGGTATACCCTCTACCTCAGATGCGAAGGCAAGATCTCTGTTGCCAAGAATGGATCCTTTCTAGAGAAGGAGTTTCTCTCGAAAGAAGTAAGTGGGAGGAAAGTAGAACTTGATGAAGTGTTACCTCTTGAACCGGAAAATGGCGCAACTCAAGAAAACGTTTCTGAGGTGCCTGCACCGACTAGAGAGGAAATTAATGATGATGATCAAGATACTTCTGATCAAGCTCCTACTGAAATTCGTAGGTCCACAAGGACACGTTCCGCACCAGAGTGGTACGGCAACCCTGTCTTGGAAATCATGTTGTTAGACAAGGGTGAACCTTCGAACTATGAAGAAGCAATGGCAGGCCCGGATTTCGACAAATGGCTGGAAGCCATGAAATCCGAGATAGGATCCATGTATGAAAACGAAGTATGGACTTTGACTGACTTGCCCGTTGAGCGGCGAGCCATAGAAAATAAATGGATCTTTAAGAAGAAGAAAGACGCGGATGGTAATGTGACCATCTATAAAGCTCGACTTGTCGCTAAGGGTTATCGACAAGTTCAAGGGGTTGACTACGATGAGACTTTCTCATCGGTTGCGAAGCTGAAGTCCGTCTGAATCATGTTAGCAATTGCCGCATTCTACGATTATGAAATATGGCAAATGGACGTCAAAACGGCATTCCTTAATGGTTTCCTTAAGGAAGAATTGTATATGATGCAGCCGGAAGGTTTTGTCGATCCTAAGAATGCTGACAAGGTGTGCAAGCTCCAACGCTCGATTTATGGGCTGGTGCAAGCATCTCGGAGTTGGAACATTCGCTTTGATGAGATGATCAAAGCGTTTGGGTTTACAGAGACTTATGGAGAAGCCTGCGTTTACAAGAAAGTGAGTGGGAGCTCTGTAGCATTTCTCATATTATATGTAGGTGACATACTTTTGATGGGAAATGATATAGAACTCTTGGACAGCATTAAGGCCTACTTGAATAAGAGTTTTTCAATGAAGGACCTTGGAGAAGCTGCTTATATATTAGGCATCAAGATCTATAGAGATAGATCAAGACGCCTCATAGGTCTTTCACAAAGCACATACCTTGATAAGATATTGAAGAAGTTCAATATGGATCAATCTAAGAAGGGGTTCTTACCTGTGTTACAAGGTGTGAAATTGAGCTCAGCTCAATGTCCGACCACGGCAGAAGATATAGAAGAGATGAGTGTCATCCCCTATGCCTCAGCCATAGGTTCTATTATGTATGCCATGCTGTGTACCAGACCTGATGTAAACCTTGCCGTGAGTTTGGTAGGAAGGTACCAAAGTAATCCCGGCAAGGAACACTAGACAGCGGTCAAGAATATCCTGAAGTACCTGAAAAGGACTCAGGAAATGTTTCTCGTTTATGGAGGTGACGAAGAGCTCGTCGTAAAGGGTTACGTCGACGCTAGCTTCGACACAGATCTGGATGACTCTAAGTCACAAACCGGATACGTGTATATTTTGAATGGTGGGGCAGTAAGCTGGTGTAGTTGCAAGCAGAGCGTCGTGGCGGTATCTACATGTGAAGCGGAGTACATGGCAGCCTCGGAGGCAGCACGTGAAGCAATTTGGGTGAAGGAGTTCATCACCGACCTCGGAGTCATACCCAATGCGTCGGGGCCAATCAAACTCTTCTGTGACAACACTGGAGCTATTGCACTTGCCAAGGAGCCCAGGTTTCACAAGAAGACCAGGCACATCAAGCGTCGCTTCAACTCCATTCGTGAAAATGTTCAAGATGGAGACATAGATATTTGTAAAGTGCATATGGACCTGAATGTAGCAGATCCGTTGACAAAACCTCTCCCTAGAGCAAAACATGATCAACACCAGAATTCCATGGGTGTTCGATTCATCACAATATAACTAGATTATTGACTCTAGTGCAAGTGGGAGACTGTTGGAAATATGCCCTAGAGGCAATAATAAAAGCATTATTATTATATTTCCTTGTTCATGATAATTGTCTTTATTCATGCTATAATTGTGTTATCCGGAAATCGTAATACATGTGTGAATAATAGACACCAACATGTCCCTAGTAAGCCTCTAGTTGACTAGCTCGTTGATCAACAGATAGCCATGGTTTCCTGACTATGGACATTGGATGTCATTGATAACGAGATCACATCATTAGGAGAATGATGTGATGGACAAGACCCAATCGTAAACATAGCACAAGATCGTATAGTTCGTTTGCTAGAGTTTTCCAATGTCAAGTATCCTTTCCTTAGACCATGAGATCGTGTAACTCCCGGATACCGTAGGAGTTCTTTGGGTATACCAAACGTCACAACGTAACTGGGTGACTATAAAGGTATACTACGGGTATCTCCGAAAGTGTCTGTTGGGTTGACACGGATCGAGACTGGGATTTGTCACTCCGCATGACGGAGAGGTATCACCGGGCCCACTTGGTAATGCATCATCATAATGAGCTCAATGTGATCAAAGTGTTTGATCACGGGATCATGCATTACGGTACAAGTAAAGTGACTTGCCGGTAACGAGATTGAACGAGGTATTGGGATACCGATGATCGAATCTCGGGCAAGTAAAATACCGATTGACAAAGGGAATTGTATACGGGATTAATTGAATCCGCGACATCGTGGTTCATCCGATGAGATCATCGTGGAGCATGTAGGAGCCAACATGGGTATCCAGATCCCGCTGTTGGTTATTGCCCGAGAGCCGTCTCGGTCATGTCTGCCTGTCTCCCGAACCCGTAGGGTCTACACACTTAAGGTTCGGTGACGCTAGGGTTGTGAAGATATGTATATGCAGTAACCCGAATGTTGTTCGGAGTCCCGGATGAGATCCCGGACGTCACGAGGAGTTTCGGAATAGTCCGGAGGTAAAGAATTATATATAGGAAGTGCTGTTTCGGCCATCGGGACAAGTTTTGGGGTCATCGGTATTGTACCGGGACCACCAGAAGGGTCCCGGGGGTCCACCGGGTGGGGCCACCCATCCCGGAGGGCCCCATGGGCAAAAGTGGGGAGGGGAACCAGCCCATAGTGGGCTGGTGCACCCCCCTAGGCCCACCCCATGCGCCTAGGGTTGAAACCCTAGGGGTGGGGGGCGCCCCACCTTGGCTTGGGGGCCACTCCAGCCTTGGCCGCCGCCCCCTAGGAGATCCAATCTCCTAGGGGGCTATATATATGAGGGGGGGGGAGGGGGCATGAGCACCTGAGTCCTGCGCCTCCCTTTCTCCATGCTACACCTCTTCCTCTCACAGTACACAGCGAAGCCCGTCTGCTGTGACGCCCTGCATCCACCACCATGCCATCGTGCTGCTGGATCTTCATCAACCTCTCCTTCCCCTTGCTGGATCAAGAAGGAGGAGACGTTACGCTGACCGTACGTGTGTTGAACGCGGAGGTGCCGTCCGTTCGGTGCTAGGATCTCCGGTGATTTGGATCACGTCGTGTACGACTACTTCATCCCCGTTCTCTGAACGCTTCCGCTCGCGATCTACAAAGGTATGTAGATGCATCCGATCACTCGTTGCTATATGAACTCATAGATGGATCTTGGTGAAACCGTAGGAAATTTTTTGTTTTCTGCAACGTTCCCCAACAGTGGCATCATGAGCTAGGTCTATGCGTAGTTCTTCTTGCGCGAGTAGAACACAATTTGTTGTGGGCGTAGATTTGTCAACTTTCTTGCCGCTACTAGTCTTATCTTGCTTCAGTGGTATTGTGGGATGAAGCGGCCCGGACCAACCTTACACGTACGCTTACGTGAGACCGGTTCCACCGACTAACATGCACTAGTTGCATAAGGTGGCTGGCGGGTGTCTGTCTCTCCCACTTTAGTTGGAGCGGATTCGATGAAAAGGGTCCTTATGAAGGGTAAATAGAAGTTGAAAAATCACGTTGTGGCTTTCACGTAGGTAAGAATACGTTCTTGCTAGAACCCTAATTCAGCCACGTAAAACTTGCAACAACAATTAGAGGACGTCTAACTTGTTTTTGCAGCAAGTGCTTTGTGATATGATATGGCCAAAGTTGTGATGAATGATGAATGATCTATATGTGATGTATGAGATGTTCATGCTATTGTAATAGGAATCACGACTTGCATGTCGATGAGTATGACAACCGGCAGGAGCCATAGGAGTTGTCTTTATTTTTGTATGACCTGCGTGTCATTGAGAAACGCCATGTAAATTACTTTACTTTATTGCTAAATGCGTTAGACATAGTAGTAGAAGTAATAGTTGGCGAGCAACTTCATGGAGACACGATGATGGAGATCATGATGATGGAGATCATGGTGTCAAGCCGGTGACAAAGATGATCATGGAGCCCCAAGATGGAGATCAAAGGAGCTATGTGATATTGGCCATATCATGTCACGTTTATTATTTGATTGCATGTGATGTTTATCATGTTTTGCATATTGTTTACTTAGAATGACGGTAGTAAATAAGATGATCCCTCATAATAATTTCAAGAAGTGTTCCCCCTAACTGTGCACCGTTGCGACAGTTCGTTGTTTCGAAGCACCACGTGATGATCGGGTGTGATAGATTCTAACGTTCACATACAACGGGTGTAAGACAGATTTACACATGCAAACACTTAGGTTGACTTGACGAGCCTAGCATGTACAGACATGGCCTCGGAACACAGAAGACCGAAAGGTCGAGCATGAGTCGTATAGAAGATACGATCAACATGAAGATTTTCACCGATGTTGACTAGTCCGTCTCACGTGATGATCGGACACGGCCTAGTTGACTCGGATCATGTTATACTTAGATGACTAGAAGAGGGATGTCCATCTAACTGGGAGTTCATTAATAATTTGATTAGATGAACTTAATTATCATGAACTTAGTCTAAAATATTTACAATATGTCTTGTAGATCAAATGGCCAACGTAGTCCTCAACTTCAACGCGTTCGTAGAGAAAACCAAGCTGAAAGACGATGGCAGCAACTATACGGACTGGGTCCGGAACCTGAGGATCATCCTCATAGCTGCCAAGAAAGATTATGTCCTACGAGCACCGCTGGGTGACGCACCAGTTCTCCCTGCAGAACAAGACGTTATGAACGCTTGGCAGGCACGTACCGATGACTACTCCCTCGTTTAGTGCGGCATGCTTTACAGCTTAGAGCCGGGGCTCCAAAAGCGTTTTGAGAGACACGGAGCATATGAGATGTTCGAAAGCTGAAAATGGTTTTCCAAGCTCATGCCCGGGTCGAGAGATATGAAGTCTCCGACAAATTCTTCAGCTGTAAGATGGAGGAAAATAGTTCTGTCAGTGAGCACATACTCACTATGTCAGGGTTACATAACCGCTTGACTCAGCTGGGAGTTAATCTCCCGGACGACGCGGTCATTGACAGAATCCTCCATTCGCTTCCACCAAGCTACAAGAGCTTTGTGATGAACTTCAATATGCAGGGGATGGAAAAGACCATTCCTGAAGTATTTGCTATGCTGAAATCAGCAGAGGTAGAAAGAAGGAACATCAAGTGTTGATGGTGAATAAAACCACTAAGTTCAAGAAGGGCAAGGGTAAAAAGAACTTCAAGAAGGACGGCAAGGAAGTTGCCACGCCCGGCAAGCAAGCTGCCGGGAAGAAGCCAAAGAATGGACCCAAGCCCGAGACTGAGTGTTTTTATTGCAAGGGAAGTGGTCACTGGAAGCGAAACTGCCCCAAATACTTAGCGGACAAGAAGGCAGGCAAAACAAAAGGTATATGTGATATACATGTAATTGATGTGTACCTTACCAGTACTCGTAGTAGCTCTTGGGTATTTGATACCGGTGCAGTTGCTCACATTTGTAACTCAAAGCAGGAGCTGCGGAATAAACGGAGACTGGCGAAGGACGAGGTGACGATGCGCGTCGGGAATGGTTCCAAGGTAGATGTGATCGCCGTCGGCATGCTACCTCTACATTTACCTACGGGATTAGTTTTAAACCTCAATAATTGTTATTTAGTGCCAAGTTTGAGCATGAACATTGTGTCTGGATCTCGTTTAATTCGAGATGGCTACTCATTTAAATCCGAGAATAATGGTTGTTCTATTTATATGAGTGATATGTTTTATGGTCATGCTCCGATGGTTAATGGTTTATTCTTGATGAATCTCGTACGTGATGAAACACATATTCATAGTGTGAATACCAAAAGAGTTAAAGTTGATAACAATAGTCCCACATATTTGTGGCACTGCCGCCTTGGTCACTTAGGTGTCAAACGCATGAAGAAGCTCCATGCAGATGGACTTTTAGAGTCTCTTGATTATGAATCATTTGACACGTGCGAACCATGCCTCATGGGTAAAATGACCAAGACTCCGTTCTCAGGAACAATGGAGCGAGCAACCAACTTATTGGAAATCATACATACCGATGTGTGCGGTCCAATGAGTGTTGAGGCTCGCGGTGGCTATCGTTATGTTCTCACCCTCACTGATGACTTGAGTAGATATGGGTATATCTGCTTAATGAAACACAAGTCTGAGACCTTTGAAAAGTTCAAGGAATTTCAGAGTGAGGTTGAAAATCAACGTGATAGAAAGATCAAGTTTCTACGATCAGATCGTGGAGGAGAATACTTGAGTCATGAATTTGGCACACACTTAAGAAAATGTGGAATAGTTTCACAACTCACGCCGCCTGGAACACCTCAGCGTAATGGTGTGTCCAAACATCGTAATCGCACTCTATTAGATATGGTGCGATCTATGATGTCTCTTACCGATTTACCGCTATCTTTTTGGGGCTATGCTTTAGAGACTGCCGCATTCACTTTAAATAGGGCTCCGTCGAAATCCGTTGAGACGACACCGTATGAATTATGGTTTGGGAAGAAACCTAAGTTGTCGTTTCTAAAAGTTTGGGGATGCGATGCTTATGTCAAGAAACTTCAACCTGAAAAGCTCGAACCCAAGTCGGAAAAATGCGTCTTCATAGGATACCCTAAAGAAACTATTGGGTATACCCTCTACCTCAGATGCGAAGGCAAGATCTTTGTTGCCAAGAATGGATCCTTTCTAGAGAAGGAGTTTCTCTCGAAAGAAGTAAGTGGGAGGAAAGTAGAACTTGATGAAGTGTTACCTCTTGAACCGGAAAATGGCGCAACTCAAGAAAACGTTTCTGAGGTGCCTGCACCGACTAGAGAGGAAATTAATGATGATGATCAAGATACTTCTGATCAAGCTCCTACTGAAATTCGTAGGTCCACAAGGACACGTTTCTCAGATGCGAAGGCAAGATCTTTGTTGCCAAGAAAGTGAGTGGGAGCTCTGTAGCATTTCTCATATTATATGTAGGTGACATACTTTTGATGGGAAATGATATAGAACTCTTGGACAGCATTAAGGCCTACTTGAATAAGAGTTTTTCAATGAAGGACCTTGGAGAAGCTGCTTATATATTAGGCATCAAGATCTATAGAGATAGATCAAGACGCCTCATAGGTCTTTCACAAAGCACATACCTTGATAAGATATTGAAGAAGTTCAATATGGATCAATCTAAGAAGGGGTTCTTACCTGTGTTACAAGGTGTGAAATTGAGCTCAGCTCAATGTCCGACCACGGCAGAAGATATAGAAGAGATGAGTGTCATCCCCTATGCCTCAGCCATAGGTTCTATTATGTATGCCATGCTGTGTACCAGACCTGATGTAAACCTTGCCGTGAGTTTGGTAGGAAGGTACCAAAGTAATCCCGGCAAGGAACACTAGACAGCGGTCAAGAATATCCTGAAGTACCTGAAAAGGACTAAGGAAATGTTTCTCGTTTATGGAGGTGACGAAGAGCTCGTCGTAAAGGGTTACGTCGACGCTAGCTTCGACACAGATCTGGATGACTCTAAGTCACAAACCGGATACGTGTATATTTTGAATGGTGGGGCAGTAAGCTGGTGTAGTTGCAAGCAGAGCGTCGTGGCAGTATCTACATGTGAAGCGGAGTACATGGCAGCCTCGGAGGCAGCACGTGAAGCAATTTGGGTGAAGGAGTTCATCACCGACCTCGGAGTCATACCCAATGCGTCGGGGCCAATCAAACTCTTCTGTGACAACACTGGAGCTATTGCACTTGCCAAGGAGCCCAAGTTTCACAAGAAGACCAGGCACATCAAGCGTCGCTTCAACTCCATTCGTGAAAATGTTCAAGATGGAGACATAGATATTTGTAAAGTGCATACGGACCTGAATGTAGCAGATCCGTTGACAAAACCTCTCCCTAGAGCAAAACATGATCAACACCAGAATTCCATGGGTGTTCGATTCATCACAATATAACTAGATTATTGACTCTAGTGCAAGTGGGAGACTGTTGGAAATATGCCCTAGAGGCAATAATAAAAGCATTATTATTATATTTCCTTGTTCATGATAATTGTCTTTATTCATGCTATAATTGTGTTATCCGGAAATCGTAATACATGTGTGAATAATAGACACCAACATGTCCCTAGTAAGCCTCTAGTTGACTAGCTCGTTGATCAACAGATAGTCATGGTTTCCTGACTATGGACATTGGATGTCATTGATAACGAGATCACATCATTAGGAGAATGATGTGATGGACAAGACCCAATCCTAAACATATCACAAGATTGTATAGTTCGTTTGCTAGAGTTTTCCAATGTCAAGTATCCTTTCCTTAGACCATGAGATCATGTAACTCCCGGATACCGTAGGAGTGCTTTTGGTATTCCAAACGTCACAACGTAACTGGGTGACTATAAAGGTATACTATGGGTATCCCCGAAAGTGTCTGTTGGGTTGACACGGATCGAGACTGGGATTTGTCACTCCGCATGACGGAGAGGTATCACCGGGCCCACTCGGTAATGCATCATCATAATGAGCTCAATGTGATCAAAGTGTTTGATCACGGGATCATGCATTACAGTACGAGTAAAGTGACTTGCCGGTAACGAGATTGAACGAGGTATTGGGATACCGATGATCGAATCTCGGGCAAGTAAAATACCGATTGACAAAGGGAATTGTATACGGGATTAATTGAATCCGTGACATCGTGGTTCATCCGATGAGATCATCGTGGAGCATGTAGGAGCCAACATGGGTATCCAGATCCCGCTGTTGGTTATTGCCCGAGAGCCGTCTCGGTCATGTCTGCCTGTCTCCCGAACCCGTAGGGTCTACACACTTAAGGTTCGGTGACGCTAGGGTTGTGAAGATATGTATATGCAGTAACCCGAATGTTGTTCGGAGTCCCGGATGAGATCCCGGACGTCACGAAGAGTTTCGTAATAGTCCAGAGGTAAAGAATTATATATAGGAAGTGCTGTTTCGGCCATCAGGACAAGTTTCGGGGTCATCGGTATTGTACCGGGACCACCAGAAGGGTCCCGGGGGTCCACCGGGTGGGGCCACCCATCCCGGAGGGCCCCATGGGCCAAAGTGGGGAGGGGAACCAACCCATAGTGGGCTGGTGTGCCCCCTAGGCCCACCCCATGCGCCTAGGGTTAAAACCCTAGGGGTGGGGGGCGCCCCACCTTGGCTTGGGGGCCACTCCAGCCTTGGCCGCTGCCCCCCAGGAGATCCAATCTCCTAGGGCCGGCGCCCCCCCTAGGGGGCTATATATATGAGGGGGGGGGAGGGGGCAAGAGCACCTGAGTCCTGGCGCCTCCCTTTCTCCCTGCTACACCTCTTCCTCTCGCAGTACATGGCGAAGCCCTGCTGCTGTGACGCCCTGCATCCACCACCACGCCGTCGTGCTGCTGGATCTTCATCAACCTCTCCTTCCCCTTGCTGGATCAAGAAGGAGGAGACGTTACGCTGACCGTACGTGTGTTGAACGCGGAGGTGTCGTCCGTTCGGTGCTAGGATCTCCGGTGATTTGGATCACGTCGTGTACGACTACTTCATCCCCGTTCTCTGAACGATTCCGCTCGCGATCTACAAAGGTATGTAGATGCATCCGATCACTCGTTGCTAGATGAACTCATAGATGGATCTTGGTGAAACCGTGGGAATTTTTTTCTGCAACGTTCCCCAACACCAAAGTTGGTTGAAAAATCACATGTGTGTCCTTGGGTGAATTTCTAGGTCCCATGCAAGAGATGGGAATGAATTCAAACACCAGGGCTCTGTTGATTGCCGGTAAAACATTGAGATACCTGGTTTTTAAATTCTAGTAAATCCAAAACTCTTCTGAAATTCATGAAACTTGGCATGCTATCATGGAGCGGCATCAACATGCCGTGGTGAAAATTTTGTCTCATTTGGGGCAGGTTTGGGTATAAGCTTCTCACAAACTAGAGCTTCTCACAACGAGCATGATGGTTTCGATAGGGAATGTACCACCTTTGGGGACGGGACGATATCCGTTGCCTCTTATTGCTTACAAAAAATATCTACAACAAGAGTGTTGTGTTTAATCTTGAAATTTTTCGGGGTTCGTTTAGCCTTTTTTATACATTAACTGGGTTTTCTAGGCATTTTATGTGCATAATTAAAATTTGAACTACAAGCACATGCTCCAATGCACTAAATTTGGTTGAAAAATCACATGTGTGTCCTTGGGTGAATTTCTAGGTCCCATGCAAGAGATGGGAATGAAATTCAAACACCGGGGCACTGTTGATTGCCGGCAAAACGTTGAGATGCCTGGTTTTTAAATTCTAGTAAATCCAAAACACGCCTGAAATTCATGAAACTTGGCATGCTATCATGGAGCGGCATCAACATGCCGTGGTAAAAAAATCTTCCCATTTCGGGCTGGTTCGGGTATAAGCTTCTCACAAACAGAGCTTCTCACAACAAGCATGATGGTTTCGATAGGGAACATCCCACCTTTGGGGACGAAACAATATCCATTGCCTCTTATTGTTTTCAAAATTTTTCTCATGTCAACCTAGAACAACAGGAGTGTTGTGTCAATTTTTGGGATTTTTCAGGGTTCGTTTGGACATTTTTATGCATTAACTAAGTTTTCAATGCATTTATGTGTATAATTCAAATTTGAACTACATGCACATACTCTAGTGCATATAAATTGGTTGAAAAATCAAATCTGTAACCTTGGGTGCATACTTAGGTCCCATGCAAGAAATGGGAATGAATTTCAAACACCAGGGCACCGTTGATTGCCGGCAAAACATTGATATGCCTGGTTTTTAAATTCTAGTAAATCCAAAACTCAACTGAAATTCATGAAACTTGGCATGCTATCATGGAGCGGCATAAACATGTCATGGTAAAAAATTTGCCCCATTTAGGGCAGGTTTGGGTATATGCTTCTCACAAACTAGAGCTTCTCACAACAAGCCTGATGGTTTCGGTAGGGAACGTACGTCCCACCTTTGGGTACGAAATGATATCCATTGCCTCTTATTGTTGGGGAACATAGTAATTTCAAAAAATTCCTACGCACACGCAATATTATTTTGATGCATGGTAACAAGAGGGGAGAGTGTTGTCTACGTACCCTTGTAGACGAAAAGCGGAAGCGTTAACACAACGCGGTTGATGTAGTCGTACGTCTTCATGATTCGACCGATCAAGTACCGAACGCACGACACCTCCGAGTTCAACACACGTTCAACCCGATGACGTCCCTCGAAATCCGATCCAGCCGAGTGATGAGGGAGAGTTTCGTCAGCACAACGGCGTGGTGACGATGTTGATGTTCTACCGACGTAGGGCTTCGCCTAAGCACCGCTACAGTATTATCGAGGTGGACTATGGTGGAGGGGGGCACCGCACACGGCTAAGAGATCAAACAGATCAATTGTTGTGTCTATGGGGTGCCCCTTGCCCCCGTATATAAAGGAGCAAGGGGGAGGCGGCCGGCCTAGGAGGAGGGCGCGCCAAGGGGGGTGTCCTACTCCCACTGGGAGTAGGATTCCTCCGTTCCTTGTTGGAGTAGGAGAAGGGAAGGAAAAAGGAGAAGGAAGGAAGGGGGCGCCCCCCTAGTCTAATTCGGACCAGTCAAAGGGGAGGGGTGCGGCCACCCTTTGAGGCCTTTTTATCCTTTCCCGTATGGCCCATTAAGGCCTAATACGAATTCCCGTAACTCTCCGGTACCCTCGAAAATACTCGAATCACTCGGAACCTTTCCGATGTCCGAATATAGTCGTCCAATATATCAATCTTTACGTCTCGACCATTTCGAGACTCCTCATCATGTCCCCGATCTCATCGGGGACTCCAAACTACCTTTGGTACATCAAAACACATAAACTCATAATATAACTGTCATCGAAACTTTAAGCGTGCTGACCCTACGGGTTTGAGAACTATGTAGACATGACCGAGACACGTCTCCGGTCAATAACCAATAGCGGAACCTGGATGCTCATATTGGCTCCCACATATTCTACGAAGATCTTTATCGATCAGACCGCATAACAACATACGTTGTACCCTTTGTCATCGGTATGTTACTTGCCCGAGATTCGATCGTCGGTATCTCAATACCTAGTTCAATCTCGTTACCGGCAAGTCTCTTTACTCGTTCCGTAATACATCATCTCGCAACTAACTCATTAGTTGCAATGCTTGCAAGGCTTAAGTGATGTGCATTACCGAGAGGGCCCAGAGATACCTCTCCGACAATCGGAGTGACAAATCCTAATCTCGAAATACGCCAACCCAACAAGTACCTTCGGAGACACCTGTATAGCACCTTTATAATCACCTAGTTACGTTGTGACGTTTGGTAGCACACAAAGTGTTCCTCCGATAAACGGGAGTTGCATAATCTCATAGTCATATGAACATGTATAAGTCATGAAGAAAGCAATAGCAACATACTAAACGATCGAGTGCTAAGCTAACGGAATGGATCAAGTCAATCACATCATTCTCCTAATGATGTGATCCCGTTAATCAAATGACAACTCATGTCTATGGCTAGGAAACTTAACCATCTTTGATCAATCAGCTAGTCAAGTAGAGGCATACTAGTGACACTCTGTTTGTCTATGTATTCACACATGTATCATGTTTCCAGTTAATACAGTTCTAGCATGAATAATAACATTTATCATGAAATAAGGAAATAAATAATAACTTTATTATTGCCTCGAGGGCATATTTCCTTCACTTATTGCTTTCAAAAAAATTCTCATGTCAACATAGAACAACAGGAGTGTTGTGTCAATTTTTGCGATTTTTCGGGGTTCGTTTGGACATTTTTATGCATTAACTGAGTTTTCTAGGCATTTTATGTGCATAATTCAAATTTGAACTACATGCACATGCTCCAGTGCATATAAATTGGTTGAAAAATCACATGTGTGTCCTTGGGTGCATGCTTAGGTCACATGCAAGAGACGGGAATGAATTTCAAACACCAGGGCACTGTTGATTGCCGGCAAAATGTTGAGATACCTGGTTTTTTAATTCTGGTAAATACAAAACTCGTCTGAAATTCATGAAACTTGGCATGCTATCATGGAGTGGCATCAACATGTCGTGGTGAAAATTTTGTCCCATTTGGGACAGGTTTGGGTATAAGCTTCTCACAAATCAGAGCTTCTCACAACAAGCATGATGGTCTCGATAGGGAACATACCACCTTTGGGGATGGGACGATATCCGTTTCCTCTTATTGCTTACAAAAAATAGCTAGTGTCAACATTGAACAACAGGAGTGTTTTGTTTAATCTTGGAATTTTTCGGGGTTCGTTTGGCCTTTTTTTATACATTAACTGGGTTTTCTAGGCATTTTATGTGCATAATTCAAATTTGAACTACAAGCACATGCTCCGATGCACCAAAGTTGGTTGAAAAATCACATGTGTGTCCTTGGGTGAATTTCTAGGTCCCATGCAAGAGATGGGAATGGAATTCAAACACCACTGCATTGTTGACTGCCGGCAAAACGTTGAGATGCCTGGTTTTTAAATTCTAGTAAATCCAAAACTCGTCTGAAATTCATGAAACTTGGCATGCTATCATGGAGCGGCATCAACATGCCATGGTAAAAAATTTGTCCCATTTGGGGCAGGTTCGGGTATAAGCTTCTCACAAACCAGAGCTTGTCACAACAAGCATGATGGTTTCGATAGGGAACGTCCCACCTTTGGGGACGAAACGATATCCATTGCCTCTTATTGCGTTCAAAAATTTCTAGCGTCAACATAGAACAACAGGAGCGTTGTGTCAATTTTTGTGATTTTCCGGGGTTCGTTTGGACATTTTTATGCATTAACTGTGTTTTCTAGGCATTTTATGTGCATAATTCAAATTTGAACTACAAGCACATGCTCCAATGCACTAAAGTTGGTTGAAAAATCTAATCTGTGTCCTTGGATGAATTTCTAGGTCCCATGCAAGAGATGAAAATGAAATTCAAACACCAGGGCACTGTTGATTGCCGGCAAAACGTTGAGATGCCTGGTTTTTAAATTTTAGTAAATTCAAAACTCGCCTGAAATTCATGAAACTTGGCATGCTATCATGGAGCGGCATCAACATGCCATGGTGAAAAATTGTCCCATTCGGGGCAGGTTCGAGTATATGCTTCTCACAAACCAGAGCTTCTCACAACAAGCATGATGGTTTCGGTAGGGAACGTCCCACCTTTGGGGACGAAACGATATCCATTGCCTCTTATTGCTTTCAAAAAAATTCTCGTGTCAAGATAGAACAACATGAGTGTTGTGTTAATTTTTGGGATTTTTCAGGGTTCGTTTGGACATTTTTATGCATTAGCTGAGTTTTCAATGCATTTATGTGCATAATTCAAATTTGAACTACATGCACATGCTCCAGTGCATATAAATTGGTTGAAAAATCAAATATGTGTCCTTGGGTGCGTGCTTAGGTCCCATGCAAGAAATGAGAATGAATTTCAAACACCAGGGCGTCGTTGATTGCCATCAAAACATTGAGATGCCTGGTTTTAAATTCTAGTAAATGCAAAACTTGTCTGAAATTCATGAAACCTGGCATGGTATAATGGAATGGCACCCGACATGCTGTGGCATTTTTAGTGTCCATTTTGAGAGAAGGCGCACTCGAATAATGACAGCGAACAAAGACATTTAAAAAAAATAACTGCCACTTTAATATCTCAAACGTTTGTAGAATCCAAACCGTGTGCGTTCTATTAACCATTCACGCGACGCCACGTGTCTTGGTTTTAATGGCTGTAAGAGGTGACATGAGGACAGCTGCTTGACCTTGACTGAACGGGAGGCATGTGAGCGGTGCGCAGGCTGACCGAGAGGCGCGCAAGCTGTCCTCCAATGCGCAGGCTCACCGGGAAGCGCGTGAGCTATATGCTGCGTAGGCTCACTGGGAAGCGAGCCCTTTGACTTCCATGGCAACCCGCCTTCCTCTCCATTAATGGCGCCCGAGCCATTGTTTGATACGGGTGGCCTTACTGTTCGCCTCCCATTCCCCTCCCTCCCGCAGACCTCCACCAACGCCATGGCGCTGAACGATCATCTGCCACTAGTCTTCAAGTTTGGTGAAGTCGACTCCGAGCCGGAGGAGATAGAAAATAAGGAGGAATGGGGCCTCATGGACATGGCCCAGAACGAGCTAGCTGCGGCGGTTTCTGCCCCCGCTCCCGTCCCAGCTCCCATCCCCACGCCCGCGCCAGCGACCATCCCTGTAGCATTGATGGACTGGTCGCTAAGCACTATCGCAGAGCAGGAAGCCGCGGGCGTCAGCGAGGTCTCCGCGGACCCGCGCGAGCTCATGTACATGCCAGCGCCAACGCCCGTGCCCGTGCGCGCCCCTCCACCCACCGTGGCGCCGGCCCCCGTGCGTTTGGCTGCACTCGCCGCGCACGTGCCCATGCGCGCGCCCCCCTTAGCGGCATGGGACGCTGCCATCGACCGCTACCTCTCAGCGGTGCCAGTTGCCGTCCTCCCGTGCCCCGCCCGTCGATCACGCGATGACATGATGTTTGATTTACAAGTGAAGACCATTTTGTGCTGCCTTGAAGACTTCAACAACGGCGTCCCGGAGGACGACAACGACATTGACGGCGCGGCACGCCGCCTCCACCGCCGCGAGAAATAGTTTTCTTGGGGTTTAATACTGTATCTTGAATTCTCGATCATATGAATATAAATTCGCAGTGTGACTGAATGAAAGATATGGTTTGAAGGAACTTGCGTTTTTCTCTCTTAATGTACAGACTTATCAAACGATTTTCTTTTGAAAAACATCAATGGTTTTTAAATATAAAACACTCATCACAAACATTTTAGTTAGAACACCCGGATGCAAACCGACAGTTTCCCAGGAAGCAAAGGGAAAATGTGCTGAGCAGGATTTCTACATCCCTTCAACGCGAACGGTTGTTTTGCATGACCCGTGTGCAACCACGTACAAACAATTGGGTAAGATTTGCATATCTTTCATTTTGGGTATGTTGCCATTTGTCAAACTGGAAAGATTGACATTTGTTTATCTAGTAACTTTGCCATTTGTCAACCTTGTAACACTGCGATTTGTCAAAATATGCAGCTGAAAATCACTAGCACTATCTAATTTTTGCAACTAAAATCACTAGCGCTGTTCATATGGACACCACTAGCAGGCGTGAGTTGATGGACACATATGCAAATGTACCATTGATTACATACAACAAGTCATCAGCCCACAACGACAACGAGGATACACGTTGGATTATAGATCATTTCCAACAAAACATTCTAGTAAAGTTTTTCTCACACAACAAATAACAAAGCGATGAAATGAACTTCAGCTCAACCACTCGTCGGCGTCGGAAATGGTTGCTTTGAACCAGAAGTGATTCTCTGGGAAGGGCCAACTACTATCAATCTCGAGACCAACGCATGACTGATCATCCAGGCTGAAGCGGCCTATGTTAGGACCCATATTGGGACGGTAGGGAAGCATAGCAATGCCCGAGGTATATATACAGTTGCTTCTCATAAATGGTAGTAACGTTGTGTCAACAGCAGCTGGATCGCCTTCCACCATCATTGCATAGTTTTGTCCAAGGAAGAGCGAGTTTCCTCCAAGACTTGCAATACTGAACCAGGGAGAAGGTGTTGGCGCTAGTACACTAGTATCCATCCCGAATACCCTACAACGGATGTTGGAATAGGTCCAGAGAGTGCGACCATGCGAGACAACACCTGCTTCCTTAGTAACATTAGCAGTGCCCTGTATACAGACAAGAAGAGGCGATCCATCAGAATAAGTTGCCAGGCGCCACTGAGTATATGGGTCCTATTCGTCCTCATGCTCATGGTCATCAGCATCGTCATCTCCCCCTTGGTTATAATTTTTTTCAATTTATAGGTGGTAGAATATTCACAGGACCTTGGAAACACAAGAAGGTTAATTAGTAAGGGGGAACTAGCTAACCCGCATGCATGTGGATGAAACAATTATAATTACGGTGGAAGACAAACGTACCGAAAGCATCAGGATTCCATGCAAAAACAGTGACACGAGTGGTGGCAGCAAACACAAGACCCTCTTATTGAATTGCATCATAGTACTCATCCGTGTACAGAAATTGATTTTTGAGCAATATCCATCGAGGCGTGGAAGTAAGGACGGCAACGAGCTTGTCGAAGATAGCAACAACTTCATAGTTCGTGTAATCCCAAGAGCGGTTGGGAAATCGACAAATTGCTATCTTCCGTAGACGACAGTCACCATGATTGTATTTTAGCTCACGTAGAATACCGGTGTACTCAACCTCTGGGCAGTCGTCTGAGATTTTTGGAAGTGGAACCGGGTGACGAGTGTACACATTCACAAGTTCCCACTCGCAGTTGTACCCAATATAAATAACCCAATCTCCATTTGCGCCTACCCAAGCCTTGCCCTCAAGCGATGTCATCTTAACATCATACGTATCATTATCAAGCGCCGTCAACTTGCACAAGGTGAGGCTTCCTTCGTCCCCACGCCAGTCAGCAGGGTCACGACGAAGAAGATAGGGGGGATCAAACCGCTCCTGGACCCATGGGTTCCTTGCAATGATGTTATTAGTTGAGTCGAGAATGGTCTTGAACGAACCTGCCTGCTAGCCGAGGTGATGACATCGCACCGATAAATGAGTTCCTCCACCACGTCATCTTTCAAGCCGGGGCAAGAATAACGGGTCATTTCCGGCCTGTCCCCTCCATGGAGAAGATGATCGAACAATGGCAGAAGGAAGGGTGAAGGCAAATGGAGGGAGGAAGAGCGTGCGACAACAGTTCCAAATCGAGAGGGAAAGGTGAAGAGGTGGTGGACGGTTGCCACGGTACACGAAGAGGCGCCTGGGGAGCGAACGGTTTCCACAGAGGTCACACACTGACGACAAGGGCCAAATGAACCGCATGCGTATATCACACACACCTTGATCTGGCTGACCGTTACTTTTGTGTTGCCTAATCACAAACAGTTCATCCGAGTGAACCGCATGCCCTATATCGCACACACCTTCATCTGGCTGCCTGTTTCTTTTGTGTTGCCAAATCACAAACAGTTCATCCGAGTGAACCGTATGTTGTGTATCGCACACGCCTTCATCTGGCTGCCCGTTTCTTTTGTTCCTCCTCATTGCAAACAGTTAATTGAACTGAATCGTATGCCCTTCATCGCACACACAACTAAAACCTAAACCGTGTTTGATGCATCCATCATCACAAACGTTTTATACATTTCTGACGGTTTTCATACACCACCGTTTGCGATTATTGCATCGCACACAGTTTCTTGAAGGGTCTCTGATCGTAGTGTCGCATTAGCAACATCCTGTAGTAGTGCGTCCATTTTGCATCATGTTTTCTTACTGTTATTTACAATGTTTTTATCCATCATAATGCTTTTTGGAGTAATTCTAATGCCTTTTCTTCCATAATTTGCAAGGTACACGCAAAGAGGGAGAATTTCGGCAGCTGGAAATCTGGACCTGAAAAAGCTACGTCTGGCTACCTATTATGCACAACTCCAAATGGGCTGAAACTTGACGAAGATTTTTTATAGATTATTTAAAGAAATATTGGAGCCAATAAACACCAAAGGGGGGCCACCAGGTGGGAACAACCCACCTGGGCGCGTTAGGTCCCCCTGGCGTGCCCTGGTGTATTGTGCCCTCCTGGCCCACCTCCGGTGCCCATCTTCTACTATACAAGTGGTTTTGACCTAGGAAAAAATAGCAAAATACTTTCGGGATGGAGCGCCACCGTCTCGAGGCGGAACTTGGGCAGGAGCACTTTTGCCCTCCGGCGGAGCGATTCCGCCGGGGGAACTTCCCTCCCGGAGGGGGAAATCATCGTCATCATAATCACCAACAACTCTCCCATCTTGGCAAGGGCAATCTCCATCAACATCTTCACCAGCACCATCTCATCTCAAACCCTAGTTCATCTCTCGTATTCAATCTTGTTACCGAAACTATAGATTGTTGCTAGGGGGTGACTAGTAGTGTTGATTACATCTTGTAGTTGATTACTATATGGTTTATTTGGTGGAAGATTATATGTTCAGATCCATTATGCATATTAATACCCCTCTAATCATGAGCATGTTTGTTGATTGTGAGTAGTTACTTTTGTTCTTGAGGTCACGGGATAAATCATGTTGCAAGTAATCATGTGAATTTGATATGTGTTCGATATTTTGATGGTATGTATGTTGTAATTCCCTTAGTGGTGTCATATGAACGTCGACTACATGACACTTCACCATATTTGGGCCGAAGGGAATGTATTGTGGAGTAGCAATTAGATGGTGGGTTGTGAGAGTGACAGAAACTTAAACCCCAGTTTATGCACTACTCTGTAAGGGGCCGATTGGATCCTAGAGTTTAATGCTATGGTTAGGATTTATCCTTAATACTTTTCTCATAGTTGCGGATGCTTGCGGGAGGGTTAATCATAAGTAGGAGGTTTGTTCAAGTAAGAACAACACCTAAGCACCGGTCCACCCACATATCAAATTATCAAAGTAGCAAACACAAATCAAACTAACATGATGAAAGTAACTAGATGAAATTCCCGTGTACCCTCAAGAACGCTTTGCTTATCATAAGAGACCGTTTTGGCCTATCCTTTGCCTCAAAAGGATTGGGATACCTTGATGCATACTTGTTACTATTATCGTTACTTGCTCGTTACAAATTATCTTGCTATGAAACTACTCTGCTACTTACAATTTCAGCACCTGCAGACATTACCCTACTGAAAACTACTTGTCATTTCCTTCTGCTCCTCGTTGGGTTCGACACTCTTACTTATCGAAAAGAGCTACAATTGATCCCCTATACTTGTGGGTCATCATGTAGTAGTACGGAGGCTTGTAAGGCTCGAGCCATGGCGTCGTTTGTACTATGTGTGCGCCCGTCTAGCGGCGGCCGCCACGACCCCCTCGTCCGCCACGACCTCCATGCCCAACGCCACCACCAGGCCCGCCGGTAGCCAACTGCTTCTTGAGCTTCTCCTCCTTTGCGGCCTTCGCTTTGACGTGACGAGTTTGCCATGTAGCCGTGCTGATCTTTCGAGTGAGCATAATGTCTGGATCCTTCAGCTCCTCCGCCGGCTCCATTCTCGACAGCTTTTCTGACGGTTCCATGCGTCGGCGGCGGAAGGAATAAGAGGCTGGGAGAAAAGAGCGGGAATCGGGCAGAGAGCAGCAAGGGATGGAAAAAGAGAGTGGGGTGTTTTGGCGTTGAAATAATGCGGGACGCTCCAAAAACATTGGCTCCGCCTTCCTTTTGGGTGGTCTAGGGGGTAGAGAGCGATGTTTCGCATGTCCGGAGACCCACAAAGCCCCCCTTTGTCTCCGGTTTGCGGGATAAAACAAATCTGGACCACGGCACGGACCGACACAGGACCGTGTTGGATGGCTTTCGTGGTCCGGACGAATGCGGGCGGTTTGCGGGTCGCTGTTGGAGATGCCTTACCCCCTCGTCACTTTCTCCTATTCATTGTGCTTCCCAAACTCCTCTCGGTTAGATTAAGCCTTTAGGATTAACGTGAATAGGATCTTGATCAGAAGTGTGATTAGTACCTTTTGATGGCTGTGGCCATCGAAGTGTTGAAAATATGCCCTATAGGCAATAATATTGTATTATTATATTTTCATTTTTATAATTAAAAGTTTATATTATATGTTACAACTGCTATGATCCTGAATATGGGATTTAGCGGAAAACTCATATGCACATGTAGAACGATAAACGGTAAAATAAGATTCGTAGTCTCACCTCTAAGACAGGCTCAAGTGTTAATGGTGATCATGTTTTCCATATCTTGATATATCATTAAGTGCAAAGATAGTCTCAAAACAACATTGAGAGTATGACGTTAGAAGCGATCATATTGAATCGACCCAAACTTATTTGTTATACTTTGAGATAATATCATCATAAGTCAATTGTTATAACACGGACTGTTAATGTGTGATTTTGTTCCTTAGACCATGAAAGTATCATAGTCACTTCTTATCGTATGATTAGCTTTGGGGTTGCTCAAACATCATCTGTAACTTGGTGATCATAACGACAACTTACAGGTTCATCGGAAAGTTTGACAAGGGACTCGATAGTTCAAGAGTGGAATTTGCTCCTCCGGTGATGGAGAGATATTCAGGGCCCTCAAGGTGTGATGGCATACATCATTGTGTGTCCATAGACAGGTGAGACTACGTCATGGGGATGCTATAACATGTTAATGAGAAAGAAGAACAAAACCAGCAACGAGGAGACCGATATAGTGAGCATGCATATGGCTCAAGAGGATACCGGCACATCTCACCTCGGGTTTTGTAAAGTATCGCGAAGAAAAGGTAACATCACATGAAAACCAAAGGTTCACTCTAATGTCATTCATGTAATCATAGGGATCGATATGGACGTCCATAGTTCCGCTACCAGTCATTGAACGAAGGAGTTTCGTTCATGTCTATGATTTACCGAACCTACGGGATCGCAAGCTTAAGGTAATCACGATCTGCTGAGTGTTAGTAGGATGTGAGTATCAACGTTATATTTGTGTAATTGTTTCATTAATTTTCGGAATAGTTTCAAGAGGAACCGAAAGTGTTTCGGGGTCACCGGAAGGGTTTCGGAGTTTATCGGGCAATACCGGGTATTTCTGATAAATAATATATAGGTGGAAAATTTCTACGATGGTGTTAAATTAATAATAAAAGACTCTAGTGATTGCTAGGATGCTTTTATATTTAATTAAATATAAACGAGCCTTAAAAGGCCAAGGGCAGAAAGCTACTTGGGGCACATGGGCCCAATTAGGAGGTGGCGCCCCTCCCCCCTTAAGATGGAAGGGGAGGCCGAATTAGAGGTAGTGTCCACCTCCTATTGGCCAGCCAAGGGGGAGGGGGAACTTTCCCCCCATGTGTGGCGCCTCCTCTCCCCTCTCCAACCTATATATACTAGAGGATTTAGACATTTTGAAGATACAAGTTTTGGAGCCTCCTCTAGTTCATCTAGTTCTAGTTCAAGTTGATCCTAGTTGATCTAATTACAGATAGACCTAGTTCCTCTAATCCTCATAATTAGAAGCCCAGTGTGGTTCTAATCTCCCCCCTCTAATTCTACGACGATGATTAACTCTGGACAGCGAAGCGTTGCCGGATCGTGAAGACCGTACGCTTGCAACCAAGTAGAGAGGTCGTTCTTTCGGTCTTCTGTTCGAGTGATCGTTCATGGGCGGTTTGCAAGATCATTCGTCTATGGTTTGAGGGACCCCAAGTACGATCTACACTGACTCTTCTACTTCTGCTGCACTCCGGAGTCGGTAACGATCGTGATCCAAACCTTATATGCACCTTCATATTATTCCTGGGTGATCGTAGGGCGATTTTTTTCTACTATGTTTCCCAACATGAAGACTGAGGAAAATCCCTCGCCTGCTTGATGCAGGCATGAAGAAGGGTGGGGCCATGGTGATGTAGTCGTGGAGGGGCGGGAGTGTTGCTAAACATAGTAGTAAACAAAAAAGTTGGCACCTATGATCACTCAAGATCAATATGAAGATGAATAACAGGTTTGGTTCATGATCATTAGTGTCATCGAGTTCCAGTGAAAGAAGAACCTGTCGGTGTAGATCGTACACTACAAAAAAGACACATCCCTGACATTATGGCCTGAACAAAAACTTTTTCTGTCATGGTTATGACACTTCTATGACTATAATTGTGACAAAAACACGTATCATCATAGATGTGGTGGGCTCCTACTTCTATGACAAAAAATCATGACAGAAAAATGGGCTTATCGCTTATAGTATATCATTCTATCTTTCACAACATGAAACATATTGTCAACGATTTTGGCTACACTAAATGACTTGTTGTTCCTCTCATAGAAAACTGCGTGTTTGTAATCGAAGTAAGTGGTTTAATAATGTTGTCTACCACTTTCAAATTCAGGACAAACATTCTTTCGACATACAACCTACTTGGTAGCCTCTTAACATGCCACATATTTGTTTAGATCATTAGTGATGCTACGATTGTTAATTTGGAGCTTTTCCACGACAAAACTCCATTGACGAGGGTGTGGATGTAACATGACATGGAATTATTATTATTATCGACACACCTCAACAAAACAATGTTTGAATAATCTACGATACCGACGTTACCAAACATCTTATTAGTGAGCATGTGAACTTTATTGCCTTGCATGTACTGAAGACTTCTCAACGGCCTTTCCGGTGGTCCATTTATGGACTTGTACATTTGCAAATTATCTTGATTATAAATAGGGGATGTTCATACTTGAATACACCACTATCCCAAGTGACACCTAACCAATCTAGGAGACAACACTCTCCAAAAGGAAATAGATGTTGTTTTTTATGATGAACTCCTTTCTCTTGTGCTTCAAAAGATGGTCTCCTCAACACTCAATCAATCCCTCATAGATTTGGCATGGTGGTAGGAGAAGGATTGAAGTGGAAAGCAACTTGAGTGGGCTAGAAATCAAGGATCAAATGGTTGGAGTGGAATCCATTGATTTCAAACAAGTATAGGTGGTTCTCTCTCATAAAATGGATATGGAAAGTGGTGGCTTGGTCCTGGGTGCTCTCTTTGAGAGTAGGTGGTGTGGGTGGGGTACATATAGCCTTCACTAAAAATCTAATCGTTAGACATCTTTATGCACAACTCGGTGGGACCGGGTGAAACACTCAGTGAGACTGATCAGTGCAAAAGGTTGGAACTTTAGGTATTTTAGTGATATCGGATGAATCCACCCGGGGGGACCGATTGAAGATGACCTGAGCACTTTTGACGCTTCGGTAACACCGATCCATTTCACTTAGAAATTTGGAGATGAAACAAATATGTTACAGAAGGTTTGCCGGTGCACTTTGGTGGGACTGAATGTCATCTCGATGAGATTGAGTTTCTAGGGTTGCCAAGAGGTTGCGCCTTGTCACAGCGTTGTACAAGGCCCCTATTAGTAGCCCAATTGGGGCCGAGTACAACATTGCGATAAGGTGCAACCTCTTTGAAATTGGGATTGCCAAGAGGTTTTGCCTTGTCGTAGCGTTGTACGTGGCCTCTATTAGTAGCCCCTCTCAAGTTTCATGGCCAACTTTTTGGTGGGGGGTCATGGGGTTACGTTCTTCCTTGAGCTGCCCCTTCATGGTGACAGAGTGGCCATCTCTATTGGCGAGGTCCATGGTTCTTTAGGGCCCTCAGAGGTGCTTTGTCCCATGCATGGCCCTTTTATCGACGAATGGAAGTAGGGTTATGGGTACTTGCCAAGCTCTGGTGGTCTTCGTACACGCGCGGTTTGCCAGCGGTATCCACTTTGAAATTCAAGCACCCAAAACAGAAGATCTGCCTGTCGGTGAAGCTGATGGCCCGGAAGCGATTCTTTGCCCCCTTGGAGTGGAACTGAAGACAACCGAGGGTTGGGTCTTGTTTGGTCGTATGCTTGTGGGCCTTATAAGCCGAGAACGCCATTTCGATCTGGTTGGTCGGATGTGCGCGTACCATCCTCTACCCGGCGACCAACTATCGGAGTTTCATGCGGCAGTATTGTCGGGAGACAACTGTTTGTTTGGTACGGATGGTCGGGACGAAGACACATTGAGTTTACCTAGGTTCAGGCTCTCTGTGGAGGAGGTATGACCCTACTCTTGCCACGTTGTCTTTATTATCATGGTGGTCACTGGGACCTAAGGGACCACCAACGAGATTTGTTCTCGTGATTATATTCCTGTGCTTGGCGGCAGAGGATGTGGTTTTG
The DNA here is from genome assembly GCA_032464435.1 of Aegilops umbellulata. Classification (NCBI taxonomy): domain Eukaryota; kingdom Viridiplantae; phylum Streptophyta; class Magnoliopsida; order Poales; family Poaceae; genus Aegilops; species Aegilops umbellulata. Next base: position 259,192,542 of record CP136059.1, read on the forward strand.
GAAAGAGGGTATATCCTAGTGTTTCTTTTCTCTCTCCAAGGGGGTCCTGGGTCCACCTTATATATGGCGGGTGTTGGGGAACGTTGCATGGGAAACAAAAAATTCCTACGCTCACCAAGATCCAATCTAGGAGATGACCATCTACAAGAGGAGAGATTGGATCTACATACCCTTGTAGATCGCTAAGCGGAAGCGTTAAGAAACACGGTTGATGTAGTCGAACGTCTTCGCGACCCAATCACGATCCGTCCCACGAACTCCCGATCCAAGTGCCCAACAAACGGCACCTCCGTGTTCAACACACGTATGGCTTGATGACGCCTTCACCTCCTCGATCCAATGAGCGATGGTGAAGTAGTAGCTTTAGTGCTCCGGCAACACGACGGCGTGGTGGCAGTGGTGGTGGCAGAATCTCAGCAGAGCTTCGCTAATGTGACGCCCCCGATTCAATCATACACTAATCATGCACGCAAATGTGTACGATCAAGATCAGGGACTCATGGGAAGATATCACAACACAACTCTACAAATAAAATAAGCCATACAAGCATCATAATACAAGCCAGGGGCCTCGAGGGCTCGAATACAAGTGCTCGATCATAGACGAGTCAGCGGAAGCAACAATATCTGAGTACAGACATAAGTTAAACAAGTTTGCCTTAAGAAGGCTAGCACAAACTGGGATACAGATCGAACGAGGCGCAGGCCTCCTGCCTGGGATCCTCCTAACTACTCCTGGTCGTCGTCAGCGGGCTGCACGTAGTAGTAGGCACCTCCAGAGTAGTAGGAGTCGTCGTCGACGGTGGCGTCTGGATCCTGGGCTCCATCGTCTGGTTGCGGCAATCGGGTAGAAGGGAAAGGGGGAAAAGGGGGAGAAAAGCAACCGTGAGTACTCATCCAAAGTACTCGCAAGCAAGGAACTACACTACATATGCATGGATATATGTGTAAAGGGCCATATCGGTGGACTGAACTGCAGAAAGCCAGAATAAGAGGGGGATAGCTAGTCTTATTGAAGACTACGCTTCTGGTCGCCTCCGTCTTGCAGCATATAAAAGGGAGTAGACTGAAGTCCTCCAAGTAGCATCGTATAGCATATTCCTACCCGGCGATCCCCTCCTCGATGCCCTGTTGGAGAGCAATCACCGGGTTTTATCTGGCACTTGGAAGGGTGTGTTTTATTAAGTAACCGGTTCTAGTTGTCATAATTTCAAGGTACAACTCTGGGTCGTCCTTTTACCGAGGGACACGGCTATTCGAATAGATAAACTTCCCTGCAGGGGTGCACCACATAGCCCAACACGCTTGATTCCATTTGGCCGGACACACTTTTTCTGGGTCATGCCCGGCCTCGAAAGATCAACACGTCGCAGCCCCACCTAGGCACAACAGAGCGGTCAGCACGCCGGTCTAAACCTATGCGCGCAGGGGTCTGGGCCCATCGCCCTGAGCACACCTGCATGTTGCGTACGCGGCCGGAGAGCAGACCTAGCTGTTGGGGAACGTTGCAGAAAATTAAAATTTTTCCTACGGTTTCACCAAGATCCATCTATGAGTTCATCTAAGCAACGAGTCATGGGAGAGAGATTGCATCTACATACCACTTTTTGATTGCATGTGATGTTTATCATATCATGTCACTATTTGATTGCATGTGATGTTTATCATATCATTACATCTTATTTGCTTAGAACAACGGTAGTAAATAAGATGATCCCTCATTAAAATTTCAAGAAGTGTTCTCCCCTAACTGTGCACCGTTGCTAAAGTTCGTCGTTTCAAAGCACCACGTGATGATCGGGTGTGATAGATCCTTACGTTCACATACAACGGGTGTAAGACAGTTTTACACATGCAAAACACTTAGGGATAACTTGACGAGCCTAGCATGTACAGCCATGGCCTCGGAACACAGAGACCGAAAGGTCGAGCATGAGTCGTATGGTAGATACGATCAACATGAAGATGTTCACCGATGATGACTAGTCCGTCTCACGTGATGATCGGACACGGCCTAGTTGACTCGGATCATGTGATCACTTAGATGACTAGAGGGATGTCTATCTGAGTGGGAGTTCATAAGATGAACTTGTTTATCCTGAACATAGTCAAAAAGATCTTCGCAAATTATATCTCGCGCTTCAGTTCTACTGTTTAGATACGTTCCTAGAGAAAATTTAGTTGAAAGTTGACAGTAGCATTATGCGGACAGTAGAAGGCTTATGTCCTTAATGCACCGCTCAGTATGCTGAACCCCAAACGTTGTTTGTGGATGTTGCGAACATCGGACATACACGTTTAGATAACTACGTGATAGTTCAGTTAAACGGTTTAGAGTTGAGGCACCAAAGACGTTTTTGAAATGTCGCGGAACATGTGAGATGTTTCGAGGGCTGAAATTGGGATTTCACGCTCGTGCCCACATCAAGAGGTATAAGACCTCCGACGATTTTCTTAGCCTGCATACTAAGAGAGAAAAGCTCAATCGTTGAGCTTGTACTCAGATTGTCTGGGTACGACGATCACTTAAATCGAGTGGGAATTATCTTCCAGATGAGATAGTGATAGTTCTCCAAAGTCACTGCCACCAAGCCACTAGAGCTTCGTGATGAACTATAACGTATCAGGGATAGATGTGATGATCCTTGAAATATTCGCGATGTTTGACACCGCGAAAGTAGAAATCAAGAAGGAGCATCAATTGTTGATGGTTAGTGAAACCACTAGTTTCAAGAAGGGCAAGGGCAAGAAGGGATACTTCATGAAACGGCAAATCAGTTGCTGCTCTAGTGGAGAAACTCAAGATTGAACCCAAACCCGAGACTAAGTGCTTCTGTAATGAGGGGAACAGCTACTAGAGCAGAATCACCCTAGATACTTGGTAGATGAGAAGGCTGACGTTAGAAGTATATTGGATATACATTATGTGAATGTGTACTTTACTAGTACTCCTAGTAGCATCAGGGTATTAGATACTGGTTTGGTTGCTAAGTGTTAGTAACTCGAAATAAAAGCTACGGAATAAACGGAGACTAGCTAAAGGTGAGCTGACGAGATGTGTTGGAAGTGTTTCCAAGGTTGATGTGATCAAACATCACACGCTCCCTCTACCATCGGGATTGGTGTTTGGTGTTTTGCGTTGAGCATAGACATGATTGGATTATGTCTATCGCAATACGGTTATTCATTTAAGGAGAATAATGGTTACTCTACTTATTTGAATAATACCTTCAATGGTCTTGCACCTAAAATGAATGGTTTATTGAATCTTGATCATAGTGATACACATGTTCATGCCAAAAGATATAAGATAGTAATGATAGTACCACCTACTTGTGACACTGCCATGTAAGTCATATTGGTATAAAACGCATGAAGAAGCTCCATGTTGATGGATCTTTGAACTCACTCATTTCTGAAAAGATTGAGACATGTGAACCATGTCTATTGGTATATACGCATGAAGAAACTCCATGCAGATGGACCGTTTGGACTCACTTGATTTTGAATCGCTTGAGACATGCAGATCATACCACATGGGCAAGATGACTGAAAGCTTCCGTTTCAGTAAAATGGAACAAGAAAGCAACTTATTGGAAGTAACACATTTTGATGTGTGCAGTCCAATGAGTGCTGAGGCACGTAGTGGATATCGTTATGCTCCTACTTCACAGTTGATTTGAGTAGATACTGAGCATATTTACTTGATGAAACACAAAGTCTGAATTATTGAATGGTTCAAGTAATGTCAGAGTGAAGTTGAATATCGTAGTGACAGGAGGATAAAATATCTATGATGTGATCTTAGAGATGAATATCTGAGTTGCGAGTTTGGTACACAATTGAGACATTGTGGAAATTGTTTCATGACTAGTGCCGCCTGGAACACCACAGTGTGATGATGTGTCCGAACATCATAGTTGCACCCTATTGGATATGGTGCGTACCAGGATGTCTCTTATCGAATTACCACTATCGTTCATGGGTTACGCATTAGAGACAACCGCACTCACTTTAAATAGGGCACCACGTAATTCCGATGAGATGACACCGTATGAACTATGGTTTAGAGAAACCTAAGCTGTCATTTCTTAAAAGTTTGGGGCTGCGACGCTTATATGAAAAGTTTCAGGCTGATAAGCTCGAACCCAAAGCGGATGACTGCATCTTCATAGGATACCCAAAACAGTTGGGTATACCTCCTGTCTCAGATCCGAAAGCAATAGGGATTGTTTCTCAGGTCCTTTCTCAAGGAAAAGTTTCTCTCGAAAGAATTGAGTGGGAGGATGGTGGAGACTTGATGAGGTTATTGAACCATCACTTCAACTAGTGTGTAGCAGGGCACAGGAGTTGTTCCTATGGCACCTACACCAATTGAAGAGGAAGCTTATGATAGTGATCATGAGACTTCAGGATCAAGTCACTCCCAAACCTCGTAGGATGACAAGGATGCGTACTACTTCAGAGTGGTACGTAATCCTGTCTTGGAAGTCATGTTGCTAGACAACAATGAACCTACAAGCTATGGAGAAGCGATGGTGGGCCCGGATTCCAATGAATGGCTCGAGGCCATAAAAATCCGAGAGAGGATCCATGTATGAAAACAAAGTGTAGACTTTGAAAGAACTACTTGATGGTCGTAAGGCTGTTGGGTACATATGGATTTTAAAAGGAAGACAGACAATGATGGTAAGTGTCACCATTGAGAAAGCTCGACTTGTCGTTAAGGTGTTTCCCGACAAGTTCAAGGAGTTGACTACGATGAGACTTTTCTCACTCGTAGCGATGCTAAGAGTCTGTTGGAATTAGCATGTACTGCATTATCTATAAAACCTTGCAGATGGGATGTCAAAATATTGTTTCCTTGTTCTTGAGGAAAGGTTGTATGTGATACAACCAGAAGATTTTGTCGATCCTGAAAGATGCTAACAAGTATGCAAAGCTCCAGCTATCCTTCTAAGGACTGGAGTAAGCATCTCGGAGTTGGAATGTACACTTTGATGAGATGATCAAAGATTTTGGGTTTATACAAAGTTTATGAGAAACTTATAATTCCAAAGAAGTGAGTGGGAGCACTATAGAATTTCTGATGAGTATATGTTGTTGACATATTGATGATCAGAAATAATGTAGAATTTCTGGAAAGCATATAAGGTTATTTGAAAAGTGTTATTCATTGAAAACCTGGATTAGGCTACTTAAACATTGAGCATCAAGATCTATAGGGATAGATCAAAACGCTTAATGGTACTTTCAAATGAGCACATACCTTGACATGATCTTGAAGGTGTTCAAGATGGATCAGTCAAAGAAGGAAGTTCTTGCCTGAGTTGTAAGGTACGAAGTTAAGACTTAAAGCTCGACCACGTCAGAATAGAGAGAAAGGACGAAGGTCGTCCCCTATGCTTAGACATAGGCTCCATAGTATACTATGCTGTGTACCGCACCTGACATGTGCCTTGCCACATGTCTGGCTAGAGGGTACAAAGGTGATCTAGGAGTAGATCACCAGATAGCGGTCAATATTATCCTTAGAGGAATAAGGATATGTTTCTCGGTTATGGAGGTGATAAAGAGTTCGACATAAAGAGTTATGTCGATGCAAGCTTAACACCTATCCGGATAGCTCTGAGTAGAGATACCGGATACGTATAATGGAGCAACAATTTAGAATAGCTCCAAGTAAGAACAGTTATTTGAAATGACTCCAAATATAGCGTAGAGATTTGCGAAGTACATACGGATCTGAGTGTTGCAGACCCGTTGACTACAACCTCTCTCACAAGCATAACATGATCAAACCCAGAACTCTTGGGTGTCAGTCACATAGGGATGTGACCTTGAGTGTTAATCGCATATCGATGTGAACTAGATTATTGACTCTAGTGCAAGTGGGAGACTGTTGGAAATATGCCCTAGAGGCAATAATAAATTAGTTATTATTATATTTCCTTGTTCATGATAATCGTTTATTATCCATGCTGGAATTGTATTGATAGGAAACTTAGATACATGTGCGGATACATAGACAACACCATGTCCCTAGTAAGCCTCTAGTTGACTAGCTCGTTGATCAATAGATGGTTACGGTTTCCTGACCATGGACATTGGATGTCGTTGATAACGGGATCACATCATTAGGAGAATGATGTGATGGACAAGACCCAATCCTAAGCCTAGCACAAGATCATGTGGTTCGTATGCTAAAGCTTTTCTAATGTCAAGTATCATTTCCTTAGACCATGAGATTGTGCAACTCCCGGATACCGTAGGAATACTTTGGGTGTGCCAAACGTCACAACGTAACTGGGTGGCTATAAAGGTACACTATAGGTATCTCCGAAAGTGTCTGTTGGGTTGGCACGAATCGAGACTGGGATTTGTCACTCCGTGTGACGGAGAGGTATCTCTGGGCCCACTCGGTAGGACATCATCATAATGTGCACAATGTGATCAAGGAGTTGATCACGGGATGATGTGTTGCGGAACGAGTAAAAGAGACTTGCCGGTAACGAGATTGAACAAGGTATTGGGATACCGATGATCGAATCTCGGGCAAGTATCGTACCGATAGACAAAGGGAATTGTATACGGGATTGATTAAGTCCTTGACATCGTGGTTCATCCGATGAAATCATCGTGGAACGTGTGGGAGCCAACATGGGTATCCAGATCCCGCTGTTGGTTATTGACCGGAGAACGTCTCGGTCATGTCTGCATGTCTCCCGAACCCGTAGGGTCTACACACTTAAGGTTCGATGACGCTAGGGTTATAAAGGAAGCTTGTATGTGGTTACCGAATGTTGTTCGGAGTTCCGGATGAGATCCCGGACGTCACGAGGAGTTCCGGAATGGTCCGGAGGTAAAGATTTATATATGGGAAGTCCTGTTTTGATCACCGAAAGAGTTTCGGGTTTTATCGGTAACGTACCGGGACCACCGGAGGTGTCCGGGGGTCCACCAAGTGGGGCCACAAGCCCCGGAGGGCTGCATGGGCCAAGTGTGGGAGGGGACCAGCCCCAGGTGGGCTGGTGCGCCCCCCCCCCCCCCACAAGGGCCCAAGGCGCAAGGGAGAGGAAAAGGGGGCAAACCCTAGGGCAGATGGGCCCTGAGGCCCATCCTGGTGCGCCTCCCTCTCCCCCTCCCCCTTGGCCGCCTCCCTTAGATGGGATCTGGGCTGGCCGCCACCCCTAGGGGTGGAAACCCTAAGGGGGGCGCAGCCCCTCCCCTTCCCTATATATATTGAGGCATTAGGGCTGCCCACAACACGCGATTCAATCTCTCTCTTGGCACAGCCCTGCTTCTCTCCCTCCTCCTCTCCTGCGGTGCTTGGCGAAGCCCTGCTGGATTGCCACGCTCCTCCATCATCACCACGCCGTTGTGATGCTGCTGGATGGAGTCTTCCTCAACCTCTCCCTCTCTCCTTGCTGGATCAAGGCTTGGGAGACGTCACCGGGCTGTACGTGTGTTGAACGCGGAGGTGCCGTGCGTTCGGCACTTGGTCATCGGTGATTTGAATCACGACGAGTACGACTCCATCAACCCCGTTCACTTGAATGCTTCCGCTTAGCGATCTACAAGGGTATGTAGATGCACTCTTTTTCCCCTCGTTGCTGGTCTCTCCATAGATAGATCTTGGTGATACGTAGGAAAATTTTGAATTTCTGCTACGTTCCCCAACAGTGGCATCATGAGCTAGGTCTATTGCGTAGATTCTATGCACGAGTAGAACACAAAGTAGTTGTGGGTGTTGATTTTGTTCAATATGCTTACCGTTACTAGTCCAATCTTGTTTCGACGGCATTGTGGGATGAAGCGGCCCGGACCAACCTTACACGTACGCTTACGTGAGACCGGTTCCACCGACTGACATGCACTAGTTGCATAAGGTGGCTGGCGGGTTTCTGTCTCTCCCACTTTAGTCGGAACGGATTCGATGAAAAGGGTCCTCATGAAGGGTAAATAGCAATTGGCATATCACGTTGTGGTTTTGCGTAGGTAAGAAACGTTCTTGCTAGAAACCCATAGCAGCCACGTAAAACATGCAAACAACAATTAGAGGACGTCTAACTTGTTTTTGCAGGGTATGCTATGTGATGTGATATGGCCAAAGGATGTGATGTATGATATATGTGATGTATGAGATGATCATGTTCTTGTAATAGGAATCACGACTTGCATGTCGATGAGTATGACAACCGGCAGGAGCCATAGGAGTTGTCTTTAATTTATTTATGACCTGCGTGTCAACATAAACGTCATGTAATTACTTTACTTTATTGCTAACCGTTAGCCATAGTAGTAGAAGTAATAGTTGGCGAGACAACTTCATGAAGACACGATGATGGAGATCATGATGATGGAGATCATGGTGTCATGCCGGTGACGATGATGATCATGGAGCCCCGAAGATAGAGATCAAGAGGAGCAAAGTGATGATGGCCATATCATGTCACTATTTGATTGCATGTGATGTTTATCATATCATTACATCTTATTTGCTTAGAACAACGGTAGTAAATAAGATGATCCCTCATTAAAATTTCAAGAAGTGTTCTCCCCTAACTGTGCACCGTTGCTAAAGTTCGTCGTTTCGAAGCACCACGTGATGATCGGGTGTGATAGATCCTTACGTTCACATACAACGGGTGTAAGACAGTTTTACACATGCAAAACACTTAGGGATAACTTGACGAGCCTAGCATGTACAGACATGGCCTCGGAACACAGAGACCGAAAGGTCGAGCATGAGTCGTATGGTAGATACGATCAACATGAAGATGTTCACCGATGATGACTAGTCCGTCTCACGTGATGATCGGACACGGCCTAGTTGACTCGGATCATGTGATCACTTAGATGACTAGAGGGATGTCTATCTGAGTGGGAGTTCATAAGATGAACTTGTTTATCCTGAACATAGTCAAAAAGATCTTCGCAAATTATATCTCGCGCTTCAGTTCTACTGTTTAGATACGTTCCTAGAGAAAATTTAGTTGAAAGTTGACAGTAGCATTATGCGGACAGTAGAAGGCTTATGTCCTTAATGCACCGCTCAGTATGCTGAACCCCAAACGTTGTTTGTGGATGTTGCGAACATCGGACATACACGTTTAGATAACTACGTGATAGTTCAGTTAAACGGTTTAGAGTTGAGGCACCAAAGACGTTTTTGAAATGTCGCGGAACATGTGAGATGTTTCGAGGGCTGAAATTGGGATTTCACGCTCGTGCCCACATCAAGAGGTATAAGACCTCCGACGATTTTCTTAGCCTGCATACTAAGAGAGAAAAACTCAATCGTTGAGCTTGTATTCAGATTGTCTGGGTACGACGATCACTTAAATCGAGTGGGAATTATCTTCCAGATGAGATAGTGATAGTTCTCCAAAGTCACTGCCACCAAGCCACTAGAGCTTCGTGATGAACTATAACGTATCAGGGATAGATGTGATGATCCTTGAAATATTCGCGATGTTTGACACCGCGAAAGTAGAAATCAAGAAGGAGCATCAATTGTTGATGGTTAGTGAAACCACTAGTTTCAAGAAGGGCAAGGGCAAGAAGGGATACTTCATGAAACGGCAAATCAGCTGCTGCTCTAGTGGAGAAACCCAAGATTGAACCCAAACCCGAGACTAAGTGCTTCTGTAATGAGGGGAACAGCTACTAGAGCAGAATCACCCTAGATACTTGGTAGATGAGAAGGCTGTCGTTAGAAGTATATTGGATATACATTATGTGAATGTGTACTTTACTAGTACTCCTAGTAGCATCAGGGTATTAGATACTGGTTCGGTTGCTAAGTGTTAGTAACTCGAAATAAAAGCTACGGAATAAACGGAGACTAGCTAAAGGTGAGCTGACGAGATGTGTTGGAAGTGTTTCCAAGGTTGATGTGATCAAACATCACACGCTCCCTCTACCATCGGGATTGGTGTTTGGTGTTTTGCGTTGAGCATAGACATGATTGGATTATGTCTATCGCAATACGGTTATTCATTTAAGGAGAATAATGGTTACTCTACTTATTTGAATAATACCTTCAATGGTCTTGCACCTAAAATGAATGGTTTATTGAATCTCGATCATAGTGATACACATGTTCATGCCAAAAGATATAAGATAGTAATGATAGTACCACCTACTTGTGACACTGCCATGTAAGTCATATTGGTATAAAACGCATGAAGAAGCTCCATGTTGATGGATCTTTGAACTCACTCATTTCTGAAAAGATTGAGACATGTGAACCATGTCTATTGGTATATACGCATGAAGAAACTCCATGCAGATGGACCGTTTGGACTCACTTGATTTTGAATCGCTTGAGACATGCAGATCATACCACATGGGCAAGATGACTGAAAGCTTCCGTTTCAGTAAAATGGAACAAGAAAGCAACTTATTGGAAGTAACACATTTTGATGTGTGCAGTCCAATGAGTGCTGAGGCACGTAGTGGATATCGTTATGCTCCTACTTCACAGTTGATTTGAGTAGATACTGAGCATATTTACTTGATGAAACACAAAGTCTGAATTATTGAATGGTTCAAGTAATGTCAGAGTGAAGTTGAATATCGTAGTGACAGGAGGATAAAATATCTATGATGTGATCTTAGAGATGAATATCTGAGTTGCGAGTTTGGTACACAATTGATACATTGTGGAAATTGTTTCACGACTAGTGCCGCCTGGAACACCATAGTGTGATGATGTGTCCGAACATCATAGTTGCACCCTATTGGATATGGTGCGTACCAGGATGTCTCTTATCGAATTACCACTATCGTTCATGGGTTACGCATTAGAGACAACCGCACTCACTTTAAATAGGGCACCACGTAATTCCGATGAGATGACACCGTATGAACTATGGTTTAGAGAAACCTAAGCTGTCATTTCTTAAAAGTTTGGGGCTGCGACGCTTATATGAAAAGTTTCAGGCTGATAAGCTCGAACCCAAAGCGGATGACTGCATCTTCATAGGATACCCAAAACAGTTGGGTATACCTCCTGTCTCAGATCCGAAAGCAATAGGGATTGTTTCTCAGGTCCTTTCTCGAGGAAAAGTTTCTCTCGAAAGAATTGAGTGGGAGGATGGTGGAGACTTGATGAGGTTATTGAACCATCACTTCAACTAGTGTGTAGCAGGGCACAGGAGTTGTTCCTATGGCACCTACACCAATTGAAGAGGAAGCTTATGATAGTGATCATGAGACTTCAGGATCAAGTCACTCCCAAACCTCGTAGGATGACAAGGATGCGTACTACTTCAGAGTGGTACGTAATCCTGTCTTGGAAGTCATGTTGCTAGACAACAATGAACCTACAAGCTATGGAGAAGCGATGGTGGGCCCGGATTCCAATGAATGGCTCAAGGCCATAAAAATCCGAGAGAGGATCCATGTATGAAAACAAAGTGTAGACTTTGAAAGAACTACTTGATGGTCGTAAGGCTGTTGGGTACATATGGATTTTAAAAGGAAGACAGACAATGATGGTAAGTGTCACCATTGAGAAAGCTCGACTTGTCGTTAAGGTGTTTCCCGACAAGTTCAAGGAGTTGACTACGATGAGACTTTTCTCACTCGTAGCGATGCTAAGAGTCTGTTGGAATTAGCATGTACTGCATTATCTATAAAACCTTGCAGATGGGATGTCAAAATATTGTTTCCTTGTTCTTGAGGAAAGGTTGTATGTGATACAACCAGAAGATTTTGTCGATCCTGAAAGATGCTAACAAGTATGCAAAGCTCCAGCTATCCTTCTAAGGACTGGAGTAAGCATCTCGGAGTTGGAATGTACACTTTGATGAGATGATCAAAGATTTTGGGTTTATACAAAGTTTATGAGAAACTTATAATTCCAAAGAAGTGAGTGGGAGCACTATAGAATTTCTGATGAGTATATGTTGTTGACATATTGATGATCAGAAATAATGTAGAATTTCTGGAAAGCATATAAGGTTATTTGAAAAGTGTTATTCATTGAAAACCTGGATTAGGCTACTTAAACATTGAGCATCAAGATCTATAGGGATAGATCAAAACGCTTAATGGTACTTTCAAATGAGCACATACCTTGACATGATCTTGAAGGTGTTCAAGATGGATCAGTCAAAGAAGGAAGTTCTTGCCTGAGTTGTAAGGTACGAAGTTAAGACTTAAAGCTCGACCACGTCAGAATAGAGAGAAAGGACGAAGGTCGTCCCCTATGCTTAGACATAGGCTCCATAGTATACTATGCTGTGTACCGCACCTGACATGTGCCTTGCCACATGTCTGGCTAGAGGGTACAAAGGTGATCTAGGAGTAGATCACCAGATAGCGATCAATATTATCCTTAGAGGAATAAGGATATGTTTCTCGGTTATGGAGGTGATAAAGAGTTCGACATAAAGAGTTATGTCGATGCAAGCTTAACACCTATCCGGATAGCTCTGAGTAGAGATACCGGATACGTGTAATGGAGCAACAATTTAGAATAGCTCCAAGTAAGAACAGTTATTTGAAATGACTCCAAATATAGCGTAGAGATTTGCGAAGTATATACGGATCTGAGTGTTGCAGACCCGTTGACTACAACCTCTCTCACAAGCATAACATGATCAAACCCAGAACTCTTGGGTGTCAGTCACATAGGGATGTGACCTTGAGTGTTAATCGCATATCGATGTGAACTAGATTATTGACTCTAGTGCAAGTGGGAGACTGTTGGAAATATGCCCTAGAGGCAATAATAAATTAGTTATTATTATATTTCCTTGTTCATGATAATCGTTTATTATCCATGCTAGAATTGTATTGATAGGAAACTTAGATACATGTGTGGATACATAGACAACACCATGTCCCTAGTAAGCCTCTAGTTGACTAGCTCGTTGATCAATAGATGGTTACGGTTTCCTGACCATGGACATTGGATGTCGTTGATAACGGGATCACATCATTAGGAGAATGATGTGATGGACAAGACCCAATCCTAAGCCTAGCACAAGATCATGTGGTTCGTATGCTAAAGCTTTTCTAATGTCAAGTATCATTTCCTTAGACCATGAGACTGTGCAACTCCCGGATACCGTAGGAATACTTTGGGTGTGCCAAACGTCACAACGTAACTGGGTGGCTATAAAGGTACACTACAGGTATCTCCGAAAGTGTCTGTTGGGTTGGCACGAATCGAGACTGGGATTTGTCACTCCGTGTGACGGAGAGGTATCTCTGGGCCCACTCGGTAGGACATCATCATAATGTGCACAATGTGATCAAGGAGTTGATCACGGGATGATGTGTTGCGGAACGAGTAAAAGAGACTTGCCGGTAACGAGATTGAACAAGGTATTGGGATACCGATGATCGAATCTCGGGCAAGTATCGTACCGATAGACAAAGGGAATTGTATACGGGATTGATTAAGTCCTTGACATCATGGTTCATCCGATGAAATCATCGTGGAACGTGTGGGAGCCAACATGGGTATCCAGATCCCGCTGTTGGTTATTGACCGGAGAACGTCTCGGTCATGTCTGCATGTCTCCCGAACCCGTTGGGTCTACACACTTAAGGTTCGATGACGCTAGGGTTATAAAGGAAGCTTGTATGTGGTTACCGAATGTTGTTCGGAGTCCCGGATGAGATCCCGGACGTCACGAGGAGTTCCGGAATGGTCCGGAGGTAAAGATTTATATATGGGAAGTCCTGTTTTGGTCACCGAAAGAGTTTCGGGTTTTATCGGTAACGTACCGGGACCACCGGAGGTGTCCGGGGGTCCACCAAGTGGGGCCACAAGCCCCGGAGGGCTGCATGGGCCAAGTGTGGGAGGGGACCAGCCCCAGGTGGGCTGGTGCGCCCCCCCCCCCACAAGGGCCCAAGGCGCAAGGGAGAGGAAAAGGGGGCAAACCCTAGGGCAGATGGGCCCTGAGGCCCATCCTGGTGCGCCTCCCTCTCCCCCTCCCCCTTGGCCGCCTCCCTTAGATGGGATCTGGGCTGGCCGCCACCCCTAGGGGTGGAAACCCTAAGGGGGGCGCAGCCCCTCCCCTTCCCTATATATATTGAGGCATTAGGGCTGCCCACAACACGCGATTCAATCTCTCTCTTGGCACAGCCCTGCTTCTCTCCCTCCTCCTCTCCTGCGGTGCTTGGCGAAGCCCTGCTGGATTGCCACGCTCCTCCATCGTCACCACGCCGTTGTGCTGCTGCTGGATGGAGTCTTCCTCAACCTCTCCCTCTCTCCTTGCTGGATCAAGGCTTGGGAGACGTCACCGGGCTGTACGTGTGTTGAACGCGGAGGTGTCGTGCGTTCGGCACTTGGTCATCGGTGATTTGAATCACGACGAGTACGACTCCATCAACCCCGTTCACTTGAACGCTTCCGCTTAGCGATCTACAAGGGTATGTAGATGCACTCTTTTTCCCCTCGTTGTTGGTCTCTCCATAGATAGATCTTGGTGATACGTAGGAAAATTTTGAATTTCTGCTACGTTCCCCAACAAATACCTCGTTCAATCTCGTTACCGGAAAGTCACTTTTCTCGTACCGTAATGCATGATCTCGTGATCAAACACTTTGATCACATTGAGCTCATTATGATGATGCATTACCGAGAGGGCCCGGTGATACCTCTCCGTCAAGCGGAGTGACAAATCCCAGTCTCGATCCGTGTCAACCCAATAGACACTTTCGGAGATACCCGTAGTATACCTTTATAGTCACCCAGTTACGTTGTGACGTTTGGTACACCCAAAGCACTCCTACGGTGTCCGGGAGTTACACGATCTCATGGTCTAAGGAAAGGATACTTGACATTGGAAAACTCTAGCAAACGAACTATGCGATCTTATGCTATGTTTAGGATTGGGTCTCGTCCATCACATCATTCTCCTAATGATGTGATCTCGTTATCAATGAAATCCAATGTCCATAGTCAGGAAACCATGACTATCTATCAATCAACGAGCTAGTCAACTAGAGGCTTACTAGGGACATGTTGTTGTCTGTTATTCACACATGTATTACGATTTCCGGATCACACAATTATAGCATGAATAAAGACAATTATCATGAATAAGGAAATATAATAATAATGCTTTTATTATTGCCTCTAGGGCATATTTCCAACAGTATCCCACTTGCACTAGAGTCAATAATCTAGTTACATTGTGATGAATCGAACACCCATAGAGTTCATGTGCTGATCATGTTTTGCCTTAGGGAGAGGTTTAGTCAACGGATCTGCAACATTCAGATCCGTGTGCACTTTACAAATTTCTATGTCTCCATCTTGAACATTTTCACGAATGGAGTTGAAGCGACGCTTGATGTGCCTGGTCTTCTTGTGAAACCTGGGCTCCTTCGCAAGTGCAATAGCTCCAGTGTTGTCACAGAAGAGTTTGATTGGCCCCGACGCATTGGGTATGACTCCGAGGTCGGTGATGAACTCCTTCACCCAAATTGCTTCATGTGCTGCCTCCGAGGCTGCCATGTACTCCGCTTCACATGTTGATCCCGCCACAACGCTCTGCTTGCAACTGCACCAGCTTACTGCCCCACCATTCAAAATATACACGTATCCGGTTTGAGACTTAGAGTCATCCAGATCTGTGTTGAAGCTAGCGTCGACATAACCCTTTACGACGAGCTCTTCGTCACCTCCATAAACGAGAAACATTTCCTTAGTCCTTTTCAGGTACTTCAGGATATTCTTGACCGCCGTCCAGTGTTCCTTGCCGGGATTACTTTGGTACCTTCCTACCAAACTTACGGCAAGGTTTACATCAGGTCTGGTACATAGCATGGAATACATAATAGAACCTATGGCTGAGGCATAGGGGATGACACTCATCTCTTCTATATCTTCTGCCGTGGTCGGACATTGAGCCGAGCTCAATTTCACACCTTGTAACACAGGTAAGAACCCCTTCTTAGATTGATCCATATTGAACTTTTTCAATATCTTATCAAGGTATGTGCTTTGTGAAAGACCTATGAGGCGTCTCGTTCTATCTCTATAGATCTTGATGCCTAATATATAAGCAGCTTCTCCAAGGTCCTTCATTGAAAAACTCTTATTCAAGTAGGCCTTAATGTTGTCCAAGAGTTCTATATCATTTCCCATCAAAAGTATGTCATCTACATATAGTATGAGAAATGCTACAGAGCTCCCACTCACTTTCTTGTAAACGCAGGCTTCTCCATAAGTCTGCGTAAACCCAAATGTTTTGATCATCTCATCAAAGCGAATGTTCCAACTCCGAGATGCTTGCACCAGCCCATAAATCGAGCGTTGGAGCTTGCACACCTTGTCAGCATTCTTAGGATCGACAAAACCTTCCGGCTGCATCATATACAATTCTTCCTTAAGGAAACCATTAAGGAATGTCGTTTTGACGTCCATTTGCCATATTTCTTAATCGTAGAATGCGGCAATTGCTAACATGATTCGGACGGAATTTAGCTTCGCTACCGGTGAGAAAGTCTCATCGTAGTCAACCCCTTGAACTTGTCGATAACCCTTAGCGACAAGCCGAGCTTTATAGATGGTCGCATTACCATCCGCGTCTGTCTTCATCTTAAAGATCCATTTATTTTCTATGGCTCGCCGTTCAACGGGCAAGTCAGTCAAAGTCCATACTTCGTTTTCATACATGGATCCTATCTCGGATTTCATGGCTTCCAGCCATTTGTCGGAATCCGGGCCCGCCATCGCTTCTTCATAGTTCGAAGGTTCACCGTTGTCTAACAACATGATCTCCAAGACAGGGTTGCCGTACCACTCTGGTGCGGAACGTGTCCTTGTGGACCTTCGAATTTCAGTAGGAGCTTGATTAGAAGTATCTTGATCATTATCATTAATTTCCTCTCTAGTCGGTGCAGGCACCTCAGGAACGTTTTCTTGAGTTTCGCCATTTTCCGGTTCAAGAGGTAACACTTCATCAAGTTCTACTTTCCTCCCACTTACTTCTTTCGAGAGAAACTCCTTCTCTAGAAAGGATCCATTCTTGGCAACAAAGATCTTGCCTTCGGATCTGAGGTAGAAGGTATACCCAATAGTTTCTTTAGGGTATCCTATGAAGACGCATTTTTCCGACTTGGGTTCGAGCTTTTCAGGTTGAAGTTTCTTCACATAAGCATCGCACCCCCAAACTTTTAGAAACGACAGCTTAGGCTTCTTCCCAAACCATAATTCATACGGTGTCGTCTCAACGGATTTCGACGGAGCCCTATTTAAAGTGAATGCGGCAGTCTCTAAAGCATAGCCCCAAAAAGATAGCGGTAAATCGGTAAGAGACATCATAGATCGTACCATATCTAATAGAGTGCGATTACGACGTTCGGACACACCATTACGCTGAGGTGTTCCAGGCGGCGTGAGTTGTGAAACTATTCCACATTTTCTTAAGTGTGTGCCAAATTCCTGACTCAAGTATTCTCCTCCACGATCTGATCGTAGAAACTTGATCTTTCTATCACGTTGATTTTCAACCTCACTCTGAAATTCCTTGAACTTTTCAAAGGTTTCAGACTTGTGTTTCGTTAAGTAGATATACCCATATCTACTCAAGTCATCAGTGAGGGTGAGAACATAACGATAGCCACCGCGAGCCTCAACACTCATTGGACCGCACACATCGGTATGTATGATTTCCAATAAGTTGGTTGCTCGGTCCATTGTTCCTGAGAACGGAGTCTTGGTCATTTTACCCATGAGGCATGGTTCGCACGTGTCAAATGATTCGTAATCAAGAGACTCTAAAAGTCCATCTGCATGGAGCTTCTTCATGCGTTTGACACCTATGTGACCAAGGCGGCAATGCCACAAATATGTGGGACTATTATTATCAACTTTAACTCTTTTGTTATTCACACTATGAATATGTGTATCATCACGTACGAGATTCATTAAGAATAAACCATTAACCATCGGAGCATGACCATAAAACATATCTCTCATATAAATAGAACAACCATTATTCTCATATTTAAATGAGTAGCCATCTTGAATTAAACGAGATCCAGACACAATATTCATGCTCAAACTTGGCACTAAATAACAATTATTGAGGTTTAAAACTAATCCCGTAGGTAAATGTAGAGGTAGCGTGCCGACGGCGATCACATCGACCTTGGAACCATTCCCGACGCGCATCGTCACCTCGTCCTTCGCCAGTCTCCGTTTATTCCGCAGCTCCTGCTTTGAGTTACAAATATGAGCAACTGCACCGGTATCAAATACCCAAGAGCTACTACGAGTACTGGTAAGGTACACATCAATTACATGTATATCACATATACCTTTTGTTTTGCCGGCCTTCTTGTCCGCTAAGTATTTGGGACAGTTCCGCTTCCAGTGACCACTTCCCTTGCAATAAAAACACTCAGTCTCGGGCTTGGGTCCATTCTTTGGCTTCTTCCCGGCAACTTGCTTACCGGGCGCGGCAACTTCCTTGCCATCCTTCTTGAAGTTCTTTTTACCCTTGCCCTTTTTGAACTTAGTGGTTTTATTCACCATCAACACTTGATGTTCCTTCTTGATTTCTACCTCTGCTGATTTCAGCATAGCATATACCTCAGGAATGGTCTTTACCATCCCCTGCATGTTGTAGTTCATCACAAGGCTCTTGTAGCTAGGTGGAAGCGACTGGAGGATTCTGTCAATGACCACTTCATCCGGGAGATTAAATTCCAGTCGAGTCAAGCGATTGTGCAACCCAGACATCTTGAGTATGTGTTCACTGACAGAGCTATTTTCCTCCATTTTACAGCTAAAGAATTTGTCGGAGACTTCATATCTCTCGACCCGGGCATGAGCTTGGAAAACCATTTTCAGCTCTTCGAACATCTCATATGCTCCATGTCTCTCAAAACGCTTTTGGAGCCCCGCCTCTAAGCTGTAAAGCATGCCGCACTGAACGAGGGAGTAATCATCGGAGCGTGACTGCCAAGCGTTCATAACGTCTTATTCTGCAGGGAGAACAGGTGCGTCACCCAGCGGTGCTCGTAGGACATAATCTTTCTTGGCAGCTATGAGGATGATCCTCAGGTTCCGGACCCAGTCCGTATAGTTGCTGCCATCGTCTTTCAGCTTGGTTTTCTCTAGGAACGCGTTGAAGTTGAGGACTACGTTGGTCATTTGATCTACAAGACATATTGTAAATATTTTAGACTAAGTTCATGATAATAAAGTTCATCTAATCAAATTATTTAATGAACTCCCACTTACATAGACATCCCTCTTCTAGTCATCTAAGTATAACATGATCCGAGTCAACTAGGCCGTGTCCGATCATCACGTGAGACGGACTAGTCAACATCGGTGAATATCTTCATGTTGATCGTATCTTCTATACGACTCATGCTCGACCTTTCGGTCTTCTGTGTTTCGAGGCCATGTCTGTACATGCTAGGCTCGTCAAGTCAACCTAAGTGTTTGCATGTGTAAATCTGTCTTACACCCGTTGTATGTGAACGTTAGAATCTATCACACCCGATCATCACGTGGTGCTTCGAAACAACGAACTGTCGCAATGGTGCACAGTTAGGGGGAACACTTCTTGAAATTATTATGAGGGGTCATCTTATTTACTACCGTCGTTCTAAGTAAACAAGATGCAAAACATGATAAACATCACATGCAATCAAATAATAAACGTGACATGATATGGCCAATATCACATAGCTCCTTTGATCTCCATCTTGGGGCTCCATGATCATCTTATCATCGGCTTGACACCATGATCTCCATCATCATGATCTCCATCATCGTGTCTCCATGAAGTTGCTCGCCAGCTATTACTTCTACTACTATGGCTAACGCCTTTAGCAATAAAGTAAATTAATTTACATGGCGTTTCTCAATGACACGCAGGTCATACAAAAAATAAAGACAACTCCTATGGCTCCTGCCGGTTGTCATACTCATCGACATGCAAGTCGTGATTCCTATTACAATAGCATGAACATCTCATACATCACATATAGATCATTCATCATTCATCACAACTTTGGCCATATCATATCACAAAGCACTTGCTGCAAAAACAAGTTAGACGTCCTCTAATTGTTGTTGCAAGTTTTACGTGGCTGAATTAGGGTTCTAGCAAGAACGTTTTCTTACCTACGTGAAAGCCACAACGTGATTTGTCAACTACTATTTACCCTTCATAAGGACCCTTTTCATCGAATCCACTCCAACTAAAGTGGGAGACACAGACACCCGCCAGCCACCTTATGCAACTAGTGCATGTTAGTCGGTGGAACCGGTCTCACGTAAGCGTACATGTAAGGTTGGTCCAGGCCGCTTCATCCCACAATACTGCTGAAGCAAGATAAGACTAGTAGCGGCAAGAAAGTTGACAACATCTACGCCCACAACAAATTGTGTTCTACTCGTGCAATAGAGAACTACGCATAGACCTAGCTCATGATGCCACTGTTGGGGAACGTTGCAGAAAATTAAAAATTTTCCTACGGTTTCACCAAGATCCATCTATGAGTTCATCTAAGCAACGAGTCATGGGAGAGAGATTGCATCTACATACCACTTTGTAGATCGCGAGCGGAAGCGTTCAACGAACGGGGATGAGGTAGTCGTACACGACGTGATCCAAATCACCGGAGATCCTAGCACCGAACGGACGGCACCTCCGCGTTCAACACACGTACGGTCAGCGTAACGTCTCCCTCTTCTTGATCCAGCAAGGCAAAGGAGAGGTTGGGGAAGATGGCTCCAGCAGCAGCACGACGGCGTGGTGATGGTGGAGCTGCAGTACTCCGGCAGGGCTACGCCGAGCTCTACGGAGGAGGAGGAGATGTTGGAGAGGGAGAGGGAGGCGCCAGGGGCAAGGGTTCGCTGCCCCCCCTCCCCTCCCCCTTTATATAGCCCCCTAGGGGGGCGCCGGCCCTAGGAGATGCAATCTCCTAGGGGGGCGGCGGCCAAGGGTGGGGCTTGCCCCCCAAGCAAGGGGGCGCCCCCCCTTTTAGGGTTTCCCCCCCTTTAGGCGCATGGGCCTCTAGGGGCTGGTTCCCCTTGGCCCATGTAGGCCAAGGCGCACCCCTAGAGCCCATGTGGCCCCCCGAGGCAGGTGGACCCCTCGGGACCCTCCGGTGGTCCCGGTACAATACCAATAACCCCGAAACATGTCCTGATGGCCAAAACAGCACTTTCTATATATAATTCTTTACCTCCGGACCATTCCGAAACTCCTCGTGACGTCCGGGATCTCATCCGGGACTCCGAACAACATTCGGGTTACTGCATATACATATCTTCACAACCCTAGCGTCACCGAACCTTAAATGTGTAGACCCTACGGGTTCGGGAGACATGCAGACATGACCGAGACGGCTCTCGGGCAATAACCAACAACGGGATCTGGATACCCATGTTGGCTCCCACATGCTCCACGATGATCTCATCGGATGAACCACGATGTCGAGGATTC
Organism: Aegilops umbellulata; assembly: GCA_032464435.1. Classification (NCBI taxonomy): domain Eukaryota; kingdom Viridiplantae; phylum Streptophyta; class Magnoliopsida; order Poales; family Poaceae; genus Aegilops; species Aegilops umbellulata. The sequence continues at coordinate 259,213,985 of CP136059.1, forward strand.
AATTAATCCCGTATACGATTCCCTTTGTCAATCGGTATTTTACTTGCCCGAGATTCGATCGTCGGTATCCCAATACCTCGTTCAATCTCGTTACCGGCAAGTCACTTTTCTCGTACCGTAATGCATGATCCCGTGATCAAACACTTTGATCACATTGAGCTCATTATTATGATGCATTACCGAGAGGGCCCGGTGATACCTTTCCGTCAAGCGGAGTGACAAATCCCAGTCTCGATCCGTGTCAACCCAACAGACACTTTCGGAGATACCCGTAGTATACCTTTATAGTCACCCAGTTACATTGTGACGTTTGGTACACCCAAAGCACTCCTACGGTGTCCGGGAGTTACACGATCTCATGGTCTAAGGAAAGGATACTTGACATTGGAAAACTCTAGCAAACGAACTATGCGATCTTATGCTATGTTTAGGATTGGGTCTCGTCCATCACATCATTCTCCTAATGATGTGATCTCGTTATCAATGACATCCAATGTCCATAGTCAGGAAACCATGACTATCTATCGATCAACGAGCTAGTCAACTAGAGGCTTACTAGGACATGTTGTTGTCTGTTATTCACACATGTATTACGATTTCCGGATAACACAATTATAGCACGAATAAAGACAATTATCATGAATAAGGAAATATAATAATAATGCTTTTATTATTGCCTCTAGGGCATATTTCCAACACTAGCAACCTCCATTACAAAGGAAGTCGCGTTACGCGGTCCAACCCGGCGCGCGCAACTCAGTCGCTGACGTCAAGAAGTGCTTCGGCTGATACCACGATGTCGGGATACCCATAACTACTCCCGCGTAGGTGGTTAGTGCGTATAGACCAAATGGCCAGACTCAGATCAAATACCCAGATCTCGTTAAGCGTGTTAAGTATCCGCGAACGCCGACCAGGGCCAGGCCCACCTCTCTCCTAGGTGGTCTGAACCTGCCCTGTCGCTCCGCCACAAAGTAACAGTCGGGGGCCGTCGGGAACCCAGGCCCACCTCTACCGGGATGGAGCCACCTGCCCCTTCAGCCCCCATCTCCGAACAGTATCTCATGTAATGTAACAGTGTAAATTATATAGTATATACCCGTGATCACCCCCGAGTGATCACGGCCCGATAGTATAGCATGGCAGACGGACAAGAGTGTAGGGCCACTGATGGAACACTAGCATCCTATACTAAGCAGTAGGATAACAGGTAAAGGTAACAACAGTAGTAGCAAGGACAGGCTGTGCAGCAGTATAGGATTAACTGAAAGCAGTAACGTGATACACTACTCTAATGCAAGCAGTATAGAGAAGAATAGGCGATATCTGGTGATCAAGGGGGGGGCTTGCCTGGTTGCTCAGACAAGAAGGAGGGGTCGTCGATGTAGTCGATCACAGGGGTACCGGCATCGGTCTCAGGGTCTACCGGAAAGAAGTAACGGAGGGGGAACACAATAAATAACAGAGCAATCAAATGTAACAAAAAGCAAGAAGCGGTAATACGTTGTGCTAGAGGTGACCTAACGTAGGGATAGGTGATACCGGTGAAGGGGGGAAACAACCGGGAAAGTATCCCCGGTGTTTCGCGTTTTCGGACAGATGAACCAGAGGGGGAAAGTTGCGTGTTTGCTATGCTAGGGATGTGTGGCGGACGAATGGAGAGTGTATCCGTATTCGTCTCGTTGTTCTGAGGAACTTTCATGTACAAAGTATTTTCATCTGACTTATGGATTATTTTATATTATTTTTCAAAGTTTTAATTCAATTTTGGAATTAATAGATTTTAATTAATTAGAAAAGGTAATTATTGGGTCAACGTGACATCAGCATGATGGCAGCAGGTCTATAGGTTGACTAGGTCAACCCTGGCACGTGGGGCCCGTTCGCCATAGCCTCTATATTAATTAAACAAAATTTAATTAGTTTAATTAGGGGTTTAGACTAACTAAGTTTAATTAATATAGTTAAACAAAATTAATTAGCTTAATTAATTAATTAATTTTATTAAAATCTCTTTTTTAATTTTTGTTTTACAGGGGCTGGGCCCACGTGTAAGTGGCCTGGGACGGGACCCAGCTGTTAATGGTCCACGGACCATAGCGGGCACTTGGGCATCAGGTGAAAACCCGAACAAGCGACGGGCGCCAGCGGGCAGTGGGCGCCTGCGCGTGGGCAAGTGGCTCGTTGGAGCGCGGCCACGGCGAGCCGGCCGTGGACGGCGCCGACGGAGGGCGGCGGGTCGGCAAGGGGCAGAGAGGGTTCGGGGCACAGGGCATGCGGCGCGCGCGGAAGCTGGCGAGCGCGGCGGCACGTTCGCGGCAGGCAGTAAACGGAGCTGCAGCGGGGCCCGGGGGTTGCGAGGCGCGGCGAGGGAGCAGAGGAGCGGGGCACCGACGAGCTCGCAGGGATGAGCACGAGAGGGGCGGAGCCGGTGAGGTCAGTAGGCGGCGGGCGCGGGCCGACGGAGTGCAGCGGGCGCATGTGGCCGTCCGCGGACAACGCAGGACGGAGGCGAGCAGCGTGCGGGGGTGACGGAGCACGACCAGGGGGCGTGAGCGGGCGCGGCCCAACGCGACGCGGAGAGGAGGCCGTGGCCTCGGGGCGGCAACAAGTGCGGGCGAGCGTGCATGAGCGTGTGGGAGGCAGAGAGGAGGAGAGGGGGGAGGTTCGCTCACCCCCGTTGCAGGGGTACTCCGGCGAGGATCGATGCAGCCGACGAGGTAGCGGTGGGGAGGCGAGGCGACGACGGCGAGCGACGTCGGGGCGGTGGTCGGCGAAGAGCGTCGGCAGAGCGCCTCCTGGCGGCATCGGGGGCAGGGGGCGTGCGGCAGGGCTGCACCGGTGACGGCGGGAGGCGGGGCACCGATGCACGCGAGGGGGTCGGGCGCGGGGAGCTCCCCTCCCCGACACGATGCGTGCGTGTGTGTGTGTGTGTTGTGTGGTGGCGGCGGGTGAGGGAGACAAGGGGGGTGTGGGGATAGGAGTTAGGGTTTCGGTCGAGTGTGAGGGAATAGGCCATATAGGCCTGGGGCAACGGGGTGGGCCGGCCTGCTAGTGGTCCGGTGGGTCAAACGGCCCAGGGGGAAGGGTGCCTTGCCCCATCTTTTTTTTGATCGTTTTCCTTTTGCTTTTATTCATTCTTTTTCTTTACTGCTTTTATTTTACCTGCAATTTAAAATATGTAGAGGTAGCTCCTAAACTAGTATAACTAAATATACTACAGTCACATTAATTCTTAACCAAAATAAAATAGTTTAATATTTAATAAAATTCCAAAGGCATTTTATTATTAGTTTTTGGTTATTGTTTTGTTTATTTTTGAGCATCTAAAAATTTTATAAAAATGTGGTTTCTCCACCATAATTACTGCTGACTTATTTGACCCATCTTGAACATTTTAGTTTTAACTTTTGAAAACCTTTATCGTTTGACTTTAATTCAAATTTAGATTCGAACCAGATTTTTGAACTAACGTGAGATTAGCAACAGTAATCGAAGTGGCGTGGCATCATTAGCAGAGGTTACTGTAGTTTGATTATCCGGGCGTCACAGCTAAGCACTATAGAGAGGAAGAGGGATGCAAGGGAGAGGAGAGGCAGCGCCGTGGCGTGGAGATGTGCTCTAGGGTGCGGCTACCCTCTCTCTACCTCTCTATATATGGGGGGAAGGGAGGAGGAGGCGCTCTAGATCCAATCTAGGAGTGGCGGCCAAGGCAGAAGGGATCTCCCCTAGGGTGACTTGCCCCCCAAGCCGGGAGGTGGGAAGCCCTAGGGGGCGCCCCAACCCTCCTGGTTACATGAGATGGGGTGAGGGGGGCTCTCAGCCCCTTAGTGGGCTGGTTTGCCCCCTCCCCTTGGCCCATGGGGCCCCCTAACACTTGCCGGGGCCCCCGAAACCCCTTTCGGTGACGCTGGTCATCACCCAGTACCCCCGGAGCAATTTCGGACTCCAATACCAGAATGGTCCAATATATCGATCTTCACCTCCGGACCATTCCTGAGTTCCTCGTCACGTCCAGGATCTCATCCGGGACTCCGAACAACCTTCGGTAACCACCATAATGACTCAACTATACTTATATCGTCACCAAACGTTAAGTGTGTAGACCCTGCGGGTTCAAGAACTATGCAGACATGACCGAGACACCTCTACGGTCAATAACCAATAGCGGGACCTGGATGCACATATTGGTTCCTACATATTCTACGAAGATCTTATCGGTCGAACCTCGATGTCAAGGATTCAGCTAATCCTGTATGTAGTTCCCTTTGTCTATCGGTATGTTACTTGCCCGAGATTCGATCGTCGGTATCTCCATACCTAGTTCAATCTCGTTACCGGCAAGTCTCTTTACTCGTTCTGTAATACAAGATCTCGTGACTAACTCATTGGTCACATTGCTTGCAAGCTTATTGTGATGTTGTATTACCGAGTGGGCCCTGAGATACCTCTCCGTCATACGGAGTGACAAATCCCAGTCTTAATCCATGCCTACTCAACAGACACCCTCGGAGATACGTGTAGAGCACCTTTATAGTCACCCACTTACGTTGCGACGTTTGGTACACGCAAGGCACTGCTCCGGTGTCAGTGAGTTGCATGATCTCATGGCCATAGGAACATATGCTTGACATGCAGAAAAGCGATAGCAATAAACTTGATATGATCATATGCTACGTTCATAGTTTGGGTCTTGTCCATCACATCATTCTCCTAATGATGTGATCCTGTTATCAAATGACAACGCATGCCCATGGCTAGGAAACCATAGCCATCTTTGATCAATGAGCTAGTCCGGTAGAGGCTTACTAGGGACACGTTATTGTCTATGTATCCACACATGTATCTGAGTTTCCGATTAATAAAATTCTAGCATGGATAATAAACGATTATCGTGAACAGGGAAATATGATAATAACCAATTTATTATTGCCTCTAGGGCATATTTCCAACAACGGGCCCTCATGTTACATTAGCTCATTGTTCTTCTTGGGCGCTCTCCGGGGAGCATTGTACCGAGAAGCCACTAGATAGGCGGACTCGACTCCCGAGCCCTTCCCGTCCTTCTCCTTGTCCTTCCTCTCTTGGATCCGGTTCTCCGTCCATTCCTTCTTCCCGCGCCACATGTGCATCTAGTTATTTGCTTATTGCATGCAGTTGATTGTACTACTCTTTCTTTTGCATGCATTTTATTAGCATCACATGGTGTCATTGATCGTGTGCTCGCGAGCTAGTGGGCAGATGTGCATGTTTTCCTCTTTCTCAAACAATCATGCATAATCTGTCATCTGCCGCCTGAAAGCTCAGATGCGGAAACTAATGAAGAATCAATTGCCGCCGTAAATGTCGCGACGGGCATCTTTGCTGGAAGGATTGGCAGAGGCGCATCAAATCATAGCACGTTCATAGCTTGCTTGATGGACGGCCTCAGGCTCCGGTCAGGGTGCGCGCACCAGAGCCCGACCACCACCATGCACTCCATCTCCCGGTCGTCAAACTCTAGGTTGAGCTGCGCATCGGCCGCATCAAGGGTCCTTCCGCGTTCCCATGAATCCCAGACCCATTGCACTAGATGGATGACATCCTCTCGTCCCCGAGCAACCGCGGGCCGCTTCCCGCATGCGATCTCAAGCATGACAACGCCGAAGCTGTAGACATCAGACTCAGCGCTGGTCCTTCCGGTGACCACGCACTCAGGGTCCATGTAGCCCATTGTTCCTGCAAGACCTGTTGTGTATGGTCCTCGGCCGTGGTCGACAAGCCGCGCGAGCCCAAAATCGCCTAGTTTGGCACAGAAAGACGCGTCTAACATGATGTTGCTTGGCTTGATGTCACGGTGCAGAACACATTGCTCCCAGTCCTGATGCAGGTACAAAAGTGCCGACCCTAACCCCAACACGATCGCATACCTAAGAACAACACAAAACAAAATAACTTAAAACATATTAGTTTGGAGAGATAAGTTAGAGGCCGGAGATGAGCAATATTTACACATACTGGTAGTATGTTATACGCACCTGAGTGGCCACGATAATGTGGCATTTGAACTGTAAAGGTGAGTGTCTAGGCTGCCGTGGAGCATAAGATCGTAGACAAGCAAGAGCTCGCCGCCGCCATGGCACCAGCCAATGAGCTGTACGAGGTTTCGATGTCTCAGCCGGCTTATGATTTTCACCTCTGAGATATACTCCTTCCTCCCCTGCTTGGAGGTCTTGGACAATTTTTTTATAGCCACCTCAACTTTAAGCTCCTTCAAGAATCCTTTGTACACGGAACCGAAGCCACCTTCACCTAGCTTCTTCTCGTCAGAGAAGTTGCTAGTGGCGACGGCAAGATCATTATACCGAAACCGCTTGGGCCCGGTCCCTTTCTCGAACTCATCTCCCAATGGATCGACATCAAAAGTATCTACTTGACTCGCCATGCGATTTCGCCTCGGACAGCGCAAAAGGAAACAAATCAAGAGACTCGATGAGATGACGAACCCAACGACGACACCAGCAGACACGCCGGCCACCAACTGCTTCCTGCTCCTAGTCCGGCCGGTGGCAAGTGGCGGAGCTTCTGAATGAGAAAAACACCACATTACCATCAATGAGATATCTTCGGCAATTGGGGCGAGAGAGCAGAACACCAATACGAAAAATCGGAAAAGGAAGTAATAGCAGCACCGAAGTTGCTAACCTCCTGCTCCTGGTGGGAGATTGGACGGCGGTGGCATTGCACCTGGTGAGATACTCGACGGCGGTGGCTGTGCAAGTGGCGGTGGAAGGGTGACACGGAGGAAGTCGCCGTCGCCGATGTTGTATATGGCGTAGCAGCTGTAGCCCTTAACCAAACCACCGGTTTTGTTAGGGAACACACTCGAGAGGTTTGACACGAATTCGATAAGGCACCTGCTGCACTCGCTCGCGTTCAGGTCCCTCGTGCACTGCACCAGACCGTGGATGGTCGTCAGCGACTGCGAGCTGGCCGTGTACGGCGCGCTACCGTTGGCGAGTCGCAGCGGTGAACGCGCGGCCTCCGCCGCTAGCCGAATGAGCAGACCCCACCTCGTGCTGTTCATGCTCGCCGGATAGTCCACCTTGGTATAGTCCCACGAGTAGAAGGCGACGGTGAGGTCGGCGACGGAGACGAAGGACTCGTTGGAGTAGCGGAGAAGGCACGAGTCGTAGGCGCCCTTCATCTGCCGGCTGAACGGGCACGACTGCTGTATCCCAGAGGCCGCGGCGTAGAGGCAGTCGCGGCACTGGTTCCAGCTGCGGTCGGCATAGCACGCGATGAGGCCGAACACCTCGTCCGGCGATTCGCCGGCCGTGCCATTGTAGTAGAAACGGTTGTCGAGGGCACGCGCCGGGAGGTCGGCCACGAGGGCCAGAAGATTCAGCCGGTACCGGCTATCCCCTGTGTAGTTGCCCGTGGTCGAGCAGTAAGGGTTAAACGGCCAGTATGTCTGTCCCTCTGCTACAGCGACGCCGACGCAAGATGCGGACAATACAACGGCGAGGAGAAGCAGGAGAAGGCGCCGCGGAGCAGTTGCCATCGATCGACGCTAAGCTAGCTACTAGCTGTGCAGTCAAGGCGCGGCGCGTAGGTATATGTAATGTAACTACATCGTCAGTCCTGACAAATAATGGCGAAGATAAACAATTTCAGTTGAGCACTGGTTCAAATGATGCGACCGGAGAGAGACAGGGATATACCAAGTCTACACATGTGTGAGAACATGGAGATTGTCCATCGATCCTCGTCATAGACAACATTACAAATCAATTCAGAACCTTATAGGTTTGGCCAAACGTTTCAACGTGTGGACTCTCGAGTCTTAGGAGAACTGCCGGCCCCGGCCGACCCGTTCTATCGGAGAAATGATTGTTTATTGATTAACAACACAAAATACATTTTAGATCAAGAATAGAAAAATAAGGGCCATGATAAAAATTTAAAGATGCATTAAAATCCTCCGTCGTAGATCCATCTGTTATATCTTGACTTTTCTTCGAACGACTAGTGAAGAAGCCGTAGAAGACCAAACCTGCAAGCACTTGACTAGCCTCAAAGTTTCAGGGAGCCCACATGAGAACCTAAAATCGATGAACGCACTATGATCGAGGACTCGCTCCCTGCGAGGGCTGCCTCATCACTGTACAAATGGGGAATAAGGCCAACTCTAACCATTGATCTTAAATGGACGTTCGTTTTGTCTAGATTTTGTCCGTTTGGGACGGCAAAACGGACACTCGTGTATTGTTTTGCATGTCCGGTCAGTGTACCTAACGCGCGGCCGTGGCAACTTGTTCGCATCGCATCTGAATATTTTGGAAAAAAAAAAGCAGCCACATATTTTAAAACACACACATAAAACATAATTAAACATTAACATAAATTTAAAAATGTTCAAACTAGTCTCGTGAGCACATTTAAACCTAACTTAAACTAAAAAAACATGAAAAAAAAAGATAGATGAGATGCCACCACCGTGGTCGTCTTGGATGTCGTCGTCGTCTTCACATGCCTCCCTCCTCGTCGTCGCCCATGATGATATCGACGTACAATAGTGGCCGCCAGAACTGGGCCGGTGGCCCCTATGGTGGCTGTCAGGCTGGAGGCACCTGCACCACCTCCTCCCGTGGCGGGGATGGCTCTGCTCTGGTGACCGTGGCGGCGTGGGTGACCATAGCCCGACACCCACCGCGTCGGCCATCTCCGCCGTCATGGACGACCACCTCCACCTCTGGCCCACCAAGCGTGGGTTCCACGCGGCGATGGGGGCTCCTCCACCACCTCCTCCTTGACAACCATGTTCAGCTTCGGAATGGCCACGTCGTTGACCGCAGAGAGGGCTAACTGGGTTTCGAGGCCCTCCCATTGGCATTCGTCATGGGTGTTCATGGAGTCCTCCATGACCCGCCTCATTAGCTCGGCCTCCTCCTCGTCGGTCATGGGAGGAGGTGGTGGCGGGGATAGGGATGGAGAAGGTGTCAGCATGAGGCCGCGCACCCGCGGGTTTGGGGCGAGCTCAGAGCACGCTCTTGGCGGGCAGGACGTGCCGCCGCGGGCTCGGAGCACGATCGGTAAAAAAAGATTGCCGCCGCAGGTCGTGCTCGTCGCGGAGCCACGTTCCCACAGCGGCTAATATATGGTGTACCTCTGGTCGTACAACAGATCTGGTGGTAAGCAGGCGCGGTCGCTCACCGGGACTGATGAGATGGGCACCCGATCCGCGGAGAGATGCCAGTTATTGGGGAGGTGGGCATCGCTCCACGGGAGGGGTGTTGCCGTCTCCCAATAGCGCCGGCAAATGTCGGCTTCGACATAGGGTCGTCTGCGCTACGGGGCCGCCGGCGGCGCGATGGCAAACGCGGGTGGCGCGGAACTGGTGGAGCGGCGGCGACGGAAGGACGACCCGGCCTCATGGTCATGCTGATCAATGCCACCCCATGGCTGCCGGCGAGGAGGTGGATGAGAGGAAGTGGAAGAGCGGTTGCTCACTCGTGTTGGGGCTCGAGGAGGCAGTCGGGCTCAGAAGTGGAAGCTGTGGACTGCCCGGTCCACGGCTTCCACATTAAGAAGGATGACGACCGGGCGGTTGGGTGGCTGACAGCCGTGCGCCGTAAATGTGGGCGGTGGGAGGTGGGTGGGTGGCTGCCACGCAGGCCCGCGGCAAACATGGAGCGGGCGCGTTGGCGTCCGTTCGTCGTCTGGACGTAAACCAGGTGCAAGTTTGCACTGAAAATGGGGCGGGCCAGACGCCAAAAGGATAAAAAATGAAGATGGGGTGGCGCGTTGGGTCATGCCGTCTGTCTGTTATGGCCAAAACGAACACACCCGGACCGGATGGGGTGCGCGTTGAAATTGGCCTATGATCAGGAGCACACAAGAATGAACCAACATACCTAGTGACAAGAACATGTTTGTAAACACTCGCCGCTTCCACTCGCCGCTGGCACAGAACACTAGTATATAATTTGCAGTTATTACTGGCACAGAACACAGGAGGGATCATTAGGAGAGCAAAGCATCGACTATACCAGTTTCTCAAACACCAGTGCAGCTAGCCGTCGAATTTGATCTTCTTCCTGCCCAGCAAGGAGCTTAGCCTTTACAGCAGCTAATGAAAAATTGTACAAATCTGTTTTCTGAATTGTACCACCAAAAGGATTGACCTATGAAGCTAAATCTCTTTTCTGAATTCTGCCCTTGTGTAACGACTGCCCTTTTCTAATTCGTATGACTCCGTTTACTTCATTGTGGTCAGATGTCACAAAGCTCTCGTCGGGCCTTCCTCACGGGAGGCAGCTGGTATATATTCTCCAATATTTAGGGGATACAGATGTCAGAGAATGATTATGTTTGGGAACTAAAAGATCAAGAAGGGAAACGAGAAATTAGAAATAAACGCACTCATCATCCAACCGTAGAATGAAAAGGAAAACAAAACTAACTAAACGTTGTTAAAGCGCACAGATAAAACAATTCAAGCAACTCAAGCATTAGAATTCTCCTTCCCACTTCCACATCCATATTTTGCTACACGTTGATCTCTTATGGCGGCACAGGAAAAGCAAACCACATATTTCCATGGCTACAATTATATGTTTGTAAGTCAGATCTAAAATTCTGAATTTAGCAGGTCCTGCTCAGAAACAGCTCAATCTGATGGCATGCTAAGAAATTATGGTGGGCATATGGGAATGTGAATAACCTTACCCAACATGAGCAGACCAGCATAACTGCTTACATGTGCGGTTGACACAAGTCAATGTTGCAACGAAGTCTTCTAGACTAGTGAATAATTATAAGTGTGTTTTTTTTACAACAGAATAATTATAAGTGTTAACTACTCCCTCCGACCCCGTTTAGGAGGGAACTTGAATTGTTGGGGCTATACAGTTTTGATCGAAGCAAAAATCTCTGGAAGATCTCATCTCTTTTGGAGAGAAGATTGCTATCTCTTCTCATAGGCCAGCGCCACGGCATGCAGGTCGTGTGAGAGAGAGAGACAGCCATGCAGCATGCAGAGAGAGGAGGACGTGGGCGGAGAGCCAATGGGCTGCATGGGGCATTTATAGCTGCTTGCTCCTCCCGTCCATGCGCACAGGGGTATTTCTGTCCACAAAGCATGTAGCGAGCCCACGTCTTGGTATCCGGGTTTGCTCTTATGCGCAGACAAAAAGAATCGAAGGGAGTACTCAGAATGCGCTGATTGAAATTTGCATGCTTACTCTTCTCTTGTTTCATCAGAGATGATTTCCGGGAATACGCATCCGAATGCGCCTGTGGTCCTGAGACCTCTTGATGATGGTGTGGGGCCCTTGGGCCTTAGATGTCAGGTCTATGACCCTACCCGGACTAGGTGACCCCATCAACCGCCACCCCCTAAAAATCATAATACGAGTGAATCCCCGCATTCCGTGAAACATAGAGCGGGGGAGGAGAAATACTCCAACTCACCCACTAGTAGGTGTCGCCTCGCAAACATATATCACAGTGGGTGGGAATGCAGCTCACTGCTGACCGCCGCACACGCAAACACCGTTATTGTCGATTCAAACCGCCGCTATACAAAACCTAATGGCCGCGAACACCGGAAAAACTACCACCGACTAATGTAAAACACAGAGAGCGCGGGGGTGTGAGGGAAATAGGACGGAATGCAAGCTCACCGCCGTCCGCCTTGACTGAAATCAAAACCGATTTCCAAAAAACTGTCGTGCAGTGGATTTGTTGAAGACCCAAGGAAAGGAGAATGGTGAGCGTGTCGCAGTTAGCGAATTCGAACATCCACCCTCGCGCCCCCCCGGAATGAATGCATGAGTGGAGTAGTGGGGGAGATGGTGAGGGCATCTCCAGCCGCGCCCCAGGAAGGACTCCCCAGGCGTTTTTTTTTTTGCGCCGGCGCCAAAAAATCGGCCCAGTCGCGCCCCCAGGAGCCCGATTTTCGCCGGCCTGGGCCGAAAATAGCGTCGGCGGACCCAGGCCGAACTCAGCGCGCTGGGGGGCGCCCGGGGGCGCCGGGCGAACTTTTTTGGCGCGAAAAAGCCGCGGGCCCGCCGCGTCAGCGACACGATTCTCTTCTCACCCCTTCGTCGTCCTCATCGCCTCGTTTCCCGCGGCGAATCAATGCCAAAGCTGCCGGGCTGCCGCGCCGGTCAGCCTGCGCCATTGATGCCTCACGGGCGGCGCAGTGAAGGCCGGACGACGCGCGTCCCTCGCCCTCCCTCGCCCGCCACGCGTACACACGGCGGCCACGCGTACGGGCGGCGCCTCGGCCTATATAAGACACTCACCAGCGTGCTCGACGATCACAGTCTCCACTCTCCTCTCCCTCGCCGCCGTCGTCGTTCCTCCCTCTCCTCTCTCTCGCCGTCTCCAGAACCCATGGCCGAGCGCTTCCCAGGCGACGGCGCGGCGGCGAACGGCTTCGGCCGCCGCCATCTCCACGAGGACGAGGCTCGCCTCCTTTACGAGGCCGAGTACCCGGTCCCGCCGGACATGCGGGTGCCCGGCGCGTGGAGGATCAGCGCCGGCGGCGTGCCGGTGCCCCCGGTTCCCACCGGCGCGGCGCGGCATGCGGAGATCGCGCGCATCCGCGCAAACCTGCCGCGGGCGGCGAGGGAGGGACCTCGGTACGTCCCCGACAGCCCGCTCTGGGGACCCTACTTCCGGTGCCGCCACGACCAGCAGCTCGAGGCCACCAACGGTGTAGAGCCCTCCGACAGGCTCAACTCCGCCGGCCGGCGTCTGTGGTGGGGCGTGCCCGGGCGCACGTTGGAGGTCGTCCTCTAGTACATCGAGGGCGGCAACATGCCGCGTCTCGAGTACCCCGCCCCCCCTTCCGTCTCACGCCGCCGGGGAAGCTCCTGGACCCCGAGGCGCATGGAGACCGGGGGGTCCTCCTCGTCGTCCGGCGGCTCGCCCTGCCTCCGCCCCGTCAAGCCGGAGCCACAGGGCACGCCGGTCAGCGCACGCACCCGCAGCTCCGGCGTCCGCATCGGCGCCAACGCCTCCCCACCCACCAGCCGATTCGTCCTCGTCGAGCCCAAGCCGGAGCTCGTCCTCCCCGCGGAGTACGAGGAGATAGCCCGGCGCGGCTTCTCCGACGAGGACGTCCTGCGGTGGGCGCGGGATGACTACCTCCGCGTGGAGACGGTCCGGCAATGCCGGGCCCTGGAGGAGATCGCCGCCCGCAGGCGTGGGCGCGAGGACGAGCACGGCGTCGTGGTCCTCGACAGCGACGACGACGACGACGCCCCCGGACCTTCCAACCCGGCGCGCCAACCGGGGGAGGGATGCAGCAGGGATGGCGGAGGCGCAGGCGGGGGCGGCGGCGACGACGACGACGACGAGGCGGTGACTACACGCGGTTCTACAGCCTCCTCGGCATGTAAACCGCGTGCGCGGGCGGCGAGGCGGGCGACGAGGGAGACGGCGGGGGTAGCCCGCGGAAGTTTTTTTTTGTAAAATATGTTTAAGTTTGAACGAACTCGCCGATGTTTGCGTTAAATTTCGTCGTGTTTGTGCCTATTTTGAATTTTTTAAATAAACATGGGCGCCGCGACTGGGGGGCATCACGCCCCCAGGGGGCGATTTTTTGCCCTTCCTGAAATGCCAACGGCTGGAGATGCCCTGAAAGCGGGTGTGTGTGTGGGGGTGGGGGGGGGGCAAGGCGATTCGACGACTCACGCATCACTGCGGGAGCTGCTATTCGACATGGTTGAGCGACGTGGGACGCACGATTATCTGGCGCAAAACTATGTCGCTAGCCAAATACAATAATCATTTTTTTTTACAAAAGGAGGAAGACCTTTGGTCTCTACATCTTGATGATGCATATAACCATTTTATTAATTATTCATAAAAGACCGTACAAAGAAATACAACAGTAAGTCTGAAGCCACCGTCTAGGCAACATCTGTCGCTACTCCTATCCAGTTGATGAAGGGATGCTCATAGTCCGGGCCTAATACCACATACCTCGCAGTCAAGCCTAACATCTAAGACCTGAGACCTCAACCAAGCCACTTGCCGGGTATGGGGCACACACCGGTCCGGCGCGCTCTCAAAGGCCGCCGCCGCCAATTGCCACCACTCCATCTTCAGAGCTGTACTGACGCAGCATCCTTGCCCGGTTTAGCTGCCGTTGACACCACCACGGCGCCTAACGTCACCACCTCCCTACGCGCGAATTGCTTAGCACGTCGCGGTCGCCGCCGGTACACCTCAGCACCATGCCGCCAAGTACCACCAGCCGACACAACTTGAAGTCTTTGAAAGATCTGTCGTGCGTAGCACCTGCCGACCAGGCATGACAAAGCGTAGCACCTGTCGGCCAGGCATGACTTGACATCTCCACCGAAGCTCCGTGCAAGACGAAACCGCTCCACCTCCTACCTCTGACTTCCAGCGCTGCTCCACAAACAATGCTCCCAAGAGAGAAATGACACCGCAGTGCCGCCATAATCCGATCTGGAAAACCAGATCATAGGGTTTCCCCCAGAGCAGCACACGTGGGTCGACAGTAGTTACAGAACGATGCCTTCATCAAGGTAACGGCGCAAAACGCCGCCATCGGCTCTGTTTTCACCGGCAACTATGTCTCCCCGACTCGCAGCTGGGACTAGATTACAGATCTCGAGATCCGATCATCTAGTTTCACGCCGACCACCTCCGACGTAGATGACCACCACCGCCATAATCCTCGTGATGCGATGCAGACCCAGAGTACTTCAGCGAGCCGTCGTCGAATCCGATGAGATGCAGCAGTTTGAGGACGTAACGGCAGCCGCCCGCCTAGACCCAAAGGTCCTAGATCGAGCCCCGGACGCGCTCCGGCCGCCGCTGCCGCCATCTCGTGCTACTCCCGCCGGCTGCAGCCAAGCCCCCCGCCGCGCCCCGGCCGCCGTTGCCCGCCATCCTCATCGGGAGGGAGATCCAAATCAGGCCGCCGCCGCCTCAAATCTCGGGACGCCAGAGGAGGTCCGCCGCCGCCGGGCCACGGGGCCTTCGCCCAGCGACGTTCCCGGCGGCGGCGGAGGGAGGGGATGCACGGGGAGTCGAGGGAAGGTCGGGAGGTGGCCGCCCGGTGCGGCCCGGCGGCGGCCGCACGGGGTCGGGAGGAGGAGTCGGGAGAGAGGAGTCGGGAGAACTAGATCGAGATCTTAAAAATGGAGGAGAATTTCACTTCTCTAGCCTTTTGCACAAACTAGGAAAGCATACAGTCATTTTAGTATGAGTATCAAGATAAACATGGTCCTCAGAATTCTTTGAATGGGTGAAAAATCATTTCTATGATAGAACGGGCCGGCCCGGGCCGGCAGTTCTGTGTGACCAGTTAGAGTCTAGGCTCCAGAGTCCACACGTTTGTTGTAACGTTCGGCCAAACCTAGGTTCTGAATGAATTTGTGGTGTTGTCTCTTGTCTGTGACAAGGAAATGCTCCTGCAGGATCCATGGACTATCCTCATGTCTTCACACGTATGTAGGCTTCGTATCCCTGTCTCTGGTCGCATCGTTTGAATCAGTGTTCAACTTAAATTGTTTATCTTCGCCATTATTTATCGCAGGAAGGACGATGTGGTTACATATACCTAGTCACCTACGCGTTGCGCACCTCAATTGACTGTACGGCTAGCTAGCTCAGCCTCGATCGATGGCAGCTGCTCCACGGCGCCTTCTCCTGCTTCTCCTCGCCGTTGTCATGTCCTCCTTCTGCGTCGGCGTCGCTGTAGCAGAGGGACAGATACCCTGGCCCCGGCCGTTTAATCCTTACTGCTCGACCACGGGCAACTACAGCGGGGATAGCCGGTACCGGCTAAATCTTGTGGCTCTCATGGCCGACCTCCCGGTGCGTGCCTGTTGGCCCAGATCACGATGCTGCCAAGTACCTTCCGACAATATACGTGTACGAGCTTGTCCGATTAGTTTCCGAGTCGCCCGACGATGGAGACGCAATACGCACGTACTAGCTAAGCTAGCAAGCAGGCAGCCTGATGGATGCTTTGGATGTCTAGCTAGCTTAGCACAAGAAACAAGCACAGGAGACACGCTTTGTTGATCGCAAAAGGCTCGTGTCGAGCCTTTGGATTTTTATTGCTTTGTTTTGATCTATCTGAGTTGATTACACGGGGGTACGGCAGTATTTATATTGGTCCTACTAGTCCTATTCCTAGTCCTAGTACTAATACAAATCCTACTCGGTTGATTGCACCAAATCCGTACCGTACTGGTCTAACCGTGGTTGATTCCAACAATGAAAAGACTATAGAGCTCAAGTGGGAATTCAAGGTCAAGAACGATGTTGAAGGGTGGATGAAGCACAAGGTGTGGTTTATAGCCAAAGAGTACGTGCAAGAAGAGGGTGTGGACTTCGAAGAAGTGTTCGTTCCCATTGCAAAGATGGAGTCGGTGAGATTACTCATCGCTCTCGCGGCTCAGGAATCATGGAAAGTACATCACATGGATGCAAAATCTATGGTTTTGAACGGCGAGATAGGAGATGTGTATGTGAATCAACCACCGGATTTCATCAAAGAGGGAGAAGAGCACAAAGTACTGAAATTACACAAAATCTTGTATGGACTATGGCAAGGACCTCGGGAGTGGAACATCAAACTTGATCGGACATTGATTTCTCTTGGATTTGAGAAAGCCCCACTAGAGCATGCAATGTACAAGAGAGGTGAAGGAAGAGATTGTTGGGGAACGTTGCAGAAAATTAAAATTTTTCCTACGGTTTCACCAAGATCCATCTATGAGTTCATCTAGCAACGAGTCATGGGAGAGAGATTGCATCTACATACCACTTTGTAGATCGCGAGCGGAAGCGTTCAACGAACGGGGATGAGGTAGTCGTACACAACGTGATCCAAATCACCGGAGATCCTAGCACCGAAAGAACGGCACCTCCGCGTTCAACACACGTACGGTCAGCGTAACGTCTCCTTCTTCTTGATCCAGCAAGGCAAAGGAGAGGTTGGGGAAGATGGCTCCAGCAGCAGCACGACGGCGTGGTGATGGTGGAGCTGCAGTACTCCGGCAGGGCTTCGCCGAGCTCTACGGAGGAGGAGGAGATGTTGGAGAGGGAGAGGGAGGCGCCAGGGCAAGGGGGTGCGGCTGCCCCCCTCCCCTCCCCCCTTTATATAGGCCCCTGGGGGGGCGCCGGCCCTGGGAGATTGGATCTCCCAAGGGGGGCGGCGGCCAAGGGCTGGAGTGGCCCCCAAGCCAAGGTGGGGCGCCCCCCCCCACCCCTAGGGTTTCGGGGTTATCGGTATATAATTCCTATAACCCTAGCGTCACCTAACCTTAAGTGTGTAGACCCTACGGATTCGGGAGACATGCAGACATGACCGAGACGGCTCTCGGGAAATAACCAACAGCGGGATCTGGATACCCATGTTGGCTCCCACATGCTCCACGATGATCTCATCGGATGAACCACGATGTCGAGGATTCAATTAACCCCGTATACGATTCCCTTTGTCAATCGGTATTTTACTTGCCCGAGATTCGATCGTCGATATCCCAATACCTCGTTCAATCTCGTTACCGGCAAGTCACTTTACTCATACCGTAATGCATGATCCCGTGATCAAACACTTTGATCACATTGAGCTCATTATGATGATGCATTACCAAGTGGGCCCGGTGATACCTCTCCGTCAAGCGGAGTGACAAATCCCAGTCTCGATCCGTGTCAACCCAACAGACACTTTCGGAGATACCCGTAGTATACCTTTATAGTCACCCAGTTACGTTGTGACATTTGGTACACCCAAAGCACTCCTACGGTGTCCGGGAGTTACACGATCTCATGGTCTAAGGAAAGGATACTTGACATTGGAAAACTCTAGCAAACGAACTATGCGATCTTATGCTATGTTTAGGATTGGGTCTCGTCCATCACATCATTCTCCTAATGATGTGATCTCGTTATCATTGACATCCAATGCCCATAGTCAGGAAACCATGACTATCTATTGATCAACGAGCTAGTCGACTAGAGGCTTACTAGGGACACGTTGTTGTCTGTTATTCACACATGTATTATGAATTCCGAATAACACAATTATAGCACGAATAAAGACAATTATCATGAACAAGGAAATATAATAATAATGCTTTTATTATTGCCTCTAGGGCATATTTCCAACAGTCTCCCACTTGCACTAGAGTCAATAATCTAGTTACATTGTGATGAATCGAACACCCATAGAGTTCTGGTGTTGATCATGTTTTGCCTTAGGGAGAGGTTTAGTCAACGGATCTGCGACATTCAGATCCATGTGCACTTTACAAATTTCTATGTCTCCATCTTGAACATTTTCACGAATGGAGTTGAAGCGACGCTTGATGTGCCTGGTCTTCTTGTGAAACCTGGGCTCCTTGGCAAGTGCAATAGCTCCAGTGTTGTCACGGAAGAGTTTGATTGGCCCCGACGCATTGGGTATGACTCCGAGGTCGGTGATGAACTCCTTCACCCAAATTGCTTCATGTGCTGCCTCAGAGGCTGCCATGTACTCCGCTTCACATGTAGATCCCGCCACAACGCTTTGCTTGCAACTGCACCAGCTTACTACCCCACCATTCAAAATATACACGTATCCGGTTTGCGACTTAGAGTCATCCATATCTGTGTCGAAGCTAGCGTCGACGTAACCCTTTACGACGAGCTCTTCGTCACCTCCATAAACGAGAAACATTTTCTTAGTCCTTTTCAGGTACTTCAGGATATTCTTGACCGCTGTCCAATGTTCCTTGCCGGGATTACTTTGGTACCTTCCTACCAAACTTACGGCAAGGTTTACATCAAGTCTGGTACACAGCATGGCATACATAATAGAACCTATGGCTGAGGCATAGGGGATGACACTCATCTCTTCTATATCTTCTGCCGTGGTCGGACATTGAGCTGAGCTCAATTTCACACCTTATAACACAGGTAAGAACCCCTTCTTAGATTGATTCATATTGAACTTCTTCAATATCTTATCAAGGTATGTGCTTTGTGAAAGACCTATGAGGCGTCTTGATCTATTTCTATAGATCTTGATGCCTAATATATAAGCAGCTTCTCCAAGGTCCTTCATTGAAAAACTTTTATTCAAGTAGGCCTTAATGCTGTCCAAGAGTTCTATATTATTTCCCATCAAAAGTATGTCATCTACATATAGTATGAGAAATGCTACAGAGCTCCCACTCACTTTCTTGTAAACGCGGGCTTCTCCATAAGTCTGCGTAAACCCAAACGCTTAGATCATCTCATCAAAGCGAATATTCCAAGTCCGAGATGCTTGCACCAGCCCATAAATCGAGCGTTGGAGCTTGCACACCTTGTCAGCATTCTTAGGCTCGACAAAACCTTTCGGCTGCATCATATACAATTCTTCCTTAAGGAAACCATTAAGGAATGCCGTTTTGACGTCCATTTGCCATATTTCATAATCGTAGAATGCGGCAATTGCTAACATGATTCGGACGGACTTCAGCTTCGCTACCGGTGAGAAAGTCTCATCGTAGTCAATTCCTTGAACTTGTCAATAACCCTTAGCGACAAGCCGAGCTTTATAGATGGTTACATTACCATCCGCGTCTGTCTTCTTCTTAAAGATCCATTTATTTTCTATGGCTCGCCGCTCAACGGGCAAGTCAGTCAAAGTCCATACTTCGTTTTCATACATGGATCCTATCTCGGATTTCATGGCTTCTAGCCATTTGTCGGAATCCGGGCCTGCCATCGCTTCTTCATAGTTCGAAGGTTCACCGTTGTCTAACAACATGATTTCCAAGACAGGGTTGCCGTACCACTCTGGTGCGGAACGTGTCCTTGTGGACCTTCGAATTTCAGTAGGAGCTTGATTAGAAGTATCTTGATCATTATCATTAATTTCCTCTCTAGTCGGTGCAGGCACCTCAGGAACGTTTTCTTGAGTTTCGCCATTTTCCGGTTCAAGAGGTAACACTTCATCAAGTTCTACTTTCCTCCCACTTACTTCTTTCAAGAGAAACTCCTTCTCTAGAAAGGATCCATTCTTGGCAACAAAGATCTTGCCTTCGGATCTGAGGTAGAAGGTATACCCAATAGTTTCTTTAGGGTATCCTATGAAGACGCATTTTTTCGACTTGGGTTCGAGCTTTTCAGGTTGAAGTTTCTTCACATAAGCATCGCATCCCCAAACTTTTAGAAACGACGGCTTAGGTTTCTTCCCAAACCATAATTCATACGGTGTCGTCTCAACGGATTTCGACGGAGCCCTATTTAAAGTGAATGCGGCAGTCTCTAAAGTATAGCCCCAAAAGGATAGCGGTAAATCGGTAAGAGACATCATAGATCGCACCATATCTAATAGAGTGCGATTACGACGTTCGGACACACCATTACGTTGAGGTGTTCCAGGCGGCGTGAGTTGTGAAACTATTCCACATTTTCTTAAGTGTGTGCCAAATTTGTGACTCAAGTATTCTCCTCCACGATCTGATCATAGAAACTTGATCTTTCTATCACGTTGATTTTCAACCTCACTCTGAAATTCCTTGAACTTTTCAAAGGTCTCAGACTTGTGTTTCATCAAGTAGATATACCCATATCTACTCAAGTCATCAGTGAGGGTGAGAACATAACGATAGCCACCGTGAGCCTCAACACTCATTGGACCGCACACATCGGTATGTATGATTTCCAATAAGTTGGTTGCTCGCTCCATTGTTCCTGAGAACGGAGTCTTGGTCATTTTACCCATGAGGCATGGTTCGCACGTGTCAAATGATTCATAATCAAGAGACTCTAAAAGTCCATCTGCATGGAGCTTCTTCATGCGTTTGACACCTATGTGACCAAAGCGGCAGTGCCACAAATATGTGGGACTATTGTTATCAACTTTAACTCTTTTGGTATTCACACTATGAATATGTGTTTCATGACGTACGAGATTCATCAAGAATAAACCATTAACCATCGGAGCATGACCATAAAACATATCTCTCATATAAATAGAACAACCATTATTCTCGGATTTAAATGAGTAGCCATCTCGAATTAAACGAGATCCAGACATAATGTTCATGCTCAAACTTGGCACTAAATAACAATTATTGAGGTTTAAAACTAATCCCGTAGGTAAATGTAGAGGTAGCGTGCCGACGGCGATCACATCGACCTTGGAACCATTCCCGACGCGCATCGTCACCTCGTCCTTCGCCAGTCTCCGTTTATTCCGCAGCTCCTGCTTTGAGTTACAAATGTGAGCAACTGCACCGGTATCAAATACCCAAGAGCTACTACGAGTACTGGTAAGGTACACATCAATTACATGTATATCACATATACCTTTTGTTTTGCCGGCCTTCTTGTCCGCTAAGTATTTGGGGCAGTTCCGCTTCCAGTGACCACTTCCCTTGCAATAAAAACACTCAGTCTCGGGCTTGGGTCCATTCTTTGGCTTCTTCCCGGCAACTTGCTTACCGGGCGCGGCAACTTCCTTGCCGTCCTTCTTGAAGTTCTTTTTACCCTTGCCTTTCTTGAACTTAGTGGTTTTATTCACCATCAACACTTGATGTTCCTTCTTGATTTCTACCTCTGCTGATTTCAGCATAGCATATACCTTAGAAATGGTCTTTACCATCCCCTGCATGTTGTAGTTCATCACAAAGCTCTTGTAGCTAGGTGGAAGCGACTGGAGGATTCTGTCAATGACCGCTTCATCCGGGAGATTAACTTCCAGTTGAGTCAAGCGGTTGTGCAACCCAGACATCTTGAGTATGTGTTCACTGACAAAGCTATTTTCCTCCATTTTACAGCTAAAGAATTTGTCGGAGACTTCATATCTCTCGACCCGGGCATGAGCTTGGAAAACCATTTTCAGCTCTTCGAACATCTCATATGCTCCATGTCTCTCAAAACGCTTTTGGAGCCCCGGCTCTAAGCTGTAAAGCATGCCGCACTGAACGAGGGAGTAATCATCGAAACGTGACTGCCAAGCGTTCATAACGTCTTGTTCAGCAGGGAGAACAGGTGCGTCACCCAGCGGTGCTCTAGGACATAATCTTTCTTGGCAGCTATGAGGATGATCCTCAGGTTCCGGACCCAGTCCGTATAGTTGCTGCCATCGTCTTTCAGCTTGGTTTTCTCTAGGAACGCGTTGAAGTTGAGGACTACGTTGGCCATTTGATCTACAAGACATATTGTAAATATTTTAGACTAAGTTCATGATAATAAAGTTCATCTAATCAAATTATTTAATGAACTCCCACTTAGATAGACATCCCTCTTCTAGTCATCTAAGTATGACATGATCCGAGTCAACTAGGCCGTGTCCGATCATCACGTGAGACGGACTAGTCAACATCGGTGAACATCTTCATGTTGATCGTATCTTCTATACGACTCATGCTCGACCTTTCGGTCTTCTGTGTTCCGAGGCCATGTCTGTACATGCTAGGCTCGTCAAGTCAATCTAAGTGTTTGCATGTGTAAATCTGTCTTACACCCGTTGTATGTGAACGTTAGAATCTATCACACCCGATCATCACGTGGTGCTTCGAAACAACGAACTGTCGCAACGGTGCACAGTTAGGGGGAACACTTCTTGAAATTATTATGAGGGATCATCTTATTTACTACTGTCGTACTAAGTAAACAAGATGCAAAACATGATAAACATCACATGCAATCAAATAATAAACGTGACATGATATGGCCAATATCACATAGCTCCTTTGATCTCCATCTTGGGGCTCCATGATCATCTTGTCACCGGCTTGACACCATGATCTCCATCATCATGATCTCCATCATCGTGTCTCCATGAAGTTGCTCGCCAACTATTACTTCTACTACTATGGTTAACGTGTTTAGCAATAATGTAAAGTAATTTACATGGCGTTTCTCAATGACACGCAGGTCATACAAAAAATAAAGACAACTCCTATGGCTCCTGCCGGTTGTCATACTCATCGACATGCAAGTCATGATTCCTATTACAATAGCATGAACATCTCATACATCACATATATATCATTCATCATTCATCACAACTTTGGCCATATCATATCACAAAGCACTTGCTGCAAAAACAAGTTAGACGTCCTCTAATTGTTGTTGCAAGTTTTACGTGGCTGAATTAGGGTTCTAGCAAGAACGTTTTCTTACCTACGTGAAAGCCACAACGTGATTTGTCAACTTCTATTTACCCTTCATAAGGACCCTTTTCATCGAATCCACTCCAACTAAAATAGGAGAGACAGACACCCGCCAGCCACCTTATGCAACTAGTGCATGTTAGTCGGTGGAACCGGTCTCACGTAAGTGTACGTGTAAGGTTGGTCCGGGCCGCTTCATCCCACAATACCGCTGAAGCAAGATAAGACTAGTAGCGGCAAGAAAGTTGACAACATCTACGCCCACAACAAATTGTGTTCTACTCGTGCAATAAAGAACTACACATAGACCTAGCTCATGATGCCACTGTTGGGGAACGTTGCAGAAAATTAAAATTTTTCCTACGGTTTCACCAAGATCCATCTATGAGTTCATCTAGCAACGAGTCATGGGAGAGAGATTGCATCTACATACCACTTTGTAGATCGCGAGCGGAAGCGTTCAATGAACGGGGATGAGGTAGTCGTACACAACGTGATCCAAATCACCGGAGATCCTAGCACCGAAAGGACGGCACCTCCGCGTTCAACACACGTACGGTCAGCGTAACGTCTCCTTCTTCTTGATCCAGCAAGGCAAAGGAGAGGTTGGGGAAGATGGCTCCAGCAGCAGCACGACGGCGTGGTGATGGTGGAGCTGCAGTACTCCGGCCGGGCTTCGCCGAGCTCTACGGAGGAGGAGATGTTGGAGAGGGAGAAGGAGGCGCCAGGGCAAGGGGGTGCGGCTGCCCCCCTCCCCTCCCCCCTTTATATAGGCCCCTGGGGGGGCGCCGGCCCTGGGAGATTGGATCTCCCAAGGGGGCGGCGGCCAAGGGCTGGAGTGGCCCCCAAGCCAAGGTGGGGCGCCCCCCCACCCCTAGGGTTTCAACCCTAGGCGCATGGGGTTGGCCTAGGGGGGCGCACCAGCCCACTATGGGCTGGTTCCCCTCCCCACTTTGGCCCATGGGGCCCTCTGGGATAGGTGGCCCCACCCGGTGGACCCCCGGGACCCTTCTGATGGTCCCGGTACAATACCGGTGACCCCGAAACTTGTCCCGATGGTCGAAACAGCACTTCCTATATATAATTCTTTACCTCCGGACCATTCCGAAACTCCTCGTGACGTCCGGGATCTCATCCGGGACTCCGAACAACATTCGGATTACTGCATATACATATCCCTATAACTCTAGCGTCACCGAACCTTAAGTGTGTAGACCCTATGGGTTCGGGAGACATGCAGACATGACCGAGACGGCTCTCGGGCAATAACCAACAGCGGGATCTGGATACCCATGTTGGCTCCCACATGCTCCATGATGATCTCATCGGATGAACCACGATGTCGAGGATTCAATTAACCCCGTATACGATTCCCTTTGTCAATCGGTATTTTACTTGCCCGAGATTCGATCGTCGGTATCCCAATACCTCGTTCAATCTCGTTACCGGCAAGTCACTTTACTCGTACCGTAATGCATGATCCCGTGATCAAACACTTTGATCACATTGAGCTCATTATGATGATGCATTACTGAGTGGGCCCGGTGATACCTCTCCGTCAAGCGGAGTGACAAATCCCAGTCTCGATCCGTGTCAACCCAACAGACACTTTCGGAGATACCCGTAGTATACCTTTATAGTCACCCAGTTACGTTGTGACGTTTGGTACACCCAAAGCACTCCTACGGTGTCCGGGAGTTACACGATCTCATGGTCTAAGGAAAGGATGCTTGACATTGGAAAACTCTAGCAAACGAACTATGCGATCTTATGCTATGTTTAGGATTGGGTCTCGTCCATCACATCATTCTCCTAATGATGTGATCTCGTTATCATTGACATTCAATGCCCATAGTCAGGAAACCATGACTATCTATTGATCAACGAGCTAGTCAACTAGAGGCTTACTAGGGACACGTTGTTGTCTGTTATTCACACATGTATTACGATTTCCGAATAACACAATTATAGCACGAATAAAGACAATTATCATGAACAAGGAAATATAATAATAATGCTTTTATTATTGCCTCTAGGGCATATTTCCAACAGAGATCGTCTACTAGTTGGCATCTACGTCGATGATCTATTAATTACTGGAGCAGATGAAGAGGTGATTGCAAAGTTGAAGCTACAAATGAAGGAGCTTTTCAAGATGAGTGATCTAGGTCTTTTGAGCTACTACCCCGGGATAGAGGTACATCAAAAGATGGAAGGGGTCATACTATGCCAGAAGGCATACGCAAGGAAGATACTTGAAAACTGTGGCATGAAATATTGCAATCCAGTTGATGCTTTAGTGGAACCTCGTCTTGAGTTGAACAAGAAGAGTAAAACACCCGCAGTTGATGCAATAGAGTATATTGCAGCTGTCATTGCGGTGTGTCAAGGTGTGTGGCTAGGGAGGCTACACGGTAATCTCATGGATCGAGATCCGGAACAAGCGGTGCTCAATGTTGATGGCGAGTCTATAACTTTTCTACGCGAGGATCCAGTGCGGCACAAAAGGAGCAAGCACATTGATACGGTGTATCACTACATAAAGGACTGCGTGGAAGAAGGTAGGATGAAGGTCAACTACGTTCGCACCATTGATCAACTGGCGGATATGCTAACCAAGGCTTTGGATCGAGAGAAATTCTTCGAGATGCGAAGAAGAATCGGCGTCGGAGCTATAACGTGACGACGTCGTGTTTAGGGGGGTGATTGTTGGGATTAAACCCGACGTTGTGTCCGGATACATGTATGTGTAAGTGTCCGACTAGTACAAGGATTAGTTACCTAGTAGGATTAGTACTAGCTAGGCTAGCTGCTAATATATATACATGTACCCAGCCCCCTATAAACCAGACCGTGAGTTGAGTTGATCAATAAAGTAATAAGCCTCGATACGAGCCTTTGGCAATACGCCGAGTCTTTTGTGCTTGCATTGAGTATTAAGCCCAAAGGCTGTTGCGTACATATGTGTTTAGGCGTGGAGCAAAATCAATCAGCTCGGACGGCTAGCTTTGCACTGCGGTACATCATCTAGTTGAAGCTTTCTGTGGTGCGGTGCATCTCGACGTAGGGAGACTTCGTCGCGATTGCATCGGCAGGAGCAGTTCAGTAGGTAGCGTCGGTTCGTCATCGTCGTTTGTCGCCGGTCACATCACCGTCGCCGGAAGTACTCGGCGTCGGGACTGGGCCAACAGTGCCCTCGACAACCGTTTCTACTACAACGGCACGGCCAGCGAATCGCCGGACGAGGTGTTCGGCCTCATCGCGTGCTATGCCGACCGCAACTGGACGCAGTGCCGCGACTGCCTCTACGCCGCGGCCTCCGAGATACAGCAGTCATGCCCGTTCAGCCGGCAGATGAAGGGCGCCTACGACTCGTGCCTTCTCCGCTACTCCAACGAGTCGTTCGTCTCCGTCGCCGACCTCACCGCCGCCTTCTACTCGTGGGATTACACCGAGGTGGACTATCCGACCAGCATGAACAACGCGAAGTGGGATCTGCTCACCCGGATAGCGGCGGAGGCGGCGCGTTCGCCGCTGCGGCTCGCGAACGGGAGCGTGCCGTACGCGGCCAGCTCGCAGCCGCCGACGACCATCTACGGTCTGGCGCAGTGCACGAGGGACCTGAACGCCAGCGAGTGCAGCAGGTGCCTTACTGAATTCGTGTCAAACCTCTTGAATAAGTTCCCTAACAACACCGGTGCTGGCATCAAGGGCTACAGCTGCTACGCCATATACAACATCGGCGTCGGCGAGCTTCTCCGTGTCACTGTTCCACCGCCCCTTGCACAGCCACCGCCGTCCAATCTCTCACCAGGAGCAGGTGGTTAGTAACTTAGTACTACTAGATGATACCCTGCGCGTTGCTGCAGGAACTCTTGGTCCTATGCGCATGAGAATACATAAGTTGACTAAATTTGTTCGCATGGTAGGTCTCCTATATATAGGGGAAAAAACTGCAATGTACATAGTACTTGGAGTATAGTTGTAAAGATAGCGAAGTGTATCATTATTTTTACTAAATACAGTGATATGACATAAGTTATATAAATAAGTCTAATGTATATAAGCAAATTAAGAAAAGATATGGAATGGAGACACCAGAAAGGTTATGTATATATTGCCATTTTGAGATACTTCTTGTCTATTATGTTAGACTCTTGTTGTAAATCAATCTTATGCATGTCAGTACATAAGTTCTGCAAAGTATAGCCAAGTAGTTCATATCAGCAATTGTAAAATAGGTGTTACATTAAACAATTGTATCTTCTCATAACCATAATATGAGATAACAAACAATTGGAAACAATGCTTTGAAAACATCGCAGGTAGTAGGGCCTCGTCTTTGTTAATCAAACAAAATCTACAGTAGCAAAATAAAATAAAATAAGGTGCTTGGAAGAAGCAACGATGAAGATGATTGCAACATCCGAGTCACCTGGTACTTGAGCAGGAAAAGGACTATACCTATGTGTAGCTCAAGGTTTGTTCAAAAAAATGTATAGCTGAAGGTAAAAAGCTGAGGGAAGTGTCTGCATTTCATGCGTATTTTTATATTCTGTATGAAGCATTAAGACAATTAGCAATGGCACCACCCAAAAATAAAAACGGCACTGGAAATAGCACCTTAACCTATCAAATACTCCCAATACAAAAATAAATAAATTTGAGGTGGTTTGGATCCACACCCTCAACTTCAAAGCTTGTTTTGACCTTGGAGCCATTTAGTGAGCCAGGTCGGTACTAAAGGAGTAGAGATGCCAAGTTAGTTGAAAAGGCAATGACATAAATTTTACCTGTTTTAGAAAAGTTATCTCTAGAAACTATAAATTTCCATGAAAATGAAATAGCAATATTTCCTGGCGTGGAAGCATGGAAGATAGAACAACAAATGAGCAAACTTAAGCAAAATCAGTTGAGTATGTAAGAATAAAATAAAGAAACAGAAAGTTAATCTTGGTAAGGTGAGATGATTCATTGTATGGGCCACCGAGATGGATCCAAAATCAAGAATTTCTTACTTGAAAATTTATGGGTGAGAAATCAGGTATAACCTCAGCACCTCCGTATAACATGCAACGTGAGGAGCATGAAGCAGTGACACGAGTTGTGAAACTTTGAGGCAGATTTTATACCTGTAACATGCAAGGTCGAGTTAGCTATGTAGATCAAATTAGGCTAATTAATTTCGTGAGGCAAGCTGAGGCTGATTCTGAGAACGAAGAGCACCTATTATTCCTCTCGAGTGCAAGCCATACCCACTGGCTTGTCAGGCTCCACACTGGAGCAAAGGGAGGAGGTCCTATCCTTGGTGGAGCTGCTACGACCCCGGGTGCGCATGGAATGCATCCGCGGACAGGCGAATCCGATGTGCACGGCCGGGCGAAGCTGATGTGGGGCACCGGAAGTCGCTGTTGTGGTTCACTCAACCCGCGGCGGGTCTGTTGTGGCGTGATCCGGGGTGGCGTCGTGGTCAGGCGAAGCCGATGCGGTGAAACGGGGAGGCGCTACGGGTGCCGTCGACGCGCTGCAGGCATGCAGCGACGCCGTCCAGGCGTGGTGTGGTAGCGCGGCATCGATCTTCAACTTGTGGTGACGTCGTCCACACCGGCTGGCGAGAAGACCATCTTGTTGAACCATGGCGACGCCATGGCTTGTGCGTGCTGGCATGGCAAGGAATATGGGAGGACTGTGACAGGGAAGGGATTCATCCTGTGGAGTTTATAGGAATGGCAAAAGATATACGTGAGCATTGGAACATGAAGGGGAGAAGACAGTGCAAATTAGTCTCGTAGGCTTCCATCAGTTTCTTCGGCGAGCACTTAATAATGGATGCATATGGGCTAGAGTAACGGTCTGCATGTGCTTGCTAGTTATTATAGCCTGGTCGGGTCATAAGCCTTGTGGGCGTTCATTTTTATAGTTGATTTGGTGAAATATTTGAGCATTTAGTATTGGGCTGCATGTGCTTGCATGTGCCATCTTTTCTAATATTAAGAGCTGATGATGTGGCAGAGTTGCTTAGGTGGATAGCTTGCATGATGAGTTAGTGGGTTGCTCCTATTTAGTATTGATGATGTGGCATGGTGATGATGTGGATAGTGTGCATGTTGAGAGAATAGGTAGAAGTGAGGAGCAACTTCTTAAGAATGTTAGATTACTTTCATTTCCGATATTTTTTACCTCAATTTGTTGATCCTCATTATCCTATTTATCTCAACATACAC
Source organism: Aegilops umbellulata (assembly GCA_032464435.1). Lineage (NCBI taxonomy): Eukaryota > Viridiplantae > Streptophyta > Magnoliopsida > Poales > Poaceae > Aegilops > Aegilops umbellulata. The sequence goes on from CP136059.1 coordinate 259,243,344, forward strand.
ACATGCCATCTCATCAAATGCCCTCCATTACATGCATGAGAAAAAGTTTTTCATTATTAGTAATCTCATGCACACTTTTCACCTCACCACACATGCCACATCGTCCAACGTCCCCTCAACATGCATGAAATAAAGTTTTCCATTACTTTATGTCACTTATATTCGTAATATTTTCTGACTACACAATAATCAAATACAACATATAATATTTTTTTAGCTTTAGTTCATATATCATTAATTCAACGGCGGAAGCTTCATACAATCAAATCACTGGAATATATTGCAATCGATTCCTGCAGCATCACACAGGGTATTCTCTAGTTGCCGAAGATAAAACGTGCATCGCGTGACAGTTGTCTCATTGATGGTAATGTGGTGTTTTTTTCATTCAGAAGGTCCGCCACTTGCCACCGGCCGGACTAGGAGCAGGAAGCAGCTGGTGACCGGCGTGTCTACTGGTGTCGTTGTTGGGTTCGTCATCTCATCGATTCTCTTGATTTGTTTCGTTTTGCGATGTCGGAGGCGAAATCGCATGGCGAGAAAAGTAGATACTTTTGACGATGATGATGCATTGGAAGATGACTTTGAGAAAGGGACCAGGCCCAAGCGGTTTCGCTATAGCGATCTTGCCGTCGCGACCAGCAACTTCTCTGACGAGAAGAAGCTGGGCGAAGGTGGCTTCGGTTTCGTGTATAAAGGATTCTTGAAGGAGCTTAAAGTTGAGGTGGCTATAAAAAGAGTGTCCAAGACCTCCAAGCAGGGGAGGAAGGAGTACATCTCAGAGGTAAAGATCATAAGCCAGTTGAGACATCGAAACCTCGTGCAGCTCATTGGCTGGTGCCATGGCGGCGGCGAACTCTTGCTTGTCTACGATCTTATGCCCCACGGCAGCCTAGACACTCACCTTTACAGTTCAAACACCATATTATCATGGCCACTCAGGTGTGTATACACACGGCAACTGGTCCGTAATGTACTAGTATGTGTAACTATTGACCATCAAGCTTATCTCTCTGAATTAATATATTTTAATTTATTTTTTTGTGCTATTTTTAGGTATGAGATCGTGCTAGGGTTAGGGTCTGCGCTTTTGTGCCTGCATCAAGAATGGGAGCAATGTGTTCTACACCGTGACATCAAGCCAAGCAACATCATGTTGGACGCGCCGTTTTGTGCCAAACTTGGTGATTTTGGGCTCGCACGACTTGTCGACCACGGCCGAGGACCATACACGACAGGTCCCGCAGGAACAATGGGCTACATGGACCCTGAGTGCGTGGTCACTGGAAGGACCAGTGCCGAGTCCGATGTCTATAGCTTCGGCGTCGTCATGCTCGAGATCACCTGCGGCAAGCGGCCCGCTGTTGCTCGGGGACGAGAAGACATCATTCATCTCGTGCAATGGGTCTGGGATTCATGGAAAAGTGGAAGGACCCTTGAAGCGGCCGATGGGCAGCTCAATATGGAGTTCGACGACCGAGAGATGGAGTGTGCGATGGTGGTTGGGCTCTGGTGCGCGCACCCTGACCGGAGCCTGAGACCGTCCATCAAGCAAGCGGTCAGCGTGCTACGATTTGAGGCGCCTCTACCAAGTCTGCCAATGAAGATGCCAGTCGCGACATTCATGACGGCAATTGATTCTTTGTTAGCTTCTGCGTCTCAGCTTACAGGCGGCAGATGACATATTATGCTTGATTGTTTGGAAAGAGTAAGACGTGCACGTGCGCACACTAGCTCTCGCCGTCCGACGCTTATTTGACTTCGGATCTAATCATTTGACACTACAAGAAAACACGAGTAACACAAAATACACTCAGGTCTGTAGAACACCTAACAACGACTACAAGCACTTGAGCAAGCCGAATTTGTATCGCCGTCATCGCATCTCCCTCACCGGATCCGGAAAAAACTTGTTGCAGTAAACAGTCAGAAAGCCATCATGCCAAGGTCCCACGGGACTAGCACACTAGAACAACAACCGCCGTCAATGAAGAGAAGCTTCGATCAAAATGATCCAACCCGTAGACCCGTGAACAAAGACTTGATCAAGGGGATCCACCGAAGACCAGCACCGACCGGGTCAGGTATATGGTGCATGAGACACACCTCCACACACCCTTCGAAGACACTAGTCGCACAGCCAGGAGGGTTGTTAGGTCGGGAGAAGCTTATTCCATCTTCAGAGAGCCGTTGCCACGCCTTCCTAAGCAGTACACAAACCCTAATCAAACTCAAGAAAACTCCTAAAAATGAAGCAGGACCTCCCTCCCACACGTTGGCGAGGGTCAAGGTACACCAAACATCCATGGGCCTAAGGCCACCGAAGATGTGGCCGACTGCCGGCGGCGTCGATAGGAGGTGTTATGTTATGATCCAAATTCATATATAAAGAGAAAAGCTAACTTCTTGCGAGCAGAACAGGAGGCTTGGGATGCTAACCCTCGTAAAGAACATTGGAAGGTTGTTAAGTGGATTTTCAGGTACCTTCGCGGCACTTCCAATGCTTGTTTGAAATTCGGCAAAACTTGTGAGGGACTAGCTGTCTATGTGGATTCATATTTTTCTTCCATCGATTTGGACAAGAGGAGGTCCCTTATAGGTTAAGTGTTCACTGTTCGCGGATCAGTATTGACTTAGGTCACCTCTATTACATATATCCACTGTAAGCCGTCACATGGGATAAGTTGGTTAGTTGTAAATCTCCGACGCTTGTAAACTCTCTTGATATAGTGAAGTTTGATGGCTGATGTTCATGGGTTTCTTCTTTGCGTTGGAGGGATTTTCCACGTTAAAATCTCGTGACTCCCTGTGTTGATTTTGTTCTTTGTCGTTTAATTTGCCTGTAGTTTCTAGGTGCAGGTGAAACCCTAGCCACATGTTCACCTTTCTTTTCTTTCCGTGGGAAGAAAGAAAGGACACATCCATTTGCCGTGAATCAGGGTGTAATGCTAATCACATGCATGAGAGTAGCACAATCAATTGCATGCAATAAGCAAGCAATTGGGTGCACATGTAACAAAAAAAATGCTAAGCCATGCAATAGAAGACGAAATAGATAACATTATTTCTTTCGATAGTGTGAGGATGACAAAATCACAGACGGCTTAGGGCATGAACTATATTGATATATGGATACAGATGTCCCATGAGGAAAAAAATAGTTTCAAGCAACTACATTAACTTTTTCTTCCCAACGCAAACTATTACTAGTGAGTCTCATCAAGAAATAGAAATAGAGACTTTAGGGTATGAAATATGGTGGCATATGCATACAAATGCCCTATGAGAAAAAGTAGCTTCAGGCATCTATATTTATTTAGTTTTCTCCCCAATACATCTGCTATTAGTGAGCCTCACCAAGAAATAGAAAATAAAGATTTTATTACACATGCATCTCTACTCTCCCCTCCAACCTTTTCAGGTTTTTACACTAGACCACATTTCCCTCTCTTCAAGCACCCGTCTCCTGAGCAGCCCGCTTCCCCATCCAAATCTACTTTTTCTGACATCCGATCCTACATGACACGCGAGGCATCACCCTTAGGCTATGGTATGCATTGGCCATGCCCTTAGTATACATACATCTTTACTCTTCACTTTAACTTTTTCAGTTTTTTCTACCAAACCATATTTTTTCTCCCCAAGCATCCACCTCCTGCGGAGAATCCCGCTTCCCTGTCTAAATATCTCTCCTTTTTTTTCAAAAAGGGGGACTCCCCGGCCTCTGCATCAGAACGATGCATACGACCATATTTATAAATAAAATAGGTTCAACAAGGTCTTAAAGTCGTGAAACAAAATAAAGGCTAGCTCACAGAGTGCCTCAACTCCAAAAATAAAAAGGCCATAAAGCCACAACCGGCTGGCATAATAAAGATAGGAAAACTAATCGACTATCCTATTACATGACCGCCATCCAAACCGCTTGAAAATATCCCGCGCTACCATCTTTCACCGGACAGATCCAGTAACCAAACGCTCCCTGGCCTCCGTCGGAGTGAGTTAGGACCACATACGGATCAGCGCCGTAGCACGGAATAAAACCTGCAAAAAATAAATAGTTGTTGTTCTGTTAAACTGTCTAAATATCTCTCTCCTGACATCAGATTCTACATGACATTGCCGGGAATCACCTGAAGCTATGCATTGGACATGAACACATCACGTCAGGACGTGCCACAATAAAAAACAATCATTTGTTTGATAGAATGTGCCGGCAGTGTCCGGCAGCTCTCTGTGACCAGTCTAGACTACAGTGCAGACGTTGAATTGTTCGGCCAGAAATGCTCCTGCATGCTCCACATGGAGCACCTTCATGTCCTCACACGTATGTGGGCTTCGAATCCCTGTCTATGGTCGCATCGTTTGAATCAGTGTTCAACTGAAATTGTTTATCTTCGCCATTACTTGTTGCAAGGCGGACGATGTAGTTACATATACCGAGTTACCTACGCGTTGCGCGCCTCAGTTGACTGTGGAGCTAGCTAGCTCAGCGTGGATCGATGGCAGCTGCCCCACGGCGCCTTCTCCTGCTTCTCCTCGCCGTTGTCTTGTCCTCCTCTTACGTCGACGTCGCTGTAGCACAGGGAGTGGCACACTGGTTCTGCTCGACCACGGGCGACTACGGAGTGTATAGCCGGTACCGGCTAAATCTTTTGGCCCTCATGGCCGACCTCCCGGCGCGTGCCCTCGACAACCGTTTCTACTACAACGGCATGGCCGGCGAATCACCGGACGAGGTGTTCGGCCTCGTCTCGTGCTATGCCGACCGCAACTGGACCGAGTGCCACGACTGCCTCTACACCGCGGCCTCCGCGATACAGCAGTCGTGCCCGTTCAGCCGGCAGATGAAGGGCGCCTACGACTCGTGCCTTCTCCGCTACTCCAACGAGTCCTTCGTCTCCGTCGCCGACCTCGACTTCGCCATCTACGTGGAGGACCCGTACCCGTCCAGCATGAAGAGGACCTACGTGGACGACCCGTCCAGCATGAACAGCACGAGGTGGGATTTGCTCACCCGGTTAGCGGCGGAGGCCGCGCGTTCGCCGCTGCGGCTGGCGAACGGGAGCGTGACGTACGCGGCCAGCTCGCAGTCGCCGACGGCCATGCACATGCACGGTCTGGCGCAGTGCACGAGGGACCTGGACGCAAGCGAGTGCAGCAGGTGCCTTACCAAGTTCGTGGCAAAGCTCTCCAGTATGTTCCCTAACAACACCTATGCTGGCATCAAGGGCTACAGCTGCTACGCCGTATACAGCATCGGTGACGGCGAGTTTCTCCGTATCACCATTCCACCGCCGTCCAATCTCCCATCAGGTACTATTAATTCCTTTTTTCTATTTCATTTTAATGGAAGGAGTACATCGCGTGACATTTGTCTCATTGATGGATATGTGGTTATTTTTTTCATTTAGAAGCTCCGCCACTTGCCGCCGACAGGACTAGCAGCAGGACGCCGCTGGTGGCCGGCGTGTCTGCCGGTGTCGTCGTTGTATTTGTCATCTCATCGAGTCTGTTGGTTTGTTTCCTTTTGCGCTATCGGAGGCGGAATCGGATTGCGAGAGAAGTATATACTTTTGACGATGATTCCATGGAAGATGACTTCGAGAAAGGCACAGGGCCCAAGCGGTTTCGGTATAGTGATCTTGCCCTCGCCACCAGCAACTTCTCCGACGACAAGAAGTTGGGTGAAGGTGGTTTCGGTTCGGTGTACAAAGGATTCTTGAAGGAGCTTAAAATTGAGGTGGCTATAAAAAGAGTGTCCAAAACCTCCAAGCAGGGGAGGAAGGAGTACATGTCAGAGGTGAAGATCATAAGCCGGCTGAGACATCGAAACCTGGTGCAGCTCATTGGCTGGTGCCATGGCGGCGGCGAGCTCTTGCTTGTCTACGATCTTATGCCCCACGGCAGCCTAGACACTCACCTTTACAGTTCAAACACCATATTATCGTGGCCACTTAGGTGCGTATATATTATGACTTCTGTATCTCCAGCGTCTAGCTTATCTCTCTAACTTAATATGTTTTCGCTTATTTTGTTTGGTGTTGTTTTTAGGTATGAGATTGTGCTGGGGTTAGGGTCTGCACTTTTGTACCTGCACCAGGACTGGGAGCAATGCGTTCTGCACCGTGACATCAAACCAAGCAACATCATGTTGGACGCGTCGTTCTGCGCCAAACTTGGTGATTTTGGGCTCGCGCGGCTTGTCGACCACGACCGAGGACCATACACGACTGGTATTGCAGGAACAATGGGCTACATGGACCCTGAGTGCATGGTCACGGGAAGGACAAGCGCCGAGTCTGATGTCTACAGTTTCGGCGTAGTCATGCTCGAGATCGCCTGCGGCAAGCGGCCCGCTGTTGCTCGGGGACGAGAAGACATCATTCATCTGGTGCAATGGGTCTGGGATTCATGGGAAAGTGGAAGGACCCTTGTCGCGGCCGATGCGCAGCTCAAGCTGGAGTTCAATGACCGAGAGGTGGAGTGCATGATGGCGGTCGGGCTCTGGTGCACGCACCCTGACAGGACCCTGAGACCGTCCATCAAGCAAGCGGTCAGCGTGCTACGATTTGAGGCGCCTCCGCCAAGCCTTCCAGCAAAGATGCCCATCGCGACATTTACGGCGACGATTGATTCTTCATTAGTTTCTGCATCTCAACTTACAAGCGGCAGATGACAGATTATGCTTAATTGTTTGGAAAGAGTAAGACATGCACGTACGCACACTAGTTCGCGGCTCAACCGTCTGATGCTTCTTCTTTTTTAAAAAACTTCCAATCTAATCATTTGTCATGACACTATAAAAACACCAGTAACAAAAAATGCATCTAGGTCTGTAGACCACCTAACAACGACTACAAGCACTGGAGCGAGCCAAATCCTTGGCGTCGTCATCGCCCCTTCCTCGCCGGAGCTGGGGAAAACTTGCTGTAGTGGACAATCGGACAGTCATCATACTAAGGTCCCACGGGACTAGCACAGTAGACAGCAACTGCCGCTGATGAAGAGAAGTATAGATCAGAAGGATCCAACATGTAGACCCGTGAACAAAGACTGGATCAAGGGATCCTCCTAAGGCCAACACCGACCGGATCATGTGAGGTGCACCGGATACACACATCCACACGCTCTCCAACGACGCTAGACGCGTCGACGGGACGAGGGTTAGGCAGGGAGAATCTCATTACATCTTCAGAGAACCATTGTCATGCCTTCCTAAGCAAGGCAAGGGAGGCCAACGCCTTCCTGTTAGGGACGAAAGAGTTGGAGAGCGCAGTCCACCACTCTTTGGCAGATTCAACATGATGCCAGACAAAGGTGTTGATGCTTTCGACTTGCAGCCATTCCTTGATCATGCCCCAAAGCCAATTGGAAAACCGACATCTGGAAATAAGGTGATCGACCGTTTCCTGCTCACGCCTACAGAGGGGACAAAGGCCACGGTTTGGCCATCCTCGTTTGACCAATCTGCCCGCGGTCCACACTCTATTTTGGGCGGCCAACCAAGCGAAGAACTTCACTTTGGGAGCCGCCCAAACTTTCCATATCACTTGTTCCAATGGCGAGCGAAGCATGCCATGGAACTGTGCCTTCTAGGCGGAAGCTACGGAGTAGAGCCCACTGTCAGTGTGTTTTTCCACACAATTTTGTCCTCCGTGTCATGTTGCAGCTGGAAGCCTCGAATGCTAGCCCAAAGTTGGATGACTTGACGGAAGTGAGCAATCGAGGGAGTGAGCAATTGAGAAATGGTTGGACTGTTTTATTTTGGATATCCAAGCATTGTCCAAAAGGGCCTCTTTGATTTTTCCAATTCTTTCTTACGGTTGCATCATAGATGAGCAGAGCAATGTCTTTGGGCTTTCTATCTTGCACCCAAGGAGCATCCCAAAAAGGCGTGCGGGCACCATTGCCGAAAGTGATGGTCGTGAAGGCGTAAAAGAGATCATAGTCCTTGTTGTCACACGGGTTCCCCAAACGGACCCACATCTTGGACGACTCCTTCCACTCGAACCAAGGTCATCTCAGCCTAAGGGCCCTTGCGTATTTTTGTGTGTTGAGCACACCTAGACCCCCAAATTCGGATGGCCGGCACACAATATCCCAATTGACCTTGCACTTGGCTCCGGTTGTCTTGTCCGTACCAGCCCATAGGAAGGCCCTCTGAAGCTTATTGAGTTGTCGGAGGGTGCTCGTAGGCACAATGAGCGGGGTGATGAAGTAGACCGCTAGGGAGGATGATACGTCTCCGTCGTATCTACTTTTTCAAACACTTTTGCCCTTGTTTTGGACTCTAACTTGTATGATTTGAATGGAACTAACCCGGACTGACGCTGTTTTCAGCAGAATTGCCATGATGTTGTTTTATGTGCAGAAAACAAAAGTTCTCAGAATGACCTGAAACTCCACGAAATACCTTACAATAAATAATAAAAAATCCTCGCCAAAGATGAAGACCAGGGGGCCCACACCCTGTCCACGAGGGTGGGCCCCCCCCCCCAGGGCGCGCCCCCCTACCGGCTATTTGACATGCTCGGGGTCGGAGGCGGAGGAACCGGCATAGTACATGCTAAAAAAATAGAGAGTGCGGTCTACAAAGGTTATTTTGGACCTCCTATCACACGTCTGCGCCGCTAGTCCCCGGTTGGGGGAATCCTTGATGGAAATAGCCCCTTAAGTGAGTGTACGGATCCGGACTCCGACAGAGCCGGTTTTCAGATGTTTATCCTGTTCGCCACCTATTTTTAAAGGATAGAGAAAGAGAAAATAAAGAGAAAATAAATAATAACAATGATAGAAGTTACTGGAGTGCTTGCAGGCATGTCCGTATTGTGCTTCCGCCAATACCCATGGTATCTTGAGTGCGTAATGATGTGTGCGCGGTACAACTTTGTAGGTGTAAGGAGTGGGCAGCGGAAGCCGGGTTGCTATTTCCGCACCGGGAGTGGTTGAACTTTGGGTGGAAATTGCTTCTGACCCCCGGTACTTCGTTGGTGAACCTCTCCATCATCCCTATCGCCTGGCGGCCATCTCCCCTTGTATTCGGCGTTGAGCTTGCCGGCTTCTTTAAAGACCCAACAGTTTCTGTTAGTATGATTAGCTGGTTTATTGGGGTAGCCGTGAATCTGGCAGGGTCGGTCCAATATCCTGTCTAGGCTGGATGGTCCGTCTCGTTTTGCCTTGAATGGCTTCTTCCATTGACCGGGATTGGGATTGCTGAATCCGGCGTTGGTTCCTTTTTCATGAAAAAAATGTGTTGCAACCTATTGGCATGAAATCTAGTTTCAAAAATCTCGGCACGAGAAACCGAACGATGAAAGTGTTTGTAATTTAGACACACGGTTCAAGAGATAAAACGATTTGAAAAATAAAATTACGGGCAAAAAAACTCCCAGATTGTGACAAGCTTGGCGCCACTTGTCAACACAAGAGAATGTGAGAGTGACCTTTGCAAGGGGTACCCTTCAATTAGTGATTTCGGTCAAAAACCGACCAACCCAACCGAGGGTATGATCAGGTCTACTTCTTGACATGGGCCCCTGACTATCACTCTGTTGCTAGGCCTCCGGGATAGCCCTGCATTTTCTTTATTTGGTTTAGTAAATGACCTAACTTTATTTATTGATAAATAAGACAAAATACATTAGATCAAGAAAAGAAAAACAAAGGGCCCTGATAAAATTTGAAGGATGCATTAAAATCCTCCGTGGTAGTTGACCCCAAATCCATCTCTTATATCATCTTTTTTGCGGTAAAATTTCCAATGTATTCATCATCAATCATGATAGTACAACGCCGGAAATAATAAAAATTACATCCAGATCTGTAAACCACCTAGCGAGGACTGCAAGCACTGAAACGAGCCGTAGGCACGCCGCCGTCATCGCTCATCCCTCACTGGAGCCGAGCAAAACTTGTTGTAGTAGACAATCGAGAAGTCGTCATGCTAAGACCCTATAGGACCATCGCACCAAAATAGCAACTGCTACTGTTGAAGAGAAGTTTAGATCGGAAGAATACAACCTATAGACACACGAACACAGACGAACAAATATTGGATCCATGTGGACCCATCGAAGACAAACGCCGCCCGAATCCCGCGAAATCCGCCGGAAACAAACCTCCACACGCTCTTCGATGATGCTAGAATCACCACTGAGACAAGGGCTAGGCGGGGAGAACCTTATTCCAGCTTTAGAGAGCCGCCACCGCCTCGTCTCTCTAAGCAGGACACAAACCCTATACGTCTCTTATATCTCAACTTTTCTCCGTACAACTAGTGAAGAAGCCGTAGAAGACCAAACCAGCAAGCACTTCACTAACCTCGAAGTTTCAAGGAGCCCACATGAGAATCTAAAATTGATGAACGCACTATGGTCGAGGGCACACGCACACCCCTTGCAAGGGTTGCTTCATCACTGTACTCGCTTAGGTCCTTTTTACTCTACATATAAGAATTGTCTGAAGTCAAATTTCATACAATTTGACCATATTTATATGAAAAAATATCAACATGCTAAAGTTATACAATATGGAAATTGAAGTCATGACTCATCTACTGATATTGATTTCACATTATGAATGTTGGTATTTTTTTATAAAGTTAGTCAAATTTTACGAGGCTTGACTTCGGATAAATCTTATATGTGAACTAAAAAGGACCGGAGGGAGTACAAAAGAACGAACCAACGTACCAAGTGACAAGAGCATGCTTGAAATCACTCACCGTCAAGATAGGCCTAAGCGCCAGACAATAATCCACAAGAACGAGAGTCGAAGCGCCAGATAACAATCCACAAGAACGAGAGACGTTGATCCGCGGGATTAAACACCACATGCTCATCCTCGGTGTAGGTTGCATCGGCTACGAGGGCCACATCAAGACAAGGGTAGAACCGTGGGACATTTATTCGATACGACGCTGCCTCCACCGTCGAGACTTTGCCACCAGACACAAACAATACATAGATGGAAAAACGAACAAGACTCCGAGCATCTTCACACAAAATTCGCCGCAAGGAAGACCACGAAAACCAAACCATCGCCTCCTCACAAGCACATCAGTCCGCACGAAAACTCTTTTGGTAACTTCAGGTCTACACGGAAGATCTTAACATGGCTCAGTCACAAGCAGAGTGCACGGAGAGAGCATCACATCCAAAGCCAAAATGGCCGGGTTTTTTCCTTATACAGATCAGGATACGGTACGCTCCTACATGAATGCTACAACAACAACATAGCTTATGCCTGATTGGTCTGAGGTGTGCTTCTAAAAGAATCGGGTATACAGGTCGATCACCGAGGCGACAGGTTTTACCTCATCGACTCAGCTGCTCGGCCGGGGCATTGCGTTCGGCGGTCTTACTGCAGGGGCGCCATATCCGGGCGGCAATCTGTTCCCAGCTGCACCCTGCTGGTTCGGCCTAGATGGCAGTGCGCCCATGCGAGCCGCGATTATTGCGTTCCGCTCCATCAGAAGCTTCTTTCTGGTCTTTTCAGTGTATTCTCTCGTGCGCAGGGCCACATGCTCAACATCTGCAAATAGTGACATCTTCGCCTCCGTCTTCTGCAGCTGCATGAATGAAAATATATATAATTTGCAGTCTTTACTGGCACAGAACACTAGTATATATTTGCAGTTTTTACTGGCACAGAACACAGGAGGGATCATTTGGAGAGCAAAGCATCCGACTATACCAGTTTCTCAACCACCAGTGCAGCTAGCCGTCGAATTTGATCTTCTTCCTGCTCAGCAAGGAGCTTAGCCTTCGCAGCAGCTGCTGAAACAGCAGTCGCTGCGGCTCGTTTTAGCCTAGTTAAGGAATCATTATGCTCGGCGGTCACTCTTGAGACCATCTCTCCATCGGCAGGTACGTTTTCAGCACTGTTAGGTTCTGCAAGATAGGGATACCACAGGGGAGGATATCAGCTGATGAAAAATTGAACCACCAAGAGGGTTGACCTATGAAGCTAAATCTGTTTTCTAAATTCTGCCCCTCTAATGACTGCCTTTTTCTAATTCATACGACTCTGTTTACTTCATCGTGGTCAGATATCACAAAGCTCTCATCGGGCCATCCTTACAGGAGACAGCTGGTATATATTCTCCAATATTTGGGGGATACAGATGTCAGAGAATGATTATGTCTGGGAACTAAAAGATCAAGAAGGGAAACGAGAAATTGGAAATAAATGCACTCATCATTCAACTGAAGAACGAAAAGGAAAACAAAACTAACTACACGAATGTTTAACTAATTAAGTTGTTAAAGCGCACAAATAGAACAGTTCAAGCAACTAAAGCATTTAGAATTCTCCTTCTCACTTCCACATCCAAATTTTGCTACAAGTTGATCTCTTATGGCAGCACAGGAAAAGCAAACCACATATTCCATGGCTACAATACTATGTTTGTAAGTCAGATCTAACATTCTGGATTTAGCAGGTCCTGCTCAGAAACAGCTGAATCTGATGGCGTGCTAAGAAATTATGATGAATATATGGGAATGTGAATAATCTTACCCAGCATTACCAGACCAGCATAACTGCTTACATGTGCAGTTGACGCATGTCAATGTTGCAACGAAGTCTTCTGGATTAGTGAATAATTATAAGTGTTTAACTACTCAGAATGCGCTAATTGAACTTTGCATGCTTACTCTTCTCTTGTTTCATTAGAGATAGTTTCGGACTTTACGTATAAGCTAAATGTAGATGAAGTACCTTCCAGCTTGCCATTCCCCAATGTATGGGTTTTCTCATCTTCTTGTACGGCAGTTGGGGCAGCAACTGCATCTTCAGTCTTGTTAAGCTCAATCTTGCCTTGTGAAGGTGAATCATCATCTGGCTCCACTTCAGAACTTGGTTTGTCCTTTAACAGCTCAGGATTAGTTGCACATGTAGTACTTCCTGCAACAACCTCTTGAGAAGCTGACAAGCCACATCCATTTGCATTATTTTCTGGAGCAACTGAATCTTTGGTAGAACTTGACGGAACTTTTGTGTCGTTGGACGCACTCTTATCCACCAGAGGAATTGGATCATCGGTCTCCTTAGCTTTATTGGATTTAGGCTCCACTGTGGGTGCTTCATCATCGCAAGATACATTCTTAGTATCTGATTCTTTGGAGTCTTTTGGTGAAATGGATGGACTGTTTTGCTTTTCCACAGACATGGTATTATCTTCCTTAACATTGAAGTCCTTTTTCTCAGTACCAGTTGAATCTATAACCATATCCTCATCTTTTGCTTGATCCTCACCTTTTGCTTGATCCTCATCTTTATTTGTATTACTGAAAATTCCATTGACCCCATCAGCACAATACATTGCAATAGAATTTTACACAGGTGCAAACACTGCTTACCTTACAGTGACAAAAATGTCTTTCAGATCACTCGGTGGATCTTCAAGAATATAACAGTGCCTACTTGCCAATTGTAGTGCAGGAGAATCCTCTGAGATAGCTTTTAGTGAACTACGGCAAGAAGTGGTAGCATTGTCATCTTCCACAAGACCAGCCAAAAATGCTGCCTGCACAAGACATTTGACATACCTCATTGTAGAAAATACTGTATAATTAGTAAAGATGTCCAAGGGTATATGACACTATGGCAGTTCTTACCAGTGCCATAACAGGATTCCCTGCATCAGCAAATGAACCTTCATGTCCAGGGAAGTTACCAACAGCCTCGAATGCAGATTTCAGGATATCAATAGCATCATTTGATGCATTTTCACCAGAAATATCAATAGCATCATCTGGCACATTTTTCTCGGAAGTATCAAGATTAACAGAATTTTCCTTTGCTAGGTCAGTATCAGAAGATGGTTTTGGCTCATCAACGTTTGGTGTTGTGACTGAATCTGCACCACCTGAATTTTTGGCATCTTTATTTTCAACAACACTTCCTTCTTCTGTTTTTTCTTCTGTGTGATTGCCTTCCGTTTTCTCTGAAGGCTTCTCATCCTTGGTATCTTTTCCTTCAACTTTCTCTTCAGTTTCCATTTTCTCAGGTACTTCAGGGGTGCCTTTTTCCACCAAGGCTTGCTCTGTGCTTTCATGGATATTTTGGTGAATATCATCACCATCATGGAAGCGATCCTCAATTTGCATTTGCAGAAAGTGTAACATACACTGTGTTTTTGTTTTTGTAGCAACATGTTCGGCAATCTCAGTCCATTTTCCACCAAAAATTTCCAGAGCTTCTAAGAGAAGCAATGTCTCCTCATCAGTCCAGCTAGTACCACGAGCACCAGAAACTTCTGTGGAATCCATGAGGATGAAATCTGTTTTGGACATGCCTGCATCGAATTTTGCTTCGTTGTAGCAGTTAGAACACAGGTCAAAATCTGCCTGCAGCAATAAAACAAAAATCAATGCTACCATCCACAAATTGAATCACAAGGTACACTATATCAGAATGATTCTAATGGGTGATATAACATATGGTGATATAGCAATAATCCGAGCAGGGATGTGGCACTAAAAAAATGCTTACCTGGGTCCGGCAATGATAGCGCTTGCCTGAGCAATCAACTGAACAAGAGTTGCAATGGTACTCAACGGAAGGCTCAGCTGCTGCAATTACATCTTCCACTAGAACAGGATCAGGAAGCAAGGTAGGCAGAGGCACTGGAATTTCCCCCTCCCCTTTATTTGGTAAAGGAATCATGTATGACTGAACCGGTTCAAATTTAAACAGCTTCTCAATGAGAGAAGCTTTCTCCTCATTGCGAGAATCGCTTTGGCTCTCCTCTGGCTTACTCTCTTCTAGGCCAGCAGGTGGAAAAGGGTGGAAATTGATCAGGCCCCAGTGATCCAAGAAATCAAACACTTCCTGTCGAGCATCGACCTCCCCAACTGACAGCTCAGCCAAATCTTTGGGCTCCAGCTGCAGCTGAGGATTGGCATGAAATTTCATCATGATAGAATTTCTAATCCCCGAGTATATCTCCGGTGTCCGCTTCTCAGATTTGCCATTAAAAAACGAAGGCAAGGTTTGCTTCTCAACTTGGTGGATTTCCTTCCATGAAAACCATCCTGTAAAAGAAAATGATTTGTTGTTGTGGACTTTTTAATTTCGAAAGAAAATCGATTTCAGAAAATGAATAAAGAAGGAAAGCATGTCATCATAATTAAGACAATGAGGGTGGAAACTTGAAAGGCAGCATCAAACAACAAAATATATCTTCTGCTAAATAGTATTTACAATATTTTAGTTCAAGAAAATGGGCTTGCATGCTTTGAAGTTTGAACAGACAAAAACCATACATTACAAGAAAATAAGAGACTACGCAAAGATCAATCACATAGAATCATAAGGTGGTTGCTAGTATGGCCTTCAACAGACAAAAGCAGTATTAGCATATTACATGAATGAAGTGGTTATGCCAGTATTAGTCATGGTTGCACATGGTTACTGGATTACAGCAATTATCAAGATCTGCCATGGTGCTTTCCCTTTCATGGTGAGGTAACTGTTTACTGTGTTATCAAGATTTACCAAGGTTGAAATTGCTCTTATATATGGTAATGTCAGAAAGCTGATCTATGGTTAAAATACTTACAAGGAGAAGATATCTCTCAAAAGAAAACAAGTCATGCTCCAAGCACATGGAAGAAAGCAAAATGATGAGCACTCAACTCTTCATTTGCACAAGGCAACAGCAAAGAGGAAGGCAAATAGACATTAATAGCTGTTTACCACCACACACTAGAAGTAATAAAGGCAATGATTTGTAGTAAATTCCTATATCAGGCAGTTAAATCTGGAATCAACAGAATGAGCATGCACTCAAGTTTAGCTAAATCTATCGATGAAAACTACAATTAGCACATCATTGTGCAACTTACAAGTATTAATTCAGGTTACTTAACTGCAGCAACAATGCTATCCATCGAACTACACTCCTCTGCTACATGCCACTGGTTCATTCCGGTAAAGCATTTAAATAGCAGGAAGGATGCGGTGAACCAGTGGTAATTTACCGAACGCTTCTACTCGGAAAGCCCTAACAAAGCGCGGACTCCTCACAACCACCCTCGTTCCAGCAATTCACCACCCCAAACGAGAGATCAAGCGACTGTACAGGGGTGAGGGCTCACCGGCGAAGGTGGGGACCACATGGACGCCGGCGCCGCGGGATCGAACGGCCTCGAACCCCTCGTCCACCAGCGGCGTTTCCTCGGCGGGCGTCTGCACCTCGTCGGGCCGAACCGCGGAGCCCTCGCCCGGGCCCAATCCCCCGGGCACGGCCGCCGCGGGGGCCGCATCCGCCGGGGCGGTCGAGAGCTTGTGCGGCGACTGGCGCGCGGCGCGCGTGAGCGGCCCGCTGTGCAGCATGTGCGAGGGCGCGTGGAAGGCGGCGTTGCGCTCCTTGGCGTGCCGCTTGGACGGCGTGAACGACGACCCGGACGCCTTGCGCTTGCCGCCGCCGCCGCGGCGGCGGGGGGCCTCGGCCGGCGCCCCGTCGCCGTGGGCCGCGGGCTGGGGCTTGGGCTCCATGGGGGCCGCCGCGGGAGCTCTCGGATGGGGAGGCGAGTGAGGGCACGCCGCCTGCCCTGCGCTGCCCCTGTGAGTGCTCTCTCTGTCGGCTCTCCCTTCCCCTCTCCTTCCTCTGGACCGGGTTGAAACCTGGGGTCCGTCGTTGGGTTCCCGTAGCGGCAGTGCGGCACGGTGCTGTTTCACTGGCTGGTGGAGCCCGCGCTGCCGGTGGCTAACGCCGGGACGGGAGGAGTTATACTTAGGATTTTTTTTTGGAAAAAAGAGGTTGAAGAGATCTAGGGTTCCTCCTCCGCCGGTAGATCGCCAGAATGAGGACAAGATTAAGAGCGAAGCAAACAATTCTTACAGCGGTAGAGCTTAATGGTGAGGTATACCGAATGAATGGTAATCGCCTAATCGGGTACAACTTGTGAAAAGGAATTAAAATCCCATGTACTAATACCCGATAATCCGGTACGACTACTGAAAAGGTATTAAAATTCCATGGTACAAAATTAATAGCATTGATGTTTTGATATACGTTGACGATGGCACATCTTTGACGTAATTGTGTTAAAGCAACCACATTGATATACAGATATACGCTGAGGATGGCACATCTTTGACGTAATTGTGTCTCTCATGTGTGTTGTTCATGACGGTTTCCCTCGCCTCATAAAGCCTTCCAGCATTGATGAGGGGATAAACCCTGGTCTGGGGTTAGCCGTGTTGTTTGGGTCACCCTACTGTTTAGGGATCATTCTAGGTGTCCTACATGCGATGGCAAGGTGATGTTGTCATCGGCGACATTGAATAAGGTCCCCACATCGTGTTCTCATTCTGGTGGTGCTGGTTGATATTGATGGAAGGCATATGGAGCTTCGGTCTAGGGCAGTTTGGGGGTCACAGTTTTGTCTTCACTTCTTGTGGGTGGTCTTTGACGATGTCGTTCGGTGGTATGGACGACGACAACTGATTCCATATGTTTACTTCTTCTTCCTTTAGCGAAGCATGGCGAACTTTGGCTACGTCGAGAAGCTAGCGAGGTATGGACGGGTCTATGGTGTTTGTCCAACTTTTTATGCCACATTCTTCTCCAAGACCGTGATGTGAGCCTCCATTCACTGCCAGTGGCGGTCTGGCGGAGGCAGGAATAAATTTCAGGTGTGGCGATATTTACGAAAGAGAAAATCATGTGTAATGCAACTATGCAAGATCTTACTAGAATACTACTCCTTCCCTTCGTTCCTAAATATAAGATCTTTTAGACATTTCAATACGGACTACATACAAAGGAAAATGAATGAATCTACACTGTAAAATATGTTTATATATATATCCGTATGTAATTCGTATTGAAAATTTCTATAATGGCCTATATTTAAAAACGGATAAAGTAGATACTATACGGCCGCGAAACCCAAAACTCAAGTATTGGCACTCAAAATCCCCGGCAGTTTTGAACTAGGAAATTGTTGCGACTCGCGGCCGTGAGTTGGCCGGTTGTATCATGTATTCGCTTTTTCATCCAACGGTTCAGATTCTTTATTCTACGTGCATTTGTATTTTAGCGCGGTGTAGTTAAGTTGCATGCACGCCGGTCAGCAACGTGCCCAACACGCAGGCAATATAGTGCAGTATATATACGAGGTACTTCCGTACTTATAGGCTACGTCAGCCCCACCAGCATCAAATACGTAAGCGTACAGGTATATGTACTATAGGTACATACTTGCGGCAGATTTAGGTGTGGCGGACACCAAGCCTTGCCACTAAGAGCATCTCCAACCGCGCTCCCAGAAAGGCCTTCCCAGGTGATTTTTTCGTGTCGGCACCGAAGAAACGGTCCAGTCACGCCTTCAGGAGCCCGATTTTCGTCGGCCTGGACCGAAATCAGCGCCGGCGGACCCAGACCGAACCCGGCACGCTGGAGGGCACCCGGGGGCGCCCGGGCGAGTTGTTTTGGCGCGAAGCAGCCGCGGGCCCGCCGAGTCAGCGAGACGGGCGCTCCGTCGCCCTCATCGCCTCGGTTCCCGCGGGAATCAATGCCAAGGCTGCCACGCTGCCGTCGCCGGTCAGCCTTGCCATTGATTCCTCACGGGCGGCGCGTCACGGGGCGGCGCGCCGACGCCTCCCCTCCCGCGCACGCGTACACACGGGCGCGGCGTACACACGTGCGCGGCTATATAAGCCGGTGGCCTCCCTCGCCTCTGGCCACACCGCCGATCTCTACCTCTCCCGTGCGCCGCCGCCGAGCCCTCCCTCTCCCTCTCCCGTGCGCCGCCGCCAAGCCCTCCCTCTCCCTCCCCAGATGGCCGAACGTTTCCCCGACGACGAGGCGGCGGCCAACGGCTTCGGCCACCGCTCGCTCCGCGAACAGGAGTCGTGGCTCCTGTTCGAGGCCAACATCCCGGCGTCGCCGAACATGCGCGCCGGGCCGACGGGGTGGAGGCTCAGCAACGGGGGAGTGCCCATTCCCCCCTTGCCCGACGTCGTGGCGCGCCCCAACTACTTCACCGTCGAGGTGGAGATCGTGTGCGCCTCCCTCACCGACGAGCAGCTCGGCCTCCCCAGTACGCCGCCTACAACCACACGGCATGGGCGGCGTACTTCGAACGCCGTCAGCAGCAGAGGCTGGCGTCCACCAACGGGGAGCCGGTGGTGGGCGGCACGAAGAACAGCGAGGGGAGCCACCTTTGGTGGGGCGTCCCCGGCCGCACACTCGTGGGCGTGCTGACGCACCTTGAGGGCGGCAACAACCTGCCACTGGCGTACCCTCCCCGGTGAGGGCGGCCGCCCTGACCCACCGCCGACGCGCCGGGCAATGGATGCCCAGGAGGTTCGGCTCCTCCTCGTCCTCCTCCTCGCACTCTTCGTCCCACTCCTCCGGCTCTCCGGCGCTGCTCGGCGTCAAGGCCGAGCCCGCGGCGGAGACGCCGCTCGGCCGGCGCACTCGCAGCGGTGGCATCGTCATCAACGAGGGCAGCCAGCGCGCCTCCTCGTCGGCTCCTCCGCGCTTCGTCAAGCCAAAGACGGAGCCGGGGCTCGCGCCGGTGAAGACGGAGCACGGCGACGTGGAGCTCGATGTCGACGCGGCCCAGGAATGGGCGCGCAAGGACTCCCTAAAGATGGTGAGGGAGCGCCAGTGCGCCGCCCTGCGGCGGTTCGAGCAGTGCCGCCGGGGCCGCGACAAAGGAGGAGGAGGAGTCATCGAAGACAGCGACGACGACGACGCGCCGCCGCCACTAGTCCGCGTTGGCGACGCCGGTCAGGGTTCCACCGGGGACGACCGCGTCAAGGAGGAGAAGGTCGCCGCCGACGACGGCGGTGAGGACGGCGACTACTCGGCGTTCAGTGATTTCTTTTTTTAGTTATATTTGCTATGTACCGTCTCGCGAACATGTCAATATATGCCAAAGTTTTCCAAAATTTAGTCGTGTTTAACCGAACTTTGCCGAATGTTTTTTTAAATTAGACGCATTTGGGGGCGGCCCTGGGGCCGGCGACTGGGGATCAACTCGCCCCCAGGCCCTTTTTTGCGACGGCTCGCCCCCAAGCGGTGATTTTAGGTGCCCCATGGGGGCCAACGGCTGGAGATGCTCTAAGCTGGCTCCGCCACTGGTCACCGGCAACTTCTGGCTCCGGACTGCCACTTCCCGATAGCTACGTCACAATGTCGCCCTGTCTTCGAGGGTGCTCCCATGAAATTTTTTTGTGTTTTGACCCTTTTGTCCAACAAAATCGAGATCTAGCCCCAGTTTAATTTTTTTCGACATTTGACCCTTTCTCCTACCGCCACGAGGCCCGGCGGTAGGATGCTATAGCCTACCGCCAGCACCTGCGGCGGTAGGAAACTTATCTACATTAGCGCCGGTAACAGGCTCCGTCCCCCTCCGTCCCACCCTACCGCCGCTGGTCCTGGCGGTAGCCTATCCGATCCTACCGCCAAGGACCCTGGCGGTAGGGTGTGGGCAGTTATAAGCCCGCGGGCCGGCCACCCCACCCCCTTCTCCCCCACCCAGCCGCCCCAAGAACAGAGGAGTTGTTCCTCTTGCCCCCTCTCTCATCTCATCCACCGCCCCCCTCTGATCTTCGTCATTTCTTCACCGTTTTTGCGGATCGAGATGGCCCCGAAGAAAGAAAAGTAAGCTCCTTCGATCCCTCCAATTAGTTTTAGTCAAATAGTTTCCGATTCGTCGCATTATTTGATTCAAATCACCCCCCTTCTTGAACTAGATTTAAATATTTTGAACCCTAGGATTGATTTAGGTTGATTATAGATGTTATATTGTGTTAGATATGAACTCTAGTCACTAGTTGGTATGGTTATGTGAAGATGAACCCTAGTTCATATTATTTTTGAAGGATTTTTTTATATGATGCATGTTGGAGGAATTTATTGTGATATGATGATGCATGTTGATATGCTATGATGCAAGTAGTGGATATAGTTGGAGAAAAAATGTTGAACCCTCAAGATGAACCTAGTTCATAATTTTTTGTGTTAATATGAAGAACAAGTTGAGGGAAACGGTGAAGGTAACCCTCAAGATGAGAACAAGTTGAGGGAAACAGTGAAGGTAATATGGAGTTCATTTTCTTAAGTTCATTTGCAGAAATTGGACATTGCAGAAGTTCACGTTGTTTCGTTATCATTGCAGAAGTACGTCAACAAAGCACGCAAGCTTGTGGGCCTGCTTGGGTGCGCTACAAACACCGAGGATGTTTTTGCTCCTGCACCGATGTGTAGCCTCGATTCATCGAGCCATGCAGCCTCGTCGTCTATGGCGGTTCAAGATGACGAGGAGGAGAGCAAGGACGATGATGATGAAGAGGAAGATGAAGAAGAGGGCGAGGAAGAGGGAGCAGAAGAAGAACATGGTGAAGAAGAGGAAGAGGACGATGAGGAGGAGGAGGAGTACGATGATGACGACGGACCTCCAGCAACTCAGCCAACCCAGCGTGAGAAGAGGAATGTGCCGAAGAAGGATTGGAAGAGTCCATCCCCGTTTCAGAAAGCGCGTCCTACTCACCGCAAGAAGACGGCGGCCGAGAAGGGATCAAAGACCAACGAGGACCGAACGTCGAAGAGGGGAAGGAGGGACTGAAGTTGCTGCCGTGACGTGTCGTTGAACTATAAACATTTCATGTTTGCTTCATGAATCATTTGCTCGTGAAACTGTTTCGTGAACTTGCTATGTAAAACTTGCTCGTGGATGTGTGCTTGTTATGTATCCAACTTTATTATTTGTGGATTTGTGGATGTGTGCTTGCTATGTGATACATATGCTTCATATTTATAAGTATTTAATTGTTATGTGCAAAAAATTGAAGACAAGAGAAGTTAGGAGGTGCAAAAAATGCACTATGGGCTACCCTACCGCCACGCCCTACGGCGGTAGGTATGTACAGCCTACCGCCACACCCGCCGGCGGTAGGGGGCCTCCCCCAGCACGCCCCTTCCTGTGACAAAAACTGCCAGCAGCTCAGCGGGAGGGTTGCACACCCTACCGCCAGGCGTCATGGCGGTAGGGTCCTACCGCCAAAGGCCCTGGCGGTAGGGTGTGCAACCCTCCCGCTGAGCTGATGGCAGTTTTGGTCACAGAAACCTAACACAGATGCTCCGACGCTACCGCCACACAATATGACGGTAGGTTGTCGATCCCTACCGACGTGGTCCCTAGCAGTAGGGTTTGGGCATTTATAAACCCAGCCGGCCCGCCCAACCCACCCACCCCCTTATCCCCCACCCAGCCGCCTTCTTCTTCCTCTCGCCCCTTTCTCATCTCCTCCACTTCCCCCCTCCGGCATTCTTCGTTTCTTCACGGATTTTGCGGATCAAGATGGCTCCGAAAAGAGGAAAGTAAGCTCCTCCGATCCCCCAATTACTTTGAGTCAAATCACTCCTCTTTTTGTAGCCTAAGAATGGTTCGTGTTCATGTTCATGTTCAAAATCATGATGAACCCTAGTAGATATGATGAACCTAGGTGATTGCATCTAGATAATACAAGTTAGGTGATGATCCTTCCTGATGAATCATGATGAACCTAGTTGATATTTTTTGAACACATGATGAACCCTAATACAAGCTAGGTTTTTTTGAAGGTGATGAACCCTAATTGAATACAAGTTAGGTTTAGAATTTTTGACCATATGATGAACCCTAGGTTTATATTTTTTTTGGAGATGATGAACCCTAATGTGTGATGCATCCATATGTTTAGGTCTGCAATCGTGGCGCAAGCATCGCCCATTCATCTCCAACACGACTGAGGGTGTCCTGGTTTAAGGGGTCCTGGGGCGTCCGGCCTATGAGACGTGGGCCGGACTATGGGCCATGAAGATACAAGATAGAAGACTTCCTCCCGTGTCCGGATGGGACTCTCCTTTGCGTGGAAGGCAAGCTTGGTGTTCGGATATGAAGATTCCTTCCTCTGTAAACCGACTCTATACAACCCTAGGCCCCTCCAGTGTCTATATAAACCGGAGGGTTTAGTCCATAGAGGCAATCATAATCATACATGCTAGACTTCTAGGGTTTAGCCATTACGATCTCGTGGTAGATCAGCTCTTGTAATCCTCATATTCATCAAGATCAATCAAGCAGGAAGAAGGGTACCTCCATCAAGAGGGCCCAAACCTGGGTAAACATCGTGTCCCCCGTCTCCTATTACCATCAAACTTAGACGCACAGTCGGGACCCCCTACCCGAGATCCGTCGGTTTTGACACCGACGTTGGTGCTTTCATTGAGAGTTCCGCTGTGACGTCGAAGACAGGATTGATGGCTCGCCTTGTTATCAAGGACAATATCACCTCCGGAAGAGCCCTGGCCTCAGGCCAAACCCTCCGCCTGGGCGGCTTTACCATGACCGCCCGTTCGGCTGTCAAGCCGATGATGACTTATCAGGTCATCGAAAATCGTCCCCGTATTGACTCCGTATTACTCCAGGCAGATGGATCCGGCGGAGTTGTCGTCTTCAAACGAACTCCTGGATCGCATCGCCGCCATGGAGGTCGCTACAGACTATGATCATATTGGGCTTAAACCCGATCAGAGAGATCAAATCTCCGCTGATCACCCATCAGATAGCTGTCGTGGAGGAGCAAAACAACAAATCTTCCCCTATGTTGAAGACGAGTTGTGTTTGGATTTCCGAGATCGAAGAGTCGGATAACTATCTGCGGGACGACACTCCCGGCCCTCCAAACCTAGAATCGGGCGACGAGCCTAGAAAATCATTTAACATCCCGGAGCCCGAACTAATAAGATCGGAAGTTTTTCAAACTCCGGACCCCAAATTGGGCCAGGGTTCGGATTTAAAGCCACCCACCCACCACAAGCAATATTCGTCGAGCAATTCCGGTCCTCCGGATATATGCGACCTCACGTACGTACGAAAACAGTCCCAAGAAACAGTCCATCATTTTTGGGCCAGATTCCTTCTTATCAAAGACAAGATTAAAAATTGCCGCGATGAGGACGCGATTTCAGTATTCTGCAATAATTGCACGGACAAAGGAACCCTCAACGCCATCAACCGCCATAGCGTATTACACTTTGCTGACTTGGCAACCATAGTACAGAAGTACTGCGCAATGGAAAGCGCCTGGAAAACTCAGACAGCTCGCTGGGAACCACCGGTCTCCACTCAACCCTTCTGGCGGGCAAAAAGGATGCACCCTCGCAGGGCACCCGACCCCATAGTGAAGAAAACTAAGCCCATTACGGCACGCGGAACTGTTCTGGAGGGATGGCTCGATAGGCCATGCAAAATACACACAACACCGGATACCGTACAAACCCATAGCCTTTGAGCGTGTTGGATACTCCGGCAGGTGGCCAAGAGTGGTGAGGATATCCTCACCAAAAACACCTCAGAGCAACGCCCCCGGAGGACGACGACCTTAGAGTATTGACGGTCTTCAAGACTTTTGCTTCAAACAATCAGCACAAGAGGGCACTCCGCGACCTCGCCGAAGTCTGCCAAGTCGCAACAATAAACCCCTGGAACGACATGACCATAACTTTCAATGCCAGTGACGAACCAAAATTCCGGTCAGTCCGGGCACCAGCCGCCTTGGTCGTCAATCCAATCGTGGATGGCTTTCGGCTCACTAAAGTGCTCATGGACGGCGACAGCGGGCTAAACCTCATCTATGAGGACACGCTCAATAAAATGGAAATTGACAGGAGCCGCATCGAGCAAAGTAATACGACCTTTCGAGGAATCATTCCCAGCCGGGAGGCGAGATGCGTGGGGAAAATTACACTCGACGTGGTATTCGACACGCGAAGAACTATTGGTCCGAAGAGATAACCTTCCAGGTGGCCCCTTTCAATAGTGGATATCACGCCTTATTGGGGCGAGACGCATTCATGCGCTTCCAAGTTATACCTCATTACGGGTACATGAAGCTCAAGATGCCCGGGCCCAACGGTATTATCACTCTTGTTAGTAATCTGGACATAGCCCTCCGCGCCGAAAACAAAACCGCATCCCTAGCCCTTGAGGCACTGTCCGAGGCCCTCGCGGCCGAAGAGTTGACCGCACTACGCTCCACGATGGATAGGGACGATGTAATCCTTGATGAGCGGCCCAAATCCACCTCCTTCAAACCAGCAGACGAAATAGTGAAATTTCAAGTCCACCCGACGGACCCCAAGAAGACAGCTTCCATCGGGGCACAGCTGGACCCAACGGTCGCCGCCGCCCTACGAGCGTTCCGGCGTGAGAACGGGGACATATTCTCCTGGCACCCTTTTGATATGCCAGGGATCCCACGCAGGTTGGCCGAACACAGCCTCAATATATTGAAGGGATATAAGTCGGTCAAGCAAACATTGCGGTGCTTTTTCGAACCGAAACGAAAAGCTATGGGGGAGGAGTTAGCCAAGCTAATCGAGGCCGGATTCATCAGAGAAATAAAACACCCGGACTGGCTAGCAAACCTAGTGATGGTGCCAAAGAAGGATAAATCATGGCGCCTGTGCGTCGATTTCAAAGACCTCAACAAGGCCTGCCCCAAGGATTCCTTTCCCTTCCCCCGCATCGATCAGATTATTGATGCTACTGCAGGACACGACTCACTGTGTTTCCTCGACGCATACTCCGGATACCATCAAATCAAAATGAAGGAGTCTGATCAAGCCGCAACGGCATTCATTAACCCATACGGGCCTTTCTGCTTCAATATTATGCCCTTTGGGCTTAAAAATGCCGGCGCCACCTACCAACACATGATTCAAACATGCCTGGAGAAACAAATCGGCAAGACAGTTGAAGCATATGTGGATGACGTCGTCATCAAGACTAGGCACGTCGAGTTATTAATAGACGGCTTACATCTCACATTCGACAATCTCCGTACATATGACATCAAGCTCAATCCGGAAAAGTGTGTTTTCGGCGTTCCCGCTGGAAAACTACTGGGCTTCATCGTTTCCAATAGAGGAATTGAGGCAAATCTAGCCAAAATCAGAGCTTTGTCACAATTGGCTACACCAATAGACCTTAAAATGGTCCAAAAACTAGCCGTATGCGTGGCAGCTTTAAGCCGCTTTATCTCTAGACTAGGAGATAAAGCATTACCACTTTATCGCCTTCTCCGACGCACCGACCACTTCGAGTGGACGAATGCGGCAATGGCCGGACTAGAAGAAATAAAGGCTCTTTTAGCGAGCAACCCAATCCTGGCCGCGCCGAACGTCGACGAACCGATGTTATTATACATCTCTGCAACACACCAGGTGGTGAGCACGGTGCTCGTCGTTGAGCGAGAGGAGGACGGACACAAATTCCCGCTTCAGAAACCAGTGTACTACGTATCCATTGTCCTCACACCATGCAAATCCCGGTACCTCATTACCAAAAAGTAGCATATGCGGTCTTCATGGCATCCCGGAAGCTACGACACTACTTCCAAGAGTGCTCGATCACAGTGGCTTCCGAAGTACCACTCAATGACATAATAAACAACCGCGACGCTACGGGCTGGATTGCCAAGTGGGCCATAGAGCTCCTGCCATTTGACATAACATACAAACCACGCCGAGCCATTAAATCCCAAGTATTGGCCGACTTCTCGCCGAATGGACAGAAGCCGAACTCCCTAAAGAGTACGGTACATATTCCAACTGGGTCATGCACTTCAATGGCTCTAAAATGCTGGCCGGCTTAGGAGCGGGTGTTGTCCTAATGTCCCCCACCGGAGACACAGTCCAGTACGTACTCCAAATATTATACACAGACTCCAACAATGCTACCGAATACGAGGCCTTATTGCACGGTCTTTGGATGGCTGCCTCCATGGGCATACATTGCCTGGAGGTGCGCGAGGATTCAAATCTCGCAATATCCCAAATAAGTGGAGACTTCGACGCCAACGATCCGAAGATGGCGGCCTATCGTAACACTATACTCAAAATATCAGCTCGGTTCGAGGGACTCGAGTTTCATCACGTGGCTCGAGAAAGTAATCAAGCGGCAGATGTCCTTGCTTGCATTGGCACCAAGTGATGACCCACAAGTGTAGGGGATCTATCGTAGTCCTTTTGACAAGTAAGAGTGTCGAACCCAACGAGGAGCAGAAGGAAATGACAAGCGGTTTTCAGTAAGGTATTCTCTGCAAGCACTGAAATTATCGGTAACAGATAGTTTTGTGATAAGGTAATTTGTAACGGGTAACAAGTAACAAAAGTAAATAAGGTGCAGCAAGATGGCCCAATCCTTTTTGTAGCAAACGACAAGCCTGGACAATTTCTTATATGAAGAAAAGTGCTCCCGAGGACACATGAGAATTATCGTCAAGCTAGTTTTCATCACGCTCATATGATTCGCGTTTGTTACTTTGATAATTTGATATGTGGGTGGATCGGTGCTTGGGTGCTGCCCTTCCTTGGACAAGCATCCCACTTATGATTAACCCCTATTGCAAGCATCCGCAACTACAAAAGAAGTATTAAGGTAAACCTAACCATAGCATGAAACATATGGATCCAAATCAGCCCCTTACGAAGCAACGCATAAACTAGGGTTTAAGCTTCTGTCACTCTAGCAACCCATCATCTACTTATTACTTCCCAATGCCTTCCTCTAGGCCCAAAAAATGGTTAAGTGTCATGTATTCGACATTCACATAACACCACTAGAGGAAAGACAACATACATCTCATCAAAATATCGAACGAATACCAAATTCACATGACTACTTATAGCAAGACTTCTCCCATGTCCTCAGGAACAAACGGAACTACTCACAAATCATATTCATGTTCATAATCAGAGGGGTATTAATATGCATAAAGGATCTGAACATATGATCTTCCACCAAATAAACCAACTAGCATCAACTACTAGGAGTAATCAACACTACTAGCAACCTACAGGTACCAATCTGAGGTTTTGAGAGAAAGATTGGATACAAGAGATGAACTAGGTTTTGTGAGGAGATGGTGTTGGTGAAGATGTTGATGAAGATTGACCCCCTCCCGATGAGAGGATCGTTGGTGATGACGATGGCGATGATTTCCCCCTCCCGGAGGGATTTTCCCCGGCAGAATAGCTCCCCGGAGCCCTAGATTGGTTCCGCCTCGTGGCGGCGGTGTTTCGTCCCGAAAGCTTGCTTATGATTTTTTCCAGGGTAAAAGACTTCATATAGCAGAAGATGGACACCGGAGGCCTGCCAGGGGGCCCACGAGGCAGCGGGCACACCCAGGGGGTAGGGCGCGCCCCCACCCTCGTGGATGGTGAGTGGCTCCCCTCTGGTACTTTCTTCGCTCGGTATTTTTTATTAATTCCAAAATTAGCTTCCATGGAGTTTCAGGACTTTTGGAGTTGTGCATAATAGGTCTCTAATATTTGCTCCTTTTCCAGCCCAGAATTCCAGCTGCCGCATTCTTCCTCTTTGTGTAAACCTTGTAAAATAAGAGAGAATGGGCATAAGTATTGTGACATAATGTGTAATAACAGCCCATAATGCAATAAATATTGATATAAAAGCGTGATGCAAAATGGATGTATCACCAAGCGTGATCCTGTCCCGCCTAACATATTTCTGGAAAGGCTCTTCAAGCCATCCGTGGTGTGGCAGGGTGAGAGCAGCAACACCAGTCCGGATCCGATTATACCCCCAGATTCTGAACACAATACCGATATCATCGGAGGTTCAGCCACCGAAATAACACCATCGGCCCATCTAATAATGGCAGTAATTGCCCCATGGACCGAACCCTTCTTGGCCTACCTTAATAGGTGAGAGCTCCCTGAGGATCAGAATGAGGCTCGCTGCATTGCTCGACGCTCGAAAGCCTACAAGGTCCATGACGGAGAGCTCTACAAGAAAAGCCCTATCGGAGTCCTTCAAAGATGTATCTCCGAAGAGGAGGGACGACAACTTCTGGCCGAAATCCATGCTAGCCTCGGCAGTCACCACGGAGTGGCTCGGGCCCTTGTAAGTAAAGCCTTCCGTACAGGTTTCTTTTGGCCGACGGCCCGAGCAGATCCACATGACCTTGTACAACGTTGTGTCGGATGCCAGCTTTTCGCCAACCAAAGCCATATGCCACATACCGCCCTACAAACAATACCCATTACTTGGCCTTTCGCGGTCTGGGGGCTGGATATGGTCGGACCCCTTAAAGGAGGAAGCCATAAGAAAAAATATATGCTGGTCATGGTGGATAAATTCACCAAGTGGATAGAGGCCAAACTAGTTAAAACGGCCGAAGCCGGACCAGTGATAGACTTTATATCCGGTGTCGTGCACCATTATGGTGTCCCACACAACATCATCACCGAAAACGGCTCTAATTTTACAGCCGATGAAGTGAAAACCTGGTGTGCTAATCTATGCATTAAACTTGATTACACCTCCGTCTATCACCCACAAACAAACGGTCAAGTCAAACGAGCTAATGGTCTTATCATGAGCGGCATTAAGCCTAGACTAGTGCGGTCTTTCAAAGAATCTGACAAGCACTGGGTTGAGGAGCTCGACTCCATACTCTCGGCGCGTAAGACGAGTGAATTCCTCTTTCTCCCCTTTATACAGATCGGCCAATATGGTGGCTAGGGCAGTGAGGGAATCCGGACCCTTTTGTCCGCAGCGTGAGGCGTCATCTTCCCATTGTAGTGCCACATGTGGAGCCCCCCTGAATTGGAGCTGCTGAACACCTCGCGCTATGGAAGTTGCCATCACCTCTATTATTGATAATCCGGACTGGGCAAGTGTCCTTATCTTGCCCATCAATTGCCGGACTTCTACGCTGTCTTCCTCCTCGAGGCTCTAAGGACGCCAGCTGTGGCGTTTCTTCAACGGAGCGCTGGAAAATTCGGGAAGGCCCATTTGAACTGGGTCGGGGAGAGTGACATCTTCAATATAAAACCACTCCGAGGGCCAGTCTTCGGATGCCTTCTTCAGCGTCCGGACAAGTATCCGGTCCCGGCTATGCGCCATATCTCGGTGCCGCCCACCTTGAATACGGATCCCTTTTGGGTACGAGGGATGAGGCAGAAAAGTTTCCTCCATAGATCAAAGTGGGCCTCGTAGCCCAGGAATAGCTCGCAAAGAGCAATAAAACCCACGATATGCAGGATGGAGGCCGGAGTGAGGTTGTGCAGTTGGAGGTCGTAGTACTCTAGGAGACCTCGAAGGAAAGGGTGGGTTGGAAACCCGACGCCTCTTATTAAGAAGGATATGAAGCACACTCGCTCCCCCTGGTTGGATTGGGGAAATTTTCTGCCAGGGCTTCGCCTGTGAAAGTGGTTAATCCTGCCCGGACGGGGACTAGATCCGCAGGGGGAAGGAATACCTATGTTTGAAGCTTACTCAACTGGTCGTGGGATACTGGACATTTCTCCCAATCACCTTTTTCGGAGCCATGGGGGCGGGAGGAAGAACTGGGAACGCTACCCATGCTGGAATGGTTTCTCCTAGCAAGCTCTAAGGATTCTCCGCCTGGTGTGAGATGGCATCTGAGATCCAATCTACTTAAATATACGCCTTCCTTACATGGCCAGGGTGTTATGTGCAAAAATACTCTGACCTTTCGTGTTCGCTCGACATGTGGAAGCCGAAGCAATGGAGGCGCAGAAACCAAGGGGTACAACATTAAATGGAAAGCCGAGTATAACTCTTCGGATCAGACGCTTTGAAGTGTTCGGAGGAAGAACCCGCCTTGCAATGCCAAAGACTATCAGCGCGCCGGACACATCGTCATTGAAGCCTGGTTTGGGGAATACTGAGGTAGTCCTCGATTAAGGGGTCCTCGGGCGTCCGGCCTATGTGACGTGGGCCAGACTGATGGGCCATCAAGATACAAGATAGAAGACTTCCTCCCGTGTCCAGATGGGACTCTCCTTTGCATGGAAGGCAAGCTTGGAGTTCGGATATGAAGATTCCTTCCTCTGTAAACCGACTATGTACAACCCTAGGCCCCTCCGGTGTCTATATAAACCGGAGGGTTTAGTCCGTAGAGGCAATCGTAATCATACAGGCTAGACTTCTAGGGTTTAGCCATTATGATCTCGTGGTAGATCAACTTTTGTAATCCTCATATTCATCAAGATCAATCAAGCTGGAAGTAGGGTATTACCTCCATCAAGAGGGCCCGATCCTAGGTAAACATCGTGTCCCCCGTCTCCTGTTACCATCAACCTTAGACGCACATTTCGGGACCCCCTACCTGAGATCCACCGGTTTTGACACCGACAACGACCCGTCTGCCTTGCCACTGTCGTACCTGTACGAGGCCCTCCCCGAGCTTCTGCAGCCGGTGGGAGTTGTTTCAGACGAGGTCCTAGAGGCGACGAGGGCAATGCGGTGGCACGAGAGGGCAGAGCGGATCTTTGACGATGTAAAGTGTTGGTCGCAGAGTATGAAGGAGTGGAAGAGAGTGATTGCAGAGATGGAGGTAGATCCAACTATCTCCAGTGTCCGCCGGGAAGGGAGCATTGAAGCTACCAAGCAGCACTCCAAATGGGAGATGTGCAATTTGGGCCGGATAATCTACTTCGAGAGCAATGCAGAGAAGAGAGCCAGGATGCCGCCCCAAAGTGCATCGGCGTTCGATATCATCAGCTGGGGAAGAGCGGAGGCAAAAAATCCAGCGAGCAAGGCAAGGTGGGAATGCTTGAAGGGTCGGATGCCGACCAGCGTTTTGCTTGTTGGAAATATGCCCTAGAGGCAATAATAAATTGATTATTATTATATTTCCTTGTTCATGGTAATCGTTTATTATCCATGCTAGAATTGTATTGATAGGAAACTCAGATACATGTGTGGATACATAGACAACACCATGTCCCTAGTAAGCCTCTAGTTGACTAGCTCGTTGATCAATAGATGGTTACGGTTTCCTGACCATGGACATTGGATGTCATTGATAACGGGATCACATCATTAGAAGAATGATGTGATGGACAAGACCCAATCCTAAGCCTAGCACAAGATCGTGTAGTTCGTATGCTAAAGCTTTTCTAATGTCAAGTATCATTTCCTTAGACCATGAGATTGTGCAACTCCCGGATACCGTAGGAATACTTTGGGTGTGCCAAACGTCACAACGTAACTGGGTGGCTATAAAGGTGCACTGCGGGTATCTCCGAAAGTGTCTTTTGGGTTGGCACGAATCGAGACTGGGATTTGTCACTCCGTGTGACGGAGAGGTATCTCTGGGCCCACTCGGTAGGACATCATCATAATGTGCACAATGTGATCAAGGAGTTGATCACGGGATGATGTGTTACGGAACGAGTAAAGAGACTTGCCGGTAACAAGATTGAACAAGGTATCGAGATACCGACGATCGAATCTCGGGCAAGTACTATACCGCTAGACAAAGGGAATTGTATACGGGATTGATCGAATCCTCGACATCGTGGTTCATCCGATGAAATCATCGTGGAACATGTGGGAGCCAACATGGGTATCTAGATCCCACTTTTGGTTATTGACCGGAGTACATCTTGGTCATGTCTGCATGCTTCCCGAACCCGTAGGGTCTACACACTTAAGGTTCGATGACGCTAGGGTTATAAAGGAAGTTCGTATGTGGTTACCGAATGTTGTTAGGAGTCTCGGATGAGATCCCGGATGTCACGAGGAGTTCCGGAATGGTCCGGAGGTAAAGATTTATATATGGGAAGTCCTGTTTTGGTTGCCGGAAAAGTTTCAGGGTTTATCGGTAGTGTACCGAGACCACCGGAGGTGTCCGGGGGTCCACCAAGTGGGGCCACAAGCCCCGGAGGCTTGCGTGGGCCAAGTGTGGGAGGGGACCAGCCCCAGGTGGGCTAGTGCGCCCCCCCCCCCACAAGTGCCCAAGGCGCAAGGGAGAGAAGAGGGGGCAAACCCTAAGGGCAGATGGGCCCTAAGGCCCATGCTCCCTGCGCCTCCCTCTCTCCCCCTCTTGGCCGCCCCCCTTTTCCCATCTAGGGCTGCCGCCCCTCTAGAGGTGGGAACCCTAGAGGGGGCGCACCCTCCTCCCCTCCTCCTATAAATAGTGAGGCCTAGGGGCTGCCCAAAACGCGATCTGATCTCTCCATGTTGGTGCAGCCCTGCCTCTCTCCTCCTCATATCTCGTAGTGCTTGGCGAAGCCCTGCTAGATCACCACACTCCTCCACCACCACCACGCCGTTGTGCTGCTGCTGGACAGAGTCTTCCTCAACCTCTCCCTCTCTCCTTGCTGGATCAAGGCATGGGAGACGTCACCGGGCTGTACGTGTGTTGAACGCGGAGGTGTCGTCCGTTCGGCACTTGGTCATCGGTGATTTGGATCACGGCGAGTACGACTCCATCAACCCCGTTCACTTGAACGCTTCCGCTTAGCGATCTACAAGGGTATGTAGATGCACTCTCCTTCCCCTCGTTGCTGGTTTCTCCATAGATAGATCTTGGTGACACGTAGGAAAATTTTGAATTTCTGCTACGTTCCCCATCAGTGGTATCAGAGCCAGGTTTATTGCGTAGATTCCATGCACGAGTAGAACACAAAGTAGTTGTGTGCGTTGATTTTGTTCAATATGCTTACCGTTACTAGTCAATCTTGATTCGGCGGCATTGTGGGATGAAGCGGCCCGGACCGACCTTACACGTACACTTACGTGAGACAGGTTCCACCGACTGACATGCACTAGTTGCATAAGGTGGCTAGCGGGTGCCAGTCTCTCCCACTTTAGCCGGATCGGATTCGATGAAAAGGGTCCTTATGAAGGGTAAATAGCAATTGACATATCACGTTGTGGTTTTGCGTAGGTAAGAAACGTTCTTGCTAGAAACCCACAGCAGCCACGTAAAACATGCAAACAACAATTAGAGGACGTCTAACTTGTTTTTGCAGGGTATGCCATGTGATGTGATATGGCCAAAGGATATGATGCATGATATATGTGATGTATGAGATGATCATGTTCTTGTAATAGGAATCACGACTTGCATGTCGATGAGTATGACAAACGGCAGGAGCCATAGGAGTTGTCTTTAATTTATTTATGACCTGCGTGTCAACATAAACGTCATGTAATTACTTTACTTTATTGCTAACCGTTAGCCATAGTAGTAGAAGTAATAGTTGACGAGAAAACTTCACAGAGATCATGATGATGAAGATCATGGTGTCATGCCGGTGACGATGATGATCATGGAGCCCCGAAGATGGAGATCAAAAGGAGCAAAGTGATGATGGCCATATCATGTCACTATTTGATTGCATGTGATGTTTATCATGTTTTTGCATCTTATTTGCTTAGAACGACGGTAGTAAATAAGATGATCCCTCATTAAAATTTCAAGAAAGTGTTCCCCCTAACTGTGCACCGTTGCGAAAGTTCGTCGTTTCGAAGCACCACGTGATGATCGGGTGTGATGGATTCTTACGTTCGAATACAACGGGTGTTGACAAGCCTAGCATGTACAGACATGGCCTCGGAACACATGCAAACACTTAGGTTGACTTGACGAGCCTAGCATGTACAGACATGGCCTCGGAACACAGAAGACCGAAAGGTCGAGCATGAGTCGTATGGTAGATACGATCAACATGAAGATGTTCACCGACGTTGACTAGTCCGTCTCAAGTGATGATCGGACACGGCCTAGTTGACTCGGATCATGTAATCACTTGGATGACTAGAGGGATGTCTATCTGAGTGGGAGTTCATAAGATGAACTTAATTATCCTGAACATAGTCAAAAGATCTTTGCAAATTATGTCGTAAGCTCGCGCTTTAGTTCTATTGTTTTAGATATGTTCCTAGAGAAAATATAGTTGAAAGTTGATAGTAGCAATTATGCGGACAGTAGAAGGCTTGTGTCCTTAATGCACTGCTCGGTGTGCTGGACCTCGAGCGTGGTCTGTGGATGTTACGAACATCTGACATACACGTTTTGATGACTACATGATAGTTCGGTAATGATAAATGGTTTAGAATTGAGGCACCGAAGACATTTTGAAATGTCACGGAACATATGAGATGTTTCAAGGGCTGAAATTGGGATTTCAGGCTCGTGCCCACGTCAAGAGGTATGAGACCTCCGACAATTTTCTTGGCCTGCAAACTAAGGGAGAAAAGCTCAATCGTTGAGCTTGTGCTCAGATTGTCTGAGTACAACAATCACTTGAATCGAGTGGGAGTTGATCTTCCAGATAAGATAGTGATGTTTTTCCAAAGTCATTGCCACCAAGCTGCTACAGCTTTGTGATGAACTATATCAGGGATTGATATGATGATCCTTGAAATATTCGCGATGTTTGACACCGCGAAAGTAGAAATCAAGAAGGAGCATCAATTATTGATGGTTAGTGAAACCACTAGCTTCAAGAAGGGCAAGGGCAAGAAGGGATCCTTCATGAAGCGGCAAATCAGCTGCTGCTCTAGTGGAGAAACCCAAGGTTGAACCCAAACCCGAGACTAAGTGCTTCTGTAATGAGGAGAACAGCTACTGGAGCAGAATTACCCTAGATACTTGGTAGATGAGAAGGCTGTCGATAGAAGTATATTGGATATACATTATGTGAATGTGTACTTTACTAGTACTCCTAGTAGCATCAGGGTATTAGATACCGGTTCGGTTGCTAAGTGTTAGTAACTCGAAATAAAAGCTACGGAATAAACGGAGACTAGCTAAAGGTGAGCTGACGAGATGTGTTGGAAGTGTTTCCAAGGTTGATATGATCAAGCATCACACGCTCCCTCTACCATCGAGATTGGTGTTAAACCTAAATAATTGTTATTTGGTGTTTGCGTTGAGCATAGACATGATTGGATTATGTCTATCGCAATACAGTTATTCATTTAAGGAGAATAATGGTTACTCTATTTATTTGAATAATACCTTCAATGGTCTTGCACCTGAAATGAATGGTTTATTGAATCTCGATCATAGTGATACACATGTTCATGCCAAAAGATATAAGATAGTAATCATAGTACCACCTACTTGTGGCACTGCCATGTAAGTCATATTGGTATAAAACGCATGAAGAAGCTCCATGTTGATGGATCTTTGGACTCACTCATTTTTGAAAAGGATTGAGACATGTGACCCATGTCTATTGGTATATACGCATGAAGAAACTCCATGCAGATGGACCGTTTGGACTCACTTGATTTTGAATCGCTTGAGACATGCAGATCATACCACATGGGCAAGATGACTGAAAGCTTCGGTTTCAGTAAAATGGAACAAGAAAGCAACTTGTTGGAAGTAACACATTTTGATGTGTGCAGTCCAATGAGTGCTGAGGCACGCAGTGGATATCGTTATGCTCTTACTTCACAGATGATTTGAGTAGATACTGAGCATATTTACTTGATGAAACACAAGTCTGAATTATTGAATGGTTCAAGTAATTTCAGAGTGAAGTTGAATATCGTCGTGACAAGAGGATAAAATATCTATGATATGATCATAGAAATGAATATCTGAGTTACGAGTTTGGCACTGTGGAAATTGTTTCACGACTAGTACCTCCTGGAACACCATAGAGTGATGGTGTGTCCGAACATCATAACTATTGGATATGATGACGTCTCTTATCGAATTACCACTATCGTTCATGGGTTAGGCATTAGAGACAACCGCACTCACTTTAAATAGGGCACCACACAAATCCGTCGAGACAACACCGTATGAACTATGGTTTAGAGAAACCTAAGCTGTTGTTTCTTAAAAGTTTGGGGTCACGACGCTTATGTGAAAAAGTTTCAGGCTGATAAGCTCAAACCCAAAGCGGATAAATCTTCATAGGATACCCAAAACAGTTGGGTATACCTCCTATCTCAGATCCGAAAGCAATAGGGATTGTTTCTAGAATCGATTCCTTTCTCGAGGAAAAGTTTCTCTCGAAAGACTTGAGTGGGAGGATGGTGGAGACTTGATGAGGTTGTTGAACCGTCACTTCAACTAGTGTGTAGCAGGGCACAGGAAGTTGTTCATGTGGCACCTACACCAATTGAAGTAGAAGCTTATGATAGTGATCATGAGACTTCGGATCAAGTCACTCCCAAACCTCGTAGGATGACAAGGATGCGTACTACTTCAGAGTGGTACGTAATCCTGTCTTGGAAGTCATGTTGCTAGACTACGATGAACCTACATGCTATGGAGAAGCGACGGTGGGCCCGGATTCCGATGAATGGCTCGAGGCCATAAAATCCGAGAGAGGATCCATGTATGAAAACAAAGTGTAGACTTTGGCAGAACAGCTCGATGATCGTAAGGCTGTTGAGTACAAATGGATTTTAAAAGGAAGACGGACAATGATG
This sequence comes from Aegilops umbellulata, assembly GCA_032464435.1. Lineage (NCBI taxonomy): Eukaryota > Viridiplantae > Streptophyta > Magnoliopsida > Poales > Poaceae > Aegilops > Aegilops umbellulata. The sequence goes on from CP136059.1 coordinate 259,280,594, forward strand.
GTAAATGTCACCATTAAGAAAGCTCGACTTGTCATTAAGATGTTTTCCGACAAGTTCAAGGAGTTGACTGCGATGAGACTTTCTCACTCGTAGCGATGCTAAGAGTCTGTTGGAATTATGTTAGCGATTACTGCATTATTTATTGCAGATAGGATGTCAAAACATTGTTTCCTCGACGATTTTCTTGAGGAAAGGTTGTATGTGATACAACCAAAAGATTTTTGTCAATCCTGAAAGATGCTAACAAGTATGCAAAGCTCCAGCAATCCTTCTAAGGACTGGAGTAAGCATCTCGGAGTTGGAATGTATGCTTTGATGAGATGATCAAAGATTTGGGTTTATACAAAGTTTATGAGAAACTTGTATTTCCAAAGAAGTGAGTGGGAGCACTATAGAATTTCTGATGAGTATATGTTGTTGACATATTGTTTATCGGAAATGATGTAGAATTTCTGGAAGGCATATAGGGTTGTTTGAAAAGTGTTTTTCAATGAAAACCTGGATTAAGCTACTTGAACATTGAGCATCAAGATCTATAAGGATAGATCAAAATCGCTTAATAGTACTTTCAAATGAATACATACCGTGACAAGATTTTGAAGGAATTCAAAATAGATCAGCAAAGAAGGAGTTCTTGGCTATATTACACATGTGAGTATTGAGTAAGACTCAAGACCTGACCACGACAGAAGAGAGAAAGGACGAAGGTCGTCCCCTATGCTTAGACGTAGGCTCTACAGTATGCTATGCTGTGTACCGCATCTGAAGTGTGCCTTGCCATGAGTCAGTCAAGGGGTACAAGAGTGATCCAGGAATGGATCACAGGACAGCGGTCAAGGTTATCCTTGGTAACTAGTGGACTGAGGAATTTTCTCGATTATGGAGGTGGTAAAAGAGTTCGTCGTAAAGGGTTACGCCGATGCAAGCTTTGACACTAATCCAGATTATTTTGAGTAGTAAACTGGATTCATATAGTAGAACAGTTATTTGGAATAGCTCCAAATAGAGCGTGGTAGCTGCATCTAGGAGATGACATAGATATTTGTAAAGCACACACGGATCTGAAAGATTCAGACCCGTTGACTAGTAACCTCTCTCACAAGCGAGATATGATCAAACCCCATGGGTGTTGAAATCATTGCAATCACATAACGATGTGAACTAGATTATTGACTCTAGTGCAAGTGGGAGACTGTTGGAAATATGCCCTAGAGGCAATAATAAATTGATTATTATTATATTTCCTTGTTCATGGTAATCGTTTATTATCCATGCTAGAATTGTATTGATAGGAAACTCAGATACATGTGTGGATACATAGACAACACCATGTCCCTAGTAAGCCTCTAGTTGACTAGCTCGTTGATCAATAGATGGTTACGGTTTCCTGACCATGGACATTGGATGTCATTGATAACGGGATCACATCATTAGAAGAATGATGTGATGGACAAGACCCAATCCTAAGCCTAGCACAAGATCGTGTAGTTCGTATGCTAAAGCTTTTCTAATGTTAAGTATCATTTCCTTAGACCATGAGATTGTGCAACTCCCGGATACCGTAGGAATACTTTGGGTGTGCCAAACGTCACAACGTAACTGGGTGGCTATAAAGGTGCACTACGGGTATCTCCGAAAGTGTCTGTTGGGTTGGCAGGAATCGAGACTGGGATTTGTCACTCCGTGTGACGGAGAGGTATCTCTGGGCCCACTCGGTAGGACATCATCATAATGTGCACAATGTGATCAAGGAGTTGATCACGGGATGATGTGTTACGGAACGAGTAAAGAGACTTGCCGGTAAAAGATTGAACAAGGTATCGAGATACCGACGATCGAATCTCGGGCAAGTACTATACCGCTAGACAAAGGGAATTGTATACGGGATTGATCGAATCCTCGACATCGTGGTTCATCCGATGAAATCATCGTGGAACATGTGGGAGCCAACATGGGTATCCAGATCCCGCTGTTAGTTATTGACCGGAGTACATCTCGGTCATGTCTGCATGCTTCCCGAACCCGTAGGGTCTACACACTTAAGGTTCGATGACGCTAGGGTTATAAAGGAAGTTCGTATGTGGTTACCGAATGTTGTTTGGAGTCCCGGATGAGATCCCGGACGTCACGAGGAGTTCCGGAATGGTCCGGAGGTAAAGATTTATATATGGGAAGTCCTGTTTTGGTTGCCGGAAAAGTTTCAGGGTTTATCGGTAGTGTACCGGGACCACCGGAGGTGTCCGGGGGTCCACCAAGTGGGGCCACAAGCCCCGGAGGCTTGCGTGGGCCAAGTGTGGGAGGGGACCAGCCCCAGGTGGGCTGGTGCGCCCCCCCCCACAAGTTCCCAAGGCGCAAGGGAGAGAAGAGGGGGCAAACCCTAAGGGTAGATGGGCCCTAAGGCCCATGCTCCCTGCGCCTCCCTCTCTCCCCCTCTTGGCCGCCCCCCCTTTTCCCATCTAGGGCTGCCACCCCTCTAGGGGTGGGAACCCTAGAGGGGGCGCAACCTCCTCCCCTCCTCCTATAAATAGTGAGGCCTAGGGGCTGCCCACAACGCGATCTGATCTCTCCATGTTGGTGCAGCCCTGCCTCTCTCCTCCTCATATCTCGTAGTGCTTGGCGAAGCCCTGCTAGATCACCACGCTCCTCCTCCACCACCACGCCGTTGTGCTGCTGCTGGACAGAGTCTTCCTCAACCTCTCCCTCTCTCCTTGCTGGATCAAGGCACGGGAGACGTCACCGGGCTGTACGTGTGTTGAACGCGGAGGTGCCGTCCGTTCGGCACTTGGTCATCGGTGATTTGGATCACGACGAGTACGACTCCATCAACCCCGTTCACTTGAACGCTTCCGCTTAGCGATCTACAAGGGTATGTATATGCACTCTCCTTCCCCTCGTTGCTGGTTTCTCCATAGATAGATCTTGGTGACACGTAGGAAATTTTTGAATTTCTGCTACGTTCCCCATCATTGCCTCCGCCTGAACTGGTGGATTCGCTGCCGTATCTATCTCCACGGCCAGGCCTAACATACAAGTACCTCTGAAGATGTCTCCCCGCTCTCTAAACTTGTCTTAAGAACTTGTTGAACCGGTTGTTGGCTTTGCGAAAGCTTTTTGCAAAACTATTGCATTAGTTTGGGTTGTCAAACTATGTGGACAAGTTTGCTATTTGCTATTTGCTACATGTGAAACTATGTGTAAACTGTTTGATATTTGCTATGCGAACCTTTTTTAATATGTGAGATCATATTTTGCTATTTGTGAAACTATGTGAAACCTGTGATAAACTTTACAAAAAAACAATCACTAAAACTTGTAAAAACCCAAAACCACAGGACCCTACCGCCACGAGGCCCGGCGGTAGGGTCAGGCAACCTACCGCCATGCCCTGCGGCAGTAGGGTGCTGCGCTGGCCGTTAGGTAACGGCAGTGGGCCGTCCATGCCACCGCCAGAAGCCCTGGTGGTAGGCTGCCTGACCCTACCGTCGGGACTCATGGCGGTAGCAAAATGGTCAGATTTCAAAAAATTCCAAACTGGGGTCAGATCCCGATTTTATACGTACAAAAGGTCAAAACACGAAATTTTGCCTGCTCCGGTTGGTATCGAGCTTTGCTCAAGGCCGTCTCTAGGAATTTGAGGCCCTGGGACCAAATATGAAATGTGTCCTTAAATTTTAAAAAAATGTACAATGGAGATTGCAAGGGAAAACATGGACTCGTGTGGGCCAAAACTTAATCGGCTTTCTCCTATTTTCCCTCCGATGGGGCCCCCATGATTTTGGGGGCCCTGTGCGGTCGGCCACTTTGTCCGCCCTCATTGACGAGCCTGGCTTTGTTCACACCGTGCCGCCGCTGAGTGTGGGGAAGACAACGTTTATATACCCCAAAGGAGCTGGTGTTTTTATTTATTATTGCAAGGATGGTCTTACTATAGTTGAACAACTTTAATACATTACTCCCTTTGTTTCTAAATATAAGTCTTTTTAGATATTCCAATAAGAGGCTACATACGGATGTATATAGATGTTGGGGGTTGGGTGCGACATATGCCAAAGGATGGCTTATCATGGTGGGAGCGAGTAGAACGTCGCCGGTGCCTGGAAGCGGGATGAGGCGTAGACACGAACGCTGGCGTACTTTACCCAGGTTCAGGGCTCTCCTAGGAGATAACACCCCTAATCTTGCTCTGCGGGGTCTCCGCATGATCACTAAAGCACTAGTGAATACAAAGGTGCTCCTTGAGCTGTTTGCAAGAGGTAGGAGAAGGCAAGGCTAGCTCTCTCCTTCCTCGATCTCTAGTCTAGTTCTAACAGGTTGGGAACCCTTTGCATGGGTGCCCTGGGGGGTTCATATAGGCCTACCCCCCAGGAGTACAATGGTAATCCAGCCGGGTGTAGGACCCGGCTATCAGTGTCTCCGGCTTCTGACTTCTCCGCTGGCTGCTGGGGCCCGCCGGCTGGTCTGGTACGGAGCCGACAAGCCGCTCCCGCCGCTTACGGGTCTTACCGGCTGCTGATCACTGTTGCCATGTCTCTAATGACGCGGGCTTGGTCAGGGAGTCATGGCTACAGCCCCGCCGCCTGGCGGGCATTCGCTGTAGCCTCTCCGTGTCTCGTCTGGTTAATGGCGTGTGGGGCCCATGGGAGGGGCGGGCCGACTCCTAGGGGCCGAATCTCACTGGGTCCGACTGGTAGGGCTCTCGCCGTCTTCTAGACTCTCGTTGGCTGGTGGGGTCCTGTTGGGGAACGTTGCAGAAAATCAAAAAAATTCCTACGGTTTCACCAAGATCCATCTATGAATTCATCTAGCAACGAGTATTCAGATTAGATAGCATCTACATACCACTTTGTAGATCGCAACGGAAGCGTTCAAGTGAACGTGGATGAGGTAGTCGTACTCGCCGTGATCCCATTCCCCGATGATCTAGTGCCGAACGGACGGCACCTCCGCGTTCAACACACGTACGGAAAGCATGACGTCTCCTCCTTCTTGATTCAGCAAGGCAAAGGAGAGGTTGGGGAAGAAGGCTCCAGCAGCAGCACGACGGCGTGGTGATGGTGGAACTGCAGTACTCCGGCAGGGCTTCGTCGTGCTCAATGGAGGAGGAGGAGGTGTTGGAGAGGGAGAGGGAGGCGCCAGGGCTATCGGTGGTCAGCCCCCTCTCCCCTCCCCCTTTATATGATCTCCTAGGGGGGGCGGCGGCCAGGGAAGGGGGGCTTGCCCCCCAAGCAAGGGGGGCGCCCCCTTTAGGGTTTTCCCTCCCCCCAAACCCTAGGCGCATGGGCCCATGGGGGGAGGCGCACCAGCCCACGATGGGCTGGTTCCCTCCCTCATACAGCCCATGGGGCCCTCCGGGATAGGTGGCCCCACCCGGTGGACCCCCCGGGACCCTCCGGTGGTCCCGGTACAATACCGATAACCCCGAAACTTGTCCCGATGTCCGTATGATGACTTTCCATATATAAATCTTTACCTCCGGACCATTCCGAAACTCCTCGTGACGTCCGGGATCTCATCCGGGACTCCTAACAACATTCGGGTTACTGCACATACATATCCCTACAACCCTAGCGTCACCGAACCTTAAGTGTGTAGACCCTACGGGTTCGGGAGACATGCAGACATGACCGAGACGGCTCTCGGGAAATAACTAACAGCGGGATCTGGATACCCATGTTGGCTCCCATATGCTCCACGATGATCTCATCGGATGAACCACGATGTCAAGGATTCAATTAATCCCGTATACGATTCCCTTTGTCAATCGGTATTTTACTTGCCCAAGATTCGATCATCGGTATCCCAGTACCTCGTTCAATCTCGTTACCGGCAAGTCACTTTTCTCGTTACCGTAATGCATGATCCTTGTGATCAAACACTTTGATCACCTTGAGCTCATATGATGATGCATTACCGAGAGGGCCCGGTGATACCTATCCATCAAGCGGAGTGACAAATCCCAGTCTCGATCCATGTCAACCCAACAGATACTTTCAGAGATACCCGTAGCATACCTTTATAGTCACCCAGTTACGTTGTGACGTTTGGCACACCCAAAGCACTCCTACGGTATCCGGGAGTTACACGATCTCATGGTCTAAGGAAAGGATACTTGACATTGGAAAACTCTAGCAAACGAACTAAGCGATCTTATGCTATGTTTAGGATTGGGTCTTGTCCATCACATCATTCTCCTAATGATGTGATCCCGTTATCGATGACATCCAATGTCCATAGTCAGGAAACCATGACTATCTGTCGATCAACGAGCTAGTCAACTAGAGGCTCACTAGGGACATGTTTGTTGTCTGTTATTCACACATGTATTACGATTTCCGGATAACACAATTATAGCACGAATAAAGACAATTATCATGAATAAGGAAATATAATAATAATGCTTTTATTATTGCCTCTAGGGCATATTTCCAACAGTCTCCCACTTGCACTAGAGTCAATAATCTAGTTATATTGTGATAAATCGAACACCCATAGAGTTCTGGTGCTGATCATGTTTTGCCTTAGGGAGAGGTTTAGTCAACGGATCTGCGACATTCAGATCCGTGTGCACTTTACAAATTTCTATGTCTCCATCTTGAACATTTTCACGAATGGAGTTGAAGCGACGCTTGATGTGCCTAGTCTTCTTGTGAAACCTGGGCTCCTTTGCAAGTGCAATAGCTCCAGTGTTGTCATAGAAGAGCTTGATTGGCCCCGACGCATTGGGTATGACTCCGAGGTCGGTGATGAACTCCTTCACCCATATTGCTTCATGTGCCGCCTCCGAGGCTGCCATGTACTCCGCTTCACATGTAGATCCCGCCACGACGCTTTGCTTGCAACTGCACCAGCTTACTGCCCCACCATTCAAAATATACACGTATCCGGTTTGTGACTTAGAGTCATCCAGATCTGTGTCGAAGCTAGCGTCGACGTAACCTTTTACGATGAGCTCTTCGTCACCTCCATAAACGAGAAACATTTCCTAGGTCCTTTTCAGGTACTTCAGGATATTCTTGACCGCTGTCCAGTGTTCCTTGCCGGGATTACTTTGGTACCTTCCTACCAAACTTACGGCAAGGTTTACATCAGGTCTGGTACACAGCATGGCATACATAATAGAACCTATGGCTGAGGCATAGGGGATGACGCTCATCTCTTCTATTTCTTCTGCCGTGGTCGGACATTGAGCTGAGCTCAATTTCACACCTTGTAACACAGGTAAGAACCCTTTCTTAGATTGATCCATATTGAATTTCTTCAATATCTTATCAAGGTATGTGCTTTGTGAAAGACCTATGAGGCGTCTCGATCTATCTCTATAGATCTTGATGCCTAATATATAAGCAGCTTCTCCAAGGTCCTTCATTGAAAACTTTTATTCAAGTAGGCCTTAATGCTGTCCAAGAGTTCTATATCATTTCCCATCAAAAGTATGTCATCTACATATAATATGAGAAATGCTACAGAGCTCCCACTCACTTTCTTGTAAACACAGGCTTCTCCATAAGTCTGTGTAAACCCAAACGCTTTGATCATCTCATCAAAGCGAATGTTCCAACTCCGAGATGCTTGCACCAGCCCATAAATCGAGCGTTGGAGCTTGCACACCTTGTCAGCATTCTTAGGATCGACAAAACCTTCCGGCTGTATCATATACAATTCTTCCTTAAGGAAACCATTAAGGAATGCCGTTTTGACGTCCATTTGCCATATCTCATAATCATAGTATGCGACAATTGCTAACATGATTCGGACGGACTTCAGCTTCGCTACCGGTGAGAAAGTCTCATCGTAGTCAATTCCTTGAACTTGTCGATAACCCTTAGCGACAAGCCGAGCTTTATAGATGGTCACATTTCCATCCGCGTCTGTCTTCTTCTTAAAGATCCATTTATTTTCTATGGCTCGCCGTTCAACGGGCAAGTCAGTCAAAGTCCATACTTCGTTTTCATACATGGATCCAATCTCGGACTTCATGGCTTCCAACCATTTGTCGGAATCCGGGCCCGCCATTGCTTCCTCATAGTTCGAAGGTTCACCGTTGTCTAACAACATGATTTCCAAGACAGGGTTGCCGTACCACTCTGGCGCGGAACGTGTCCTTGTGGACCTTCGAATTTCAGTAGGAGCTTGATTAGAAGTATCTTGATCATAATCATTAATTTCCTCTCTAGTCGGTGCAGGCACCTCAGGAACGATTTCTTGAGTTTCGCCATTTTCCGGTTCAAGAGGTAACACTTCATCAAGTTCTACTTTCCTCCCACTTACTTCTTTCGAGAGAAACTCTTTCTCTAGAAAGGATCCATTCTTGGCAACAAAGATCTTGCCTTCGGATCTGAGGTAGAAGGTATACCCAACAGTTTCTTTAGGGTATCCTATGAAGACGCATTTTTCCGATTTGGGTTCGAGCTTTTCAGGTTGAAGTTTCTTGACATAAGCATCGCATCCCCAAACTTTTAGAAATGACAGCTTAGGTTTCTTCCCAAACCATAATTCATACGGTGTCGTCTCAACGGATTTCGACGGAGCCCTATTTAAAGTGAATGCGGCAGTCTCTAAAGCATAGCCCCAAAAAGATAGCGGTAAGTCGGTAAGAGACATCATAGATCGCACCATATCTAATAGAGTGCGATTACGACGTTCGGACACACCATTTCGCTGAGGTGTTCCAGGCGGCGTGAGTTGTGAAACTATTCCACATTTTCTTAAGTGTGTGCCAAATTCATGACTCAAGTATTCTCCTCCACGATCTGATCGTAGAAACTTGATCCTTTTATCACGTTGATTTTCAACCTCACTCTGAAATTCCTTGAACTTTTCAAAGGTCTCAGACTTGTGTTTCATTAAGTAGACATACCCATATCTACTCAAGTCATCAGTGAGGGTGAGAACATAACGATAGCCACCGCGAGCCTCAACACTCATTGGACCGCACACATCGGTATGTATGATTTCCAATAAGTTGGTTGCTCGCTCCATTGTTCCTGAGAACGGAGTCTTGGTCATTTTACCCATGAGGCATGGTTCGCACGTGTCAAATGATTCATAATCAAGAGACTCTAAAAGTCCATCTGCACGGAGCTTCTTCATGCGTTTGACACCTATGTGACCAAGGCGGCAGTGCCACAAATATGTGGGAGTATTGTTATCAACTTTAACTCTTTGGGTACTCACACTATGAATATGTGTATCATCACGTACGAGATTCATCAAGAATAAACCATTAACCATCGGAGCATGACCATAAAACATATCTCTCATATAAATGGAACAACCATTATTCTCTGATTTAAATGAGTAGCCATCTCGAATTAAGCGAGATCCAGATACAATGTTCATGCTCAAACTTGGCACTAAATAACAATTATTGAGGTTTAAAACTAATCCCGTAGGTAAATGTAGAGGCAGCATGCCGACGGCGATCACATCGACCTTGGAACCATTCCCGACGCGCATCGTCACCTCGTCCTTCGCCAGTCTCCGTTTATTCCGCAACTCCTGCTTTGAGTTACAAATGTGAGCAACTTCACCGGTATCAAATACCCAAGAGCTACTACGAGTACTGGTAAGGTACACATCAATTACATGTATATCACATATACCTTTGGTTTTGCCGGCCTTCTTGTCCGCTAAGTATTTGGGGCAATTCCGCTTCCAGTGACCACTTCCCTTGCAATAGAAACACTCAGTCTCGGGCTTGGGTCCATTCTTTGGCTTCTTCCCGGCAACTTGCTTACCGGGCGCGGCAACTTCCTTGCCGTCTTTCTTGAAGTTCTTTTTACCCTTGCCCTTCTTGAACTTAGTGGTTTTATTCACCATCAACACTTGATGCTCCTTCTTGATTTCAACCTCTGCTGATTTCAGCATAGCATATACCTCAGGAATGGTCTTTACCATTCCCTGCATATTGTAGTTCATCACAAAGCTCTTGTAGCTAGGTGGAAGCGACTGGAGGATTCTGTCAATGACCACTTCTTCCGGAAGATTAACTTCCAGTTGAGTCAAGCGGTTGTGCAACCCAGAAATTCTGAGTATGTGCTCACTAACAGAGCTATTTTCCTCCATCTTACAGCTAAAGAATTTGTTGGAGATCTCATATCTCTCGACCCGGGCATGAGCTTGGAAAACCATTTTCAGCTCTTCGAACATCTCATATGCTCCATGTCTCTCAAAACGCTTTTGGAGCCCCGGCTCTAAGCTGTAAAGCATGCCGCACTGAACGAGGGAGTAATCATCGCATCGCGACTGCCAAGCGTTCATAACGTCTTGTTGTGCAGGGAGAATAGGTGCGTCACCCAGCGGTGCTCGTAGGACATAATCTTTCTTGGCAGCTATGAGGATGATCCTCAGGTTCCGGACCCAGTCCGTATAGTTGCTACCATCGTCTTTCAGCTTGGTTTTCTCTAGGAACGCGTTAAAGTTGAGGACTACGTTGGCCATTTGATCTACAAGACATATTGTAAAGATTTAGACTAAGTTCATGATAATAAAGTTCATTTAATCAAATTATTTAATGAACTCCCACTTAGATAGACATCCCTCTTCCAGTCATCTAAGTATTACATGATCCGAGTCAACTAGGCCGTGTCCGATCATCACGTGAGACGGACTAGTCAACATCGGTGAACATCTTCATGTTGATCGTATCTTCTATACGACTCATGCTCGACCTTTCGGTCTTCTGTGTTCCGAGGCCATGTCTGTACATGCTAGGCTCGTCAAGTCAACCTAAGTGTTTTGCGTGTGTAAATCTGTCTTACACCCGTTGTATGTGAACGTTAGAATCTATCACACCCGATCATCATGAGGTGCTTCGAAACAACGAACTGTCGCAACGGTGCACAGTTAGGGTGAACACTTTCTTGAAATTATTATGAGGGATCATCTTATTTACTACCATCGTTCTAAGTAAACAAGATGCAAAACATGATAAACATCACATGCAATCAAATAATAAACGTGACATGATATGGCCAATATCACATAGCTCCTTCGATCTCCATCTTGGGGCTCCATGATCATCTTGTCACCGGCTTGACACCATGATCTTCATCATCATGATCTTCATCATCGTGTCTCCATGAAGTTGCTCGCCAACTATTACTTCTACTACTATGGCTAACGTGTTTAGCAATAAAGTAAAGTAATTTACATGGCGTTTCTCAATGACACGCAGGTCATACAAAAATAAAGACAACTCCTATGGCTCCTGCCGGTTGTCATACTCATCGACTTGCAAGTCGTGATTCCTATTACAATAGCATGAACATCTCATACATCACATATAGATCATTCATCATTCATCACAACTTTGGCCATATCATATCACAAACCACTTGCTGCAAAAACAAGTTAGACGTCCTCTAATTGTTGTTGCAAGTTTTACGTGGCTGAATTAGGGTTCTAGCAAGAACGTTTTCTTACCTACGTAAAAGCCACAACGTGATTTTTCAACTTCTATTTACCCTTCATAAGGACCCTTTTCATCGAATCCGCTCCAACTAAAGTAGGAGAGACAGACACCCGCCAGCCACCTTATGCAACTAGTGCATGTTAGTCGGTGGAACCGGTCTCACGTAAGCGTACGTGTAAGGTTGGTCCGGGCCGCTTCATCCCACAATACCGCTGAAGCAAGATAAGACTAGTAGCGGCAAGAAGAGTTGACAACATCTACGCCCACAACAAATTGTGTTCTACTCGCGCAAGAAGAACTACGGATAGACCTAGCTCATGATGCCACTGTTGGGGAACGTTGCAGAAAATCAAAATTTTTCCTACGGTTTCACCAAGATCCATCTATGAATTCATCTAGCAACGAGTATTCAGATTAGATAGCATCTACATACCACTTTGTAGATCGCAACGGAAGCGTTCAAGTGAACGTGGATGAGGTAGTCGTACTCGCCGTGATCCAATTCACCGATGATCTAGTGCCGAACGGACGGCACCTCCGCGTTCAACACACGTACGGAAAGCGTGACGTCTCCTCCTTCTTGATCCAGCAAGGCAAAGGAGAGGTTGGGGAAGAAGGCTCCGGCAGCAGCACGACGGCGTGGTGATGGTGGAACTGCAGTACTCCGGCAGGGCTTCGCCGTGCTCAATGGAGGAGGAGGAGGTGTTGGAGAGGGAGAGGGAGGCGCCAGGGCTATCGGTGGTCAGCCCCCTCTCCCCTCCCCCCTTTATATAACCCCCAAGGGGGGGGGCGCCGGCCCTAGGAGATGAGATCTCCTAGGGGGGGCGGCGGCCAGGGAAGGGGGGCTTGCCCCCCAAGCAAGGGGGGCGCCCCCTTTAGGGTTTTCCCTCCCCCCAAACCCTAGGCGCATGGGCCCATGGGGGGAGGCGCACCAGCCCACTGTGGGCTGGTTCCCTCCCTCATACAGCCCATGGGGCCCTCCGGGATAGGTGGCCCCACCCGGTGGACCCCGCGGGACCCTCCGGTGGTCCCGGTACAATACCGATAACCCCGAAACTTGTCCCGATGTTCGTATGATGACTTTCCATATATAAATCTTTACCTCCGGACCATTCCGAAACTCCTCGTGACGTCCGAGATCTCATCCGGGACTCCGAACAACATTCGGGTTACTGCACATACATATCCCTACAACCCTAGCGTCACCGAACCTTAAGTGTGTAGACCCTACGGGTTCGGGAGACATGCAGACATGACCGAGACGGCTCTCGGGCAATAACCAACAGCGGGATCTGGATACCCATGTTGGCTCCCACATGCTCCACGATGATCTCATCGGATGAACCACGATGTCAAGGATTCAATTAATCCCGTATACGATTCCCTTTGTCAATCGGTATTTTACTTGCCCAAGATTCGATCGTCGGTATCCCAGTACCTCGTTCAATCTCGTTATCGGCAAGTCACTTTTCTCGTTACCGTAATGCATGATCCTTGTGATCAAACACTTTGATCACCTTGAGCTCATATGATGATGCATTACCGAGAGGGCCCGGTGATACCTCTCCGTCAAGCGGAGTGACAAATCCCAGTCTCGATCCATGTCAACCCAACAGATACTTTCAGAGATACCCGTAGCATACCTTTATAGTCACCCAGTTACGTTGTGATGTTTGGCACACCCAAAGCACTCCTACGGTATCCGGGAGTTACACGATCTCATGGTCTAAGGAAAGGATACTTGACATTGGATAACTCTAGCAAACGAACTAAGCGATCTTATGCTATGTTTAGGATTGGGTCTTGTCCATCACATCATTCTCCTAATGATGTGATCCCGTTATCGATGACATCCAATGTCCATAGTCAGGAAACCATGACTATCTGTCGATCAACGAGCTAGTCAACTAGAGGCTCACTAGGGACATGTTTGTTGTCTGTTATTCACACATGTATTACGATTTCCGGATAACACAATTATAGCACGAATAAAGACAATTATCATGAATAAGGAAATATAATAATAATGCTTTTATTATTGCCTCTAGGGCATATTTCCAATAGGTCCATCATCCTTGGGCCGTACCGACAGGCCATCGTGGGTACAGGACGTCGCCGGCTGGCGACGATGTCAGTGGTGGCATGGCAACAGTGCCGCGCCAGGCGGAGATCTCCGCCGTACGGCGCACTGTGGCCACGCCAGCCCTTGGAAAGGGGAGGGGATGGGCTGCACTGTAGCCATCCCATGTCCCGTCCCCCATGATGAGGGCACGGGCTTCGTAGGCGCCGCGGGCCGACTCCTCGGGGCCGGCTTCTCTAGAAGCCGCCTGGTAGAAGTCGGCTTGACTTGGCCTCGCCTTCAGGACTCGGCCGTCAACGGACAGCCGACTATTTCTCCAGCCGGCCTCTAGAAGGTGGCTCTTCATCTTGGCATCTTGAGGGGCGCAGTTAGCCCCGATGTCTTGAAAGGTTCTGGGCTTCGGGTTAGCCCACCCGTGGCCCATTACTCCGACAATAGACATATGTTAAAGTATAGATTCACTCATTCTGCTCCATATGTAGTCCCTTATTGAAATCTCCAAAAAGATTTATATTTAGGAACGGAGGGACCTTAGGAAATCTCCAATGTCGGCCATCAAAACAGACGCACTATTTGCCTATAGACTAGTCCAGACCCGTCTGCGGACACGGATACCAGAGCCGGCCGTCCAACCCTATGCCTTAAACATCTGCCTTTGTTTTATTTTTCTTAAGTCCGCGTCACTCAAAATAATTACATAAATAGCACAATTCATCCATAAAGAGCATGCAAATATTCCTTGTACTACTACTAGGGAAAACCCTAGTACTGGCGCGGGTCTAGAAGCTATCAGTAGCGCGGGTGCCCGCGCTACTGCTACGGCGCTACAAATAACCTTTAGCAGTAGCGCGTTATTTTATACATGTTATACAAGATTTGATATAGTAGCAATTTAGAGATTGCACAAATCCAAATTTGGTCACTTTGGATCCATCCACTTGAATCAAATCCACGTTTTTTCCACCCACGAATATAATAAGTCATCATGATCATAATAACAACTCATCATCATCATCATCATCATCATCATCATCATCATCATCATAACAAGTCCTACTCATCATCAACATAGTCATATAAGAACTCATCATTCTAGCACATAACTCATCAATATAGTAATAATAACAACTCATCATCATCATAGTCATAACCAACATTAGTTAATTGTTCTTGCATATGCATTAGATGTGGCACAAAATTCTTAGGTAGTTTCTGTTGAAGAACATAGTAATAACATAGTTAGCAATGTAGTTTAGCTTAAGAAGACTGTATGCTGCAAAAGATGCACTGGTGACATAATAGTAAAAAATCTTACCATGCTATTTCCATTGATATTATCATAGTTCAACACGTGGACTAGTGGCATGTATTGACCATAATGTGGGCTATTTTCATAATTGCTGTTGAAATTCTCAATATCATTAATAAATGAGACAAGATGATTTTTCTCCTCGCAAGTTAGTTCATAGCCATAACTATAGTAGGTGTTGCCTACTACCTTCCATACATTTCTTGAAGGATGGAAATAAGTTGTCAACTATTTTTAAATAAACAATATAAATTACTTAACAAATTTATTTAACAAACTCACATAGAGGTAGAGCTGAAAGCATATCCACATTCACCCAGATGTCAATATTATCTTCAACATCACTTCAGGACGAATATTGAAGGTTATTTGCATATCCTCCTGAAATCCATAGGCCTTGTATAGAGCTCTCCAATTTGAGCAACCAAAATGTGTGTGATTAACTGCATTGTAGAACTTAACCGCAAAAGCATAACCATGTTGAGTCCTAAGATGAGCTATCTTCGTCTCCATATTGTCAATATCTTGGAAATTGAGCTTATCCAAGACAAACAGTCTTGCATGGCAGGGGATGCACTAGTTGAATTGTAAAAAAACAGAAATTACACGTTGAAGAAAATGAGCACAAGTCATGATTGATTACGAAAAAATATTTTTCGTTGTTACGTACCGTAAAAACATCGAAGGTCTCGTCCAACTTGATGGTGAAGAATCTACCGTTTTCCAGGTGATGCTTGTCGCACATACCCTGGTCGTCGCTGCGGTATTTGCACTCGGGGATCCTATCATCGTCAGACATTTCCTGTGTTCATATTCAAAGATTATAAAGCGACCGCTATTACCAGAAACTCAACACACATATCACTATTCAGCACGGGTTGACTTTCGGTCTGTCGAGTCTTCCTTGAAAACTCTCATCTCACGTGGTGTATATTGTGGGCACTCCCTCTCTAATATATTCGATCGTCGGTGATGGTCGCTCCTCCCTTCGTTCCCCAGTGCATTACACCAAAATGTCTAGCACACGGGAACGAAGGAGAAGCAACCCTCACGACAACAGTCAAGATTCTTCCTCTCTAATATTTGCGACTGTTGGTGATGGTCGCTCCTCCTTTCATTCGAAAGTGCATTAAACCAAAATATCTAGCACCTGTGGATGAAGAAGAAGCGACCCCCACGACAACAGTAGGGATTCTTCCTCCTCACTGA
The DNA here is from genome assembly GCA_032464435.1 of Aegilops umbellulata. Lineage (NCBI taxonomy): Eukaryota > Viridiplantae > Streptophyta > Magnoliopsida > Poales > Poaceae > Aegilops > Aegilops umbellulata. The sequence continues at coordinate 259,296,605 of CP136059.1, forward strand.
TGTATATGGTGGACACTCTGTCACTGATTTTTGACCATTGGTGATGGTCGCTATTCTCTTCCTTCCCGTGCTTTACCAAAAGGTCTATCACAAGAAAGAAGAGGAAGAGTGACCCCCACGACAACAGTCGGCATTCTTCTTCTCTCATATATGGTGGACACTCTCCCTCGCTGATTTTCTGGCCGTCATGTATGGAGCCCTGACAGATTTAAAGTCAACCCAAAATGTCATTCAATTCTCTTTTCGGCAAATTTAGGGCACTCGGTATTTCCTATATCCTAGCACATGTCATGCTAAAATTCACGGAAAATCCTAGCATCACCTTTGCTAAAATAGGACATATCGAGCACCTGAAATTTGCCGGAACGGAAATGAATCAACACTACTGCAAAACATATGGGCCACTCGAAGGTGTTCCCTTCCAACATAGGCCACTAGGGCAAGCACATATCCTTCATTTTGTATTTAAGAAAGCACATAGACCATGTTTACTCACTATAGACGATGGCGGTCGACCGGGCGCGGGTGTCGTCGGTGATCTTCTGGGCGTCGTCGACCGGCTCCTCGGTGATTGATACGTCCATTTTGCATCATGTTTTCCTAATGATATTTATGATGTTTTTATGCATAATAATGCTTTTTGGAGTAATTCTAATGCCTTTTCTCTCATAATATGCAAAGTACACACAAAGAGGGAGAATTCTGGCAGCTGGAAATCTGGACCTGGAAAAGCTTGATACGTCTCCAACGTATCTATAATTTTTTATTGCTCCATGCTATATTATCTACTGTTTTGAACTATATTGGGCTTTATTTTCCACTTTTATATTATTTTTGGGACTAACCTATTAACCGAAGGCCCAGCCCAGAATTGCTGTTTTTTTTGCCTATTTCAGTGTTTCGAAGAAACGGAATATCAAACGGAGTCCAAACAGAAAAATCCTTTCTGAAACGTGATTTTCTTCCCGAATAAGATCCAGGAGACTTGGACCCTACGCCAAGGAAGCTCCGAGGAGGGCACGACGTAGGGGGGCGCGCCCTACACCCCCAGGCGCGCCCCCACCCTCGTGGTCCCCCCGAAGCTCCACCGACGTACTTCTTCCTCCTATATATACCCACGTACCCCCAAACGATCAGAACAGGAGCCAAAAACCTAATTCCATCGCCACAACTTTCTGTATCCACGAGATCCCATCTTGGGACCTGTTCCAGAGCTCCGCCGAAGAGGGCCGTCATCACGGAGGGCTTCTACATTATCATAGCCTCTCCGATGAAGTGTGAGTAGTTTACCTCAGACCTTCGGGTCCATAGTTATTAGCTAGATGGCTTATTCTCTCTTTTTGGATCTCAATACAATGTTCTCCCCCTCTCTTGTGGAGATCTATTTGATGTAATCTTCTTCTTTTTGCGGTGTGGTTGTTGAGACCGATGAATTGTGGGTTTATGATCAAGTCTATCTATGAATAATATTTGAATCTTCTCTGAATCCTTTTATGTATGATTGGTTATCTTTGCAAGTCTCTTCGAATTATCCGTTTGGTTCGGCCAACTAGATTGGTAGTTCTTGCCATGGGAGAAGTGCTTAGCTTTGGGTTCGATCTTGCGGCGTCCTTTCCCAGTGACAGAAGGGGCAGCAAGGCACGTATTGTATCGTTGCCATCGAGGATAACAAGATGGGGTTTATTTCATATTGCATGAATTTATCTCTCTACATCATGTCATCTTGCTTAAAGCGTTACTCTGTTTTTAACTTAATACTCTAGATGCATGCTGGATAGCGGTCGATGAGTGGAGTAATAGTAGTAGATGCAGAATCGTTTCGATCTACTTGTCACGGACGTGATGCCTATATACATGATCATGCCTAGATATTCTCATAACTATGCTCAATTCTGTCAATTGCTCAACAGTAATTTGTTCACCCACCATAGAATACTTATGCTCTTGAGAGAAGCCACTAGTGAAACCTATGGCCCCCGGGTCTATTCTCATCATATCAATCTCTATCACTTTAATCTTGCTTTGTTTTTACTTTGCCTTTTACTTTTCACTTTGCATCTTTATACCAAAAATACAAAAAAAAAATCTCTATCAGATCTCACTCTTGTAAGTGACCGTGAAGGGATTGACAACCCCTAATCGCGTTGGTTGCGAGTAGCTATCGTTTTGTGCAGGTACGAGGGACTTGAGTGTGGCCTCCTACTGGATTGATACCTTGGTTCTCAAAAACTGAGGGAAATACTTACGCTACTCTGCTGCATCATCCTCTCCTCTTTAGGGAAAACCAACGCAAGCTCAAGAGGTAGCAAAGCTACGTCAGGCTAGCTATTCTGCACAACTCCAAACAAGCTGAAACTTTACGGAGAATTTTTATTGGAATATATGAAGAATATTGGAGCAAATAAATACCATAGGGGGCCCACCAGGTGGGCACAACCCACCTGGGCGCGCCAGGGAGCCCAGGCGCACCCTGGTGGGTTGTGCTCTCCCAGGCCCACCTCCGGTGCCCATCTTCTGGTATATAAGTCATTTTGACCTAGAAAAAACAAGGAGAGGACTTTCGGGATGGAGCGCCGCCGTCTTGAGATGGCAGGAGCACTTTTGCCCTCCGGCGGAGCGATTCCGCCGGGGGAACTTCCCTCCCGAAGGGGGAAATCATCGTCATCATCATCACCGACAACTCTCCCATCTTGGGGAGGGCAATCTACATCAGCATCTTCAAAAGCACCATCTCATCTCAAACCCTAGTTCATGTCTTGTGTTCAATCTTTGTACCGGAACTATAGATTGGTGCTTGTGGGTGACTAGTAGTGTTGATTACATCCTGTAGTTGATTACTATATGGTTTATTTGGTGGAAGATTATATGTTCAGATCCAATATGCTATTTAATACCCCTCTGATCTTGAGCATGATTATCATTTGTGAGTAGTTACTTTTGTTCTTGAGTTCACGGGAGAAATCATGTTGCAAGCAATCATGCGAACTTGATATGTGTTCGATATTTTGATAGTATGTATGTTGTGATTCCCTTAGTGGTGTCATGTGAATGTCGACTCTACATGACACTTCACCATATTTGGGACTAAGGGAATGCATTGTGGAGTACTTATTAGATGATGGGTTGCGAGAGTGACAGGAGCTTAAACCCTACTCTATGCGCTATTCCGTAAGGGACCGATTGGATCCAAAAGTTTAATGCTATGGTTAGAATTTATTCTTAATACTTTTCTCATAGTTGCGGATGCTTGCGAGAGCGTTAATCATAAGTAGGAGGTTTGTTCAAGTAAGAACAACACCTAAGCACCAGTCCACCCACATATCAAATTATGAAAGTAGCGAACACGAATAGAACCAACATGATGAAAGTGACTAGATGAAATTCCCGTGTACCCTCAAGAACGCTTTGCTTACTATAAGAGATCATTTTGGCCTATCCTTGCCTCAAAAGGATTGGCTATCTTGCAGCACTTTTGTTACTATTATCGTTACTTGCTCGTTACAAATTATCTTGCTATCAAACTACTCTGTTACTTACAACTTTAGCACTTGCAGACCTTACCTTGCTGAAAACCACTTGTCATTTCCTTCTGCTCCTCCTTGGGCTCGACACTCTTACTTATCGAAAAGAGCTACAATTGATCCCTATACTTGTGGGTCATCATTGATCTACCTTGCACCACACATGAGCATTTATATAGAAAATTTCAAAGTTGGTGCTCATTTGGACAAGAAGCATAACTAAATACCCTAGTTCTTCAAGAAAGTAGGTCTCTCTCTCTATCTCCCTCTCTCTAAATTTGGCAATGTGAGAATGACAAAAAAATAATATACTGAAATTTTTCAAATTTTCTACTCTATTCAACACTTAAAGGTATTTGTTACCTAAAATACTTAAAGGTATTTGGTTCAAAAGACATACATTTACTGAACATTTTCTAATTTTCTACTCTATTCAACACTTACTATTCTATTCTATTCAAAATACCTACATTTACTAATTTTCCATTCTATTCAAAACACCTACATTCACTGAAAATTTCCTACTCTATTCAAATAATATACATTCTATTGTATTAAAAACATTAAAAAAACCTACATTCTACAAGAACAAAGGGTGGAGGTCGGGATGGAGAGAGGGAAGAAGGAAGGGAGGAGGGAGGAAGGGAGGGACATGGAGAGAGGGAGGAGGCCGGGATGGGGGGAGGGAGGAGAGAGAGGAGGCCGGGATGGAGGTAGAAGGACAGCGGGCAACGGGAGGAGGAGGAAGAAGGGTGTGGACAACGGGCGGCGAGAGGAGGGAGGAGGGCGGCGAGAGGAGGAGGAAGGGAGAGGCGCCGGCTGCGGCGGGCGCCGGCGGTGGCAGAGACAGCGAGCAAGAGAGTGTGAGGGGAGAGTTAGGGAGAGGTAGTGGAACGTGTCGCGGAGGAAGACGATAGGGCTAGCTTAGCAGTAGCACGGGGTCAGTGCCCACACTGCTGCTAAGTGGGCCGGGGAGCTGGCCCCGGGCTGGCCATAGTAGCAGCGAGGGTTATAGAACCGCACTACTATTAACGAGCTTAGCAGTAGCGCGGCCCGGCGACCCATGCTGCTACTGTGGCCAGCCCGTGGGGCACCGTGGAGCCCACTTAGCAGCAGTGTTTGTTGGGGCACCCCACGTTACTGTTATGTGATGATACATGCATGTAGCGCTCGTTCTTACCCCCTACTACTGCTACTTAACAGTAGCGTGGGGTTCTTACCCCTCGCTATTGCTAAGCATCTACCTATAGCCCTTTCCCTAGTAGTGTTTTGAAGGAAATATGCCCTAGAGGCAATAATAAAGTTGTTATTTTATATTTCCTTATTCATGATAAAGGTTTATTATTCATGATAGAATTGTATTGATCGAAAACCTAAATACATGTGTGAATACATAAACAAACACCATGTTCCTAGTGAGCCTCTACTTGACTAGCTCGTTGATCAAAGATGGTTAAGGTTTCCTAACCATGGACATGAGTTGTCATTTGATAACGGGATCACATCATTAGGATAATGATGTGATGGACAAGACCCATCTGTTAGCTTAGCATTATGATTGTTCAGTTTTATTGCTATTGCTTTCTTCATGTCAAATACATATTCATTCGACTATGAGATTATGCAACTCCCGGATACCGGAGGAATGCCTTGTGTGCTATCAAACATCACAACGTAACTGGGAGATTACAAAGATGCTCTACAGGTATCTCCGAAGGTGTTTGTTGAGTTGGCATAGATCGAGATTAGAATCTGTCACTCTGATTATCGAAGAGGTATCTCTAGGCCCTCTCGGCAATACACATCATAAGCTTGCAAGCAAACGACTAAGGAATTAGTCACGAGGTGATGTATTACGGAACGAGTAAAGAGACTTTCCGGTAATGAGATTGAACTAGGTATGAAGATACCGACGATCAAATCTCGAGCAAGTAACATACCGATGGACAAAGGGAATTATGTGTGTTGACATAAAGGTTCGACCGATAAAGATCTTCGTAGAATATGTAGGAGCCAATATGGGCATCCAGGCTTCGCTATTGGTTATTGACCGGAGAGGTGTCTCAGTCATGTCTACATAGTTCCCGAACCCGTAGGGTCCGCATGCTTAACGTTCGATGATGATATAGTATTGTGTGAGTTATGTGATTTGGTGATCAAATGTTGTTCGGAATCCCAGATGAGATCACGGACATGATGTGGAGTCTTGAAATGGTCGAGAGGTAAATATTGATATATAGGACGATGGTATTCGGACACCGGAAGTGTTCCGGAGGGTACCGGGTACATATCGGGTCACCGGAAGGGGTTCCGGGCACCCCCGGCAAAAGATATGGGCCTTATGGGCCAAGAGAGGAAATGCACCAGCCACAAGGGGCTGGTGCACCCCCATATGGGTCGAACCAGGAGGAGAAGGAAAGAGGGGAAGGGAAAGGAAAGGGGGGATTCGGCCTCCCCCTTCCTTCCCTCCTCCCTCCTCTTTCCTTCCCCCTTCGGCAAATATGGCAGGGGGCGCAGTCAAGGGGAGACCCCAAGTAGGATTCGGCCTACTTGGGCGCCTCCTAGAAGCCTCTCCTCTCACTCCCACCTATATATATGTGGGGGGCGCCCTACCACACCCCAGAAAATTGCTTAGCCGTGTGCGGCGCCCCCTCCACCGTTTACACCCCCGGTCATATTTTCATAGTGCTTAGGCGAAGCCCTGCGAGGATCACTTCACCATCATCATCACCATGTTGCCGTGCTGACAGAACTCATCTAGTACCTCAACGTCTTGCCAGATCAAGAAGGCGAGGGACGTCACCGAGCTGAACGTGTGCAGAACACAGAGGTGTCGTGCGTTCCGTACTTGATCGGTTGAACCGCGTAGGAGTTCGACTACATCAACCGCGTTGAGAAACGCTTCCGCTTACGGTCTATGAGGGTACGTAGACACACTATCCCCCTTGTTGCTATGCATCTCCAAGGATAGATCATTGCGTGTGCGTAGATTTTTTTGTTTTTCATGCAACATTTCCCAGCAGTTGAGCCAGGTCTATGCGTAGATGATATGCACGAGTAGAACACAAAGAGTTGTGGGCGGTGATAGTGATACTGCTTACCATCAACATCTTATTTTGATTCAGCGGTATTCTGGGATTAAGCGGCCCGGACCAACCTTACATGTCCACGCACATGAGACCGGTTCCACCGACAGACATGCAACTAGTTTTGCATAAAGGTGGCTCACAGGTGTCTGTTTCTCCTACTTTAGTTGAATCGAATTTGACTACGGCCGGTCCTTGAAGAAGGTTAAAATAGCAAACTTGATGAAACACCGTTGTGGTTTTATGCGTAGGTAAGAACGGTTCTTGCTAGAAGCCCGTAGCAGCCACGTAAAACTTGCAACAACAAAGTAGAGAACGTCTAACTTGTTTTTGCAGGGCATGTTGTGATGTGATATGGTCAAGACATGATGTGATATACGTTGTTGTATGAGATGATCATGTTTTGTAAGTTATCGGCAACCAGCAGGAGCTTATGGTTGTCTCTTTATTGTATGAAATGCATACGCCATGTAATTGCTTTACTTTATCACTGTGCATCAGCGATAGTTGTAGAAGTAATAGTTGGCGAGACGACCACGACGCAACGATGGAGATCAAGGTGTCGGGCCGGTGACGATGGAGATCATGAAGATGCTTTGGAGATGGAGATCAACAGCACAAGATGATGATGGCCATATCATGTCACATATTTTGATTGCATGTGATGTTTATCTTTTATGCATCTTAGTTTGCTTAGTACGGCGGTAGCATTATAAGATGATCCCTTCACTAAATTTCAAGGTAAAAGTGTTCTCCCTGAGTATGCACCGTTGCTACAGTTCGTCGTGTTGAGACACCATGTGATGATCAGGTGTGATAGACTCTACGTTCACATACAACGGGTGCAAGACAGTTTTGCACATGCGAAATACTTGGGTTAAACTTGACGAGCCTAGCATGTACAGACATGGCCTCAGAACACTGGAGACCGAAAGGTCGAACGTGAATCGTATAGTAGATATGATCAACATAGAGATGTTCACCATTGATGACTACCCCATCTCACTTGATGATCGGGCGTGGGTTAGTTGATTTGGATCACGTATCACTTAGATGACTTGAGGGGTGTCTATTTAAGTGGGAGTTCTTAAGTAATTTGATTAATTGGACTTAATTTATGATGAACTTAATCCTGGTAGTATTTGCACATCTATGTTGAGGATCAATGGCCCGTGCTCCCGTTCCCCTGAATTTTAATGCGTTCCTAGAGAAAGCTAAGTTGAAAGATGATGGTAGAAACTACACGGACTGGGTCCGTAACTTGAGAATTATCCTCATTGCTGCACAGAAGAATTATGTCTTTGATGCACCGCTAGGTGAAAGGCCTGCTGCAGGAGCAGAAGCTAATGTTTTGAACGTCCGGCAAGCTCAATCTGATGACTACTCAATAGTTCAGTGTGCCATGCTTTATGGCTTAGAATCAGGGCTTCAAAGACGTTTTGAACGTCATGGAGCATATGAGATGTTCGAGGAGTTGAAGTTAATATTTCAAGCAAATGCACGGTTTGAGAGATATGAAGTCTCCAACAAGTTCTATAGCTGCAAGATGGAGGAGAACAGTTCTATCAGTGAACACATACTCAAAATGTCTGGGTATCATAATCACTTGACTCAACTGGGAGTTAATCTTCCAGATGATAGTGTTATTGACAAAGTTCTTCAATCACTGCCACCAAGCTACAACGGCTTTGTGATGAACTATAATATGCAAGGGATGGACAAGACAATTCCTGAGCTCTTCGCAATGCCCAAAGCTGTGGAGGTGGAAATCAAGAAGGAGCATCAAGTGTCGATGGTTAACAAGACCATTAGTTTCAAAAAAGGGGGGACCTTCAAGAAGAATGGCAAGCAAGTTGCCACTCCTGGGAAGAAGCCCAAAGCCGGACCCAAGCCTGAAACTAAGTGCTTCTACTACAAAGGGACTGGTCACTCGAAGCGGAACTGCCCCAAGTATTTGGCGGATAAGAAGGATGGCAAAGTGAACAAAGGTATATATTATATACATGTTGATGATGTGTACCTTACTAATGCTCGTAGTAGCGCCTGGGTATTTGATACTGGTTCGGTTGCTCATATTTGTAACTCAAAATAGGAGCTACGGATTAAACGAAGATTGGCTAAGGACGAGGCGACGATGGGCGTCAGGAATGGTTCCAAGGTCAATGTGATCGTCGTCGGCACGCTACCTCTGCATCTACCTTCGGGATTAGCTTTAGACCTGAATAATTGTTATTTGGTGCCAGCGTTGAGCATGAACATTATATCTGGATCTTGTTTAGTGCGAGACGGTTATTCATTTAAACCATAGAATAATGGTTGTTCTATTTATATGAGTAATATCTTTTATGGTCATGCACCCTTGAAGAGTGGTCTATTTTTATCGAATCTTAGTTGTAGTGATACACATATTCATAATATAGATGCCAAAAGATGCAAAGTTGATAATGATAGTGCAACATGTTTGTGGCACTTCCATTTAGGTCATATTGGTGTAAAGCGCATGAAGAAACTCCATGCAGATGGGCTTTTGGAATCACTTGATTATGAATCATTTGATACTCGCAAACCATGCCTCATTGGCAAGATGACTAAAACTTCGTTCTCCAGAACAATGGAGCGAGCCAGTGACTTATTGGAAATAATGCATACCGATGTATGCGGTCCAATGAGTGTTGAGGCACGCGGCGGGTATCGTTATTTTCTGACCTTCACAGATGATTTGAGCATATATAGGTATATCTACTTAATGATACTAGTCTTAAAAATTTGAAAAGTTCAAAGAATTTCAGAGTGAAGTGGAGAATCATCGTAATAACAAAACAAAGTTTCTACATCTGATCGTGGAGGAGAATATTTGAGTTACGAGTTTGGCCTTCATTTAAAACAATGTGGAATAGTTTCACAACTCACGCCACCTGGAACACCACTGCGTAATGGTGTATCCGAACATCGTAACCGTACTTTATTAGATATGATGCGATCTATGATGTCTCTTACTGATTTACCACTATCATTTTGGGGTTATGCATTAGATGTTGGGAACGTTGCAAAAAATTAAAAATTTTCCTACGGTTTCACCAAGATCCATCTATGAGTTCGTCTAGCAACGAGTCATGGGAGAGAGAGATTGCATCTACATACCACTTTGTAGATCGCGAGCGGAAGCGTTCAACGAACGGGGATGAAGTAGTCGTACACACCGTGATCCAAATCACCGGAGATCCTAGCACCGAAAGCACGGCACCTCCGCGTTCAACACACGTACGGTCAGCGTAACGTCTCCTTCTTCTTGATCTAGCAAGGCAAAGGAGAGGTTGGGGAAGAAGACTCCAGCAGCAGCACGACGGCGTGGTGATGGTGGAGCCGCAGTACTCCGACAGGGCTTCGCCGAGCTCTACGGAGGAGGAGGATGTGTTGGAGAGGGAGAGGGAGGCGCCAGGGCAAAGGGTGCGCAGCCCCCCTCCCCTCCCCTCTTTATATAGCCCCTTGGGGGGGCACCGGCCCTAGGAGATGGAATCTCCTAGGGGGGGCGGCGGCCAGGGAGGGGGACTTGCCCCCCAAGCAAGGGGGGCGCCCCCTTTAGGGTTCCCCCCCAACCCTAGGCGCATGGGCCCTTGGGGGGGAGGTGCACCAGCCCACTTTGGGCTGGATCCCTTCCTCATACAGCCCATGGGGCCCCTCCGAGGCAGGTGGCCCCACCCGGTGGACCCCCCGGACCCTCCGGTGGTCCCGGTACAATACCGATAACCCCGAAACTTGTCCCGATGGCCAAAACAGCACTTTCTATATATAATTCTTTACCATCGGACCATTCCGAAACTCCTCGTGACGTCCGGGATCTCATCCGGGACTCCGAACAACATTCGGGTTACTGCATATACATATCTTCACAACCCTAGCGTCACCGAACCTTAAGTGTGTAGACCCTACGGGTTCCGGAGACATGCAGACATGACCGAGACGGCTCTCGGGCAATAACCAATAGCAGGATCTGGATACCCATGTTGGCTCCCACATGCTCCACGATGATCTCATCGGATGAACCACGATGTCGAGGATTCAATTAATCCCGTATACGATTCCCTTTGTCAATCGGTATTTTACTTGCCCGAGATTCGATCGTCGGTATCCCAATACCTCGTTCAATCTCGTTACCGGCAAGTCACTTTTCACGTACCGTAATGCATGATACCATGATCAAACACTTTGATCACATTGAGCTCATTATGATGATGCTTTACCGAGAGGGCCCGGTGATACATCTCCGTCAAGCGGAGTGACAAATCCCAGTCTCGATCCATGTCAACCCAACAGACACTTTCAGAGATACCCGTAGTATACCTTTATAGTCACCCAGTTACGTTGTGACGTTTGGCACACCCAAAGCACTCCTACGGTATCCGGGAGTTACACGATCTCATGGTCTAAGGAAAGTATACTTGACATTGGAAAACTCTAGCAAACGAACTATGCGATCTTATGCTATGTTTAGGATTGGGTCTTGTCCATCACATCATTCTCCTAATGATGTGATCTCGTTATCAATGACATCCAATGTCCATAGTCAGGAAACCATGACTATCTGTCGATCAACGAGCTAGTCAACTAGAGGCTCACTAGGGACATATTGTTGTCTGTTATTCACACATGTATTACGATTTCCGGATAACACAATTATAGCACGAATAAAGACAATTATCATGAATAAGGAAATATAATAATAATGCTTTTATTATTGCCTCTAGGGCATATTTCCAACAGTCTCCCACTTGCACTAGAGTCAATAATCTAGTTACATTGTGATGAATCGAACACCCATAGAGTTCTGGTGCTGATCATGTTTTGCCTTAGGGAGAGGTTTAGTCAACGGATCTGCGACATTCAGATCCGTGTGCACTTTACAAATTTCTATGTCTCCATCTTGAACATTTTCACGAATGGAGTTGAAGCGACGCTTGATGTGCTTGGTCTTCTTGTGAAACCTGGGCTCCTTTGCAAGTGCAATAGCTCCAGTGTTGTCACAGAAGAGCTTGATTGGCCCCGACGCATTGGGTATGACTCCGAGGTCGGTGATGAACTCCTTCACCCAAATTGCTTCATGTGCTGCCTCCGAGGCTGCCATGTACTCCGCTTCACATGTAGATCCGGCCACGACGCTTTGCTTGCAACTGCACCAGCTTACTGCCCCACCATTCAAAATATACACGTATCCGGTTTGTGACTTAGAGTCATCCAGATCTGTGTCGAAGCTAGCGTCGACGTAACCCTTTACGACGAGCTCTTCGTCACCTCCATAAACGAGAAACATTTCCTTAGTCCTTTTCAGGTACTTCAGGATATTCTTGACCGCTGTCCAGTGTTCCTTGCCAGGATTACTTTGGTACCTTCTCACCAAACTTACGGCAAGGTTTACATCAGGTCTGGTACACAGCATGGCATACATAATAGAACCTATGGCTGAGGCATAGGGGATGACACTCATCTCTTCTATATCTTCTGTCGTGGTCGGACATTGAGCTGAGCTCAATTTCACACCTTGTAACACAGGTAAGAACCCTTTCTTAGATTGATCCATATTGAATTTCTTCAATATCTTATCAAGGTATGTGCTTTGTGAAAGACCTATGAGTCGTCTCGATCTATCTCTATAGATCTTGATGCCTAATATATAAGCAGCTTCTCCAAGGTCCTTCATTGAAAAACGTTTATTCAAGTAGGCCTTAATGCTGTCCAAGAGTTCTATATCATTTCCCATTAAAAGTATGTCGTCTACATATAATATGAGAAATGCTACAGAGCTCCCACTCACTTTCTTGTAAACACAGGCTTCTCCATAAGTCTGTGTAAACCCAAACGCTTTGATCATCTCATCAAAGCGAATGTTCCAACTCCGAGATGCTTGCACCAGCCCATAAATCGAGCGTTGGAGCTTGCACACCTTGTCAGCATTCTTAGGATCGACAAAACCTTCCGGCTGCATCATATACAATTCTTCCTTAAGGAAACCATTAAGGAATGCCGTTTTGACGTCCATTTGCCATATTTCATAATCATAGAATGCGGCAATTGCTAACATGATTCGGACGGACTTCAGCTTCGCTACCGGTGAGAAAGTCTCATCGTAGTCAACCCCTTGAACTTGTCGATAACTCTTAGCGACAAGCCGAGCTTTATAGATGGTCACGTTACCATCCGCGTCTGTCTTCTTCTTAAAGATCCATTTATTTTCTATGGCTCACCGCTCAACGGGCAAGTCAGTCAAAGTCCATACTTCGTTTTCATACATGGATCCTATCTCGGATTTCATGGCTTCCAGCCATTTGTCGGAATCCGGGCCCGCCATTGCTTCCTCATAGTTCGAAGGTTCACCGTTGTCTAACAACATGATTTCCAAGACAGGGTTGCCGTACCACTCTGGTGCGGAAAGTGTCCTTGTGGACCTTCGAATTTCAGTAGGAGCTTGATTAGAAGTATCTAGATCATCATCATTAATTTCCTCTCTAGTCGGTGCAGGCACCTCAGAAACGTTTTCTTGAGTTTCGCCATTTTCCGGTTCAAGAGGTAACACTTCATCAAGTTCTACTTTCCTCCCACTTACTTCTTTCGAGAGAAACTCTTTCTCTAGAAAGGATCCATTCTTTGCAACAAAGATCTTGCCTTCGGATCTGAGGTAGAAGGTATACCCAACAGTTTCTTTAGGGTATCCTACGAAGACGCATTTTTCCGACTTGGGTTCGAGCTTTTCAGGTTGAAGTTTCTTGACATAAGCATCGCATCCCCAAACTTTTAGAAACGACAGCTTAGGTTTCTTCCCAAACCATAATTCATACGGTGTCGTCTCAACAGATTTCGACGGAGCCCTATTTAAAGTGAATGCGGCAGTCTCTAAAGCATAGCCCCAAAAAGATAGCGGTAAGTCGGTAAGAGACATCATAGATCGCACCATATCTAATAGAGTGCAATTACGACGTTCGGACACACCATTTCGCTGAGGTGTTCCAGGCGGCGTGAGTTGTGAAACTATTCCACATTTTCTTAAGTGTGTGCCAAATTCGTGACTCAAGTATTCTCCTCCACGATCTGATCGTAGAAACTTGATCTTTCTCTCACGTTGATTTTCAACCTCACTCTGAAATTCCTTGAACTTTTCAAAGGTCTCAGACTTGTGTTTCATTAAGTAGACATACCCATATCTACTCAAGTCATCAGTGAGGGTGAGAACATAACGATAGCCACCGCGAGCCTCAACACTCATTGGACCGCACACATCGGTATGTATGATTTCCAATAAGTTGGTTGCTCGCTCCATTGTTCCTGAGAATGGAGTCTTGGTCATTTTACCCATGAGGCATGGTTCGCACGTGTCAAATGATTCATAATCAAGAGACTCTAAAAGTCCATCTGCATGGAGCTTCTTCATGCGTTTGACACCTATGTGACCAAGGCGGCAGTGCCACAAATATGTGGGACTATTGTTATCAACTTTAACTCTTTTGGTATTCACACTATGAATATGTGTGTCATCACGTACGAGATTCTTTAAGAATAAACCATTTACCATCGGAGCATGACCATAAAACATATCTCTCATATAAATAGAACAACCATTATTCTCGGATTTAAATGAGTAGCCATCTCGAATTAAACGAGATCCAGACACAATGTTCATGCTCAAACTTGGCACTAAATAACAATTATTGAGGTTTAAAACTAATCCCGTAGGTAAATGTAGAGGCAGCGTGCCGACGGCGATCACATCGACCTTGGAACCATTCCCGACGCGCATCGTCACCTCGTCCTTCGCCAGTCTCCGTTTATTCCGCAGCTCCTGTTTTGAGTTACAAATGTGAGCAACTGCACCGGTATCAAATACCCAAGAGCTACTACGAGTACTGGTAAGGTACACATCCATTACATGTATATCACATATACCTTTTGTTTTGCCGGCCTTCTTGTGCGCTAAGTATTTGGGGCAGTTCCGCTTCCAGTGACCACTTCCCTTGCAATAAAAGCACTCAGTCTCGGGCTTGGGTCCATTCTTTGGCTTCTTCCCGGCAACTTGCTTACCGGGCGCGGCAACTTCCTTGCCGTCCTCCTTGAAGTTCTTTTTACCCTTGCCCTTCTTGAACTTAGTGGTTTTATTCACCATCAACACTTGATGCTCCTTCTTGATTTCTACCTCTGCTGATTTCAGCATAGCATATACCTCAGGAATGGTCTTTACCATCCCCTGCATATTGTAGTTCATCACAAAGCTCTTGTAGCTAGGTGGAAGGGACTGGAGGATTCTGTCAATGACCGCTTCATCCGGGAGATTAACTTCCAGTTGAGTCATGCGGTTGTGCAACCCAGACATTTTGAGTATGTGTTCACTGACAGAGCTATTTTCCTCCATCTTACAGCTAAAGAATTTGTCGGAGACTTCATATCTCTCGACCCGGGCATGAGCTTGGAAAACCATTTTCAGATCTTCGAACATCTCATATGCTCCATGTCTCTCAAAACGCTTTTGGAGCCCCGGCTCTAAGCTGTAAAGCATGCCGCACTGAACGAGGGAGTAATCATCGCAGCGTGACTGCCAAGCGTTCATAACACCTTGTTCTGCAGGGAGAATAGGTGCGTCACCCAGCGGTGCTCGTAGGACATAATCTTTCTTGGCAGCTATGAGGATGATCCTCAGGTTCCGGACCCAGTCCATATAGTTGCTACCATCGTCTTTCAGCTTGGTTTTCTCTAGGAACGCGTTGAAGTTGAGGACTACGTTGGCCATTTGATCTACAAGACATATTGTAAAAAAAAATTAGACTAAGTTCATGATAATAAAGTTCATTTAATCAAATTATTTAATGAACTCCCACTTAGATAGACATCCCTCTTCTAGTCATCTAAGTATTAATCCGAGTCAACTAGGCCGTGTCCGATCATCACGTGAGACGGACTAGCCAACATCGATGAACATCTTCATGTTGATCGTATCTTCTATACGACTCATGCTCGACATTTCGGTCTTCTGTGTTCCGAGGCCATGTCTGTACATGCTAGGCTCGTCAAGTCAACCTAAGTGTTTTGCGTGTGTAAATCTGTCTTACACCCGTTGTATGTGAACATTAGAATCTATCACACCCGATCATCACGTGGTGCTTCGAAACAACGAACTGTCGCAACGGTGCACAGTTAGGGGGAACACTTTCTTGAAATTATTATGAGGGATCATCTTATTTACTACCGTCGTTCTAAGTAAACAAGATGCAAAACATGATAAACATCACATGCAATCAAATAATAAACGTGACATGATATTGCCAATATCACATAGCTCCTTCGATCTCCATCTTGGGGCTCCATGATCATCTTGTCACCGGCTTGACACCATGATCTTCATCATCATGATCTTCATCATCGTGTCTCCATGAAGTTGCTCGCCAACTATTACTTCTACTACTATGGCTAACGCATTTAGCAATAAAGTAAAGTAATTCACATGGCGTTTCTCAATGACACGCAGGTCATACAAAAAATAAAGACAACTCCTATGGCTCCTGCCGGTTGTCATACTCATCGACATGCAAGTCGTAATTCCTATTACAATAGCATGAACATCTCATACATCACATATAGATCATTCATCATTCATCACAACTTTGGCCATATCATATCACAAAGCACTTGCTGCAAAAACAAGTTAGACGTCCTCTAATTGTTGTTGCAAGTTTTTACGTGGCTGAATTAGGGTTCTAGCAAGAACGTTTTCTTACCTACGTGAAAACACAACGTGATTTGTCAACTTCTATTTACCCTTCATAAGGACCCTTTTCATCGAATCCGCTCCAACTAAAGTGGGAGAGACAGACACCCGCCAGCCACCTTATGCAACTAGTGCATGTTAGTCGGTGGAACCGGTCCCACGTAAGCGTACGTGTAAGGTTGGTCCGGGCCGCTTCATCCCACAATACCGCTGAAGCAAGATAAGACTAGTAGCGGCAAGAAAGTTGACAACATCTACGCCCACAACAAATTGTGTTCTACTCGTGCAATAGAGAACTACGCATAGACCTAGCTCATGATGCCACTGTTGGGGAATGTTGCAGAAAATTAAAATTTTTCCTACGGTTTCACCAAGATCCGTCTATGAGTTCATCTAGCAACTAGTCATGGGAGAGAGAGATTGCATCTACATACCACTTTGTAGATCACGAGCGGAAGCGTTCAACGAACGGGGATGAAGTAGTCGTACACACCGTGATCCAAATCACCGGAGATCCTAGCACCGAAAGCACGGCACCTCCGCGTTCAACACACGTACGGTCAGCGTAACGTCTCCTTCTTCTTGATCCAGCAAGGCAAAGGAGAGGTTGGGGAAGAAGACTCCAGCAGCAGCACGACGGCGTGGTGATGGTGGAGCCGCAGTACTCCGACAGGGCTTCGCCGAGCTCTACGGAGGAGGAGGATGTGTTGGAGAGGGAGAGGGAGGCGCCAGGGCAAAGGGTGCGCAGCCCCCTCCCCTCCCCCTTTATATAGCCCCTTGGGGGGGCGCCGGCCCTAGGAGATGGAATCTCCTAGGGGGGGCGGCGGCCAGGGAGGGGGACTTGCCCCCCAAGCAAGGGGGGCGCCCCCTTTAGGGTTCCCCCCCCCAACCCTAGGCGCATGGGCCCTTGGGGGGGAGGCGCACCAGCCCACTTTGGGCTGGATCCCTTCCTCATACAGCCCATGGGGCCCCTCCGAGGCAGGTGGCCCCACCCGGTGGACCCCCGGGACCCTCCGGTGGTCCCGGTACAATACCATAACCCCGAAACTTGTCCCGATGGCCAAAACAGCACTTTCTATATATAATTCTTTACCTCCGGACCATTCCGAAACTCCTCGTGACATCCGGGATCTCATCCGGGACTCCGAACAACATTCGGGTTACTGCATATACATATCTTCACAACCCTAGCGTCACCGAACCTTAAGTGTGTAGACCCTACGGGTTCGGGAGACATGCAGACATGACCGAGACGGCTCTCGGGCAATAACCAACAGCGGGATCTGGATACCCATGTTGGCTCCCACCTGCTCCACGATGATCTCATCGGATGAACCACGATGTCGAGGATTCAATTAATCCCATATACGATTCCCTTTGTCAATCGGTATTTTACTTGCCCGAGATTCGATCGTCGGTATCCCAATACCTCGTTCAATCTCGTTACCGGCAAGTCACTTTTCTCGTACCGTAATGCATGATCCCGTGATCAAACACTTTGATAACATTGAGCTCATTATGATGATGCATTACCGAGAGGGCCTGGTGATACCTCTCCGTCAAGCGGAGTGACAAATCCCGGTCTCGATCCATGTCAACCCAACAGACACTTTCAGAGATACCCGTAGTATACCTTTATAGTCACCCAGTTACGTTGTGATGTTTGGCACACCCAAAGCACTCCTACGGTATCCGGGAGTTACACGATCTCATGGTCTAAGGAAAGGATACTTGACATTGGAAAACTCTAGCAAACGAACTATGCGATCTTATGCTATGTTTAGGATTGGGTCTTGTCCATCACATCATTCTCCTAATGATGTGATCTCGTTATCAATGACATCCAATGTCCATAGTCAGGAAACCATGACTATCTGTCGATCAACGAGCTAGTCAACTAGAGGCTCACTAGGGACATATTGTTGTCTGTTATTCACACATGTATTATGATTTCCGGATAACACAATTATAGCACGAATAAAGACAATTATCATGAATAAGGAAATATAATAATGATGCTTTTATTATTGCCTCTATGGAATATTTCCAACATTAGAGACAACTGCATTCACTTTAAATAGGGCACCGTCTAAATCCGTTGAGACGACACCGTATGAACTGTGGTTTGGCAAGAAACCTAAGTTATCGTTTCTTAAAGTTTAGGGTTGCGACACTTATGTCAAAAGGCTTCAACCTGATAAGCTCGAACCCAAATCGGAGAAGTGCGTCTTCATAGGATACCCTAAGGAAATATGCCCTAGAGGCAATAATAAAGTTGTTATTTTATATTTCCTTATTCGTGATAAAGGTTTATTATTCATGCTAGAATTGTATTGATCGGAAACCTAAATACATGTGTGAATACATAAACAAACACCGTGTCCCTAGTGAGCCTCTACTTGACTAGCTCGTTGATCAAAGATGGTTAAGGTTTCCTCACCATGGACATGAGTTTTCATTTTATAACGGGATCACATCATTAGGAGAATGATGTGATGGACAAGACCCATTCGTTAGCTTAGCACTATGACAGTTCAATTTTATTGCTATTGCTTTCTTCATGTCAAATACATATTCCTTCGACTATGAGATTGTGCAACTCCTGGATAATGGAGGAATGCCTTGTGTGCTATCAAACGTCACAACGTAACTGGGTGATTATAAAGATGCTCTACAGGTATCTCCGAAGGTGTTTGTTGAGTTGGCATAGATCGAGATTAGGATTTGTCACTCCGAGTATCGGAGAGGTATCTCTGGGCCCTCTCAGTAATACACATCATAAGCTTGCAAGCAAACGACTAAGGAATTAGTCACGAGGTGATATATTATGGAACGAGTAAAGAGACTTGCCGGTAACGAGATTGAACTAGGTATGAAGATACCGACGATCGAATCTCGGGCAAGTAACATACCGATGGACAAAGGGAATTACGTGTGTTGTCATAACGGTTCGACCGATAAAGATCTTCATAGAATATGTAGGAGCCAATATGGGCATATTCCGCTATTGGTTATTCACCGGAGAGGTGTCTCGGTCATGTCTACATAGTTCTCGAACCCATAGGGTCCGCACGCTTAACGTTCGATGACGATATAGTATTATATGAGTTATGCGATTTGGTGACCGAATGTTGTTTGGAGTCCCATATGAGATCACAGACATGAAGAGGAGTCTCGAAATGGTCGATAGGTAAAGAGTGATATAAAGGACGATGGTATTCGGACACCGGAAGTGTTCCGGAGGGTACCAGGTACATATCGAGTCACCGGAAGGGGTTCCGGGCACCCCTGACAAAAGATATGGGCCTTATGGGCCAAGAGGGGAAATGCATCAGCCACAAGGGGTTGGTTGGCCCCCCATATGGGCCGAACCAGGAGGAGAAGGAAAGAGGGGAGGGGAAAGGAAAGGGGGGATTCAGCCTCCCCCTTCCTTCCCTCCTCCCTCCTCCCTCTTCCCTCCTCTTTCCTTCCCCCTTTGGCAAATATGGCAGGGGCGCGGCCAAGGGGAGACCCCCAAGTAGGATTCGGCCTACTTGGGAACCTCCTGGAAGCCTCCCCTCTCCCTCCCACCTATATATATGTCGCGGTCTCCCTAGCACACCCCAGACAATTGCTTAGCCGTGTGTGACGCCCCCTCCATCATTTACACCCCCGGTCATATTTTCGTAGTGCTTAGGCGAAGCCCTGCAAAGATCACTTCACCATCACCATCACCACGCCGTCGTGCTAACAGAACTTATCTACTACCTCGATGTCTTGCTGGGTCAAGAAGGCGAGGGACGTCACCGAGCTGAACATGTGCAAAACGCGGAGGTGTCGTGCATTCGGTACTTGATCAGTTGAAGCGCAAATAAGTTCGACTACATCAACCGCGTTGAGAAACACTTCCGCTTACGTCTATGAGGGTACGTAGACACACTCTGCCCCTCGTTGCTATGCATCTCCATGGATAGATCATTGCGTGTGCATAGAATTTTGTTTGTTTTACATGCAACATTTCCCAACATGTTCAACAATAGTACAAATGTAAATATTACATCCGACATAACCGGATGTTCAGTAAGTTTTTTGAATTCATCAATTTCAAATCCAACAATACTCGAGTTAGAATCTGCATATGCCGTCCCATGCACTATGCCCCTTGAGCTTTATCCAACAATGTATGAACATAAATGGCCTACCCTCGGCTGATATGTTATCTATAATTTTTTTATTGTTCCATGCTATTATATTATCTATCTTGGATGTTTTATATGCATTTATATGGTATTTTATATGATTTTTGGGACTAACCTATTAACCTAGAGCCCAGTGTCAGTTTATGTTTTTCCTTGTTTTTGAGTTTCGTAGAAAAGGAGTATCAAACGGAGTCCAAATGAGCTGAAAGTTTACAGAGTTTTTTTATGGACCAGAAGAAGCCCCCGAGGCAAAAGAGTTGGGCCAGAAGTGCCACGAGGCCTCCACAAGGGTGGAGGGCGCACCCACCTCCCTAGGGCGCACCCTCCATCCTTGTGGGCTCCTCGTGGACCCCCTGACTTGTTCTCGACGCCAATAAATCCTATAAATACCAAAAACCCCAAAAATAAACCTAGATCAGGAGTTCCGCCGCCGCAAGCCTCTGTAGGCACGAAAAACCAATCAGGAGCATGTTTTGGTACCCTGCCGGAGGGGGAAACCATCACCGGTGGCCATCTTCATCATCCTGGCGATCTCCATGACGAGGAGGGAGTAGTTCACCTTTGGGGCTGAGGGTATGTACCAGTAGCTATGTGTTTGATCTCTCTCTCTCTCTCTCTCTCTCTCATGTTCTTGATTTGGCACGATCTTGATGTACCGTGAGCTTTGCTATTATAGTTGGATCTTATGATGTTTCTTCCCCTCTACCTTCTTGTAATGGATTGAGTTTTCTCTTTGAAGTTATCTTATCGAATTGAGTCTTTAAGCATCTGAGAACACTTGATGTATGTCTTGCTTGTGCTTATCTGTGGTGACAATGGGATATTCACGTGATCCACTTGATGTATGTTTTGGTGATCAATTTGCGAGTTCTGTGACCTTGTGAACTTATGCATAGGGGTTGGCACACATTTTTGTCTTGACTCTCCGGTAGAAACTTTGGGGCACTCTTTGAAGTTCTTTGTGTTGGTTTGAATAGATGAATCTGATATTGTGTGATGCATATCGTATAATCAAACGTGCGAATACTTGTGGTGACATTGGAGTATCTAGGTGACATTAGGGTTTTGGTTGATGTGTATCTTAAGGTTTTATTTTTATACGAACTCTAGGGCTGTTTGTGACACTTATAGGAATAGCCCAATAGATCGATCAGAAAGAATAACTTTGAGGTCGTTTGTGTTGGGGAACGTTGCAGAAAATTAAACTTTTTCCTACAATTTCACCAAGATCCATCTATGAGTTCATCTAGCAACGAGTATTCAGATTAGATAGCATCTACATACCACTTTGTAGATCGCAACGGAAGCTTTCGAGTGAACGTGGATGAGGTAGTCGTACTTGCCGTGATCCAATTCACCGATGATCTAGTGCCGAACGGACGGCACCTCCGCGTTCAACACACGTACGGGACGGGAGACGTCTCCTCCTTCTTGATCCAGCAAGGGGGAAGGAGAGGTTGAGGAAGATCCAGCACGACGGTGTGGTGGTGGATGCAGCAGAACTCCGGCAGGGCTTCGCTAAGCAACTACGGGAGGAGGAGGAGGTGTTGCAGGGAGGAGGGAGGAGCCAAGGCATTAGGGTTGGTTTGCTCCTCCTTTTCCCCACTATATATAGGGCCAAGGGAGAGGGGGAGGCGCAGCCCTTGCCCCTTCCTCCAAGGAAGGGTGCGGCCAAGGGTGGGGAGGAGTCCATCCTCCCCAAGGCACCTCGGAGGTGCCTTCCCCTTGTAGGACTCTCCCTTTTTTTTCTCTCTTGGCGCATGGGCCTCTTGGGGCTGGTTCCCCTTGGCCCAAGCAGGCCAAGGCGCACCCCTTAGGGCCCATGTGGCCCACCAAGGCAGGTGGCCCCACCTGGTGGACCCCGGGACCCCTCCAATGGTCCCGGTACAATACCGATAACACCGAAACTTGTCCCGATGGCCAAAATAGCACTTCCTATATATAATTCTTTACCTCCGGACCATTCCGGAACTCCTCGTGACGTCCGGGATCTCATCCGGGACTCCAAACAACATTCGGGTTACTGCACATACATATCTTCACAGCCCTAGCGTCACCGAACCTTAAGTGTGTAGACCCTACGGGTTCGGGAGACAAGCAGACATGACCGAGACGGCTCTCGGGCAATAACCAACAGCGGGATCTGGATACCCATGTTGGCTCCCACATGCTCCACGATGATCTCATCGGATGAACCACGATGTCAAGGATTCAATTAATCCCGTATACGATTCCCTTTGTCAATCGGTATTTTACTTGCCCGAGATTCGATCGTCGGTATCCCAATACCTCGTTCAATCTCGTTATCGGCAAGTCACTTTTCTCGTTCCGTAATGCATGATCACGTGATCAAACACTTTGATCACATTGAGCTCATTGTGATGATGCATTACCGAGAGGGCCCGGTGATACCTCTCCGTCAAGCGGAGTGACAAATCCCAGTCTCGATCCATGTCAACCCAACAGACACTTTCAGAGATACCCGTAGTGTACCTTTATAGTCACCCAGTTACGTTGTGACGTTTGGCATACCCAAAGCACTCCTACGGTATCCGGGAGTTACACGATCTCATGGTCTAAGGAAAGGATACTTGACATTGGATAACTCTAGCAAACGAACTATGCGATCTTATGCTATGTTTAGGATTGGGTCTTGTCCATCACATCATTCTCCTAATGATGTGATCCCGTTATCGATGACATCCAATGTCCATAGTCAGGAAACCATGACTATCTGTCGATCAACGAGCTAGTCAACTAGAGGCTTACTAGGGACATATTGTTGTCTGTTATTCACACATGTATTACGATTTCCGGTTAACACAATTATAGCACGAATAAAGACAATTATCATGAATAAGGAAATATAATAATAATGCTTTTATTATTGCCTCTAGGGCATATTTCCAACAGTCTCCCACTTGCACTAGAGTCAATAATCTAGTTACATTGTGATGAATCGAACACCCATAGAGTTCTGGTGCTGATCATGTTTTGCCTTAGGGAGAGGTTTAGTCAACGGATCTGCGACATTCAAATCCGTGTGCACTTTACAAATTTCTATGTCTCCATCTTGAACCTTTACACGAATGGAGTTGAAGCGACGCTTGATGTGCCTGGTCTTCTTGTGAAACCTGGGCTCCTTTGCAAGTGCAATAGCTCCAGTGTTGTCACAGAAGAGCTTGATTGGCCCCGACGCATTGGGTATGACTCCGAGGTCGGTGATGAACTCCTTCACCCAAATTGCTTCATGTGCTGCCTCCGAGGCTGCCATGTACTCCGCTTCACATGTAGATCCCGCCACGACGCTTTGCTTGCAACTGCACCAGCTTACTGCCCCACCATTCAAAATATACACGTATCCGGTTTGTGACTTAGAGTCATCCAGATCTGTGTCGAAGCTAGCGTCGACGTAACCTTTTACGACGAGCTCTTCGTCACCTCCATAAACGAGAAACATTTCCTTGGTCCTTTTCAGGTACTTCAGGATATTCTTGACCGCTGTCCAGTGTTCCTTGCCGGGATTACTTTGGTACCTTCCTACCAAACTTACGGCAAGGTTTACATCAGGTCTGGTACACAGCATGGCATACATAATAGAACCTATGGCTGAGGCATAGGGGATGACGCTCATCTCTTCTATATCTTCTGCCGCGGTCGGACATTGAGCTGAGCTCAATTTCACACCTTGTAATGCAGGTAAGAACCCTTTCTTAGATTGATCCATATTGAACTTCTTCAATATTTTATCAAGGTATGTGCTTTGTGAAAGACCTATGAGGCGTCTCGATCTATCTCTATAGATCTTGATGCCTAATATATAAGCAGCTTCTCCAAGGTCCTTCATTGGAAAACTTTTATTCAAGTAGGCCTTAATGCTGTCCAAGAGTTCTATATCATTTCCCATCAAAAGTATGTCGTCTACATATAATATGAGAAATGCTACAGAGCTCCCACTCACTTTCTTGTAAACACAGGCTTCTCCATAAGTCTGTGTAAACCCAAACGCTTTGATCATCTTATCAAAGCGAATGTTCCAACTCCGAGATGCTTGCACCAGCCCATAAATCGAGCGTTGGAGCTTGCACACCTTGTCAGCATTCTTAGGATCGACAAAACCTTCCGGCTGCATCATATACAATTCTTCCTTAAGGAAACCATTAAGGAATGCCGTTTTGACGTCCATTTGCCATATCTCATAATCATAGTATGCGGCAATTGCTAACATGATTCGGACGGACTTCAGCTTCGCTACCGGTGAGAAAGTTTCATCGTAGTCAACCCCTTGAACTTGTCGATAACCCTTAGCGACAAGCCGAGCTTTATAGATGGTCACATTACCATCCGCGTCTGTCTTCTTCTTAAAGATCCATATATTTTCTATGGCTCGCCGTTCAACGGGCAAGTCAGTCAAAGTCCATACTTCATTTTCATACATGGATCCTATCTCGGATTTCATGGCTTCCAGCCATTTGTCGGAATCCGGGCCCGCCATTGCTTCCTCATAGTTCGAAGGTTCACCGTTGTCTAACAACATGATTTCCAAGACAGGGTTGCCGTACCACTCTGGTGCGGAACATGTCCTTGTGGACCTTCGAATTTCCGTAGGAGCTTGATCAGAAGTATCTTGATCATAATCATTAATTTCCTCTCTAGTCGGTGCAGGCACCTCAGGAACGATTTCTTGAGTTCCGCCATTTTCCGGTTCAAGAGGCAACACTTCATCAAGTTCTACTTTCCTCCCACTTACTTCTTTCAAGAGAAACTCCTTCTCTAGAAAGGATCCATTCTTGGCAACAAAGATCTTGCCTTCGGATCTGTGGTAGAAGGTATACCCAACAGTTTCTTTAGGGTATCCTATGAAGACGCATTTTTCCGATTTGGGTTCGAGCTTTTCAGGTTGAAGTTTCTTGACATAAGCATCGCATCCCCAAACTTTTAGAAACGACAGCTTAGGTTTCTTCCCAAACCATAATTCGTACAGTGTCGTCTCAACGGATTTCGACGGAGCCCTATTTAAAGTGAATGCGGCAGTCTCTAAAGCATAGCCCCAAAAAGATAGCGGTAAATTGGTAAGAGACATCATAGATCGCACCATATCTAATAGAGTGCGATTACGACGTTCGGACACACCATTACGCTGAGGTGTTCCAGGCGGCGTGAGTTGTGAAACTATTCCACATTTTCTTAAGTGTGTGCCAAATTTGTGACTCACGTATTCTCCTCCACGATCTGATCGTAGAAACTTGATCTTTCTTTCACGTTGATTTTCAACCTCACTCTAAAATTCCTTGAACTTTTCAAAGGTCTCAGACTTGTGTTTCATTAAGTAGACATACCCATATCTACTCAAGTCATCAGTGAGGGTGAGAACATAACGATAGCCACCGCGAGCCTCAACACTCATTGGACCACACACATCGGTATGTATGATTTCCAATAAGTTGGTTGCTCGCTCCATTGTTCCTGAGAACGGAGTCTTGGTCATTTTACCCATGAGGCATGGTTCACACGTGTCAAATGATTCATAATCAAGAGACTCTAAAAGTCCATCTGCATGGAGCTTCTTCATGCGTTTGACACCTATGTGACCAAGGCGGCAGTGCCACAAATATGTGGGACTATTGTTATCAACTTTAACTCTTTTGGTATTCACACTATGAATATGTGTATCATCACGTACGAGATTCATTAAGAATAAACCATTAACCATCAGAGCATGACCATAAAACATATCTCTTATATAAATGGAACAACCATTATTCTCTGATTTAAATGAGTAGCCATCTCGAATTAAGCGAGATCCAGATACAATGTTCATGCTCAAACTTGGCACTAAATAACAATTATTGAGGTTTAAAACTAATCCCGTAGGCAAATGTAGAGGCAGCGTGCCGACGGCGATCACATCGACCTTGGAACCATTCCCGACGCGCATCGTCACCTCGTCCTTCGCCAGTCTCCGTTTATTCCGCAGCTCCTGCTTTGAGTTACAAATGTGAGCAACTGCACCGGTATCAAATACCCAAGAGCTACTACGAGTACTGGTAAGGTACACATCAATTACATGTATATCACATATACCTTTGGTTTTGCCGGCCTTCTTGTCCGCTAAGTATTTGGGGCAGTTCCGCTTCCAGTGACCACTTCCCTTGCAATAAAAGCACTCAGTTTCGGGCTTGGGTCCATTCTTTGGCTTCTTCCCGGCAACTTGCTTACCGGGCGCGGCAACTTCCTTGCCGTCCTTCTTGAAGTTCTTTTTACCCTTGCCCTTCTTGAACTTAGTGGTTTTATTCACCATCAACACTTGATGCTCCTTCTTGATTTCTACCTCTGCTGATTTCAGCATAGCATATACCTCAGGAATGGTCTTTACCATCCCCTGCATATTGTAGTTCATCACAAAGCTCTTGTAGCTTGGTGGAAGCGACTGGAGGATTCTGTCAATGACCGCTTCTTCCGGGAGATTAACTTCCAGTTGAGTCAAGCGGTTGTGCAACCCAGACATTTTGAGTATGTGCTCACTGACAGAGCCATTTTCCTCCATCTTACAGCTAAAGAATTTATCAGAGACTTCATATCTCTCGACCCGGGCATGAGCTTGGAAAACCATTTTCAGCTCTTCGAACATCTCATATGCTCCATGTCTCTCAAAACGCTTTTGGAGCCCCGGCTCTAAGCTGTAAAGCATGCCGCACTGAACGAGGGAGTAATCATCGCAGCGTGACTGCCAAGCATTCATAACGTCTTGTTCTGCAGGGAGAATAGGTGCGTCACCCAGCGGTGCTCTTAGGACATAATCTTTCTTGGCAGCTATGAGGATAATCCTCAGGTTCCGGACCCAGTCCGTATAGTTGCTACCATCGTCTTTCAGCTTGGTTTTCTCTAGGAACGCGTTGAAGTTGAGGACTACGTTGGCCATTTGATCTACAAGACATATTGTAAATATTTAGACTAAGTTCATGATAATAAAGTTCATTTAATCAAATTTAATGAACTCCCACTTAGATAGACATCCCTCTACTAGTCATCTAAGTATTACATGATCCGAGTCAACTAGGCCGTGTCCGATCATCACGTGAGACGGACTAGTCAACATCGGTGAACATCTTCATGTTGATCGTATCTTCTATACGACTCATGCTCGACCTTTCAGTCTTCTGTGTTCCGAGGCCATGTCTGTACATGCTAGGCTCGTCAAGTCAACCTAAGTGTTTTGCGTGTGTAAATCTGTCTTACGCCCGTTGTATGCGAACGTAAGGACCTATCACACCCGATCATCACGTGGTGCTTCGGAACGACGAACTTTAGCAACGGTGCACAGTTAGGGGGAACACTTTCTTGAAATTATTATGAGGGATCATCTTATTTACTACCGTCGTTCTAAGTAAACAAGATGCAAAACATGATAAACATCACATGCAATCAAATAATAAATGTGACATGATATGGCCAATATCACATAGCTCCTTCGATCTTCATCTTGGGGCTCCATGATCATCTTGTCACCGGCTTGACACCATGATCTTCATCATCATGATCTTCATCATCGTGTCTCCATGAAGTTGCTCGCCAACTATTACTTCTACTACTATGGCTAACGCGTTTAGCAATAAAGTAAAGTAACTTACATGGCGATTCTCAATGACACGCAGGTCATACAAAAAAATAAAGACAACTCCTATGGCTCCTGCCGGTTGTCATACTCATCGACATGCAAGTCGTGATTCCTATTACAATAGCATGAACATCTCATACATCACATATAGATCATTCATCATTCATCACAACTTTGGCCATATCATATCACAAAGCACTTGCTGCAAAAACAAGTTAGACGTCCTCTAATTGTTGTTGCAAGTTTTACGTGGCTGAATTAGGGTTCTAGCAAGAACGTTTTCTTACCTACATTCAAACCACAACGTGATTTATCAATCTCTATTTACCCTTCATAAGGACCCTGTTCATCGAATCCGATCCAACTAAAGTAGGAGAGACAGACACCCGCCAGCCACCTTATGCAACTAGTGCATGTTAGTCGGTGGAACCGGTCTCACGTAAGCGTACGTGTAAGGTTGGTCCGGGCCGCTTCATCCCACAATACCGCTGAATCAAGATTGACTAGTAACGGCAAGAAGAATTGACAACATCTACGCCCACAACAAATTGTGTTCTACTCGCACAAGAAGAACTACGCATAGACCTAGCTCATGATGCCACTGTTGGGGAACGTTGCAGAAAATTAAAATTTTTCCTACGGTTTCACCAAGATCCATCTATGAGTTCATCTAGCAACGAGTATTCAGATTAGATAGCATCTACATACCACTTTGTAGATCGCAACGGAAGCTTTCGAGTGAACGTGGATGAGGTAGTCGTACTTGCCGTGATCCAATTCACCGATGATCTAGTGCCGAACGGACGGCACCTCCGCGTTCAACACACGTACGGGACGGGAGACGTCTCCTCCTTCTTGATCCAGCAAGGGGGAAGGAGAGGTTGAGGAAGATCCAGCACGACGGTGTGGTGGTGGATGCAGCAGAACTCCGGCAGGGCTTCGCTAAGCAACTACGGGAGGAGGAGGAGGTGTTGCAGGGAGGAGGGAGGAGCCAGGGCATTAGGGTTGGTTTGCTCCTCCTTTTCCCCACTATATATAGGGCCAAGGGAGAGGGGGAGGCGCAGCCCTTGCCCCTTCCTCCAAGGAAGGGTGCGGCCAAGGGTGGGGAGGAGTCCATCCTCCCCAAGGCACCTCGGAGGTGCCTTCCCCTTGTAGGACTCTCCCCTTTTTTTCTCTCTTGGCGCATGGGCCTCTTGGGGCTGGTTCCCCTTGGCCCAAGCAGGCCAAGACACACCCCCTAGGGCCCACGTGGCCCACCAAGGCAGGTGGCCCACCTGGTGGACCCCGGGACCCCTCCGATGGTCCCGGTACAATACCGATAACACCGAAACTTGTCCCGATGGCCAAAATAGCACTTCCTATATATAATTCTTTACCTCCGGACCATTCCGGAACTCCTCGTGACGTCCGGGATCTCATCCGGGACTCCGAACAACATTCGGGTTACTGCACATACATATCTTCACAGCCCTAGCGTCACCGAACCTTAAGTGTGTAGACCCTACGGGTTCGGGAGACAAGCAGACATGACCGAGACGGCTCTCGGGCAATAACCAACAGCGGGATCTGGATACCCATGTTGGCTCCCACATGCTCCACGATGATCTCATCGGATGAACCACGATGTCAAGGATTCAATTAATCCCGTATACGATTCCCTTTGTCAATCGGTATTTTACTTGCCCGAGATTCGATCGTCGGTATCCCAATACCTCGTTCAATCTCGTTATCGGCAAGTCACTTTTCTCGTTCCGTAATGCATGATCACGTGATCAAACACTTTGATCACATTGAGCTCATTGTGATGATGCATTACCGAGAGGGCCCGGTGATACCTCTCCGTCAAGCGGAGTGACAAATCCCAGTCTCGATCCATGTCAACCCAACAGACACTTTCAGAGATACCCGTAGTGTACCTTTATAGTCACCCAGTTACGTTGTGACGTTTGGCATACCCAAAGCACTCCTACGGTATCCGGGAGTTACACGATCTCATGGTCTAAGGAAAGGATACTTGACATTGGATAACTCTAGCAAACGAACTATGCGATCTTATGCTATGTTTAGGATTGGGTCTTGTCCATCACATCATTCTCCTAATGATGTGATCCCGTTATCGATGACATCCAATGTCCATAGTCAGGAAACCATGACTATCTGTCGATCAACGAGCTAGTCAACTAGAGGCTTACTAGGGACATATTGTTGTCTGTTATTCACACATGTATTACGATTTCCGGTTAACACAATTATAGCACGAATAAAGACAATTATCATGAATAAGGAAATATAATAATAATGCTTTTATTATTGCCTCTAGGGCATATTTCCAACAGTTTGTTCTCCGCTATTAGTGACTTTGAAGTGACTCTTTGTTGCACGTTGAGGGATTGTTATATGATGTAATTATGTTATCATTGTTGAGAGAACTTGCACTAGTAAAAGTATGAACCCTAGGCCTTGTTTCCAAGCATTGCAATACCGTTTTCGCTCACTTTTGTTACTACTTCCCTTGCTGTTTTTATATTTTCAGATTACAAAACCTATATCTACCATCCATATTGCACTTGTATCACCATCTCTTCGCCGAATTAGTGCACCTATACAATTTACCATTGTATTGGGTGTGTTGGTGACACAAGAGACTCTTTGTTATTTGGTTGCAGGGTTGTTTGAGGGAGACCACCTTCATCCTACGCCTCCCACAGATTGATAAACCTTAGGTCATCCACTTGAGGGAAAATTGCTACTGTCCTACAGAACTCTGCGCTTGGAGGCCCAACACGAGTCTACAAGAAGAAGGTCGTGTAGTAGACATCAAGCTCTTTTCTGGCGCCATTGCTGGGGAGGTTAGTGATTGAAGGTATATCTTTAGATCTTGCAATCGAATCTTTTAGTTTATTGTTTTATCACTAGTTTAGTCTATTAAAGAAAACTACAAAAAAATGGAATTGAGGTTGCCTCATATGCTTCATCTTTTTAATGTCTTTCTTGAAAATGATGGAAAGGAAAATTGTGGTCAAGTGCTAGAGGAAGAATGCAATAAATTATTTGACACACATGATGAGCATGATTGCAATGTTGTTAGTATGAATTCTTTGAATATCCATAGTACTAATGATGATTGCACTAGTTATGATAAAAATGTTTCTTCCAAGCATGTCAATTTCTATGGAGTGCATAGAGTTTGCTGTTACATACCAAACAGGGAAGATAGATTTTGCAACAGGCATAAGTACTTCGAAACTAAATGGTTGCAAGAGAGGCTAGATGTCTGTGCTGAAAAGTTTAATATTTTTCGCCATCCTTGTGAACTTTGCAATGAACTTGGTCATTTATATCTCCAACGCAAATTGTTTTGTGATCGAATCATGTCCAAAAATTTTGATTCCTTGATTTCCCTTGCGCATCATAATGAACTTAGTTTGCTTCTGGGATATGAAGAAATGAAACGTATAACTAAATATATTCCAGAATATAACCTTGAGAGATTTCTTGATTTTGATCTAGAGGAAATTTATATGTATTGTGCGGTAAATTGCATTGCGAATCCTTATATTGCTAGTTACTTAAAGAGAAGAAAACAAATAGAAGATGAAGAGAATACTAATGAAGGGGGAGAGCTTTCCCAATATCCTCCTATTTTCTCTTAGGATGAATCATGTAACGAGGAGGAGCTTTTTATTCGACCAATCTCATCAATAAGGAGCTCCAAAAGGGTGATTAAACCCACACATGATGCGAAGAAGAAAAAGAAAAGATGGAAAAGCAAAATTAAAAAGGTATGTCTCCCAAATGATGTTGCTCATATTATTGTTATGCCTCTTGAGAGTGAATCAAAAATAAATGTGGATGATGATATTGATTCTTTGCCTCATGGTACTATGTCCGAAGAAATTATTGAGGATGATTTCGTTATGCCTATTATTCATTGTGATGATTATGATTGGGAAAGTAATGATACTTGTTATAATCTTGAAAATCTTTTTGGCACCAACTTAGAAAGTCGTGATGATAATAATTGCTATACTATTCATATTATTAATGATGAGAGTGATTATGCTTATGATATGCAAAGGCCCAAGCTTGGGGATGCTATGTTTGATGAGAATTGCATGTTTGAGAATTTATTTGCTGAAATTAATGTTTGTCCCAAGCTTGGGGATGCTATGTTTAGTGAGGATGATATTTTTAGTCCCCCAAGTTTTGATGTGCAAATTTATCATGATTATAGCATGCCTCCTATTTATGATGATTATATTGGTAAAAGTGGGTTTGGAAGAGTGTCAACTTTAGGAAGTAATGATCCCACTATCTTGGAGGGTTTTGAATCTTATTATAATGATAAAAGTGGATTTGGAGAGGTCATGACTTTATTTTGTAATGATTCCACTATCTTGGAAGAGGTTTCAATCGATTATGATGAGAACAAAGTTGCTACTTATGATGATTATTGTGATGACACTTATGTTATAGAAAGAGTGATGATTATATTTATAAAGCTTGTCGTAATTTTGAATATCCTTTTACTGAATATTAATCTTTTAATGTGGAAAAAATTTATAGTATTCGAGTTTCTTATGATACTCCCACTATTACGAATGAGAAGAGTTTTGCTTATGTGGAGAGTAATAAAAATTCTATGCTTGTATATCATGAAAATAATGCTTTATGTGATGGTTATATTGTTGAATTCATTCATGATGCTACTGAAAATTATTATGAGAGAGGAACATGTGCTCTTACACATTGCAATAATATCAATTTTCCTCTCTATGTGTTGAAAGTGTTGAAGTTTTACTTGTTTTGCCTTCCTATGCTAGTTGATTATTGCTCCCAAAAGTTGTTTGCTCATAAAATCCCTATGCATAGGAAGTGGGTTAGACTTAAATGTGCTTGTCATATGCTTCATGATGCTCTATTTGCGTTTCATTTCTTATCTTTTATGTGAGCATCATTGAAATCATCATGCCTAGCTAGAAAGGCATAAAAGAAAAGCGCTTGTTGGGAGACAACCCAACATTTATACCTACTGTTTTGGTGTATTCACATGATTATGCTACTATAGTAATCATGTTTTATAGCTTTTGTTTCAATAAAGTGCCAAGTAAAGCCTTTGGGATGGCTTACGGTGATAGTTGATTTGATCTTGCTGAAAAATAGAAACTTTTGTGCTCAGGAAAACAATTCTTATTTTTAACAGAAGCGTGATAAAATACTGATTCTTTTTTCATAATATTAATAAACAAATTTCTTAGGTTTTCCTAATTTTCAGAATTTTTGGAGTTACAAAAGTATTCGAGAGTTACAAATTACTACAGATTGTTCTGTTTTTGACAGATTCTGTTTTCGATTCATAGTTTGCTCGTTTTCTAGTTTCTATGGCTTATATTTCTTAATATAAATTGTAGAAATGATAGGGTACATTAGGCATCATGTGATAAAAATTATGAATCTTGTCTTGACAGTACCTAAGTGGTGATTTGCTTTATTATACTAACAGAGCTTACAAGTTTTCTGTTAAGTTTTGTGTTGTGAAGTTTTCAAGTTTTGGGTAAAGATTCGATGGACTACGGAGTAAGGAGTGTCAAGAGCCTAAGCTTGGGGATGCCCAAGCCACCCCAAGGTAATATTCAAGGACAACCAAGAGCCTAAGCTTGGGGATGCCCCGGATGGCATCCCCTCTTTCGTCTTCGTTCATCGGTAACTTTACTTGGGGCTATATTTTTATTCACCACATGATATGTGTTTTTCTTGGAGTGTCATTTTATTTTATTTTGTTTTGCTTGTTGTTTGAATAATATCCCAAGATCTGAAATTTTATTCTGAGAGGGAGTCTTCACATAGTTACATAATTATTTGACTACTCATTGATCTTCACTTATATCTTTTGGAGTAGTTTGTCATTTGCACTAGTCCTTCACTTATATCTTTTTAAAGCACGGTTGTAGTTTTATTTTGAAGAAATTGATGAACTCTCATGCTTCACTTATATTATTTTGAGAGTCTTTAAACAACATGGTAATTTGCTTTGGTTATAAATTTATTCCTAATATGATAGGCATCCAAGAGGGATATAATAAAAACTTTCATATAAAGTGCATTGAATACTATGAGAAGTTTGATTCCTTACGGTTGTTTTGAGATATGAAGATGGTGATATTAGAGTCACGCTCGTGGGTAATTTTGAATTTTAGAAATACTTGTGTTAAAGTTTGTGATTCCCATAGCATGCACGTATGTTGAACCGTTATGTGATGAAGCCGGAGCATAATCTATTTATTGATTGTCTTCCTTATGAGTGGCGGTCGGGGACGAGCGATGGTCTTTTCCTACCAATCTATCCCGCTAGGAGCATGCGTGTAGTACTTTGTTTTGATAGCTAATGGACTTTTGGCAATAAGTATATGAGTTCTCTATGACTAATGTTGAGTCCATGGATTATACACACTCTCACCCTTCCACCATTCCTAGCCTCTCTTGTGCCGCACAACTTTCGCCGGTACCATACACCCACCATATACCTTCCTCAAAACAGCCACCATACCTACCTATTATGGCATTTCCATAGCCATTCCGAGATATATTGTCATGCAACTTTCCACCGTTCCATTTATTATGACACGCTCCATCATTGTCATATTGCTTTGCATGATCATGTAGTTGACATTGTATTTGTGGCAAAGCCACCGTTCATAATTCTTTCGTACATGTCACTCTTGATTCATTGCACATCCCGGTACACAGTCGGAGGCATTCATATAGAGTCATATTTTGTTCTAAGTATCGAGTTGTAATTCTTGAGTTGTAAGTAAATAAAAGTGTAATGATCATCATTAGCATTGTCCCAGTGAGAAAAGGATGATGGAGACTATGATTCCCCCACAAGTCGGGATGAGACTCCGGCCGAAAAAGAGGGCCCAAAAAAGACAAAAAAACAAAAAAAATGAGAAAAAAAGAGAGAAGGGGCAATGCTACTATCCTTTTACCACACTTGTGCTTCAAAGTAGCGCCATGATCTTCATGATAGAGAGTCTCCTATGTTGTCACTTTCATATACTAGTGGGAATTTTTCATTATAGAACTTGGCTTGTATTTTATAGATGGGCTTTCTCAAATTGCCCTAGGTCTTCGTGAGCAAGCGAGTTGGATGCACACCCACTTAGTTTTCTTTTGAGCTTTCAAAACTTATAGCTCTAGTGCATCCGTTGCATGGCAATCCCTACTCACTCACATTGATATCTGTTGATGGGCATCTCCATAGCCCGTTGATACGCCTAGTTGATGTGAGACTATCTCCTTCTTTTTGTCTTCTCCACAATCACCATAGTCTATTCCACCTATAGT
Source organism: Aegilops umbellulata (assembly GCA_032464435.1). Lineage (NCBI taxonomy): Eukaryota > Viridiplantae > Streptophyta > Magnoliopsida > Poales > Poaceae > Aegilops > Aegilops umbellulata. The sequence goes on from CP136059.1 coordinate 259,332,100, forward strand.
GCTATGTCCATGGCTCACGCTCATGTATTGCGTGAAAATTGAAAAAGTTTGAGAACATCAAAAATATGAAACAATTGGTTGGCTTGTCATCGGGGTTGTGCATGATTTAAATATTTTGTGTGATGAAGATGGAGTATAGCCAGACTATATGATTTTGTAGGGATAAGCTTTCTTTGGCCATGTCATTTTGAGAAGACATAATTGCCTTGTTAGTATGCTTGAAGTATTATTGTTTTTATGTCAATATTAAACTTTTGTTTCGAATCATACGGATATAAACATTCACGCCACAATAAATAAAATTACATGGATAAATATGTTAGGTAGCATTCCACATCAAAAATTCTGTTTTTATCATTTACCTACTCGAGGACGAGCAGGAATTAAGCTTTGGGATGCTTGATACGTCTCAAACGTATCTATAATTTTTGATTGTTCTATGCTATTATATTATCTATCTTGGATGTTTTATATGCATTTATATGCTATCTTATATGATTTTTGGGACTAACCTATTAACCTAGAGCCCAGTGCCAGTTTCTGTTTTCCTTGTTTTTGAGTTTCGCAGAAAAGGAATATCAAACTGAGTCCAAATGAGCTGAAAATTTACGGAGATTTTTTATGGACCAGAAGAAGCCCCCGAAGCAAAAGAGTTGGGCCAGAAGTGCCACGAGGCCTCCAAAATGGTGGAGGGCGCGCCCTCCATCCTTGTGGGCTCCTCATGGATCCCCCCTGACTTGTTCTCGACGCCAATAATTCCTATAAATACCAAAAAACCCAGAAATAAACCTAGATCGGGAGTTCCGCCGCCGCAAGCCTCTGTAGCCACGAAAAACCAACCGGGAGCCCGTTCCGGCACCCTGCCGGAGGGGGAAACCATCACGGTGGCCATCTTCATCATCCCGGCGGTCTCCATGACTAGGAGGGAGTACTTCACCCTCAAGGCTGAGGGTATGTACCAGTAGCTATGTGTTTGATATCTCTCTCTCGTGTTCTTGATTTGGCGCGATCTTGATGTACCATGAGCTTTGCTATTACAGTTGGATCTTATGATGTTTCTTCCCCTCTACCTTCTTGTAATGGATTGAGTTTTCCCTTTGAAGTTATCTTATCGGATTGAGTCTTTAAGGATTTGAGAACACTTGATGTATGTCTTGCATGTGCTTATCTGTGGTGACAATGGGATATTCACGTGATCCACTTGATGTATGTTTTGCTGATCAACTTGCGGGTTCTGTGACCTTGTGAACTTATGCATAGGGGTTGGCACACGTTTTCGTCTTGACTCTCCGGTAGAAACTTTGGGGCACTCTTTGAAGTTCTTTGTGTTGGTTTGAATAGATGAATATGAGATTGTGTGATGCATATCGTATAATCAAACCCGCAGATACTTGTGGTGACATTGGAGTATCTAGGTGACATTAGGGTTTTGGTTGATGTGTATCTTAAGGTGTTATTTTAGTACGAACTCTAGGGCTGTTTGTGACACTTATAGAAATAGCCCAATAGATCGATCAAAAAGATTAACTTTGAGATGGTTTCGTACCCTACAATAATCTATTCGTTTGCTCTCCGCTATTAGTGACTTTGGAGTGACTCTTTGTCGCACGTTGAGGGATTGTTATATGATCTAATTATGTTATCATTGTTGAGAGAATTTGCACTAGTGAAAGTGTGAACCCTAGGCCTTGTTTCCAAGCATTGCAATACCGCTTTTCTCACTTCCGTTACTAGTTACCTTGCTATTTTTATATTTTCAGATTACAAAAACTTATATCTACCATCCATATTGCATTTGTATCACCATCTCTTCACCGAACTAGTGCACCTATACAATTTACCATCGTATTGGGTGTGTTGGGGACGCAAGAGACTCTTTGTTATTTGGTTGCATGGTTGTTTGAGAGAGACCATCTTCATCCTACGCCTCCCATGGATTGATAAACCTTAGGTCATCCACTTGAGGGAAAATTGCTACTGTCCTACATAACTCTTCGCTTGGAGGCCCAACACGAGTCTACAAGAAGAAGGTTGTGTAGTAGACATCCTCGGCCATGTGGTACAATATGGCAGAGCGTTCGGGCTACACAACGTTATGATTATCAAGTTTTAACATTGAGTGAATCGACGAATTGATCAACATGTAGAACAACAAGAAGCAAAACTTACGATCTCAATAGTTTGCGAGCCCCATGGCCACCTTACCTCTACTTGTACAATCACACCGCAAAACTTCATGATGGGTTTGGGGATGGTGTATCACCGATGTGCTAGCGACTTCACATTATGTTCATGGATCACTTGCATGTCGGTAGGGCGCGAAGTTCTTTTGCTCATGAAACAAAGCATGCATGTTTTTCCAAAAGGTCAAGCCCCCCTTGCATCATGCCTACAAAGTCCATAGGTATGACCTTCCATGCATTGCACAACAACTCATTCTCCATCACCGAGTACCCCCCCCCCCCCCCCCGCCGCCATCATGCTTACTCTAGAAAAACAACAAGAAGGACAACAAAAAAGCTCAATGGAATTTGACCGAACACCTATCAGGCGTGGTGCCCACCATGGGTGGCGTCGGCAGGGGTGGAGGGTACCTGGATGCGGACGGTGGACTATTGCATAGTCTAAGGCAGGCATGCGCATGGGTGGGGGTTGCGGGCGTCCGACAATGCCTGGGCGGTGGTCGAAGAGGTACATCAGCGGTGATGGATGAGGACTTGAAGAGGGTGCAGATGCAAGGCAAGTGGGGCAGGGGCGGAGTGGAAGAAAAGTGACCCGGCAAGGGTATTCGAGTGGGTCGAGGGTGTCGGGGTCCTACATGGTGGAGGTCCGGATGCCCACAAACCTTCCCCCAGTTTGTGTCTAGTTTGTGGGAATTTAGACAAGTGGACGCATCCATGGACAAATATAGGTCCGCGTTAGATGACAAACTACGACTGGACTTATGCGGTCATTTTGACGATCGGCATTGGAGATGCCCTTAGCCCTGTCCGGATGTATGCGGGCATTTTGACGATCGGCATTGGAGATGCCCTTAGCCCTGTCCGGATATATGCGGGCATTTTGAGGGTTGGCGTTGGAGGTGCGCTTAGCCTTGTCACTAAATAATCAATATTGTAATCGACCTATAGTAACGATGTGTGGCTAGCATAAACCGTCCATTCTATGAGGAAAACCAATTTTATCTATCGTCGTATGTTGCTTCCTATTATTTCTTTCCATATGAAAGTAAGAACACAATTGTAAAGTCTAAATGGACACTAACATGTTTTTCATAAGATCCTTCAAGATTATCGATATCCTTATTTAAGTACAAACCACGTTCGCACTTGACACTCATCTGGATTCCCTTATGTACATATCCTTAAGCCACCCTAATGGAATTGGACATAAGAAAAATGGGTCGTCCAAATTTCTCAACTGGGTACTAATTAAGCACTTTATCATTCTTGAATTTGAAGTTAAGACACACAAGTTTTGCTCAGGTTATTTTTATAAGTGTGTAACTGTAGATACCAATAAGTACGCAAATACCAAAAAAAATATAGAATGTAAATGCCTTTTGAATCCTACAAGAAACAAAAGATGTGAATATGTAGACATGGTTCGTTGGATGATTGACATAAAAATCCAAGAATATGAGAATAGTGAGATGTATGTAAGACACAAATGAAACATTCTATTAGGTATCTTGTCAAAAATCTGGTGTAAGAATGCAATTCATAAATAAATTGGTGTTCTAGTTCTATTGATCCAAAGAGGTTTTTGCGAAAAATATCCTAAGGGAAGAGATCCTCTAATCCAAAAAGTCACGTGCCCCTTACAGAAAGGGAATGTAAAAAACCTTAGCCGTTGGGAATATGATATACACTAGCCTATTCAATGGTCGAGCCCGAAAATACCATTAATGCGAGATTGTCGGGGTAGGCCAAGTCTACCGGTGTTACATGTTGTAGCTGAACCAAAAATCAAATGAAATGAGTTCGTACTTCTTTAGTCACTCGATAAAAAAACTTGGGGTCTTTTATATGTCGAGTCTACATAGTGCATAGTCATGTAAAAAATATTATCTCTTCATGCATGATTGGGACAACCTAAACCTTCCATGAAAAAATATTAACACAAGTGGCGATGTTTTTATAAGGTTCCACTGGTACAAATTTACACACGAGCACACCCATGTTCACCGGGTCAAAATAGTTTTATTTGTGTACATTATATGACACTAACTCTAAGTAAGAACCCCCCTCCCTAACACACACAGAGACAAAAAACTCTAAGTGAGAAATATTAAAGATAGAACTAAAGACAACATGTTTTTTTTTTGCATTAGGTCCGCCCCTAATTGCACAAACCCTCATGCTAGCCTTGTTGCACTAAAAAAAGATAAAATGGAAAACTCTTATATTCCCCTCAACAATTAAACAAGGGTGTACGTGGAGAAGGGTAGGAGGTGTTGGGCGGGGGAAGGGGGTACGAGCACCAAACAGTGTACAAAGAGGATCTTTCCCAATAACACCACAGTTCAATACTATAATAGGGAGTCTAATTATATTGGGCATGAGCTAGCTTGGTTTGGCAGGGATAATCCACCATATTTGTGATTGGGTAACCCCCCGGGTTTTATTTTACCTTTGTTGGTGGATGATGTGACAATTATTTATAGTTAATAAAGTAGCCATGATGGCCTTTCCCTGAAAAAAAGAGAGGATCTTTCCCAAAGGAAAGCCAATGGTTTCATAAGCCAATATGAAATTACATGAGAAGCTTTATTGTAAAGATAAGAGCAGGAAGTAGAAGATGTACACAAGAACGCCCTTTTTGACAAGGGATGAGCTAATTGATTTTGGGCCCTATGGGTGTGAGCAGCCTTGAAAGCGCTTAGGCAAGAAGCGTGGCCGTAGAATTCATGAAAAATAGCTCTAATCAACCAATGTCCTGGATTGTCAATTAAGTTCTTCGCTTCTACTGCATCTGCCAAGGTTCTACAGTCAAATAGAAGGAAATATCTCTCCAACCATGGACTTGACAACAGAAGCCGCAAGGAGTAAACCAATTGCTTCTCCTGCAAAACTGAAATCACATTCGAGTTCACCACTTGAATGAATATAGAATGTTGAGAAGATGGATTTTTGAGAAATAGTACAAAGGTGGCTACATTCCTTGCTACAAAAGGATTAAGAGCCGCGTCCACATATGCCAAGTAACTTGTGGATTGATGTATTTGTGCATGGAGTAATTTTAGTAGAAGGCTCTATAAGGGTTATGCATTATTCTTCTAGAGCCACTTCTAAACCTACATTTAGCAATGCTTTTTTGGCATGAGATCCTGCAGTGGAGACCAAGTTTTCTTTTTGAAAAGTAAATCATTTCTAGCTTTTTTCCAAATACTCCAGGGCAAAGAGAGAATAAGAGCTGGATTTAAATCAAAGTGTAAAGGATACATGATAAACTGAATGATGGAGGAGCGATAAAGTGTAGGATCTAGAGCATTAGTTCCGAGACCATAATTAAACCAAACTAACCTTGTAAATTACAATGAAAGAAGAGATATGAGTCGATTTCATTTTGCCCAAACCCGCAACATTCTTTTTGTTACGAGTTCTGCTACTAGAGGCCCTTAAACTATAGGGGTAGCCCTTCTATATGATACCAACTTGAGTTTTTTATTCCAAGAGTAATAACCTTGTTCTTACAAACCTGGTTAAGAATGGCAATTTCCAGATTTATAGCAACTCTGTTGTGGGTCGGTGAGGAATTTTGACTATCCTACAAGAAAGTTTTATATGCTCGTTTGGCAGTACAATCTGCATTTTGCACTGACAATGAAAGCATCCAAAATATCATTTCCAAAGACTCGTCAAATAAATAACTAATTTTTTCATCATCCCAACATTTGGTGTTAGGTTGTCATAGATTGCTACGCTTGGACAAGGTCTCTCCACATCCGATCTCCAATGGTTATGCATATGCTTCCAATCCTTGCACCAAGGACTAGACCAGATGCTAGAGTTACCACTAGCAATTTGGAGGTGACGGGAATCAAGCATCTAAGAAAGGATTTTAAGGACAGAAGCCCAAAAGGTAGATTTAGGGGCCAGATTAGGGGCTTTCCAAATAGAAATGTGTTGAATTTTTTTGGCTTTCATAATTACAGCGGCGAAGGAGGAAGGATCTTTGATAACTCACCATGCACCAATAGCCACAAGGGATTCATTCATTTCACCCAAATTTGGTTCACGCATGGGTTAAAAAGTTTCTTTCTAAGCTCGAAGACAAAGATATTTAGAACCATTGTATTTCTGAATCCTTACCTACAAAAACATACGAACAATAGACGTTAGTTTGGTTATAGTACCCTTGCTCACAAGAATGAGAATATAGAGTAAAGAAGTAAAGAAGTAAAGAAGCGAGAAGATGAGCTCGGGCTCAGATTCGAATTTTTGGAACATATCCCATATAACTAAGAGAGTCATCGTCACAAATTTGTTTATCTTAACATACAAACATGCCACCTCATCATACAATTATGATGGATAAGACCCACCTCAACATGCAACCACGCATGAAAAAAAAAACTAACCACAACATTCAACCATGCAAGGAAAAATATTTTCTATTTAATTGGTCTACTTATATTCAATAAATATTGTTACAACTATACATAGTAAAATATAATAAGTCGTATATAATATTAATTATTTTTCTAATGTTACCAACCCAATTTTCACCAACCAATTCCCGCATCAACGAGCATGGAATCCTCTAGTTTAATTAGGGTAAGTCAACCCACATAAGAGAGTCTATTGGCTTTATAACTATTTAATTTATCCTTAAACCTGTCAATAATGAAAATATAAGTAGGGGCTCAAAAATACTAGGATGACCAAGGTGTAGAGTATTATGACTGCCTCTCATTTTCTACCCTAACCATAGGCGGCTAAGGCAAACTTTCACCTTCCCTCCGCCTGCCACTCCGGCGACCGGTGGCGGGGAGGGAATCCCGGTGCCTCCGCTCCGGCTAGCAGTTTTGGTTAGGATTTTTTTAGTTCTCGCAGGTGCGGTGCTCGGGGGCGACGCTTCTTCTTAAGTTTGTCTTTTGGACTTCGATCCTCCTCAAGTTTGTTCGTTTAGACATAGTCGACGGAGCTCCGGCGTAGATTGTTGTCATATCCTTGGGGATGTGAGGTTAGGGTTTCTCACCATGTGGCTCCAGGACACTGGTCCATAGGGGCACATGCACGAAGACTTTTCGACTGTCATCGACAGGGTCAAACCGGCTCCGATAGGGGAACGGCTATAGCGTCACGTCAGCGGCTTGTTCTGGCGATAGTAGTGATCGTTTGATGTTCCCGGAATCTCGATATAATTTTGGTTATGTTTGAGATACTTTTTATTTTCGGTGAACTTTTATAATAGATCTGATTTTTTTCGAAAAAAGAAAACCCTTAGGCTGGTCACAATGGGTAAGAACATAAGCTAGGAACTTCACGTTTTTCTAGACTATGTTACTACCTCCACAGTGGGCAGGAACATCTATGTAGTGTTATGCAACCATGTATTTATTAGGTTATAGACTCATTACTTCTTGGAGTGTGCGATGTTCCAGTAACTTAGCTAGTTACCACAAGCACCTCTCTCTTCATTAAATATGTGCCACATAAGCAAAGTTGCATTGAAGTGTGTGATGTTTCCTCCCCATTGTGATCAGCCTTAGAAATGCGCAACAAAAAGTGTAGTAATTGCCCCCTCCCCCCCCCCCCCCCCCCCCTCCATCTTTTTCTAAAGAATGTGCGTTTCCTAGGTTGCAAACGGATTCCAAAGGAGTTCCCGTTCGTGTGCGTTCCCTCCAAAATTTCTGCGTTGCAAGCTGCACACATGACACGCACTTTCCTGCATGCGTAAATGGCGGGTGTGCCCTTCCCTTGATTTGCTGGCGTTAAGCGTACGAACCGGGTCAAAGCTGAAGCCATAGCGCGCCGCCCGCTCAAACCTCCTCCTCCTCCTCCGATCCATTCGCCTCCTCCTTCGGCCCTTCCCTTCCATCGCACCGAACCACACGTCCCGCACGTCGACGACGCCAGCCTCTTCCTCCTCATCCTCCTGTCCGCACCGCTGCCGACGACGATGTCGTCGCCACAGGCGATCCAGAGCCCCAAGGCTGCCGCCGACGCGCTCGCGGCCATCCTCGGCCGCGCGCTCCCGGACTCCCTCGCCGCGGCCGGCGACCCCGCGGCCGCGCTCCTCCACGACGACGGCGTCGCCCGCGCCGTCACGGGGCGCCTCCGCGGCGCCGGCTCGGGCGCCGGCCAGGACGCCCTCTGCGGCTGGCTCTACGGCGCCTTCCAGTCCGGCCTCCCCGCGCTGCAGCTCGCGGTGCTGCGCTTCGTGCCGACGCTCGCGGGCGTGTACATGTCCCGTGCCGTCTCCCGAAAGCCGCTCGCCGGGTTCGAGGCCGTGCTCCTCACGCTGTACGCGCACGCCGTGGCGCAGCGGGGTTCCGGGGAGGCCGAGACAGTGACGCTGCCCAACATGGCCAAGCCCAGCGTGTACCACGAGGCGATCAAGCCCGCGTCCGCGGCGCCGGCGGCCAAGACGGGCAAGGCCGACGAACCCGACGTCGCCGAGCTCTCCCCCGCGCTGGAGCCGCACGGCAGCATTCGCGCCACGCGCCGCGGCCGCATCGTGGGCGCGGTGCTGGAGCTCTACCACGCCAAGATCGGGCTCATGCCGCTGTCCTCCAAGATGGACTTCTGCGAGTTCTGCGTGGCCTGGACGGGGAAGCACCGCAGCGACGACAAGGCCCGGATCGCGTCCGCCGAGAGCGGCGAGGAGAAGTGGCGGAGGGTGCCCATGCCGTGGGAGCTGTTCCAGCCGGCGCTGCGGATCGTGGGGCATTGCCTGCTGGGCCCGACCAACTCCGACCAGCTGAGGACGCAGGCCGCCCGGGCGTCGCAGTGCCTCTACCTGAGGGCCATGGAGACCATGGACGCGCGCGCGGTGCTGGCCTGCAGGAGCCTCGTCAGGCTGTCGCAGATGGTGGAGGAGCCGATCCCGGAGCCGTCCTTCGCCGGCGTCGAGGCCAACATGGCAGAGCTGGAGACCATGAGGGCCAACATCCTTAGCGGCAAGAAGTAACCCATCGATCAACACTTGACGAGCAGCAAGCAAGTTGATTCATTACTGATCAGGGTGTGTAATTCAGGCATTGCAGGCAAGGCTGTTGATATATAGCATTTTTGTAATCTTTTTCATTTTGTTAATCGGACATTCTCTCTTGTTTACTATGATGAGAAGAATCGAATGGTGAAACAAATTGCTGACCACTAGCACAGAAGTCACTGGCACCTGTAGATTTTGGGTCTGCAACTGCAGATTAATGTTTGCGGATCTCTGGGAGAGGGACAGAGAGAATGCCAAGAACAACATGCGTTCGTGCAAGCAGCATTTTACTGCTGTTCTGTTTCCACTAGATGAACAGGAAACGGGCACAGGAAGCAAGATGATCTCTTCGACAACACGCAGTCATTTCAGACAGGAGTAGAGACAGAGTAATCAGATTAAGGAAACTACACCGCCCTTGGGAATTCATTCATTCGGATGATCAAATCAAACTGAATCATCAATCAAAAAAGCAACAAGCAAGCAAGCTGATTAAACCAGGAATTCAGACATTGCAGTTGCAGCCATTTTGTCTGCATTTTCTTTTGTTAATGAGATGATACTTATTTTATCACCTTCTGCAACTTAAGAGTTATGTTGGCTGATTTGTGAAAGAGGAACAGCGTTTGATGCTGTTTTATTTCCACAGGACTAAGAGGAGCGGTTTTATTTCCACGGCGAGATGATCATTTCTTTCAGTCAGATTCCTGTAACTAAAATTTCACAGGGAATTCATTCAATCATTCAAACAACCGAACCAAATCAATATTAAAAGACAGCGGCGCACCATCATTTTCGCATATACGAAACCACATAGTATATATTTTCTCTCTTCTACTGATCGATCGACTCATTCATTCAACCACGACAGAGTTCAGAAGACACCAAGATTTTTTCCATCCCGAGTTTCAGACTCCCGAAACACCCCAACCCACAACTTCAGATGAACATCGTCGTCAGGCAGACAAGATCACATGACATGACGGCCTCTCCTTCCTCGCCTTGAAGCCGCGCGCGCTCAGAACTCCTGCGAGGCCGAGCCCAGATCCCCCTTGGGCCCGGCCTTCTTGGGCAGCAGCACCTGGTTGATGTTGGGCATGACGCCGCCGTTGGCGATCGTCACCGAGCCCAGCAGCTTGCTCAGCTCCTCGTCGTTGCGCACCGCCAGCTGGATGTGCCGCGGCACGATCCGGGTCTTCTTGTTGTCCCGCGCCGCGTTCCCCGCCAGCTCCAGCACCTGCGCACGCATCCGGCGGCAACGGAAACCATCAAATCAAACCCCAATCCGATTCGAATCGAACGATCGGGCGAGGCGGGGCGCGGCGCACGAGATCGGACGGGCGACGACCGACGGAAACAGAAAGGGAAGGGAAATCGATGATGTCTAGGTTACCTCGGCGGCGAGGTACTCGAGGACGGCGGAGAGGTAGACGGGGGCGCCGGCGCCAACGCGCTCGGCGTACTTGCCGGCCTTGAGGTAGCGCGCGATGCGGCCGACGGGGAACTGGAGGCCGGCCTTGGACGACCGCGACACCGACTTGGTCGCCTTCGCCTTGCCGCGGCCGGCGACGCCTCCGGTGGAACTCATCGCCGATTCGCCTCTGGAAGCTTCTAAACCCTTTCGAGAGGTGGGGACTGGACTGGTGATTTGGTGGGGTGGGAGGAGAACCCGGGGCGGCGCCTCGGGTTTTATAGCGTAGGGTTGGGGTGCGAGGCGCGCTGTGATTGGCTGGGACGGGGGAGGCGCGGATCGGTGACGTCGGACGCCACGCCAGCTTGGGCAATAAATTGCTTCTTTCCATTTTTATTTCTTTTCGGAAATTGTTTTCGTTTTTATTCACCTTTTTTTTCACGGAAAAAGAACGGGTTATATGGAGGCTGTTCGTTTTATAGAGAATGTGAGGGTCATGTGTAGCGTGAAAAATAATGTATCACGTGCACGCAAGTAGACATGCATGCATGCATGCGACTACTAGTTCAGATCTTGTTACCTGAACTTTATATTGTTGTATATAAGCTGCGGTATGGTCATTCTGAACTTTTAGACAGTGCTAATATTTTCACTCATACGAAACTGATGGTGTCAATTTGGTGTTGCATATACCTATTACCTTGGCGTACGTCATGTTGAATTTTTCGTCCATATATACTTTTAATTTAGGATCGTCAAACGGCGCAGTCGGAACCAGGAGATTGGGCAAACTATATGGAAAATACATGGATGAACCCTTGTTAGGTATGTACCCACTTAAAAAAGCACATTTTTAAATGCTAAAAAAAATCTAAAAAGTTGCATGCGCACATCTCCAAATAATTGTTTGGAAGGTTGCTGGAGCGTCTGTTAACCGAATGCCAGGACATTAAACTCGTAGTGGCAATTTTGTGAGAATGAAACACGGTTTTGTACTCTTCGTCTAGGGCCAACCGAATCCGATGGTAACCTGCTCACGAAGCTTTGAAAACTAGGATGTACCTACCAATTCATCCAGGAGTTCATCGATAACAGGCAAGGGAAACTCGGATCTGAGAGTCAATAAGTTCAAATGTATGTAATCAACACATAGACGCCATGTCAGGTCCTTGCGCACCATGATAGGTGAGGCAAAGGGATTGGAACTTTGGACTATCACTACATATCTGCGCATCTCACCAACCCGCACTTCAATTTCAGACTTCAAATCTGACGATTATCTATAGGGTTGGATATTGATTGGTTTAGCACCCTCGATTAGAGGAATTATGTTTTCAAGCCCTATGAGGTGGTTGGCCAGTAGGAGTGACGGAAACAAACTCGTATTCACCGTCAACCATTAGGCATTGCCAAAAAATTACAACTCCATAGTGGTATAAAAAAACATAGCCGGTGGCTCACCTTGCAAACACAAAACCGCCCTTGTAATCAAATGGCAGCCACTTTTGATGACAATTGACACTCATCATTCCTCGGGCTAACAACCAACCCATGCTAATAATACCATCAAAGTGCTTAAGAGGCAAAATCTTAAAATCAGTTGTGAATTGAAATCCAGCAGTTGACCAAATAAATTTGGGAATCTATTGTGTGCAATCCAACTTCGCCCCAGCAAGTCACAAACTCTGCAATTTATTCAATGGGTGTTGATGAGGTAGCTTACAAGTAAACTGTTGGCCGAGAAAACTAATGAGTGCTGCCTAAATCAAGTAGCAATGTAGCAGCCTGATCGTCAATGATGCAGTGGAGCTTGATGGCCTTGTTGTGAGCCTGATCAGTTTGAACTTCAACAGATAACAATCGTCAGTGTCATTTGAATTAACTGAATCAGAACCACATATTTCCAGCATTTCATATAAGCCACATCCGTTGCTACACAGATCCAAATTACAACAACAAATACATAACTGACTGGATCAACGTACCACCCACTACATAGTGCCTAGAGCAGTCGGCAAGTGGGTGACAGGACCTAGCCGGGCCTGAAGAAGAAGACACGGAAGAGGCGTTGGCGATGGCATACATTGCGCCCTGAAGGCACATGTCCCGAGAGGCAATGCACACTAAGAACTAAGACGCCTCAAACTCCATCATCGAGGACTCCGCGAACAACCAAGGTAGTGCCTCCATGAAGGGAACGACGCATGACACCGCGCGTCGCTTATTCCGGTGAACCAAAACAAGGGTCCCCCCCCCCCCCGACGCTCGAGGAGAGACATGATCAAGACCATGGCAGCTCCGCAAGGAGATTACAACACCCGCAGGTGTCACCGCTGCCAGCATCTGCAAGCCGAGCGAAGATTTCTCCCCAGCCCATGACCGAAATCTAAACCACTGGAGCCAAGGCGATGGAGTAGGCCACTGGGTGAGTCCACTGCTACAGGAAGCAGAGCCGCGCTCATCAACAATGAAGGAAGGTGACACCGGACGCCGTTGACCTCTCTTCACCAACGATGACCACGGTCGGTCGTCCTTGCCGCACAAAAGCGAAGACCCTCCGGGCCGCCACCTAGTGCCGCCGCTCTGGGATACGAGATCCACAACAGGTCGCAACCCACCAAGTTCCCACCGCCGCGCCCGCCGACCATCGGACAAAGCCAACCTTGAATACCACCGGCACCACATCAAGGCCTTGCCCAGACCCCCACGCCCAACGCATCTGCGGCCTCCACCAACCATGCCGTTGAAGAGAGCCACACAAGGGCAAAGCCACCATCATCCAGGGGCGTCGCCCCCTGGGCCCACACCACCCGTAGCAAAACGGATTTGGGCCCGGGAATCCGTGTCAATTGCCAGGTGGAGCGACCACCGCTCAAATCTCATGGGGCCACCGCCCTAGCATCCCGACTCTATCGCCACGCAGCGCGCCTAGGGGCATCGTTGCGCCACAGCCGAGGAGTCCTCCTGGAGGTAGGAGGCGAGCCTGCCATCGTGGTTCGCCGGATGAGCGAAGCTTGTCCGGCTTCCTCCGGCGGCGGCCAGGGTTCGCCCGAGCAGCGCCCCTGGAGGCAGCGCGAGCGACGGGTTCAAGTGCAATTATGTAAGTGGCTTGATGTATAAAATGGACGCAACTATATTTCTTTGACAAATATATGTGGCATATATGTGTGATATAATTTGAGTATAGTTTTTTGTTTTTGTTCTGAGAATAACAAGAGGTTCGAGGGTCGACCTCAGTGAGAAGCTTCCAACTCCTAGAGTACACCGCGGTCTACGGATCAGGTGGCCTGGACTTTGACCCAGCAAAAAGGGCTGGGTTTGGCCTACAACGCAATTAAACCCACCCGGTCGCTGGATTCCAAATTCCCAAGTCCTAGCCAGTCCGGTGTCTGTCACTCTCGCCCTAGACCGCAGGCCCACCGCTGTCGCCACACCCCCACCTGCAACGTTTTCGTTGGATGCACCGCCGCGCTGTTCAAGCGACGTACACTACTGCTACTCCGGTCGCCGTCCCTCCGCCCCAATCAGGCAACCACCCCGCTCAACAACTACCCACCCCACCCCACCCCACCACCACGCCCTCCTCCGTCCTCCGTCCTCCGCGGCGCGGCGCCTCGGCCACCCGCGGGCCGTCGATCCCTCCCCTCGCCGAGCCCCACGGCCGCGGCCCGGCGGCGTGGAGCACCTGCACCTGCCGGAGGCCGGAGTCATGGTCAGCACGGCGGCCGGGGAAACAGAAGAGTATCCTCATCCTCTTCGCCGGCGGGACGCGACGAAGAGGCGGCGGCCCGGGTCGTCGACGGGGTCAACTCCTTCCTCGGCAATGCAGGCAGGGACCACGTGGCGCGCACGGCACGGCCAGCTGGCGGGCCCCACGCGTCAGCGGGCGGAACCTGCGCGTTGGATTCGCCGCCCCTCCGCGTGCGGGGAGCTTATTTAAACGCCCTCCGCCTTGGCTCGGCGCTACAGTGGACGATAACCGCCGCGGCAACAAACATTCCTCCTCCCTCTTTGCCTCTCCCCTCCCTCTCCCCCTCGCCCGCTCGCCGCTCCCCGCGCATGATCCACTTCCCCTAGCCATGTCGCCGCCGTCGTCTTCCGAGGAGGAGGCGTCCCGCGGCAAGCCCAGTTCGGCGAGCGCGATGGCCCCCGGCAGGTCCGGCTCGGCGAGCGCGGCGGCCCGCGGCAAGTCCGGTTCGGCGGGTGCGAGGGCCCCCGGCAAGTCTGGTCCCGCGGGTGCGGTGGCCTCCGGCAAGTCGGTCTGGGCCGAGATGGGCGTGGCGCCGTTCCAGGACGGGCAGTACGTGCGGCTCCGCAACCGCGGCCGCGGCGGTTACCTCTGCGCCGACGAGACGGGGCGGGGCGTCTCCATCGACCCCCGCCGCGGGATGGTCAACACGGCGTGGGTCGCGCAGGTCCTGGAGACCGACACCAACTACTTCGTCCTGCTCCGCGGCGCCTACGGCCGGCACCTCGCCGTCACGCGCGACGAGGCGGGGCCCGGCCACGTCGGCTTCGACGCCGCCCAGTGCGCCTTCGACGAGCCGGAGGACTCCCACGTCATGTGGTGGACCACCCCGGGGAAGAAGGGCAGCGTCGTGCTCCTCCACGGCACGTCGGCCAGGCTCAGCGCGCTCCGGGCCAACGGTCGGTTCCGCCGGTGGCACAGGCGCGTCACCGTCGAGGCCATCAACCGCAGCCGCGTCACCTCGATGATGGAGTGGGAGGTTCAGGTCATCCCCATGAGGGTGGAGAGGCCACCGTACCAGCTGCGACCAGGAGGCCCCGATATTGTAAGATCTTCACCCGCACCCTTCTCCCTTGCACAATTCTTGGTAGTTGTGAAAACTGTATTCTCGTCTGCTCAAGGCTTAAGCTATGGATTATTTCTGACAATGCTGCAACAAGTGCTGCTAAGCTGTTTACACCACTTCTGTTGCGAAATTTTGTGATTGTTTGCTCAAAAATAGAACAATGCATGTGGATGTGTGGCCAATTCTTGCTTCAATAGCCCAGTAATTAATTATTGCTGATTACTACAGCACAGGTCTTGCACCATAAGCTTTCAATTCGTGTTGCGTATTGGGTACTTTAGAGGACGATCCCTGCTGAATTATTAGTCTGATGATAATTGGATCCTCTGATGATAGCTACTGCTGTGGTAGTTGGCATTGTGAAATATCGGATTATTTTCATTTCCCTGTAAGTGCTTCAATCTGATAACTGGTGCTGAAGTAGTTCCCTTCATGATTCAGGTGTTAATATTTTGAATTGGTTAATTAGAGGACTGATCATGTTGTGTCATCTCATCTATGCCTTGATTTGTGTCGCCTAAGCACTTTTCTGCAATTTCCATGAGCAGCCATGGCACCAAGGCTCTGAAGAGATTGTGCAAGTCAATTGCGTCGTGGCAGATGATAACGGGAGCACGGATGGGCAGGGCAGGGAAGCTCTCACGCTCCATGGCAGGAGTCTGATGGGGCTGGGCGATGAACTGGCACAGCGGTTGGGCGACGGCCTCAACTTCCAGGACATCACCCTCTGCATTCAGGCAGGCAACCTTGCGCAGCCCACCGTTCTGCTCACCGACCTGCCCCATAGAGACGACCCCGTTGACATCGTGGTGTTCAGAGTTGGCACACCAGGTGAGAACTGCACTCCCATTTTAGTAGTACTCTGCACGTCTGTTCTGCTGTTGGAAGATGGAACTATGCATTTTCTCTTTCGATACAAATGCCACACTGGTCACATACAAGTCCATGTAACTGAAGAAATTAGGAAGAAACTTGTAAATTAGGATCAAGAATCCAATTGTTCATCTGATATCTTGAGTTTGGTGTATAGGTAGCATCTGATATTTCAAACGCTTGATGCGAAAATACATGGCATTTATAATGTGTTTGCATAATGTTGTGCGCTAATTCCTGTATTAACTTGATGCTACATAAGTACTCTCTTAAACTATTTGATAAGTTAATTACGCTAGTTTAGAGGGTTGATCACTCACATTTGTTTTTGAATTTAGTTGGTTTATTGTCGGCCCTTGGTCCTCAATGTAGAATGAATCTACTCGCAACCAATGTTAAGTATTTCAGTTTTCCCATGTTCAATCATCCCGTCTGATACTTTGATATGTGTTGTGTTCGGTCCAAAGCATGTGCTCTCAGTGACAGCAAATATTCAGTTTAGCTGCTGCCTACTGGACTTGTAGTAGTTTAACGTGTGCTGATAGTCAAAGGTATCTAGCTAGCCAGTGCACCTAAACAGACGTAAATAAAATGTTGAGTAACTTATACTTTATGCTGATACAAGCAATCGACGGGCTGAAAACACTTGCATATGAAATGACACCCAGTTTTGTTCCTGTACCCTGAGAAAATATGAACTTGCAGAATCCCATTATATTATCAATGTAAAATCTGCTGTTCCTTTCAATCATACTATATGCTGATGTTCTACTTAGACAATCTTAAATGCCAAGCTGTTTCTGAAATAGACTTCTACTTATGTTATCTTCACACATGTCCCATTCTACGAGCGACCATTGTGTTGTGGTTTTGAGGAAAATAGTGTTATATGATAATGTATCAGTGTTCTTCTTTGCACCACGTCCCGAGCATATGACTTGGATTATCTTGCTTACTGTTTCTGACCTCTGACCTGTATCACTCCTCCAGGGCATGACCGACTGCTGTTTCCAGATCTTGATGCTGAATAGAAGAGACGGATAGGATCGGACAAGAATGAATTCTTCCCCTGGACAGTACTGTCAACGCCTCCACAATTTTACAGCAGAGTGATGGCCTGACAAGGATTAGCAGTTTACCTTCTTATCACTGAACAGTTCATACAATACAGTGTGTAGGGTTTCCTTTAGAATAGTTACCCAGTTCCGGAAAAGTGCAGGTTATGCGCGCTTCTTTGCCACTTCACATTTGGAACACTAGGAGCCGACGCTATTTGTTTGGTGTTTCTGAAACTTCAGAGAAATTAAACAGTGCTGCTGGCTTGTAGGAACAAAATATGTTGAAAGTGCCTATAGTTGATTTTCCCTGGTTATATATCTGTTAGGATATCATTCTCACCTGGGAGTTGTTGCTTGCTTTCTTCAGCAGCATCTTTCTCACTTCCAGATTGAGTATTCCGGTACCTTTTGAGAGTAGGAAATCCCATTTAGTAGCGGAAACGTTGCAGGCTGTGTTAGCATTCAGAAAGCTACTCCCTCTGTGAACTAATATAAGATCGTTTAGATCACTGAAGTACGATCTTATATTAGTTTAGGGATTACAATATATGCCTACATAATTGGGCCTTATGACCCAACAAGAATAAAAAACAAAGCATCTGCTATAGCTCTACAATGAGTGAATTCTATTTTAGCAGTGCATTCAGCCAAGACTTGTTTCGAACAAGGACGTAAACATTTCAGCAGAGCAAAAAGTTTTTGAAGGACATATACACTGCAGAAACGGCTAGTCTAGCAATCACTTTGCAATCTAATTATACTAAGATAATTCTTAACACTTCCTTAAAGAAAACCAAAGAAATACTTACTGCTACATTAGGGCATCTCCAACGCTGATCCGCAAATTTGCTCCGGCATCCGTCCACGAACGCGCGCGCGGGGGGGGGGGGGGGGGGGGGGGGCAGCCCACGGACACTGATGCCGGAGGCGGCCATCCAACGCTGCTCCGTGTCTGCCACAGTTGGTTCTCTCAGGTATTGTGGTCCAAACACCTCGACCACGGCAGTTGCAAACCTGACCATGCCATCCCCCCATGTGCTCTCGGACATCCGTAGATTCTTGTCCCACGAATCAGCGGCCATACCATACGCAAGCATCCGTAGTGCGGCCGTGCACTTCTGTTAACCAGAGAACCCAATCCTTCCTACATCATCCTTCTTCAAGTTGAAGTAGTCATCAAAGGACCAGCCGCCATGGTACAAACGATCAAAGACATTTTTGTGCATCCAAAATCGCCGGCAAAAATTGTCGGTGAAGAGGGCATCCGGGGCAAAGTAGTCGTCCATCATCGTCAAATGCCCGCGTGCCCGGTTGCGCGTCTGCAAACAGGGCCCGTATCATCGCCATCTCATCCGTGTAGTCCTCCTTGTCGGACGACTCAACATAGTGCTCTTAGATGTACTCCATATCTGAATTGACTGCTTCAAAGAAGAATGGACAAAAAATTAGCTCAGGCAACTCACCGGACAGTTGCCGGGCATGGTGAGCATCGTAGGAGTGGATGGTACCGGGGCGGCGGTTTGAGGAGAGGTGGAACGGCGGCGGAGGAGAAGCGGAGTGGAGCCGGCATGTACCGCTGGAGGTGACAGCCTTGTCGAGTTTCGGCAAGGATGTGGTGTGGAGGTCGGGGTGGTGGAGCGGCGGCGAAGGAAAGAGAGAAAAACTATGACGCCTGGGTAATTAAGCTACAGTAATTCTCCGCTAATGATGCCGCGTCACTTCGATTACTATTGCCAATCTCGCGTTAGTTCGAAACCGATTTAAATTCAAAGTCAAAATCAAGCAAACAATAAAAGTTTTTAAATATTAAAACAAAAATGTTCGGAGTGAACCAAATATTGCATAGGTAATTATGATGGGGAGACCACATTTTATTAAGATGCTTAAATACTCTAAAAGGATTAAAACAATGGCAAAACAATTATTTAAATGAGGTTAAAATAATAAACCATTACAAACTATTTTGTTTTAGTTGCGAAGCTAATTGTGGTAGTGGCATAGTTATTAATGCTCTTTTAGGTACAACTTTTGTATTCTATAAAAGCTAAATTTAATAAAATAGAAAAGAGAATTAAATAAAAAGAAAAGGCAAGACTGTAAACAAAAACAAAATAAATAAATAAAAACAAAAGGCCCTCTCCCCCCTACTGGGCCTCTTGGCCCCGTCGGCTCAGCCGAGCAGGCCGGGCCAGCCGGCCCACCCCGCACCTCCCCTGGCCTATATGGCCCCTTTGCCCCCCGAAACCCTAAAACCGCTACCCCACTCCCCCTGATCCACCTCTCCCTCTCACTCTCTCGATTTGGATCGAGAGATCCCCCACGCCTCTGCGTGACGCCCCTCGTCTCTACCCCGGTGGCGCCGACGCCGTTCAACCTCGCTGAACGCCTCCTGCACCACGCCCAGTGCCCCTCGCCGAGGCCACCTCATCGCCAGACCTCGCCGTCCTCCTCCTCGACTTCTCGCCGGACTCCATCAACGCCGTCCTCTTCGTCAACGCCGTCGTCCCCATCTCCCTCCTTGACACCCACTGCCATAGACCCTACGCCCGCGCGGTGAGGCCCCGACCTCTCCTCTCTCCCTCGCCCCGCGCTCACCACGACCCCGTCGCCCACGTCCGCGCCTTCGCGCGCGAGCCCGCGTCTGGACCGTGCAGGCATCGCTGCGCCCGTGTGGCGGAGCTCGCGCTCCGGGCGGCACTTGCCACCCCGCGTCCCTGGACTCTCCTCCTCTGGCCGCGCCCGCGCCCGTGAACCCCCTGCTCCGGCTCCGCTCACTGTCGCCGCCCCCCTGCGTCCCGCCGTCGCCCGCAGCGCTCCCCAGCCTCGCCCGCTGCTCCTGCTGCTGCTTGCTGCGCTTGCGCGCCGCCGCCTGGCAGCGCCCGCCTGGGCCGTCCCGTGCCACCGCAGCCCCTCCCGCTCATGCCTTTTGCCTTGGCCGGACGCGTCTGCGCTGCGCGTGCCCGCCCCCTTGTCGTGCTGCTCCGGCGCCCTGCCATGGCCGGTGCCCCGCCGTGGCCAGCGCCCCCCTGGTAACCTGGGCGTGCGCCCAAACGGGCTAGCGCCCAACGCCCGCACCCGCACCTGTGCGCCCGCACCCGCACCTGTGCGCCCGACGCCCAGCGCCCGCTACCCCCTGGGGCCTATGACATATGGGCCCCGCCCATAGAACGTGTTTAAAACAATAGAATTAAAAGAATTAAAAGAAATTAAAATTAAAAAAATAAATATAATTAATTAATTAATTAAATTAATTAATTAAATTAATTAAGTTAACTAATCCTATTTAATTAATCTAATTAACTAGTTAGTTTAATTAAACAGTAATTAATTAGCTAAACCCTAATTAAACTAAATAGTGTATGACATGCGGGACCCACACGTAGTTGACCCAGTCAACTACACAGTTGACCGCTGACGTCAGCATGATGTCATGCTGACGTCATCATTTACTATTCTGGATAATGTTGAAATAATTAATTAAATTCTAAAAATGATTTAAAAACTTTAGAAAATCATAATAAATAAACCGTAGCTCGGATGAAAATGTTTTGTACATGAAAGTTGCTCAAAACTACGAGACGAATCCGGATATGCAGCCCGTTTGTCCGCCACACACCCCTAACATATCGAACTCGCAACTTTCCCCCTCCGGTTCATCTGTCCGAAAACGCGAAACGCTGGGGATACTTTCCCGGATGTTTCCCCCTTCACCAGTATCACTTACTACCGCGTTAGGTCACCTCTAGCACCGCGCATTGCCATGTTATACTTTGATTGCTCTGTTATTTATTGTGTTCCCCCTCCGTTACTTCTTTCCGGTAGACCCCGTGACGATGCTGATGCCCCTGTGGTCGACTACGTCACCGACGACCCCTGCTTGTCTGAGCAACCAGGCAAGTCCCCCCCTTGATCACCAGATATCGCCTATTCTTCTCTATACTGCTTGCATTAGAGTAGTGTAGCATGTTACTGCTTTCAGTTAATCCTATACTGCTGCATAGCCTATCCTTGCTACTATTGTTGTTACCTTTACCTGCTATCCTACTACTTAGTATAGGATGCTAGTGTTCCACCAGTGGCCCTTCACTCTTGTCCGTCTGCCATGCTATACTACTGGGCCGTGATCACTTTGGGAGGTGATCACGGGCATATACTATATACTTTACACTGTTACATTACCTGTGATACTGTTCGGAGATGGGGGCTGAAGGGGCAGGTGGCTCCATCCCGGTAGAGGTGGGCCTGGGTTCCCGACGGCCCCCGACTGTTACTTTGTGGCGGAGCGATAGGGCAGGTTCAGACCACCTAGGAGAGAGGTGGGCCTGGCCCTGTTCGGCGTTCGCGGATACTTAACACGCTTAACGAGATCTTGGTATTTGATCTGAGTCTGGCCATTTGGTCTATACGCACTAACCAACTACGTGGGAAAGATATGGGCACTCGGCGTCGTGGTATCAGCCGAAGCCTTCGTGACGTCAGCAACTGAGCGGCGCGCGCCGGATTGGACTGGAACGCCACTAGGCTAGGTCTGCTTCCGGCCGCCCACGCAACGTGCAGGTGTGCAATGGGCGATGGGCCCAGACCCCTGCGCCATAGGATTTAGACCGGCGTGCTGACCTCTCTGTTGTGCCTAGGTGGGGCTGCGACGTGTTGATCTTCCGAGGCCGGGCATGACCCAGGAAAGTGTGTCCGGCCAAATGGGATCAAGCGTGTTGGGTTATGTGGTGCACCCCTGCAGGGAAGTTTATCTATTCGAATAGCCGTGTCCCTCGGTAAAAGGACGACCCGGAGT
The DNA here is from genome assembly GCA_032464435.1 of Aegilops umbellulata. Classification (NCBI taxonomy): domain Eukaryota; kingdom Viridiplantae; phylum Streptophyta; class Magnoliopsida; order Poales; family Poaceae; genus Aegilops; species Aegilops umbellulata. The sequence continues at coordinate 259,354,210 of CP136059.1, forward strand.
TGTACCTTGACCTTATGACAACTAGAACCGGATACTTAATAAAACACACCCTTCCAAGTGCCAGATACAACCCGGTGATCGCTCTCTAACAGGGCAACGAGGAGGGGATTGCCGGGTAAGATTATGCTATGCGATGCTACTTGGAGGACTTCAGTCTACTCTCTTCTATATGCTGCAAGACGGAGGCTGCCAGAAGCGTAGTCTTCGACAGGATTAGCTATCCCCCTCTTATTCTGGCATTCTGCAGTTCAGTCCACTGATATGTCCCTTTACACATATATCCATGCATATGTAGTGTAGCTCCTTGCTTGCGAGTACTTTGGATGAGTACTCACGGTTGCCTTGTTCCCCCTTTTTCCCTTTTCTATACCCGATTGCTGCGACCAGACGATGGAGCCCAGGATCCAGACGCCACCATCGACGACGACTCCTACTACTCTGGAGGTGCCTACTACTACGTGCAGCCCGCTGACGACGACCAGGAGTAGTTAGGAGGATCCCAGGCAGGAGGCCTATGCCTCGTTCGATCTGTATCCCTGTTTGTGCTAGCCTTCTTAAGGCAAACTTGTTTAACTTATGTCTGTACTCAGATATTGTTGCTTCCACTGACTCGTCTATGATCGAGCACTTGTATTCGAGCCCTCGAGGCCCCTGGCTTATATTATGATGCTTGTATGACTTATTTTATTTGTAGAGTTGTGTTGTGATATCTTCCCGTGAGTCCCTGATCTTGATCGTACACATTTGCGTGCATGATTAGTGTACGATTGAATCGGGGGCGTCACAAGTTGGTATCAGAGCCAACTGCCTATAGGAATCCCCTTCCACACTCCTTGGCCGAAGTCGAGTCTAGACATTACAAAACTTTTACTAACATGGTTGTGTGCCTTACGGGCCCACGTCGCCATTGGGTGGTATTAGGATCCTTTATTCCTCGTCTATACTCTGGGACTCTGATCTCTCTTCTATTCCGGTTAAATGATTTTGCTAAAATCTGACTCTAGGTTCTCGTTACCACTTCCTGCCGGAGAGCCCTTTCATTACGGATGATCGACTCCTTCAACAGAAGATTCTGAAAATACTCTCCGATATTCTCTCAAGACCTTGTGTCTGTTGCTTTTGCAATTCCCTACCATCGAAAAATCCCTATGGATAAATACTTACACCTGTCGTTCTTACTTTTATTCCCAGTTGGTCTTGTTATTACAAGATACCCCGAAATACTCGTCGTTGTTTCAATAATCCTTTGAGCTTACTGCCTTGCTTTTCTTTGTCACCTGAATACCCCTACGGATAATTCTCGCACTTATCGAGTATCCGCTCATTCCCCAGTTGTTCATGTGTTTCACAATGGTCTTCAAAATACTATTCGATCCTCCAAAAATCCTTAGTAGCTTATTGCTCTGCAATACTTGTCTGCTTGCATGATGGATGCTTTCCATATGTTTGGCAGTATTCGTTAAGTATCCTTAGGCACCGTCATTTTGATCCTTTTAAATTATCTTTCCGGCTCAGACGTCATTTTAAACATGAGCTGGTTCTTAACCAATCCAATTGCCGTTGATTGAGGCTATTCAACTTATCCATCCTTAATCAGGGTGTTTGCTTCTGATCCCTTGGTCAGAAATCATATTCTTTTGCATTTGAGCTTTGAATTATTCAGTTGTTTCTATAGTCTGATCTTCTTGCATTGTTTCTTCCTCTGGTTGAGTACCGATGCTCACATCAGATCCTTTGAGGACCACCGGATCCTTTGTTGGATTTTATCCGATAGCGTCCTTCATATTCAATCCCTTTGGAAGTTCTTTCTCCATTGGTAAATCCTATCCTCTGATTGACCAACCATGCTCTGCTTTCGAGCTTGTGGTATTTACTATTGAAGCTTGTGGTATATGTTTCCATGATACCCTGACGGGTTGAACTTATGCCTTCCATAATCCGTGTGAACCCTAGAGTTCTCACGAGTCTTACTCTTCTGGTACTTCGCCAGATAAATCCTCTGCACTACAATTTCTTCGAAAAACGAGGAGTGAAAGAAAGGTATGCATTGAAGAAGTGGGAGCCGACCTTGAACTTTGTGTTCATGCCCATGGACACGATGTAGATCTTATCATTAAAGCTTCTCTTAAATTAACTATTCCTTTGGTATAAGTTCATCTTATATTTGGGATCTAGCCTTTTGCAATCGTGGTTCCGACCATGTTCTCCTTTAAATACCATTTCACGTGCAAGTTTAAGCGCTTGTCTTCTGTAGAGCAATACCCCAGTCCAACCTCTATTTGATGTGTCATCGAGTATTACCCCCTCTGGTATCTCGAGATTATCTTGGAACTACATAATTTCTTATGAGTTCTTCATCAAGTACTACATACTCACTGATTACAATTTTTCATGGGCTCTAAGTTATTAAACACTCAAAGACACCGATAACTGAACCGAGTCTGCACTACGGGTCAACGACACTTGATAATCTTCTTTAAGTACGAGTTTGTACCCGATCATGCCATTCCTAGCCTGTATGGCTATATCATTGCCGTGGTGATTTTAACTGTGCTACTTGGTCCTTATTCTCGGAGCACCACTTCGACGATGAGCTAAGCTTACATCGATTTTCCTTGTCATATCATTCCACCTTGAAAAGAAAGCTTGATTTCGAGTTTGTGTCGTATCTGTGCTTCCATTGGCCTCTTGCTTCATCATTCCTTTGACTTGATGTCATCGCTGACCGATTACATCTTCATGAAATCTCGCGACAAATGTGTCGTGAGCATCATCAACATTTTGAGCTCTTCCAGGATATCAATCAAATTCATGATGGGAAATACCATCCTTGCCCCTCGATGATTGGTATTAACATCGACAACATTCTTGCATTCCCTCCAACACAAAACTTGTTCTTGTTTTGTGTTATACCTTGAGTTCCTTGTTATCCGACTTATGATATGTTCTACCTTGGAGTATTACCATCTCTTATGTCAGGGATGTCATGGGAATTTCACCACCTCTGGAGAATTCTTGATACAAGTGATGCTTATCACCATCACCATTCTTTTCCTGGTCACCGTGTTGTTTCTAACCACCGACAAATGGACTGTGAGGTGTAATTCCAAAACTTCTAGCAACCCTATTGCTTTGAAGTTAATGGTCGGCCGTTCATTCTTAGACTATTGATTATTGAATCACCATTCAGACGTTGGTCATGCAACCCAGCCCATATTTCGGGTGCACCTTTCAACCCATGTTTAATTGAGTATGTTTTCCTCGAGCTTACCTCATTATGTCATCTGATCTGACAAATGTTATCTCCTTATTCACATAGTTGGGGGAATCCATCCTTTTGGAAATCTCGAGGAATTGTCACTAAGTCCATCAACCACCTCCTCGTCCCCTCCTTGGTTAAATGATGAACCCTTGTTTTGAAACTCACTTCCATAGTTCATTTCCCGAGAATCTTATGCCGACTTCTCGTCAATCCGTGTCGCACCTTTTTATCTCAGGTTCCTGAGTCTGAGGTATCCTGACACCAATCAGATCTGAATCTCGGTCAGATATGCTGCTTGGGGTATATTTCCAAGGGTGTTAACATTGGTCTTTATATGAACCGGTAAGGTGATGTCATGCCTAGCGCACCTGGCCGGAGGACCTATTTCTATAGTTTTCTTTGTAGCAAGGTTAGTCATTCTTCCGTGGGGAAATTGTAAGACTTATTCTATAAGTTGTTCCTGATGGATCCTTTTTGCTTCCAAAGTCTAATCTTCACCTGATGACCATGTCAATGCTATCTCGAAGCATGTCTATGGTACTCTGATTTTCAACAAGAACATTTGAAGCCCAATGCTAAGTGTTTCCTGCTCAATTATCCAGACACCGCTGTATGGGTAATGTCATGAAATTTGTCTCCCCTGCCTAAAGAGTTTTTTTACATTATATCCTGTCATGGATATCATGCTCTACTTGTCCTTGGGAAGGATATACCTTGAAATAGGTGTTTAAACTCATTTTCCTTCCCATTGTTCTGTTTAGTTTGATAATCACATTTTCCTTTCCATTGGTTGGTTTAACATTGCTTGTGATTTATATGATCTAAGCAGTAATATTCTCCTCCTTATACAAACAACTCGGTGTACAACTCTGTAAGTAAAACCCTGTTACTATTGTTGATGACATTCCGGTAACCACCGATGGACGAGAACTTTGCCTATTGGTCCGCCTCGTTTCAACGAGCAGGAAAATGGTTCTCTTCGTCCCTCGCCCTTGGTACCGACATGGTTACTGACATATAACTGACAAGCTAACCTCTGACATACCTTGCTTGCATGATCACGCAAGATGTCTCCGCCCTTCCTATTTTTAACCCACATGGTGGGCCCATAACCCACTGTTCCACGGGATCGAAACCTGACTCTCCTATACAACCCTGTTTCTAATGTTTATTCCCCATGCTTGGCTTCATATTTAATTCACGGACCACCTTCCTAGTGCTCTGTTATGGTGTTAGATGCAATACTTACTCTTGCTGCCCTGAACCCCTGTCTCACTCTGGTTCAGACTTCGAGCAACCATCTATCCTCTTGGAACCTCTTATGGTACCTTCCTACCTTACTCTCGATGTATTTTATATGTTCAACTCAAGAGATAATCTTATGCTCATTCATAGGTTAACACCAGATGGTTTCCCTCATAAACATTCTGTCGTAACTGAGCTGCCCCTTACCTATTCATAAGTACGTTGGAGTGACTGAAGAAAAGGACGACTTCACCATAATGACCTGAAGCAGAGAAATGAAGACGTCAACGTAATGGATCGACCTCTTCGAGAAGAGAAACTAAGACCGAGAAGACTCGTTAGAATTTCGCAACCAAATCCCTTCCCCCTTACCTCCCCTCTTAAATCTCAGGACGAGATTTCTTGTAGTGGAGGAGAATTGTGATGCCCGGGTAATTAAGCTACAGTAATTCTCTGCTAATGATGCCGCGTCACTTCGATTACTATTGCCAATCTCGCGTTAGTTCGAAACCGATTTAAATTCAAATTCAAAATCAAGCAAACAATAAAAGTTTTCAAATATTAAAACAAAAATGTTCGGAGTGAACCAAATATTGCATAGGTAATTATGATGGGGAGACCACATTTTATTAAGATGCTTAAATACTCTAAAATGATTAAAACAGTGGCAAAACAATTATTTAAACGAGGTTAAAATAATAAACCATTACAAACTATTTTGTTTTAGTTGCGAAGCTAATTGTGGTAGTGGCATAGTTATTAATGCTCTTTTAGGTACAACTTTTGTATTCTATAAAAGCTAAATTTAATAAATAAGAAAAGAGAATTAAATAAAAAGAAAAGGAAAGACTGTAAACAAAAACAAAATAAATAAATAAAAACAAAAGGCCCTCTCCCCCCTACTGGGCCTCTTGGCCCCGTCGGCTCAGCCGAGCAGGCCAGCCCAACCGCCCCCCCCCCCGCACCTCCCCTGGCCTATATGGCCCCTTTGCCCCCCGAAACCCTAAAACCGCTACCCACTCCACCCGATCCACCTCTCCCTCTCACTCTCTCGATTTGGATCGAGAGATCCCCCACACCTCTGCGTGATGCCCCTCGTCTCTACCCCGGTGGCGCCGACGGCGTTCGACCTCGCTGAACGCCTCCTGCACCACGCCCAGTGCCCCTCGCCGAGGCCACCTCATCGACGGACCTCGCCGTCCTCCTCCTCGACTTCTCGCCGGACTCCATCAACGCCGTCCTCTCCGTCAACGCCGTCGTTCCCATCTCCCTCCTTGACACCCACTGCCATAGACCCTACGCCCGCGCGGTGAGGCCCCGACCTCTCCTCTCTCCCTCGCCCCGCGCTCACCACGACCCCGTCGCGCCCACGTCCGCGCCTTCGCGCGCGAGCCCGCGTCTGGACCGTGCACGCATCGCCGCGCCCGTGTGGCGGAGCTCGCGCTCCGGGCGGCACTTGCCACCCCGCGTCTCTGGACTCTCCTCCTCTGGCCGCGCCCGCGCCCGTGAACCCCCCTGCTCCGGCTCCACTCACTGTCGCCGGCCCCCTGCGTCCCGTCGTCGCCCGCACCGCTCCCCAGCCTCGCGCGCAGCCTCGCGTGCTGCTCCTGCGGCTGCTTGCTGCGCTTGCACGCCGCCGCCTGGCAGCGCCCGCGTGGGCCGTCCCATGCCACCGCAGCCCCTCCCGCTCATGCCTTTTGCCTTGGCCGCGCGCGCCTGCGCTGCGCGTGCCCGCCCCCTTGTCGTGCTGCTCCGGCGCCCTGCCGTGGCCGGTGCCCCGCCGTGGCCAGCGCCCCCTGGTAACCTGGGCGTGCGCCCAAACGGGCTAGCGCCCAGCGCTCGCACCTGTGCGCCCGACGCCCAGCGCCCGCTACCCCCTGGGGCCTATGACATATGGGCCCCGCCCATAGAACGTGTTTAAAAAAATAGAATTAAAAAAATTAAAATTTTAAAAATAAAAATAAAAATAATTAATTAATTAAGTTAACTAATCCTATTTAATTAATCTTAATAACTAGTTAGTTTAATTAAACAGTAATTAATTAGCTAAACCCTAATTAAACTAAATAGGGTATGACATGCGGGACCCACACGTAGTTGACCTAGTCAACTACACAGTTGACCGCTGACGTCAGCATGATGTCATGCTGACATCATCATTTACTATTCTGGATAATGTTGAAATAATTAATTAAATTCTAAAAATGATTTAAAAACTTTAGAAAATCATAATAAATAAACCGTAGCTCGGATGAAAATGTTTTGTACATGAAAGTTGCTCAGAACGATGAGACGAATCCGGATACATAGCCCGTTTGTCCGCCACACACCCCTAACATATCAAACTCGCAACTTTCCCCCTCCGCTTCATCTGTCCGAAAACGCGAAACGCCGGGGATACTTTTCCGGATGTTTCCCCCTTCACCAGTATCACTTACTACCGCGTTAGGTCACCTCTAGCACCACGCATTGCCATGTGATACTTTGATTGCTCTGTTATTTATTGTGTTCCCCCTCCGTTACTTCTTTCCGGTAGACCCCGTGACGATGCTGATGCCCCTGTGGTCGACTACGTCACCGACGACCCCTCCTTGTTTGAGCAACCAGGCAAGCCCCCCCTTGATCACCAGATATCGCCTATTCTTCTCTATACTGCTTGCATTAGAGTAGTGTAGCATGTTACTGCTTTTAGTTAATCCTATACTGCTTCATAGCCTGTCCTTGCTACTATTGTTGTTACCTTTACCTGCTATCCTACTGCTTAGTATAGGATGCTAGTGTTCCACCAGTGGCCCTTCACTCTTGTCCGTCTGCCATGCTATACTACTGGGCCGTGATCACTTTGGGAGGTGATCACGGGCATATACTATATACTTTACACTGTTACATTACCTGTGATACTGTTCGGAGATGGGGGCTGAAGGGGCAGGTGGCTCCATCCCGGTAGAGGTGGGCCTGGGTTCCCAACGGACCCTGACTGTTACTTTGTGGCGGAGCGACAGGGCAGGTTCAGACCACCTAGGAGAGAGGTGGGCCTGGCCCTGTTCGGCGTTCGCGGATACTTAACACGCTTAACGAGATCTTAGTATTTGATCTGAGTCTGGCCATTTGGTCTATACGCACTAACCAACTACGTGGGAAAGATATGGGCACTCGGCGTCGTGGTATCAGCCGAAGCCTTCATGACGTCAGCAACTGAGCGGCGCGCGCCGGATTGGACTGGAACGCCACTAGGCTAGGTCTGCTTCCGGCCGCCCATGCAACATGCAGGTGTGCAATGGGCGATGGGCCCAGACCCCTGCGCCATAGGATTTAGACCGGCGTGCTGACCTCTCTGTTGTGCCTAGGTGGGGCTGCGACATGTTGATCTTCCGAGGCCGGGCATGACCCAGGAAAGTGTGTCCGGCCAAATGGGATCAAGCGTGTTGGGTTATGTGGTGCACCCCTGCAGGGAAGTTTATCTATTCGAATAGCCGTGTCCCTTGGTAAAAGGACGACCCGGAGTTGTACATTGACCTTATGACAACTAGAACCGGATACTTAATAAAACACACCCTTCCAAGTGCCAGATACAACCCGGTGATCGCTCTCTAACAAGGCAACGAGGAGCGGATTGCCGGGTAGGATTATGCTATGCGATGCTACTTGGAGGACTTCAGTCACTCTCTTCTATATGCTGCAAGACGGAGGCTGCCAGAAGCGTAGTCTTCGATAGGATTAGCTATCCCCCTCTTATTCTGGCATTCTGTAGTTCAGTCCACTGATATGGCCCTTTACACATATATCCATGCATATGTAGTGTAGCTCCTTGCTTGCGAGTACTTTGGATGAGTACTCACGGTTGCCTTGTTCCCCCTTTTTCCCTTTGCTATACCCGATTGCTGCGACCAGACGATGGAGCCCAGGATCCAGACGCCACCGTTGACGATGACTCCTACTACTCTGGAGGTGCCTACTACTACGTGCAGCCCGCTGACGACGACCAGGAGTAGTTAGGAGGATCCCAGGCAGGAGGCCTGCGCCTCGTTCGATCTGTATCCCTGTTTGTGCTAGCCTTCTTAAGGCAAACTTGTTTAACTTATGTCTGTACTCATATATTGTTGCTTCCGCTGACTCGTCTATGATCGAGCACTTGTATTCGAGCCCTCGAGGCCCCTGGCTTGTATTATGATGCTTGTATGAATTATTTTATTTGTAGAGTTGTGTTGTGATATCTTCCCGTGAGTCCCTGATCTTGATCGTACACATTTGCGTGCATGATTAGTGTACGATTGAATCGGGGGCGTCACAAAAACCGAGGAGAGAAAATGGAAGGATGGAGTCACAGGATCCTGGTAGGGTTCTGGGTAAGTCGGGGGTGTCGGAATCCTACGTGTCTGGTGCCCGGACTCCCACAAAGCCCCCCCTGTCTCATGTTTGTCGGAAAAAGTACGTCTGGACCGCTATGCGGACCGATACAGGCCCGCTTTGGATGGCTTTCATGGTCCAGACAGCACAGTCCAGACGGTTGCGGGTGGTTTGAGAGTCCACTTTGCAGATGCCCTTAACATAACAATATGACTAAAAAATAAATTAAGAAGTTTAACTATGGGGCGACTTCCACAAGGACTTTCTTTAACGCCTTTAGCTAATCTTATCCCCTTCTGCCACGTTGGAGGACGCCACACCTATGGAACAAAGCAACGTGAGCCGCCACCAGAGAACATCAACCTGAAGAACGCCGACCTATGCAACTCACAACAATTCTGCATGCTCCGAGCCCCACGCTACTGAGACCCGACACGTGCCTCTCCGCTCAGGCTCGGGGTGGATTAACGAGCTGCTCGACTCGTTAAGCTCCTTCTTGTTAAGGCTCGGCTTGTTAAGATTAATGAGCAAAAAACCCTGCTCGGCTCAGTTTGTTTAAAGCTCGTTAAGCTCGTGAGCGCTCGTTAACAGATACTGATGTGCTATACTCTACAGGATGAGTGTGTAGGTGTGATTTTTAAGAAGGAAGATGGTGACTACTGAAAGTGCAACTAATTCCCGGGTGGTTTTGGTAATTAATAACAACATATATGCCATTGATCTAATTAACATTGATGTTAGATTTCAGAAATGATCAATGATTGGCGTGGCATGGACTAATGGATGTGGACCCCTCAAAATGCGAAGAGCAAATTTGGCTACCCCATTACTCTACATTTTTGGTTTAGTGATTCAAGATCACATTGAGTCCCTTAGGAAAGTCAATACTATTAAAGGGGGGGTGAGGTATTGTTGTTGAGGTTGTTGCTCAAAGTGCTCATGATATTGCTCCAAAAACCCTCAATCACTTTCCCAAATCACATCTGTCCAAAACCCTAATTCATCATTTCGGTCCCACCGGTACATCCCATTCCGAACCCACCGAGATGACCTTACTACTGTCACAGCCAAAACCCTAGCTTTTCGGTCTGACCGAAATGGATCTCGGTCCCACGAGATGGCCTGACCAAGTTTCTGTGGTGAAATCACTTCATCTCGGAATCACCGAGTGAAACAGATCGGAATTACCAAAACGCGGTTCAGCCTTTGCCATTGCACTTTGGTCCCACCGAGACCCACAACGTCCATATCTTTTGCACATGTCGGTCTCACCGAGAATTCCAGTCGGTGCCACCGAGTTTGGTCAAAAGTGTGTAACGGTTGGATTTCGTGTGGAGGCTATTTACACCCCTCCACCCCTCTTACTCAGTAAGAAAGCCATCAGAACGAACCACAACTTCCACCATTCATTTTATGAGAGAGAAACACCAGCTCATGTGTTGAAATCAAGAGATTCCATTTCTACCATTTTAACCTTGATTTCTAGCCTCTTCAAGTTGCTTTTCACTCCAATTCTTCTCCCACCCAAGCCAAATGTGTGTGAGAGAGGTTGAGTGTTGAGGAGACTATCATGTGAAGCACAAGAGCAAGGAGTTCATCACCAACACGACATCTATTAACTTTTGGTGAGTGGTGTCTCCTAGATTGGTTAGGTGTCGCTTGGGAGCCTCCAAGATCATGTGGAGTTGAACCAGGGAGTTTTTAAGGGCAAGGAGATCGCCTACTTTGTGAAGATCTACCCGAGTGAGGCTAGTCCTTCGTGGACGCAAGCCATGGTGGAATAGACAAGGTTGCTTCTTCGTGTACCCTCCGTGGGTGAAAGTCTCCATCAACGTGGATGTACGATAGCACCACCTATCAGAACCACACAAAAAATCATCATGTATTCATTGCGTTTGAAATCTCCAAACCCCTCCTTTACTTACACGTGCAATGTTTTACTTTCCGCTGATATACTCTTAGAATTGCATGTGTAGGGTGATACTTCACTTGCTAGAATTGCTAAAATCTACCTACAACTAAAATTGGGAAAAGGTTAGGTTTTATTTGGTCAAGTAGTCTAATCACCCCCTCTAGACATACTTTCGATCCTACAACTACAAAAGGAAATGCACTAGTTTTTTGCCACCTATGTAGATTAGACTGAATAGATGGGCTGAGGTGCTACGAAATTTTTGTCATGTAAGATGAAAATATGTGATGTGTTATTAATAACGAGCTTAATGAGCTACTTGTGAAACTCGTCAGCTCGTTCGTTAAGCTTAGCAAGCTGAAATCAATGATTGGCTCTGTTCATTAAGAAGCGAGCCACGAGCATAACGAGCCGAACTGTCGAGCGCTCATTAAGCTCGCAAGCTATGATCTTTTGGTCTAGCCCTAGCTCACTTGAGCACCCATGATACCCTAGGTGACGCCTCTAATGAGGGCAGGCCACACCTTGTGTTGCCATAGCCCCATCCAAGCGTAATGCAGGTTTTCACCCGGGAGAGGGGTGGTGGATCTTGGTATCGCACCCAAGGGAGAAAGCGGCTTCCTTGAGTGTCACCACCATCGGGCCGGACGAACCAAATAGAGTTTCCTCTGGTCCCTAGGACAACTCCACCAAGGCCCGCCTACCACAGCGCCACCGATCCAAGGACGCCAGCGGCCGAGATCGGTGGGAGAGAGACGGCAGGGGAGAGGGGCGGATACTTTTAAATCTATAGGAGAGGAGGAGCTTCATGCCGTGACCTTCCACCGATGACGATGTTTCACCCGCATGGACAATCTCTTGGGTGGGTGACTCTGCATCTTGATGGACCGGTGCCTTTCGATCCAAGGCAAAGGGGCAGGGTCTCACTTCGGTGCTAGAGAAGGAAGGTGTTGAATCCCTCCAATCCCAACAGACTTCCTTTTTTTCATTTGATCCAACATTTGTACCAGGTTCCACTATCAGAGAAAATGGAACATCAACTAAAGGAAACAAAAAATTGCAAGGAACCTAGAACAGGGTCCAAAAATGCCTAAACAGGCACTATGCTACTACCTCATTCACCGCTAGTAGCTGAAACGAAGCAAAAGGACTTAGTAACATCTAAAACAACTTATTTACATGGGGGGATAACCCCTAGCATCAGCACTCGCATGTGCTCGCCAAAATGACGATCCATTTTGAAAGCATCGTTGGCAAATCAAACATCTTCCTCCATGGCTTCATTATGTTCATCATTTGAATTTTCTCCTGCTTCTAGCATCAGTGCATCACCCCTCCTCCCAACATTTCTTCCATCATGGATCTCCAATGTCGCATTCTATAGCATATTAGCTCCCCTCTCTAGCACTAGAAGATCTTCATCATTCTGTAGACCTGCCCAGTAACACATAAATGAGCGCGCATAGCAAACAAACTCAACTAGGTCGAACCAACTTTTCCCCAAAACATCCTCTATTATGTAGTCTCCAAACTGCCGAGCACAAAGCAACGACACCTACAATATGCAGGTTCCTTCTTTGTGGGATAAATTTTGGAATCCACCAAAAATATTGAATGAAAAATGGGTCTAGATACAACAACTAAACATTTGCAAACTGTTGAAGTATAAATGCGTGGTCCATCTTTCCTCATCAGCTTGAGCTTATGGTAGAACTGGCTGGTGCGTGCAGTTCTACATGGTATTGGTGCCAAGAGGTCTTGAGTTCAAGACCCGACTGGCATAATTAAAATTGCAGCCACTTCCGGTCCACGTTTAGGTCTGAGAGAGCCATACGTGAGGGGGAGTGTTGAAGTATAAATGCATAGCTCACCCTTCCTCACCAGCTTGAGCTTATGGATGAACTGGCTAGTGTGTGCAATTCTACACAAACAATGCACACATATATTTCGCTGCAGAGCACCCAGAAAAGAGGTGATTACGACTCCCCTCTCAACACAGAAGCGACACAAAGGGTCACTAGCCCACTTCCTCTTCAACATATTACATTCCTTTAGTAGCTATTGCATTGTGACAAATCAACCACAGCTAAGATTTTGATTTCCAGAGAAATTTCAGCCTTCCACGAGTGTTTAAATATCTTTCAGGACCCACATCCGACAAATGGTTATAGATTGATTTCACTATAATCTACCATTCCTGTTCCAACTCCATCTTGGAATATCTTCCACCCCACGTCTCAGATTAATTGACTGTAAAAAAATCCTTAATCTATTCAACGTATCATTTGGGCACAGTCCAACCATCTCCTAAATGTCAGGTTCCAATTGTTATCAACGTTGCTTTCATAGAGACTACTTGTTCATAACAGACCATGTAATTGTCAAGGATCTGGTCTTCTAATGGCCCATTACCAATCCATTTGTCACTCCAAATTTCAGTCTGCTTCTCATTCCTCACATTCATTATACTCCGTTTAACATAATCTTCTTGATCCTAAGCAAATCAGTCCAACATGGGGAATTTTGGGAAGTAAACTTAGGCCTCCTTTGGTTCATAGGGTAGGAAAATAATAGGAATAGGAAAGCCATGGGAAAAGAGATGACATGTATCTCAAATCCTATGAGTGGAAATAGGAAAGGAGATGCCCTTTGGTTCACATCATAGGATTTTTGTTCCATTGAGTCTAGGCTAATGTTTATTTTCCTATGAAATGTGGGGGATAGGAAGAATTCCTCCATAAGAATAGGATTATATACCGACAAACCAAAGGGCTCTAAAGGAATATTTCCTATAGAAATCCTATCCTATGGAATTCCTACAAACCAAAGGAGGCCTTATCTTCTTAAATTCCATTCTCAATCTTATACTTTTTCCTCACTATTTCCTGTCAGATCCCTTCTTTAATTCGAGATACCACCACCACTTACACAAAGTAAGCTCACATTGAATCTCTCTAATTGATAATCTCTACACAACTTTTTTTGTCTACATATTACATGCCATCTGACCATGTGATATACATTTTATACCGCCACCCTGCCAAAAAAATCCTAATAGCTTTTTCCATCCTCCCCAAATTAGTCTTAGGGAATTTGTACATGGAAAAACAAAATATATGCATGCTAGTCAGGCATGCACCGATTCTAGTTACCCCCCCCCAAAGAGATAAGGACCCAGACTCTCCGCCATCTAATCTTGTATATATGAATTCTTCTGCTGGGACTCACTCCTCTTCATGCAATCTGCTACCAGACACTGTAACACCAAGATATTTGACATGCCATGTACCCCCTTGACAATTCAACATGTTAGCAAACAAATTACACCTCTCATCATCATGCATCATCATAATCACTTCACTTATCTAGAAATTGATTTTCAACCCAGACATTTTTTCAAATAAGTACAATAAAACTTTTATATTCCTAACATCCTCCACATTATATTGCATAAGTAGATTGGTACCATCAACATATTATAAGGTAGTCACCCATTGAGTGATATGAGTAATTATACTAGTAAGTTGCCTATTTTCCTGAGCCTTCTGCACCATTCTCTGCAAGAAATTTGTAGGAATATTAAAGAGGAAAGGAGACGAAGGTCATACTACCTCACCCCTTTAAAGTTACCACAGTTCCTCCCTACTGATATGTCTCCATCATATCTACTTTTCCTAATGCTTTTGCTCTTGTTTTGGACTCTAATTTGCATGATTTGAATGAAACTAACCCAAAATGACGCTGTTTTCAGCAAAACTACCATGGTGTTGTTTTTGTGCAGAAATAAAAGTTCTCGGATTTGGATCAAATTTTTTGGAGAATTATTTTGGAATAATAATAAATTTTGGAACCAATACCCACTGGAGGGGGTGCCCTGGCTGCCCACAAGGCCACAAGACACCAGGGCGATGATACATCTCCAACGTATCTACTTTTCCTAACAATTTTCCTCTTGTTTTGGACTCTAATTTGCATGATTTGAATGAAACTAACCCCCAACTGACGCTGTTTTCAGCAGAACTACCATGATGTTGTTTTTGTGCAGAAATAAAAGTTCTTGGAATGGAACGAAACTATGCGAGGATTTTTTATACAATAAATAAGAATTTCTGGAGCCAAGATCCACCGGAGGGGGGCACCTGGGTGGGCACAATCCACCAGGGCGCCCCCCTCCTAGCGCGCCCATGTGGGGTGTCCCCACGTGGTGGCCCTGCAGACCCTGAAACCGACGCTATAAAATCCTATTTTTCCAGGAAAAAATCAGGGAGAAAGAATTATCGCATTCCACGAGACGGAGCCGCCGCCACCTCCTGTTCTTCATCGGGAGGCCAAATCTGGAGTCCGTTTGGGGCTCCGGAGAGGGGGATCTTCGTTCTTTGTCATCACCAACCCTTCTCCATCGCCAATTCCATGATTCTCCCCACCGGGAGTGAGTAATTCCTTCATAGGATCGCTGGTCGGTGAGGAGTTGGATGAGATTCATCATGTAATCGAGTTAGTTTTGATAGGACTTGATCCCTAGTATCCACTATGTTCTAAGATTGATGTTGCTATGACTTTGCCATGCTTAATGCTTGTCACTTTGGGCCCAGGTGCCATGATTTCAGATCTGAACCGTTTATGTTATCACCATTATATCCATGTTCTAGATCCGATCTTGCAAGTTATAGTCACCTACTACGTGTTATGATCCGGCAACCCCGGAGTGACAATAGTCGGGACCACTCCCGGTGATGACCGTAGTTTGAGGAGTTCATGTATTCACCGTGTGTTAATGCTTTGTTCCGGTTCTCTATTAAAAGGAGGCCTTAATATCCCTTAGTTTCCAATAGGACCCTGCTGCCACAGGAGGGTAGGACAAAAGATGTAATGCAAGTTCTTTCCATAAGCATCTATGACTATTTACGGAATACATGGTACATTATATTGATGAATTGGAGCTAGTGCCGTATCACCCTAGGTTATAACTGTCTCATGATAATATCATCCAACAAGTCACCGATCCAATGCCTATGAATTTATCTTATATTGTTCTTGCTTAGTTACTACTACTATCATTACTGCTGCACTTGCTACAAAAATACTGCTACCACTGTTACTGTTACTATTGTTGTTGTCACTACTATCAAAACTATCATACTACTTTGCTACTAATCACCTTGGTGAAGATAATTAATCTCCAGGTGTGGTTGAATTGACAACTCAGCTGATAATACCTTCAAATATTCTTTGGCCCCTCTTTTGTCGAATCTATAAATTTGGGTTGAATACTCTACCCTCAAAAACTGTTGCGATCCCCTATACTTGTGGGTTATCAAGACCTTTTTATGGCGCCATTGCCGGGGAGCATAGCTATATTTGTTGAGTCACTTGGGATTATTATAATATTATCACTATGAGGAATCTGAAGGATGCAAAGACCAAGATATTTCCCTCTAAGATGAGGGGAGGTAAGGAACTGCCATCCAATTCTGCTTTAGATTCACCTTCTGTTATAAGTGAACTTGCAACACCACCACATGCTTTTAATCCTGATATGTCGCAAGTTGTTGATGATGCTACTTCTGCTATGAATGATGCTTATGATGATGCTAATACCTTGCATGATGATGATGATGATGTGCCACTAGGTGAATTTCTTGATGAACAAATTGCTAGAGTAAGAAACCATGATGTTGTTGAATCTGATGATGAGCATGAAACTGGAAATCTTGAAACACCTGCTAGAACTAGCCTTCCTAGTAAGGTACCGGAAGGTTATGTTATGAATGAGGAGACAACTAGAGATATTCTTGCTTGTAAGGATAGAGATGATCTAGAGAAATTATTATGCAAATATAAAGAAAAATCTCTGAATGCTAGAATGCAATATGATCCTAAGTTTGATACCTCACCTATCTTTATTGATGATAAGGATTATGAATTCTCTGTCGACCCAGAGTTAATTACTTTGGTTGAATCTGATCCTTTCCATGGTTATGAAACTGAAACTGTTGTGGCACATCTTACTAAGTTGAATGACATAGCCACCCTTTTTGCTCATGATGAGAAGATTCGCTATTACTATATTCTCAAATTATTTCCGTTCTCATTAAAGGGTGATGCTAAAGCTTGCTACAATACTCTTACTCCTGGTTGTGTGTGTAGTCCCCAAGATATGATTTATTACTTCTCTGCAGAATATTTTCCTGCTCATAATAAACAAGTTGTCTTGCAGGAGATATTTAACTTTGTGCAAATTAAAGAAGAGAGTCTCCCACAAGCTTGGGGGAGGCTTCTCTAATTGCTTAATGCTTTTCCTGATCATCCTCTTAAGAGAAATGGAATACTTGATATCTTCTATAATGGACCAACTGATGCTTCTAGGGACTTCCTAGATAGTTGTGCTGGTTGTGTTTTCAGGGAACAAACTGTTGGGCAAGCTGAAGAATTATTGATTAACATATTTAGAAATTATGATGATTGGGCTCTTCCCGAACCACCGGTTAAACCCACTCCGAAGAAGAGGGGTATATTATATCTCAGTCCTGAAGATATGCAAGAGGCAAATAAATCTATGAAGGAAAAAGGTATTAAAGCTGAGGACGTAAAAAATTTACCTCCTATTGAAGAAATACATGGGATTAATATACCACCACTGCCTAAGGTGGTAGAGGTAAATTCTCTAATGAAGTTTAATGATAATGACAATCCTCATAATATGCACCCTAGCCAATGCCTCTTTGAGTTTGAAAATTACATTAGAGAACAATATCACTTCAATGCAAATGTTATGAAACAATTGAAATACAATTCTAATATGATTGTTTGCTTGAGTGACTTATTATTTAGAATCTCAAATGATGTTAGAGGTGTTGGAAAGCATGCTTCTATGGTTCAAACTCAGTTAGAACAAGTTGCTAAATCTCAAAGAGAATTGCTAGATGAAATGAATAATAACATACATGACTTTGCTGTTAGAGTTGCAACTAGAGGAGGTAAAATGACTCAGGAACCACTTTATCCTGAGGGACACCCAAAAAGAATTGAACAGGATTCACGAAGGAACAATACCACTGCACCTAGTCCTTCTAAAAAGAAGAAGAAAAAACAAAAATGATAGGACTTTGCATGCTTCTAGTGAACCTGAAGTAGAAAAACCTCCTGATAATGATAATGAAACTTCTATCTCTGATGCTGAAACTCAATCTGGTAAAGAACATTCACCTAGTGATAATGAAAATGATAATGTTGATGTTCATGAAGATACTCAACCAAAAAATGAAAAAGAACCAGACAATGATGTTGAGATAGAACCACCTGTTGATCTTGATAACCCACAATCTAAAAATAAATGATATGATAAAAGAGACTTTATTGCTAGAAAACACGGTAAGGAAAGATAATCGTGGGTTCAAAAACCTATGCCCATTCCACCTAAGTCAACTAAAAAGAAAGATGATGAAGAATTTGAACGCTTTGCTGGAATGCTGAGGCCAGTCTTTTTGCCTACTCGCTTGACTGATATCTTGAAAATGCCTCCTTATGCAAAGTATATGAAAGACATCATCACCAATAAGAGAAAAATACCGGAAGCTGAAATCACCACCATGATTGCTAATTATACTTTTAAAGATGGAGTACCTAAAAAACTTGGAGACCTAGGAATACCAACTATACCTTGCTCCATCAAAAAGAATTATGTGAAAACTGCTTTATGTGATTTAGGAGCTAGTGTCAGTGTTATGCCTTTCTCTTTATATAAAAGACTTGATTTGAATAAACTCACACCTACTGAAATATCTTTGCAAATGGCTGACAAATCAACTGCCATACCTATCGGTATTTGTGAGGATGTGCCCGTTGTTGTTGCTAATGTTACTATTTTGACTGACTTAGTTATACTTGAGATGCCCGAGGACGACAACATGTCGGTTATCCTTGGTAGACCCTTCTTGAATACTGTAGGGGCTGTTATTGATTGCAATAAAAGTAAGGTCACTTTTCATATCAATGGTAATGAACATACGGTGCACTTTCCGAAGAAACAATTCCAAGTGAATGGTATTAATGTTATTGAAAAATCTCCAACAATCACTATTGGGAGTTTTCAATACCTCTACCTACTGTCAAAAAGAAATATTGAAATGCTTACCGTTGGGGACATTCATATCCCCGTTGAGGTAACTTAGTGATTTACGATAGTTCTTCGGTTTCATGCTAATCGAAAGTGGTTGTTAATAAGACTTGATCAACCTTATTAATGGATCATTTTTTAGCAGTATGAAGTTGATGAATTTAGTAAGCACTACCTTCTGTCCCTACCTTTTGTTTTCTATTTTTGTTAGTTAAATAAAATAAAATGCCATGTTATGTCCGTTTTCTGAATTTCCCGTGCAATAAAAAATGACCCAAAAATAAAAGTTCTCAGAATGCCCTAAAAATTTAATACGATTTTTTATGAATACTTAAGAATATCTGGTGCAAATAATAGCAGAGGGACATGCACCAGGTGGGCATGACCCACCTGGGCGCGCTAGGACCCCCAGGCGCGCCCTGGTGGGTTGTGGTCCCCACGTGGGCCCCCTCACTTATCCCTTCACACCACATCATGACCTACCTCGAGAAAAAATTCTCCATGGCTCTCTCTCGTGTTCTTGCTCTCAAACCCGCGAATTTCGATCTCTTTGCGCGAAGCTCCATTTCCGAAACTGTTTCGGGGGATTATTGCTTGGTATGTAACTGCACTGCTTGTCCAATTAGTTATTGTTTTAATGGTTTATATTTTGAATAATTAGCTACTCTTGGTGCTGCTGTAGATGAGCTTGCATGTTAAATTCTTAGAGTTATAAGTAGTTTGAATGCTTGCTATGGCTTCTATGTATCCCTATGAGTAGTTGCTATCAATTCTGCAAAGTTTTGTTGAGAAAAAATTGTGGACTAAAAATTTCAGAATCTTTGTACATAGGAAAAGGATGAATATCTTTAGGAAGTTTGCTTCTAAGAAGAACTCCAAGGGAGTTATTAGGGAGACATATGATAGTGATCTCCATCCTCGGAGGTTGGCGGAAGTACGGCCGTGCGAATGGCCGCATACCCTGTTCATGGAAGAGGCTAGAATCATTCAGGAGTTTACACAATATGCTGCTAATGCCGGCCTCACCGACTTCATTGTAGCTAAATGTGAGCAGTATCATCTCCTCACAAACATCGTTGTTCAAAATTTTAATTTTCTTCCTAGGAATAATCCTCCTGAGGTGCAATTCAATTTATATGTTGAACCCCATCAGATACCTCTTAATGAGTTTTGTGAAATATGCTTACTTCATGCTGACGGGAGCTTAGCCGAGCCTAGGCCAGCAGAGTTTGAGGCCTTTTATCATACCTTGACAGTGGGAGATGAGAGAGAGGTCTCTGCTATCACTGCCACTGGCTTGCATTTTCCCGTTGGTCATTACTTTGCTCTTTTCATTGCAAAATGCTTGCTTGCTAGAGAGAAGGTGGGTGCGCTCAGCTCACCAGACCTTGCTATTTTGTGTCATGCTTTAGAGGGGGACAACACTTATAGCTTGGGAGCTATTGTTGCACGTCTCCTCCACATCAATAAGTCCAAGGGTAAGATACATGGTAGGATTTTCGCTACTGGTTTGGCGGCTCACTTCAATGTTGAGATACGCCTTCATGATTACCCTTTGACCAAGGTTTACCTAGACCGCGCAGCCATGGAACACCACCATTTTATTGCTCGAGATTACCCCAACATTCGTATTCCTTATAACTTGGTTTTTAGCATTGAAACTCATGATATTATTTCATTGCCTGCTCCTGCTTTGTTTGATCCTGTTGCCAGGGGTGGATATAGGATTATGCTTGCGGACATCACCGCTTACCGGAATGACCAGGCTGCAGCAGAGGAGGAGCCTCAGGAGTGGGATCAGTGGATGCCCGCTCCTCAGCACCCTGACTACTATCCAGGCTACTGATTGCTTACCAAGTTAGTCCAGAAGCCTAAGCTTGGGGGAGTATGTGTTTCTCACCAACTTTACATTCATGTTCACACATTTCATTCCAGCTGTCGGTGTTCACACTTTTTATTGTATTATCCATGTTAAATTTATTTCCTCGCTTTCTTCTTGTGTGTTTGAAAAACTTTAGAAAATCCAAAAAAAATTCCTGCTTCTTTTTGATTTTCTTTCTAGAGTAGTTAGCTGTAGCACTAAAAAGAAAATCCAAAAAGATTTCTTTGTTCTTTTTTTTTGCTTGTTGGGAACTTTCTCGTGTAAATAGTTTTTCTCGTTTTTGCTTTTCCCTTTAATTTGCTTGTTCGAGAAAACCAAAAACTTCAAAAATATTTTAGTGTGTTTCTCTGAATTGATTTTCTTTTTATTTGAGTCATACCGAGGAGAAGACCACAATGAAAATGTTGAGTGGCTCTCATATGCATAACTGTTGATCTAACAAAGAGCCCATTTTACTTTGTCTTCTCTTGTTGAATAAAATGTTTGCAGATTCCAGCTTAGTCCACGGCACTCTTGCACTGTTATTATTTTCACATCGTTCGGTTGTGCAAGTGAAAGGCAATAATGACAATATTCGATGAACTGGCCGTGGCAGAGAGAAATGGGTATGAACTCGACTTGTTTTGTTTGTGTAAGTATGTTTAACCTAGTATCCATGATTCAACCCATTATGATTAGACATGTTTGCAATGACAATTAGAGATTATAGTTTCTCATGCCATGCATAAGTAGCTAGGAGTGGATAATGATTTATCTTAGATATCAACATTGCGATAAAATGATTGTGATGTAGTATGATGATATGGTATCCTCCTCTGAATGTTCGAGTGGCTTGACTTGGCACATGTTCATGCATGTAGTTGAATTAAAACCAACATAGCCTCTATGATATTTATGTTTACGATGTTCATATCCTACTCATGCTAGTGTCCTACTTACGCATAATGCATGTTCATGACCGTTGCTGCTCTCTAGCTGGCCGCTTCTCAACCTATTTGCTAGCCTTCGCCTGTACTAAGTGGGAATTCTGCTTGTACATCAAAAACCTTGAACCCAAAAGTTATTCCATATGAGTCCACCATTCCTACCTATATGCGGTATTACCCTGTCGTCCTAAGTAAATTTGCATGTGCCACCTCTAAAACTTCTAATAAATATCCTTTTTGTGTGCCTGGATCATTCATGGAACGACAGGAGGTGGTTGGTATCTTCCATGCTAAGCGGATTATTCTCAGGTTGAGTGTTTATTCACTCGCCATTGCACGAGAAAAGGGCAGTAATAGGGGTGCCTAGTCCCAAACTGCAAACAAAAAAAGCTTACAAATAATCAAACAGAAACCAATGGAGTCAAAACCTTTACTTTTATCGCTTGGGAACCACCACTAGCGTGTTTAGCATGGAAGATATTGATAACTGATGGCCGTGAAGTAAATGAGAAGGGTGCATGTCTCAAAATAACATTTACCTTTGTTTTAAAACTTCAGCTCTGGCACCTCTGCGAATCACTGCTTCCCTCTGCGAAGGGACTATCTATTTATTTTTATGTTGTGTCATCACCTTCTAAAATAAGCGCCAGAACCTGAGAGCACTGCTGTCATGCTGATGCATTTTGTGTAGCTAATTTTGGGTGCATCATGACTAGATCTTTTCTACCATGAATTACAATGTCTAGTTCCTGCTTGAACTTTGGAGGTGCTATGCATTTATGTTTTGCGATCTCAGAAAGGGGTAACGAGATACCACTATTGTCATATTATATCATGGTTGTTTTGACAACGTGTTGCCGTTTGAGATCTCTTATTATTGCTCGCTAGCTGATCATGTCATTGATATGAGTTAATATAATCTTTAAGAGTTATTTTCGGCATGGTTAGGTATAATGTTGGCTGAAAACCTAGGTGTCGTTTATTCAAACAAGAGCAAAAGAGTTCGTAAAAGTTTTTCTTTTTCACTTTCAGTTTATCAACTGAGTTGCTTGAGGACAAGCAAAGGTTTAAGCTTGGAGGAGTTGATACGTCTCCAACGTATCTACTTTTCCTAACGCTTTTCCTCTTGTTTTGGACTCTAATTTGCATGACTTGAATGAAACTAACCCCGGACTGACGCTGTTTTCAGCAGAACTACCATGGTGTTGTTTTTGTGCGGAAATAAAAGTTCTCAGAATGGAACAAAACTTTGCGAGAATTTTTTTATACAATAAATAAGAATTTCTAGAGCCAAGATCCACTGGAGGGGGGCCTAGGTGGGCACAACCCACCAGGGCGCCCCCCTCCTGGCGCACCCAGGTGGGCTGTCCCCACCTGGTGGCCCCGCAGACCCCGAAACCGATGCTATAAAATCCTTTTTTTCCAGAAAAATCAAGGAGAAATAATTATCGCATTCCACGAGACGGAGCTACCGTCACCTCCTGTTCTTCATCGGGAGGCCAGATCTGGAGTCTGTTTGGGGCTCCGGAGAGGGGGATCTTCGTTCTTTGTCATCACCAACCCTTCTCCATCGCTAATTCCATGATGCTCCCCACCGGGAGTGAGTAATTCCTTCGTAGGCTCGCTGGTCGACGAGGAGTTGGATGAGATTCATCATGTAATCGAGTTAGTTTTGTTAGGGCTTGATCCCTAGTATCCACTATGTTCTAAGATTGATGTTGCTATGACTTTGCCATGCTTAATGCTTGTCACTTTGGGCTCGGGTGCCATGATTTCATATCTAAACCGTTTATGTTATCACCATTATATCCATGTTCTAGATCCGATCTTGCAAGTTATAGTCACCTACTACATGTTATGATCCGGCAACCCCGGAGTGACAATAGTCGGGACCACTCCCGGTGATGATCGTAGTTTGAGGAGTTCATGTGTTCACCGTGTGTTAATGCTTTGTTCTGGTTCTCTATTAAAAGGAGGCCTTAATATCCCTTAGTTTCCAATAGGACCCCGCTGCCACGGGAGGGTAGGACAACAGATGTCATGCAAGTTCTTTCCATAAGCATGTATGACTATTTACGGAATACATGCCTACATTATATTGATGAACTGGAGCTAGTGTCGTATCGCCCTAGGTTATAACTGTCTCATGATGAATATCATCCAACAAGTCACCAATCCAATGCCTACGAATTTCTCTTATATTATTCTTGCTTAGTTACTACTGCTATCATTACTGTTGCACTTGCTACAAAAATACTGCTACCACTGTTACTGTTATTATTGCGGCTATCACTACTATCAAAACTATCATACTACTTGGCTACCGATCACCTTGCTGCAGATAATTAAACTCCGGGTGTGGTTGAATTGACAACTCAGCTGCTAATGCCTTCAAATATTTTTGGGCTCCCATTGTGTCGAATCTATAAATATGGGTTGAATACTCTACCCTTGAGAACTGTTTGTTGGGGAACGTAGCAGAAATTTAAAATTTTCCTACGTGTCACCAAGATCTATCTATGGAGAAACCAGCAACGAGGGGAAAGAGAGTGCATCTACATACCCTTGTAGATCGCTAAGCGGAAGCGTTCAAGTGAACGGGGTTGATGGAGTCGTACTCGTCGTGATCCAAATCACCGATGACCAAGTGCCGAACGGACGACACCTCCGCGTTCAACACACGTACAGCCCGGTGACGTCTCCCATGCCTTGATCCAGCAAGGAGAGAGGGAGAGGTTGAGGAAGACTCCATCTAGCAGCAGCACAACGGCGTGGTGGTGGTGGAGGAGCGTGGTAATCCTGCAGGGCTTCGCCAAGCACCTGCTGGAGAGGAGGAGGTGTCACGGGAGGGAGGGAGGCGCCAGGGCTTCAGGTGTGGCTGCCCTCCCTCCCCTCCACTATATATAGGGGCAAGGGAGAGGGGGAAGGCGCAGCTTTGCCCCTTCCTCCAAGGAAGGGGTGCGGCCAAGGGGGGGGAAGGAGTCCATCCTCCCCAAGGCACCTCGGAGGTGCCTTCCCCTTTGAGGACTCTCCCCTTTTTCTTATATCTTGGCACATGGGCCTCTTGGGGCTGGTGCCCTTGGCCCATATAGGCCAAGGCGCACCCCCTACAGCCCATGTGCCCCCCCCGGGGCAGGTGGACCCCCCCCCCCCCGGACCCCTTTCGGAACTCCCGATACAATACCGATAAAGTGCGAAACTTTTCTGGCGACCAAAATAAGACTTCCCATATATAAATCTTTACCTCCGGACCATTCTGGAACTCCTCGTGATGTCCAGGATCTCATCCGGGACTCCGAACAACATTCGGTAACCACATACAAACTTACTTTATAACCCTAGCGTCATCGAACCTTAAGTGTGTAGACCCTACGGGTTCGGGAGACACGCAGACATGACCGAGACGTTCTCCGGTCAATAGCCAACATCGGGATCTGGATACCCATGTTGGTTCCCACATGTTCCACGATGATCTCATCGGATGAACCACAATGTCGAGGATTCGATCAATCCCGTATACAATTCGCTTTTTCTAGCGGTATAGTACTTGCCCGAGATTCGATCGTCGGTATCTTGATACCTTGTTCAATCTCGTTACCGGCAAGTCTCTTTTTACTCGTTCCGTAGCACATCATCCCGTGATCAACTCCTTGATCACATTGTGCACATTATGATGATGTCCTACCGAGTGGGCCCAGAGATACCTCTCCGTCACACGGAGTGACAAATCCCAGTCTCGATTCGTGCCAACCCAACAGACACTTTCGGAGATACCTGTAGTGTACCTTTATAGCCACCCAGTTACGTTGTGACGTTTGGCACACCCAAAGCACTCCTACGGTATCCGGGAGTTGCACAATCTCATGGTCTAAGGAAACGATACTTGACATTAGAAAAGCTTTAGCACACGAACTACACGATCTTGTGCTAGGCTTAGGATTGGGTCTTGTCCATCACATCATTCTTCTAATGATGTGATCTCGTTATCAATGACATCCAATGTCCATGGTCAGGAAACCATAACCATCTATTGATCAACGAGCTAGTCAACTAGAGGCTTACTAGGGACATGGTGTTGCTTATGTATCCACACATGTATCTGAGTTTCCTATCAATACAATTCTAGTATGGATAATAAACGATTATCATGAACAAGGAAATATAATAATAACCTATTTATTATTGCCTCTATGGCATATTTCCAACAGTCTCCCACTTGCACTAGAGTCAATAATCTAGTTCACACCGTTATGTTATTGCAATGATTCCAACACCCATGGGGTTTGATCATATCTCGCTTGTGAGAGAGGTTACTAGTCAACGGGTCTGAACCTTTCAGATCCGTGTGTGCTTTACAAATATCTATGTCATCTCCTAGATGCATCTACCACGCTCTATTTGGAGCTATTCCAAATAACTGTTCTACTATACGAATCCAGTTTACTACTCAGAATAATCTGGATTAGTGTCAAAGCTTGCCTCGGCGTAACCCTTTACGACGAACTCTTTTACCACCTCCATAATCGAGAAAATTCCTTAGTCCACTAGTTACTAAGGATAACTTTGACCATTGTCCTGTGATCCATTTCTAGACTAGGGATATGCTTTAGAGACTGCCGCATTCACTTTAAATAGGGATCCGTCGAAATCCGTTGAGACGACACCGTATGAATTATGCTTTGGGAAGAAACCTAAGCTTTCGTTTCTAAAAGTTTGGGGATGCGATGCTTATGTGAAGAAACTTCAACCTGAAAAGCTCGAACCCAAGTCGGAAAAATGCGTCTTCATAGGATACCCTAAAGAAACTATTGGGTATACCTTCTACCTCAGATCCGAAGGCAAGATCTTTGTTGCCAAGAATGGATCCTTTCTAGAGAAGGAGTTTCTCTCGAAAGAAGTAAGTGGGAGGAAAGTAGAACTTGATGAAGTGTTACCTCTTGAACCGGAAAATGGCGAAACTCAAGAAAACGTTCCTGAGGTGCGTGCACCGACTAGAGAGGAAATTAATGATGATGATCAAGATACTTCTAATCAAGCTCCTACTGAAATTCGAAGGTCCACAAGGACACGTTCCGCACCAGAGTGATACGGCAACCCTGTCTTGGAAATCATGTTGTTAGACAACGGTGAGCCTTCGAACTATGAGGAAGCAATGGCGGGCCCGGATTCCAACAAATGGCTAGAAGCCATGAAATCCGAGATAGGATCCATGTATGAAAACGAAGTATGGACTTTGACTGACTTGCCCGTTGAGCGGCGAGCCATAGAAAATAAATGGAACTTTAAGAAGAAGACAGACGCGGATGGTAATGTGACCATCTATAAAGCTCGGCTTGTCGCTAAGGGTTATCGACAAGTTCAAGGAATTGACTACGATGAGACTTTCTCACCGGTAGCGAAGCTGAAGTCCGTCCGAATCATGTTAGCAATTGCCGCATTCTACAATTATGAAATATGGCAAATGGACGTCAAAACGGCATTCCTTAATGGTTTCCTTAAGGAAGAATTGTATATGATGCAGCCGGAAGGTTTTGTCGATCCTAAGAATGCTGACAAGGTGTGCAAGCTCCAACGCTCGATTTATGGGCTGGTGCAAGCATCTCGGAGTTGGAACATTCGCTTTGATGAGATGATCAAAGCGTTTGGGTTTACACAGACTTATGGAGAAGCCTGCGTTTACAAGAATGTGAGTGGGAGCTCTGTAGCATTTCTCATATTATATGTAGACGACATACTTTTGATGGGAAATGATATAGAACTCTTGGACAGCATTAAGGCCTACTTGAATAAGAGTTTTTCAATGAAGGACCTTGGAGAAGCTGCTTATATATTAGGCATCAAGATCTATAGAGACAGATCGAGACGCCTCATAGGTCTTTCACAAAGCACATACCTTGATAAGATATTGAAAAAGTTCAATATGGATCAATCTAAAAAGGGGTTCTTACCTGTGTTACAAGGTGTGAAATTGAGCTCAGCTCAATGTCCGACCACGGCAGAAGATATAGAAGAGATGAGTGTCATCCCCTATGCCTCAGCCATAGGTTCTATTATGTATGCCATGCTGTGTACCAGACCTGATGTAAACCTTGCCATAAGTTTGGTAGGTAGGTACCAAAGTAATCCCGGCAAAGAACACTGGACAGCGGTCAAGAATATCCTGAAGTACCTGCAAAGGACTAAGGAAATGTTTCTCGTTTATGGAGGTGACGAAGAGCTCGTCGTAAAGGGTTACGTCGACGCTAGCTTCGACACAGATATGGATGACTCTAAGTCACAAACCGGATACATGTATATTTTGAATGGTGGGGCAGTAAGCTGGTGCAGTTGCAAGCAGAGCGTTGTGGCGGGATCTACATGTGAAGCGGAGTACATGGCAGCCTCAGAGGCAGCACATGAAGCAATTTGGGTGAAGGAGTTCATCACCGACCTCGGAGTCATACCCAATGCGTCGGGGCCAATCAAACTCTTCTGTGACAACACTGGAGCTATTGCACTTGCCAAGGAGCCCAGGTTTCACAAGAAGACCAGGCACATCAAGCGTCGCTTCAACTCCATTCGTGAAAATGTTCAAGATGGAGACATAGAAATTTGTAAAGTGCACACGGATCTGAATGTCGCAGATCCGTTGACTAAACCTCTCCCTAAGGCAAAACATGATCAGCACCAGAACTCTATGGGTGTTCGATTCATCACAATGTAACTAGATTATTGACTCTAGTGCAAGTGGGAGACTGTTGGAAATATGCCCTAGAGGCAATAATAAAAGCATTATTATTATATTTCCTTGTTCATGATAATTGTCTTTATTCGTGCTATAATTGTGTTATTCGGAAATCGTAATGCATGTGTGAATAACAGACAACAACGTGTCCCTAGTAAGCCTCTAGTTGACTAGCTCGTTGATCAATAGATAGTCATGGTTTCCTGACTATGGGCATTGGATGTCAATGATAACGAGATCACATCATTAGGAGAATGATGTGATGGACAAGACCCAATCCTAAACATAGCATAAGATCGCATAGTTCGTTTGCTAGAGTTTTCCAATGTCAAGTATCCTTTCCTTAGACCATGAGATCGTGTAACTCCCAGACACCGTAGGAGTGCTTTGGGTGTGCCAAACGTCACAACGTAACTGGGTGACTATAAAGGTATACTACGTGTATCTCCGAAAGTGTCTGTTGGGTTGACACGGATCGAGACTGGGATTTGTCACTCCGCTTGACGGAGAGGTATCACCGGGCCCTCTCGGTAATGCATCATCATAATGAGCTCAATGTGATCAAAGTGTTTGATCACGGGATCATGCATTACGGTACGAGAAAAGTGACTTGCCGGTAACGAGATTGAACGAGGTATTGGGATACCGACGATCGAATCTCGGGCAAGTAAAATACCGATTGACAAAGGGAATCGTATACGGGATTAATTGAATCCTCGACATCGTGGTTCATCCGATGAGATCATCGTGGAGCATGTGGGAGCCAACATGGGTATCCAGATCCTGCTGTTGGTTATTGCCCGAGAGCCGTCTCGGTCATGTCTGCATGTCTCCCGAACCCGTAGGGTCTACACACTTAAGGTTCGGTGACGCTAGGGTTGTGAAGATATGTATATGCAGTAACCCGAATGTTGTTCGGAGTCCCGGATGAGATCCCGTACGTCACGAGGAGTTTCGGAATGGTCCGGAGGTAAAGAATTATATATAGAAAGTGCTGTTTTGGCCATCGGGACAAGTTTCGGGGTTATCGGTATTGTACCGGGACCACCGGAGGGTCCCGAGGGGTCCACCGGGTGGGGCCACCTGCCTCGGGGGGGCACATGGGCTCTAGGGGTGCGCCTTGGCCTACATGGGCCAAGGGGAACTAGCCCCTAGAGGCCCATGCGCCTAAAGGGGGGGAACCCTAAAAGGGGGGGCGCCCCCTTGCTTGGGGGGCAAGCCCCACCCTTGGTCGCCGCCCCCCTAGGAGATTGCATCTCCTAGGGCCGGCGCCCCCCCTAGGGGGCTATATAAAGGGGGGGAGGGGAGGGGGGCAGCGCAACCCTTGCTCCTGGCGCCTCCCTCTCCCTCTCCAACATCTCCTCCTCCTCCGTAGAGCTCGGCGAAGCCCTGCCGGAGTACTGCAGCTCCACCATCACCACGCCGTCGTGCTGCTGCTGGAGCAATCTTCCCCAACCTCTCCTTTGCCTTGCTGGATCAAGAAGAAGGAGACGTTACGCTGACCGTACGTGTGTTGAACACGGAGGTGCCGTCCTTTCGGTGCTAAGATCTCCGGTGATTTGGATCATGTCGTGTACGACTACCGCATCCCCGTTCATTGAACGCTTCCGCTCGCGATCTACAAAGTGGTATGTAGATGCAATCTCTCTCCCATGACTCGTTGCTTAGATGAACTCATAGATGGATCTTGGTGAAACCGTAGGAAAAATTTTAATTTTCTGCAACGTTCCCCAACAGTTCGAGGTCCAGCACACCGAGCGTTGCATTAAGGACATAAGCCTTCTATTGTCCGCATAATTTCTACTATCAACTTTCAACTATATTTTCTCTAGGAACATATCTAAAATAGTACAACTAAAGCGCGAGCTTACGACATAATTTGCAAAGATCTTTTGACTATGTTCAGGATAATTAAGTTCATCTTATGAAATCCCACTTAGATAGACATCCCTCTCGTCATCTAAGTGATTACATGATCCGAGTCAACTAGGCCGTGTCCGATCATCACGTGAGACGGACTAGTCATCATCGGTGAACATCTTCATGTTGATCGTATCTACCATACGACTCATGCTCGACCTTTCGGTCTCTTGTGTTCCGAGGCCATGTCTGTACATGCTAGGCTCGTCAAGTTAACCTAAGTGTTTCGCATGTGTTCCGAGGCCATGTCTGTACATGCTAGGCTCGTCAACACCCGTTGTATTCGAACGTAAGAATCTATCACACCCGATCATCACGTGGTGCTTCGAAACGACGAACTTTCGCAACGGTGCACAGTTAGGGGGAACACTTTCTTGAAATTTTAATGAGGGATCATCTTATTTACTACCGTCGTTCTTAGCAAATAAGATGCAAAAACATGATAAACATCACATGCAATCAAATAGTGACATGATATGGCCATCATCACTTTGCTCCTTTTGATCTCCATCTTCGGGGCTCCATGATCATCGTCGTCACCGGCATGACACCATGATCTCCATCATCGTGTCTTCATGAAGTTGTCACGTCAACTATTACTTCTACTACTATGGCTAACGCTTTAGCAATAAAGTAAAGTAATTACATGACGTTTATGTTGACACGCAGGTCATAAATAAATTAAAGACAACTCCTATGGCTCCTGCCGGTTGTCATACTCATCGACATGCAAGTCGTGATTCCTATTACAAGAACATGATCAATCTCATACATCACATATATCATTCATCACATCCTTTTGGCCATATCACATCACATGGCATACCCTGCAAAAACAAGTTAGACGTCTTGTATTGTTGTTTGCATGTTTTACGTGGCTGCTATGGGTTTCTAGCAAGAACGTTTCTTACCTACGCAAAACCACAACGTGATATGTCAATTGCTATTTACCCTTCATAAGGACCCTTTTCATCGAATCCGATCCGACTAAAGTGGGAGAGACTGGCACCCGCTAGCCACCTTATGCAACTAGTGCATGTCAGTCGGTGGAACCTGTCTCACGTAAGTGTACGTGTAAGGTCGGTCCGGGCCGCTTCATCCCACAATGCCGCCGAATCAAGATTGGACTAGTAACGGTAAGCATATTGAACAAAATCAACGCCCACAACTACTTTGTGTTCTACTCGTGCAAAGAATCAACGCAATAGACCTAGCTCATGATGCCACTGTTGGGGAACGTAGCAGAAATTTAAAATTTTCCTACGTGTCACCAAGATCTATCTATGGAGAAACCAGCAACGAGGGGAAAGAGAGTGCATCTACATACCCTTGTAGATCGCTAAGCGGAAGCGTTCAAGTGAACGGGGTTGATGGAGTCGTACTCGTCGTGATCCAAATCACCGATGACCAAGTGCCGAACGGACGGCACCTCCGCGTTCAACACACGTACAGCCCGGTGACGTCTCCCATGCCTTGATCCAGCAAAGAGAGAGGGAGAGGTTGAGGAAGACTCCATCTAGCAGCAGCACAATGGTGTGGTGGTGGTGGAGGAGCGTGGCAATCCTGCAGGGCTTCGCCAAGCACCTGCGGGAGAGGAGGAGGTGTCACGGGAGGGAGGGAGGCGCCAGGGCTTCAGGTGTGGCTGCCCTCCCTCCCCTCCACTATATATAGGGGCAAGGGAGAGGGGGAAGGCGCAGCCTTGCCCCTTCCTCCAAGGAAGGGGTGCGGCCAAGGGGGGGGAAGGAGTCCATCCTCCCCAAGGCACCTCGGAGGTGCCTTCCCCTTTGAGGACTCTCCCCTTTTTCTTATATCTTGGCGCATGGGCCTCTTGGGGCTGGTGCCCTTGGCCCATATAGGCCAAGGTGCACCCCCTATAGCCCATGTGCCCCCCCGGGGCAGGTGGACCCCCCCGGTGGACCCCCGGACCCCTTTCGGAACTCCCGGTACAATACCGATAAAGTGCGAAACTTTTCTGGCGACCAAAATAAGACTTCCCATATATAAATCTTTACCTCCGGACCATTCCGGAACTCCTCGTGACGTCCGGGATCTCATCCGGGACTCCGAACAACATTCGGTAACCACATACAAACTTCCTTTATAACCCTAGCGTCATCGAACCTTAAGTGTGTAGACCCTACGGGTTCGGGAGACACGCAGACATGACCGAGACGTTCTCCGGTCAATAGCCAACAGCGGGATCTGGATACCCATGTTGGTTCCCACATGTTCCACGATGATCTCATCGGATGAACCACGATGTCGAGGATTCGATCAATCCCGTATACAATTCCCTTTGTCTAGCGGTATAGTACTTGCCCGAGATTCGATCGTCGGTATCTTGATACCTTGTTCAATCTCGTTACCGGCAAGTCTCTTTTTACTCGTTCCGTAGCACATCATCCCGTGATCAACTCCTTGATCACATTGTGCACATTATGATGATGTCCTACCGAGTGGGCCCAGAGATACCTCTCCGTCACACGGAGTGACAAATCCCAGTCTCGATTCGTGCCAACCCAACAGACAGTTTCAGAGATACCTATAGTGTACCTTTATAGCCACCCAGTTACGTTGTGACGTTTGGCACACCCAAAGCACTCCTACGGTATCCGGGAGTTGCACAATCTCATGGTCTAAGGAAACGATACTTGACATTAGAAAAGCTTTAGCATACGAACTACACGATCTTGTGCTAGGCTTAGGATTGGGTCTTGTCCATCACATCATTCTTCTAATGATGTGATCCCGTTATCAATGACATCCAATGTCCATGGTCAGGAAACCGTAACCATCTATTGATCAACGAGCTAGTCAACTAGAGGCTTACTAGGGACATGGTGTTGCCTATGTATCCACACATGTATGTGAGTTTCCTATCAATACAATTCTAGCATGGATAATAAACGATTATCATGAACAAGGAAATATAATAATAACCTATTTATTATTGCCTCTAGGGCATATTTCCAACACTGTTGTGATCCCCTATAATTGTGGGTTATCAGGCGCCCCCCCTCTGGCGTGCCATGGTGGGTGGTGGGGCCCTCAGGGCTCCGCTGACCCTAAGTCCGACGCTATAAAATCCTATTTTTCCAGAAAAAACTGGAGAGGAAGTTTCATCGCGTTTTACGATACGAAGCCGACGCCACCTCCTGTTCTTCATCGGGAGGCCAGATCTGGAGCCCATTCATGTATTCACTGTGTGTTAATTGAAAGTGCGTTATATCGATTACAGGGGGGGATGAATAGGTGATTTTTACAAATTTGTCGATGAGGAATGTCAAGGTGAGGAAATTCCTATGCAACGAACTACTTAGCAGTGGAATAAGTACTCAGATGCAAACACAATAGAGTAGTAGCACAGTCATCATGATGAAATTTAAACAAGCACAGAGTACAAGTAGCATAAACATAGGATAAGCAGAATGAAGACAAAATGACTGAAGAATTTGTATTGAGGAAATTGAGAAAGTCTTCAGTCAAAGTATTCAAACAGTAAGGATCAAGTACTTCAACACAGTAATGAGGAAATGAAAGGGTTGAGGAAATAGAACCCGATAGCTTGGTGAAGATAGAGATTTGGTAGACCAGTTCCAACTGCTATGACTGTCATACGTCTGGTTGGAGCGGCTAGGTATTTAAACCTGAGGACACACAGTCCTCACCGTATTCTCCTTGAGCTAAGGTCACACAGACCTCGCCCAATCACTCGTGGTAAGTCTTCAGGTGACTTCCAAACCTTCACAGACTTGGTCACTCGGCGATCCACAATTTCCTCTTGGATGCTCTAGACCATGACGCCTAACCATCTGGAGGATATACAGTCCTGAAAGGTAACAAGTGTCGGTTCCACATAGGAACAATCTCTTCAGTGATGCTCAATCACTTTGGGTTTGTAGGTGTTTGGGTTTGGGTTTTCCTCACTTGATGATTTTCGCTCAAAGTCCTTGGAGGATGGGATACTCTTAATGACAAGTGTCAATTTCTCTTGGAGCAGCCAACTAGCTAGTGGTTGTAGAGGGCGGCTATTTATAGCCTAGGGAGCAGCCCGACATGATAACACATAAATGCACTTCAATGATATGACTGTTAGGTGGGAAGATATTTTAGGACAGCTGTCGCATAGCACAGCAACGACCGGATATTTGAGTATCAAATTCCTCAGGGCTATCATGTTCCTCACTTGTAGGCAATCCGCACTGGCGAATTCCTAACTAATCAGTCAGAACAAATTCCTTAGAGAACAGAAGATCTTCGTCTCTGTCACTGAAGAAATTGACTGAACTGTATGAGATTTCCAATGGCTTCACTCGAAAGGATTGGGTAGGTGTAGGATTTTGAGATGGGCATCACTTGGAAACTTTTCCTTAGTTTTACCTTGACCCCCTTTAACAGTACGGTGTTTCCTATGACTCAAGAAAGAGAAAATGAAACTACAAAAACAAAAGTCTTCACGCTTCATAATCCTCGCATGAATATCAAGTCCTCACGGTCACACCAATTTCTTCACTTTCAAAGTCTTCAGAAAGCCAAAGTCTTCAGCTGAAGACATTCATTTTTAGGGGTCGACTTTATCTGTAAACATCAAACTCCTCATAGACTTGTAGACATGTGTACACTCACAAACGCATTATTCGCTTAACCTATAAGTCTTCAATACACCAAAATCACTAAGGGGCACTAGATGCACTTACAATCTCCCCCTTTTTGGTGATTAATGACAATATAGGTTAAGTTTTCAACGGGAATAAACATATGAAGTGTAATATACCGATATTGAGGAATTTGATTGCAAGATATAGAAGAACTCCCCCTGAAGATGTGCATGTGTGAGGAATTAGCTTTGAAAAGCAATGCCCATTGTAGAGTAGAATCATGGAGATCTCCCCCTATATCTTGTAATTTATACACGCATTTATCATATGATATGAAGAATTCGAAATGCATGATGAAATATGGTGACTGATGTAATTCAGCATGCGTGCATTAACATATATGAGGAAATAGCATGCAGAAAAACAGAGCAGAAGTATGACACGTCTCCGTTGTATCTATAATTTCTGATTGTTCCATGCTAATATTATTCAACTTTCATATACTTTTGGCAACTTTTTATATTATTTTTGGGACTAACATATTGATACAGTGCCCAGTGCCGGTTCCTGTTTGTTGCATGTTTTATGTTTCGCAGAAACCCAATATCAAACAGAATCCAAACGGGATAAAAACGGACAGAGAGTTATTTTGGAATATTTATGATTTTTGGGAAGTAAAATCGACGCGAGACGGTGCCCGAGGGGGCCACAAGGCAGGGGGCGCGCCCTGGACCCTCGTGGCCACCCCCTAAGGCAGTTGACACTTTTCTTTTGCCGCAAGAAAGCTAATTTTATGAGAAAAATCTCCGGATATAAAAGAAACGGTGCCAGGGCAGAATCTGACAACACAGAAACAGAGAGAGACAGAGAGACAGATCCAATCTCGGAGGGGCTCTCGCCCCTCCCACGCCATGGAGACCATGGACCAGAGGGGAAACCCTTCTCCCATCTAGGGAGGAGGTCAAGGAAGAAGAAGAAGGAGGGGGTCTCTCCCCCCTCGCTTCCGGTGGCGCCGGAGTGCCACCGGGGGCCATCATCATCACCGCAATCTTCACCAACAACTTCACCATCATCATCACCAACTCTTCCCCCCTTTATGCAGCGGTGTAACCTCTATCCTACTCGCTGTAATCTCTACTTAAACATGGTGCTCAATGCTATATATTATTACCCAATGATGTATGGCTATCCTATGATGTTTGAGTAGATCTGTTTTGTCCTATGGGTTATTTGATGATCGTGATTGTTTTGAGTTGCATATTTTATTATTGGTGTTGTCCTATGGTGCTCTCCGTGTCGCGCAAGCGTGAGGGATTCCCGATGTAGGGTTTGCAATATGTTCATGATTTGCCTATGGTGGGTGGCGTGAGTGACAGAAGCACAGACCCGAGTAAGTAGGTTGTTTGCGTATGGGATAAAGAGGACTTGATGCTTTGATGCTATGGTTGGGTTTTACCTTAATGATCTTTAGTAGTTGCAGATGCTTGCTAGAGTTCCAATCATAAGTGCATATGATCCAAGTATAGAAATTAGCTTATGCCTCTCCCTCAAATAAAATTGCAATAATGATTACCGGTCTAGTTATAGATTGCCTAGGGACAAATAACTTTCTAGTGAAAAAAAAGCTCTTTACTAAAACTAATTTAGTTATGTCTTTATCTAAACATCCCCTAGTCTTTATTTATGTGCTCTTTATATTCTTGCAAACCTATCCAAAAACTCCTACAAAGTACTTCTAGTTTCATACTTGTTCTATGTAAAGCGAACGTTAAGCGTGCGTAGAGTTGTATCGGTAGTCGATAGAACTTGAGGGAATATTTGTTCTACCTTTAGCTCCTCGTTGGGTTCGACACTCTTACTTATCGAAAGAGGCTACAATTGATCCCCTATACTTGTGGGTTATCAAGACCTTTTTCTGGCGCCGTTGCCGGGGAGCAATAGCGTGGGGTGAATATTCTTGTGTGTGCTTATTTGCTTTATCACTAAGTAATTTTTATTTGTTGTTCTTAGTTGTTTTCTATCTTTAGTTATGGGTAGGAAACGCAAAATACCAAAAAAATTAGTTGTACCTACTGAACCAATGGTTGAAGAACCACTCAAAATTTATCACACTCCTGAAGCTTATTGCTTGGATCATCTTCGATCCCTATGTGCTCGTGCTGAAACCCCAACTAGCTTAGTTGAGGGCAAATCTTTAGATGAGCATGCTTTTTATGTGTGACACCGTATATCTGAAAAAGGGAAACTTTTACTGGGTCAAATTCATCGTTTGCAATGCTATGCTTGGAATTTATGTGAAATATAGGATGTTACTTGTTGTTCTGAAAACCCTAAGAAACACCTTCCCTACCAATGTGAGTTTATTGATAATGGAATCTTATCTTCTTATGCTAAAGGTGTTTATAATTACTATGATGTTCAACAAATTGAAGAATTTGTTGCTTTTAAGGGTGCTTATGAAATTGCTTCTTTGATTGAAACGTATGATGCTACTCTAAATCTGAAAATTTTGCCATACTTAAATATTGCTATGATAATTATGCTTCTAATGCCTATGTTGAACCATATATTGAGGAATAATCCGCTGTCCAAGAAGAAACTAATATTTTGCAGGAGTCTATGGAAGAAGAAATTGATGAAACTGTGAGCTCATTGGATGAAAAGATGATGAGGAGAGCGGAGAACAAAAGGAGGAAGAGCGGATTTGCTACCCGTGCCCACCTTCTAATGAGAGTAACTCTTCAACTCATACATTGTTTAATTTCCCTTCGTGCTTACCGAAGGATGATTGCTATGATGACTATTATGATCCCGTTGATTCTCTTGAAATATCCCTTTTTGATGAAGCTTGCTATGCTTGTGGCCAAGATGCCAATTCGAATTATGCTTATGGAGATGAACTTGCTATAGTTCCTTATGTTAAACATGAAATTGTTGCTATTGCACCCACACATGATAGTCCTATTATCTTTTTGAATTCTCCCGACTACACTATATCGGAGAAGTTTGCCCTTATTAAGGATTATATTGATGGGTTGCCTTTTACTATTAAACATGATGATTTTTATGAATATAATATGAATGTGCTTGCTTCTCCTACTTGCAATTATTATGAGAGAGGAACTATATTTCCACCTCTCTATGTTTCCAACACAATAAAATTGCAAGAAACTGCTTATACTATGCATTGGCCTTTACTATGTGTGCATGAATTGTTCTTTTATGACATGCCGATGCATAGGAAGAGAGTTAGAATTCATCATTGCTTGATATATGTTACTTTGTGTTCACTACTAAATGCCAAATAATTGTTAATTAAAATTGGCTTTGATATACCTTGGGATCCAGGTGGATTCATTACTTGAGCACTATATGCCTAGCTTTATGGCTTTAAAGAAAGTGCTACCAGGGAGACAACCCGGAAGTTTTAGAGAGTAATTTATTTATGTTGAGTGCTTTCATATAGTTTAAAAAAACAAAAAATAAAGAGGGGAACCCAAAACTTTTTCAAAAAGGAAAGTGAAAGTGAGAGAGACAAGCATTGTTGAAGTGGGAGCTAGCCTTGAACTTTGTTCATGCTCACGGAAACTTTGTGAATCTTGATTACAGAAACTTTTCAACAAAAATAATTATCCCCTTGTACAATTCCATTGTATTATAAAAATAATGTGCCAAGGTTTGCCTTTAGGATGTTTACAATGCTTGTTGGTTTGTACGGTGCAGGACAGAAACTTTGGCTGTAGTGCGTGATTTTTAATTTTTTACTGGAATGCCAAACGGTTCTGACTCCTTTTTGCGTTGTCTTTCTATACAAATTTGTTATTTTTCCTAATTTTGGCAGAATTTTTCAAGTACCAGAAGTATGGTTAATCTTCATATTATTACAGACTGTTCTGTTTTAGACAGATTCTGTTTTTGATGCATAGTTTGCTTGTTTTGATGAAACTATCAATTTATATCAGTGGATTAAGCCATGAAAAAGCTATATTACAGTAGACACAATGCAAAAACAAAATATTAATTGGTTTGCAACAGTACTTAGAGTAGTGGTTTGCTTTATTATACTAACGGATCTTACCGAGTTTTCTATTGAAGTTTTGTGTGGATGAAGTGTTCGATGATCGAGAAGGTCCCGATGTGAGAAGAAGGAAGAGATGCAAGAGCTCAAGCTTGGGGATGCCCAAGGCACCCCAAGTAGATATTCAAGGAGACTCAAGCGTCTAAGCTTGGGGATGCCCCGGAAGGCATCCCCTCTTTCTTCAACAAGTATCGGTATGTTTTTGGATTCGTTTCGTTCATGCAATATGTGCAAGTCTTGGAGCGTCTTTTGCATTTAGTTTTCATTTTTTTTCTTTTATGCACCATGCTGGTATGAGATAGTCCTTGGTTGATAGAATGCTCATTGCACTTCACTTATATCTTTTGAGTATGGCTTTATAGAATGCTTCATGTGCTTCACTTATATCATTTGAAGTTTGGATTTCCTGTTTCTCTTCACATAGAAAACCGCCATTTGTAGAATGCTCTTTTGCTTCACTTATATTTGTAAGAGCGTGGGCATATCTTTTGTATAAAGAATTAAACTCTCTTGCTTCACTTATATCTATTTGGAGAGATGACAGGAACTGGTCATTCACATGGTTAGTCATAAAATCCTACATAAAACTTGTAGATCACTGAATATGATATGTTTGATTCCTTGCAATAGTTTTGCGATATAAAGATGGTGATATTAGAGTCATGCTAGTGGGTAGTTGTGGATTGTAGAAATACTAGTGTTGAAGTTTGTGATTCCCGTAGCATCCACGTATGGTGAACCGTTATGTGATGAAGTCGGAGCATGATTTATTTATTGATTGTCTTCCTTATGAGTGGCGGTTGGGGACGAGTGATGGTCTTTTCCTACCAATATATCCCCCTAGGAGCATGCGCGTAGTACTTTATTTCGATGACTAATAGATTTTTGCAATAAGTATGTGAGTTCTTTATGACTAATTAATGTTGAGTCCATGGATTATACGCACTCTCACCCTTCCACCATTGCTAGCCTCTCTAGTACCGCGCAACTTTCGCCGGTACCATAAACCCACCATATACCTTCCTCAAAACAGCCACCATACCTACCTATCATGAAATTTCCATAGCCATTCCGAGATATATTGCCATGCAAATTCCATCATCATCATATACATGACTCGAGCATTCATTGTCATATTGCTTTGCATGATCGTAAGATAGCTAGCATGATATTTTCATGGCTTGTCCGTTTTTTGATATCTTTGCTACGCTAGATCATTGCACATACCGGTACACCACCGGAGGCATTCATATAGAGTCATATCTTTGTTCCAGATATCGAGTTGTAATATTGAGTTGTAAGTAAATAAAAGTGTGATGATCATGATTATTAGAGCATTGCCCCAGTGAGGGAAGGATGATGGAGACTATGATTCCCCCACAAGTCGGGATGAGACTCCGGACTTTACAAAAAAATAAAAGAGGCCGAAGAAGCCCAAATAAAAAAAGAGTCCAAAGAAGCCCACCAAAAAAACAATAAAAAAAGAGAGAAAATAAAAAATGAGACAAAAAGAGAGAAGGGGCAATGTTACTATCCTTTTACCATAGTTGTGCTTCAGGGTAGCACCATGTTCTTCATATAGAGAGTCTCTTGAGTTATCACTTTCATATACTAGTGGGAATTTTCATTATAGAACTTGGCTTGTATATTCCGATGATGGGCTTCCTCAAACACCCAAGGTCTTCATGAGCAAGCAAGTTGGATGCACACCCACTTAGTTTTCAGTCTGAGCTTTCATACACTTATAGCTCTTAGTGCATCCGTTGCATGGTAATCCCTACTCACTCACATTGATATCTATTGATGGGCATCTGTAACATCCCAAAATTCTAAATTTTGGAATGTTATATTAAATAAATTATTATGATTGTTTGTGTGAATGATTGACTGAAAGTGAGTGAAATTTGAAACTTTTGAAAGTTGAATGAGAGGGAACGAATTGACTTTCCCAAACTTTCACCCTTGCATTTTATCTCAATGAATTCAAATCCATTTCAACACAAAACCCTAGAGTGAAGATGATATGACTTCTTCCATTTAAATAAATGAAATGGGTTTTGAAAAGATTTGAATTCTGTTTGGAAATATTTCAAATTTTACAAACTTTATGCAACTCAATGATTTTCATGAGAGAAGATAAAATGACTTCTTCAATTATATGAAATATGAGTTGGAAGTTAAAAAGAATCAAATTGAAAGTCATTTGAAAGTATTTTGAAACTCCCTTTCAAATTTGGAATTATTTGGATTTTATTTAAATTACTTTTCTCCTGTAAATAAATAAATGGAAATAAGGGTAAAATGATTCCCTTCAATGGAAAATTAGGAGAAAATAAATCTGAGATCATTTTGGTATTTTAAAAAATGATTTTTGTTGGGTTTTAATGCAACAGTATCACTATTTGCTTTATTTGAATTTTTGTACATTTTATTTGCCTCTGAAAATATGTTCATGTTTCAGGATTTATTTTTCAGATTTTATTGATATATATATGTTGTATATAAAAATAATATAATTTTCTCTATATTTAGTTTTCTCTCTCTGTGATTTTCAAAAAAAAAGGAAAAGAAACCCGTGAGCCGGCCAGGCCAACCGGTCCAGCCAGCCACCCGACGCGGCCCACAGCGGTCCAGCCCGCGCACGTGCACGAAACCCCTCCCCACCGATCGCCCGCACCTCTCCCTCGTTCCCGCACTCGCTGACACCGGACCCCACCACCATCTTCCTCCTCCGCACGCAACCGCCGCAGCAGGATCGCACCGCCGCCGCCGCCGTATCCCGGAGATCGCGGGATCCTCTCCCCGATTCGCCCCCTCTCCCAAGTCGGCCTCCCCTATATAAATACCCCTCTCCTCTCCGTTCCGCCCCTAAAGACGCCCCGAACCTCTCTCCCTCGCCGCCTATTGCTCGCCGGAGCTCCGCCTCAGCCACCGCGCCATTGCTGCCGCCCTGCGCCACTCCGACTGCCTAGACGCCTCCTGAGACCAACCCCGGCCTCCACTCGCTCACCCGCATCCCCCGGTGACCTCGCCCGGCTCCCTCAAGCACCGGAGCAGCACCACCGTCAACGCCCGAACTCCACCGCCGCCTCGACCTCGCCGTCTTCCTCCTCCCTCGACCTCCGCTGACGCCACGACCACCACTGGACTCGCCGTCGTCCGCTGCATCGCCCCGTACACGCCACCGAGCTCACCGACGACCGGAGGGCCGTCCCCGCCGACCACCGAAGCCGGAGCATCTCGCCGGAGTTCCTTGCTGCCGCGGTGAGCTTCTCCTCCATCCGATCTAATTTCAGTGGCCCTGATTAGATTGGATCGAATAGGTACGTTTTTCTACTAGATCGGTTTAGCTTCGGTTTATTTACGGTTTAGATCTAATCGGTTTAGCCGGTCGGTTTTTGTTTTACTACCACGTGTGGTTTGGTTAAGTATCGGCTGAGCGCAGTTTAGTTACCGAACGCTCATCTCTTAGCCCAGTAGCAGTAGGCCACGTAGTACCTGCCAGTTTTTTTTTTTCGTTTCTGTTTTAAAAATAGAAATAGTTTCAATTTTAGATTGCTTATATCTTTTAGTGTGTTTATCCAAATTGAGCGATTCTTTTTGCATTAGATTCAAAATTTCTTGAAGTTTCTGTTTGTATCTTTAGTTATCAAGTTTGAGTAGTTTAAATTTTGAGTTTGATGAAATTTGTTCAAATCACTAATTTGGCCGTATCTTGAGTTTTATAAAATATTTTTGATTGATTCTTTTTGCTACGGTTTTGTTATTGTTTTGTCTATCCAGAGTCATATAGTGATTTATTTTAAGTTTATTAAGTTTTTAGCAAAACAGTACTGTTTTAGTTGTAGTTTTGTTTTAGTCTTTTCTTTATTGTTTTTATTAGTTTTGAATTATTTCTTTTTTGTCACTCTTGAAAAATTTAGTTTTGTTTCTGTTAGTCAACTAAATAAAATTTTGTTTTTATTTTAAAATTTTATTTTACTTAGTTTTGTATGAAAACTTGTTTAGGTCATAGTTAGTGTTTCATAAAAGCTTTTTATTTGTTTCTTTTTTTTGCAAATAAATTTTTATGAAAAATACCTTTTGTTAACTTAGTTGTTTTACTTTGTATTTTCTGTTAACTTATTAGTTTAGTGTTTTAATTTTTGTTAAGTTTTTACTTAGGGCAATACTATATTAGATGTTTGTAGCAAAATCATAGATCTTCGTTAGTAGTTTTTCTTTGTAGTTTTATTTAAAGTTTCTTTGGATTTTGTTTGAGTTTTATTATAGATTTTCTCTATTGTTTTGATTGTTATTTCGAGTGCTAAAATTGTTTGCTAGGATGTTTGCTTATGTGAATGCTATGTTTGACTTGTTTAGATTTTCTTCGGAGAGTGACGAATAGTTCTATCAAGTTTTCTGAGAGTGTTATAATCTTCATCAAGTAATACCAGTCAAGTTCACTTTGACCATGCTTTCATACCTATGTTTTATTGCATTTAGTGGCATCTTTGCAACAACCCTTCAGTAGTGATATTGAATTCTTGTAGTTGAGTAGTATGCATGAGGTAGGAACCCATCACCCTGTTACCAAGCCCGGAACGTTATTTATTTTAATGCTACGCTATAGTAGACGGGGTTTGGTATGAGTGCACGAGAGTGGTGTGAATAAGGAGGACTCTACGTCAATGGCAAACTTCATGATGGCATCGGCAAGGACTGCATCTTCAGGACTCCAAGACCTCAAGATTACGAGACTCGAGACAAGAATTTAATACACACTACTGGGTGAAGGACGGTTGACGGGCACCTTGGAGCAACCAATGGATGGCCGGGATGCATGGAGAAGTGCCATCACATCTTGCGGAAAGCTTCACCCAGACTCAAAGAGACGGAAGAATACTTCATGCCCGGAAGCTTACCTGTGCAACTGCAAGTCATTATGGGCTCTGGCTTGGTTGACCTTAGTGGTGACTCTGGCTGGGACGGTGCTAGCAGATGTAGAACTACGGTAGGATTGGATGAGCACCGGACAGTGGTCAGAGGAACTCTTCAAAAGACCATGTTTCAGTCATCTTGTTCTCAAACACCCTGAAGTGCGAGAACGTAAAAAGAGGGATCGAATCTTGCGGGTAAAGTGTACAAACCTCTGCAGAGGGTTAAAACCTAATCGATTAGCCGTGTCCCCGGTTACGGACAATTTGACCTCTGGACTTGGATCTATCTCGGAACTCTCAACACCGGATTGATAACTTAATTGTGGGCAACTTATGATGATTTTGGGCTATGAGACATCGGTTGGCGGAACCATGTCATGATAGAAAACTCCATAGTACAGACTTCATTTATTCCTTTGATGTAGGGAAAATAAAACTAGCTTTTACGCAAACAAACCTCAGACCCAGAGCCACAAAGCCATATTGCATATAGTATAGTTTTATCATCTGTTTTCTCATGGTGTGATCTTGCCGGTACATTCAATGTACTGACCTACACGGCTGCAACGTATCATGTTGCAGATATTTTTCTTCCGACGAGTAAGAGTACGGTACAGGGTTACGGTCTACACTCAACCTGCCGATGGCGTTGATGGGACTCCACACCCGATTACTTGTTTCCGCTGAGACTTATGAGGTATATATCAGTTTTACGTTATTTATACATGTGATTGCACTTTGATATATACATTGATGTACTGTGTGTGCCAGCATACTGATCTAGGGATGGCACGGATACACAGAGGCTTGACCGTCTGAGGTCGGGTGGCTACAGCATCTCCATAGCCCGTTGATACGCCTAGTAG
This sequence comes from Aegilops umbellulata, assembly GCA_032464435.1. Lineage (NCBI taxonomy): Eukaryota > Viridiplantae > Streptophyta > Magnoliopsida > Poales > Poaceae > Aegilops > Aegilops umbellulata. Next base: position 259,399,005 of record CP136059.1, read on the forward strand.
ATGTGAGACTTTCTCCTTTTTTGTCTTCTCCACATAACCCCCACCATCATATTCTATTCCACCTATAGTGCTATGTCCATGGCTCACGCTCATGTATTGCGTGAAAGTTGAAAAAGTTTGAGATTACTAAAGTATGAAACAATTGCTTGGCTTGTCATCGGGGTTGTGCATGATTAAATACTTTGTGCGATGAAGATAGAGCATAGCCAGACTATATGATTTTGTAGGGATAACTTTCTTTGGCCATGTTGTTTTGAAAAGACACGATTGCTTTATTAGTACGCTTGAAGTATTATTGTTTTTATGTCAAATGATAGCCTATTGCTTTGAATCACTCGTGTCTTACTATTCATGCCATGATTAGACATATGATCAAGATTATGCTAGGTAGCATTCCACATCAAAAATTATCTTTTTTTATCATTTACCTACTCAAGGACGAGCAGGAATTAAGCTTGGGGATGGTGATACGTCTCCGTCGTATCTATAATTTTTTATTATTCCGTGCCAATATTATTCAACTTTCATATACTTTTGGCAACTTTTTATATTATTTTTTGGACTAACATATTGATCTAGTGCCCAATGCCAGTTCCTGTTTGTTGCCTGTTTTATGTTTCGCACAAACCCAATATCAAACGGAGTCCAAACGGGATAAAAACGGACGGAGAATTATTTGGAATATTTATGATTTTTGGGAAGTAAAATCAACGCGAGACGGTGCCCGAGGGGGCCACGAGGCAGGGGGCGTGCCCCAGGGGGGCAGGCGCACCCTGGACCCTCGTGGGCAACCCGTAAGACGGTTGATGCTCTTCTTTTGCCGTAAGAAAGCTAATTTTATGAGAAAATCTGGGCGAAATATTCAACCTAATCAGAGTTACGGATCTCCGGATATAAAAGAAACGATGCCAGGGCAGAATCTGACAACGCAGAAACAGAGAGAGACAGAGAGACAAATCCAATCTCGGAGGGGCTCTCGCCCCTCCCACGCCATGGAGACCATGGACTAGAGGGGAAACCCTTCTCCCATCTAGGGAGGAGGTCAAGGAAGAAGAAGAAGGAGGGGGGCTCTCTCCCCCTCGCTTCCGGTGGCGCCAGAGTGCCACCGGGGGCCATCATCATCACCGCAATCTTCACCAACAACTTCACCATCATCATCACCAACTCTTCCCCCCTCTATGCAGCGGTGTAACCTCTCTCTTACCCGCTGTAATCTCTACTTGAACATGGTGCTCTACGGTATATATTATTTCCCAATGATGTATGGCTATCCTATGATGTTTGGGTAGATCCATTTTGTCCTATGGGTTATTTTATGATCGTGATTGGTTTGAGTTGCATGTTTTATTATTGGTGCTATCCTATGGTGCTCTTCGTGTCGCGCAAGCGTGAGGGATTCCCGCTGTAGGGTTTGCAATATGTTCATGATTTGCTTATGGTGGGTGGCGTGAGTGACAGAAGCACAGACCTGAGTAAGTAGGTTGTTTGCGTATGGGATAAAGAGGACTTGATGCTTTCATGCTATGTTTGGGTTTTTCCTTAATGATCTTTAGTAGTTGCGGATGCTTGCTAGAGTTCCAATCATAAGTGCATATGATCCAAGTAGAGAAAGTATGTTAGCTTATGGCTCTCCCTCAAATAAAATTGCAATAATGATTACCGGTCTAGTTATCGATTGCCTAGGGACAAATAACTTTCTCGTGACAAAAAGCTCTTTACTAAAACTAATTTAGTTGTGTCTTTATCTAAACAGCCCCTAGTCTTTATTTACGTGCTCTTTATATTCTCGCAAACCTATCCAAAAACTCCTACAAAGTACTTCTAGTTTCATACTTGTTCTAGGTAAAGCGAACGTTAAGCGTGCTTAGAGTTGTCTCGGTGGTCGATAGAACTTGAGGGAATATGTGTTCTACCTTTAGCTCCTCGTTGGTTTCGACACTCTTATTTATCTAAAGAGGCTACAATTGATCCCCTATACTTGTGGGTTATCAAAGTATCAGACCACCATCGGACTTAAGCTTACATCTGGATCCAACAAATACTTCAGAAGAACGAGAGTTGTAACTGTAGTGATCTGACCTCTGGCGGTCAAATCTCTGTGCATACGTGTCATCCCTGGATCGGTAATGCTGATTCACACAGTACTCGAGGATTTATAACAGAGTTCAACCGCACACTTAGTACATGGAATGTCTCAAAAGAGAACTTATTGCATTAATATGGCTGAAGGCCATATAAATAAGATAACTGCGGAAGCTTCAAAGGTAAATGAGTCCATCAACTCCAATGTCATAGCCGAGTGCACGACAACGACCTAGCGCACCTTACTCTTCGTCTGAAAACTTTGCAACATAATACGTTGCAGCCTTTGTAGGTCAGCACATGGAATATGCTGGCAAAATAGCACTGTAGAGCAAATGAACACGTAACAGCTATAACTATATGCATATTTGGCTGGTGGAGGCTCTATGGCTATTCTTTGCAGAAAGCTAGTTTTTTCCTACAACATAGGAATATATTTTTATCTAACTACAAAGTTTGTTGAAAACATTGAGAAGGTTCCTCCAACTAAATCCCAAATTAATAATTATCAACCCAGCAAGTTAATTAAATAGAGTGATGAGATCAAATCAATAATTCAAGTACTAGATACTCAAGATGTCCATAACCGGGGACACGGCTAACCATGATTAGTTTGTACACTCTGCAGAGGTTTGCGCACTTTTCCCCACAAGACTCGATCTCCTCCGTTGAATTTCTCGCACTGCATGATGTTTGAGAAACGGATGATCGAGACACAGTCTTTCTGAAGAGGTCCCCTTAACCGATAGATAGGTCAGTACACCTACAATCCCCTACATCTGCTAGCCCATCATGGAAAGGTTTCCCACAGCTTACTCAACTATGCCAGAACCCATAATGGCTTGTGGCTGCACACGGAGGTTTCTAGCATGAATAATCTTATGATCCCTTTGAGCCTGGGTGGTGAACCATAGGATGATCACACGGGTACTCCGGGATATCCCAGGACAACGCTGGATTGCTCCACGTGCCCAGACAACCACTGGGTGCTCCAGGGTGCCTCAACCAATCCACCCATATGTGTATTAAAGTAGCCACCTTAAGTTTAACCATTAATTTAAAGCTCTCACATCTGTCATGGATCACTCAAACCAAACCACGTCTACGAGCATAGCATAGCAATATAAGCGTAACGTAGGAACTCCCCAGGGTTTGAATACAAGGACAATAGGTTCTACCTCATCAACTACTTCCCATTACCCACATGTTAATCAGATCCTAACCATGCAGTGTTTGAGGATTGAAACTAATGCATAAAAACTGGGTAATAAAGAGATATGATCAAAGTGTTAATTGCCTTGCTGACGATCTGCAAACCCTAGTGACTCGTAGTAGCACGCTTCGCACTCCGGAAACTCTATCGTAAACAAACTATAGCATACATAGGCACTCAAGTATAATATGCAAGGGTAAAACTCAAGAGAAAAGATCCAAACTGAAATTTTAACTAAAGAGCTTCGATTTGCAAAAAGAATCAATCGAATCGGGGCTACGAAACTCAAACTACGATAAAAAAAGTTCAAATTCAAATCTGCTTGAAACCAAATTTTAATTTGTCAAAACCATGTTCAAGTTGATTATCTAGAAATAGGGAAACAAGACGAAGATTTTGGCGTTGGTTTCACTGGATTTGGATGAACGAGCAAAAAGTTGCGAGGGTTTAAAGATGAGGGACTAATCTGTGATAAAAGTAATCGCGGATAGGACCCTGGCCGAAAATAAAAAGAAAAACCTATCGAACGAACGTTCGCTAATAGAACTAAATGAACGAACGTGTTCGTTGAAACGAACTAATCAGAGAACGTTTGGAAACTAGCGAACCCTAAAAAACCGATCTAAACCCGAAGAACCAAAAAAAACCGAGAAAACCCTAAAAAAACGATCTAGGTTTTTACCTAAAACCGGCGGAAGAAACTCGCGGGCGGCGCGGTTTCGGCGACATGGCAGCGGCGGCGCAGCAACGACAAGGAGGCGGAGGCGCGAGGTGAGGAGGATGGCGGTGGGGCGGCGGTATTTAAAGCCCGGGGGCGGTGCGGCTTGGGGAAGGGGGCGCCGGGTCGGCTTGGGAGTCGTGCCCCGTCGGACTCGGGCGACGGCGGCAACTCGGTCTCCCCGCGTGGGAGGAAGGCGGCGGCGCTGCGGGCCGGCCTGCTCGGCTGGGCCTTCGGCCAAGTCGGGTGGGAAGTTTTTTTAAATAAAATTTTGCCAGAAGAAAAAACCTAATTAAATATAAAAAAAATCTAATAATTGACCGTTAGGTGGGAAGATATTTTAGGACAGCTGGCGCATAGCACAGCAACGGTCGGATATTTGAGTATCAAATTCCTCACGGCTATCATGTTCCTCACTTGTAGGCAATCCGCACTGGTGAATTCCTAACTCCTCAGTCAGAACAAATTCCTCAAAGAACAGAAGATCTTCGTCTCTGTCACTGAAGAAATTGACTGAACTGCATGAGATTTCCAATGGCTTCACTCGGAAGGAATGGGTAGGTGTAGGATTTTAAGATGAGCATCACTTGGAAACTTTTCCTTAGTTTTACCTCGACCCCCTTTAACAGTACGGTGTTTCCTATGACCCAAGAAAGAGAAAATGAAACTACAAAAACAAAAGTCTTCACGCTTCATAATCCTCGCATGAATATCAAGTCTTCACGGTCACACCAATTTCTTCACTTTCAAAGTCTTCAGAAAGCCAACGTCTTCAGCTAAAGACATTCATTTTTAGGGTTCGACTTTCTATGTAAATATCAAACTCGTCATAGACTTGTAGACACGTGTACACACGCAAACGCATTAGTCCCTTAATCTATAAGTCTACACCAAAATCACTAAAGGGCACTAGATGCACTTACAATGCTTTGTTCCGGTTCTCTATTAAAAGGAGGCCTTAATATCCCTTAGTTTACTTATGAAACCCGCTGCCACGGGAGGGTAGGAGAAAAGCTGTCATGCAAATTATTTTCCATAAGCACGTATGACTATTTACGGAATACATGCCTACATTATATTTATGAACTAGAGCTAGTTCTGTGTCACCCTAGATTATGACTGTTATATGATGAATATCATCCAACGAAGGCACCGATCCAATGCCTACGAGTTTCCCAAATATTTCTCTTGCTAAGTTACTATTGCTATTTGATACGTCTCTGTCGTATCTATAATTTTTGATTGTTCCATGCCAATATTCTACAACTTTTACATACTTTTGGCAACTTTTTATACTATTTTTGGGACTAACATATTGATCCAGTTCCAGTTCCTGTTTGTTGCATGTTTTTTGTTTCGCAGGAAATCCATATCAAACGGAGTCCAAACGTGATAAAAACTTACAAAGATTTTTTTTGGAATATATGTGAATTTTGGGAAGTGGAATCAACGCGAGACGATGCCTGAGGGGCCCACGAGGGTGAGGGAGCACCCTGGGCCCTCGTGGCCACTCCGTAAGGCGGTTGGTGCCCTTCTTTCGCCGCAAGAAAGCCAATATCCGGATAAAAATTGTGTCCACATTTCAGCCCAATCGGAGTTACGGATCCCCGAGAATTTAAGAAACGGTGAAAGGGCAGAATCAGGGAGCGCAGAAACAGAAGGAAACAGAGAGAGAGAGAGAGAGAGAGAGAGAGAGAGAGAGAGAGAGATCCAATCTCGGAGAGGCTATCGCCCCTCTGCCGCCATGGAGGCCATGGACCTGAAGGGAAACCCTTATCCCATCTAGGGGGAAGGTCAAGGAAGAAGAAGAAGAAGAAGGGGGCTCGCTCCCCCTCTCTCTCGATGGCGCCGGAACTCCGCTGGGGCCATCATCGCGACAACGATCTACACCAACAACTTCACCGCTGTCATCACCAACTCTTCCCCCCTCTATGAAGTAGTGTAACCCCTCTTTTACCCACTGTAATCTCAACTTAAACATGGTGCTCAACGCTATATAGTATTTCCCAATGATGTATGGCTACCCTACGATGTTTGAGTAGATCCGTTTTGTCCTATGGGTTAATTGATGGTCGTGATTGGTTTGAGGTGCATGTTTTATTATTGGTGTTGTCCTATGGTGCTCTCCATGTCGCGCAAGCATGAGGGATCCCTGCTGTAGGTTTTGCAATATTCATGATTTGCTTATGGTGGGTGGCGTGAGTGACAGAAGCACAGACCCGAGTAAGTAGGTTTTTTGCGTATGGGAGTAAAGATGACTTGATGCCTTATAATGCTATGGTTGGGTTTTACCTTAATGATCTTTAGTAGTTGCAGATGCTTGCTAGAGTTCCAATCATAAGTGCACATGATCCAAGAAGAGAAAGTATGTTAGCTTATGCCTCTCCCTCAAATAAAATTGCAATGATGATTATCGGTCTAGTTATCGATTGTCTAGGGACAAATAACTTTCTCGTGACAAAAAGCTCTCTACTGAAACTAACTTAGTTGTGTCTTTATCTAAACAACCCCTAGAATTTATTTATGTGCTCTTTATTATCTTGCAAACCTATCCAACAACACCTACAAAGTACTTCTAGTTTCATACTTGTTCTAGGTAAAGCAAACGTTAAGCGTGCGTAGAGTTGTATCGGTGGTCAATAGAACTTGAGGGAATATTTGTTCTACCTTTAGCTCCTCGTTGGGTTCGACACTCTTACTTATCGAAAGAGGCTACAATTGATCCCCTATACTTGTGGGTTATCAAGAACTTTTTCTGGTGCCATTGCCGAGGAGCAATAACGTGGGGTGAATATTCTCGTGTGTGCTTGTTTGCTTTATCACTAAGTATTTTTTATTTTTTGTTATAAGTTGTTCTCTATCTTTAGTTATGGATATGGAACACGAAATACCAAAAACATTAGGTGTACTTGCTACTCATGGAGATGGGGAACCTCCTAAAACCCTCGATGCTCATTATGTGAAAGATATTATGCACTACTTTAATAATCGTGAGAAAACCCCATTCAATTATATAATGGGAGACACGTTGGATCAACGTGAATACTTTAGGGATTATCGCTTGGCTCAAAAAGGAAACTATTATGGAATCAAATTCATATGTTGCATTGGTATGCTCGGCAACTATGCTTGAGATATGATTATACTTGTTGCTCTAGGATGAAGGCTCCACACCTTCCCTTTTCATGCAGCTTTAGTGATAATGAAACTTTGGCTTCTTATGCTAATGGTATATATGATTACTATTATGTGGAATGAATAGAAGAATTTGTTGCTTTTAAGGGTGCTTATGAAATTGATCTTTGTTTGAAAAGTATGAAGATTGTGATGATGCTGTTTATAGATCTCAAACTTTTGCTATATTTGAATATTACTATGAGAACTATGAAAATAATGCCGATATTGATGCATTTCTTAGAAACTCTCCGCTATCCAAGAAGAGACTAATATTTTGCAGGAATCTATGAAAGAAGAAGTTGCCGAAACTGTGAGCTCATTGGATGAAAAAGATGATGAGGAGAGCGAAGAACAAAAGGAGGAAGAGCGGATTAGCTACCCGTGCCCACCTTCTAATGAGAGTAACCCTCCAACTCATACATTGTTTAATGTCCCTTCATTCTTACCGAAGGATGAATGCTATGATAATTGCTATGATCCCATTGGTTCATTTGAAATACCCCTTTTTGATGAACTTGATGCTTGCTATGCTTGTGGCCATGATGCCAATATGAATGATGCTTATGGAGATGAACTTCCTATAGTTCCTTATGTTAAGAATGAAATTGTTTCTATTGCACCCACGCATGATAGTCCTATTATCTTTTTGAATTCTCCAAACTACACTATACCGGAGAAGTTTGTGCTTATTAAGGATTATATTGATGGGTTGCCTTTTACCATTGCACATGATAATTTTGATGAATGTGATATGCATGTGCTTGCTGCTCCTACTTGCAATTATTATGAGAGAGGAACTACATCTCCACCTCTCTATGTTTCCAACACGATAAAATTGCAAGAAACTGTTTATACCATGCATTGGCCTTTACTTTGTGTGCATGAATTGTTCTTTTATGACATGCTGATGCATAGGAAGAGAGTTAGACTTCGTCATTACATGATATATGTTACTTTGTGCTCACTACTAAATTACAAATCATTGTTAATTAAAATTGGCTTTGATATACCTTGGGATCCGGGTGGATCAATGATACATCTCCACGTATCTATAATTTTTGATTGTTCCATGCTATTATATTATCCATCTAGGATGTTTTATATGCATTTATATGCTATTTTATATGATTTTTGGGACTAACCTATTAACCTAGAGCCCAGTGCCAGTTTCTGTTTTTTTCCTTGTTTTTGAGTATCATAGAAAAGGAAGACCAAACGGAGTCCAATTGACCTGAAATTTCACGGAGATTTTTTTTTGGACCAGAAGAAGCCCACGGAGTATCGGAGATGGACCAGAAGAGTTCCGAGGCACCCACGAGGGTGGGGGCGCGCCCTACCCCCTAGGCGCGCCCCCATACCTTGTGGCCGCCTTGGGGACCCCCCTGACTTGTTCCCGACGCCAGCACCTCTTATATATACCCAAACTTCCAGAAAGAAACCTAGATCGGGAGTTCCGCCGCTACAAGCCTTTGTAGCCACCAAAAACCAATCGGGACCCTGTTCCGGCACCCTGCCGGAGGGGGGATCCGTCATCGGTGGCCATCTTCGTCATCCCGGGGCTCTCCATGACGAGGAGGGAGTAGTTCACCCTCGGGGCTGAGGGTATGTACCAGTAGCTATGTGTTTGATCTCTCTCTCTCTCTCTCTCTCTCTCTCTCTCTCTCGTGTTCTTGAGGTGGTACGATCTTGATGTATCGTGAGCTTTGCTATTATAGTTGGATCTTATGATGTTTCTCCCCCTCTACTCATTTGTAATGGATTGAGTTTTCCCTTTGAAGTTATCTTATCAGATTGAGTCTTTAAGGATTTGAGAACACTTGATGTATGTCTTGCATGTGCTTATCTGTGGTGACAATGGGATATCACGTGATCTACTTGATGTATGTTTTGGTGATCAACTTGCGGGTTCCGTAACATTGTGAACTTATGCATAGGGGTTGGCACATGTTTTCGTCTTGACACTCCAGTAGAAACTTTGGGGCACTCTTTGAAGTTCTTTGTGTTGGTTGAATAGATGAATCTGAGATTGTGTGATGCATATCGTATATTAATCATACCCACGGATACTTGAGGTGACATGGAGTATCTAGGTTACATTAGGGTTTTGGTTGATTTGTGTCTTAAGGTGTTATTCTAGTACGAACACTATGATAGATCGAACGAAAAGAATACCTTCGTGTTATTTTACTACAGACTCTTGAATAGATCGATCGCAATGGATAACTTTGAGGTGGTTTCGTACCCTACCATAATCTCTTCGTTTGTTCTCCTCTATTAGTGACTTTGGAGTGACTCTTTGTTGCATGTTGAGGGATAGTTATATGATCTAGTTATGTTATTATTGTTGAGAGAACCTGCACTAATGAAAGTATGAACCCTAGGCCTTGTTTCCTAGCATTGCAGTACTGTTTGTGCTCACTTTTATCATCAATTACCTTGCTTTTTTTATAATTTCAGATTAAAAAAACGTATATCTACCATCCATATTGCACTTGTATCACCATCTCTTCTCCGAACTAGTGCACCTATACAATTTACCATTGTATTGGGTGTGTTGGGGACACAAGAGACTCTTTGTTATTTGGTTGTAGGGTTGTTTGAGAGAGACCATCTTCATCCTACGCCTCCCATGGATTGATAAACTTTAGGTCATCCACTTGAGGGAAATTTGCTACTGTCTTACAAACCTCTGCACTTGGAGGCCCAACAACGTCTACAAGAAGAAGGTTGTGTAGTAGACATCAAGCAGTTTCTAGCGCCGTTGCCGGGGAGGTTAGTGCTTGAAGGTATATCTTTAGATCTTGCAATCAAATCTTTTAGTTTCTTGTTTTATCACTAGTTTAGTCTATAAAAGAAAACTACAAAAAATGGAATTAAGGGTTCCTCATATGCTTCATCTTTTTAATGTCTTTCGTGAAAATGATGGAAAGGAAAATTGTGCTCAAGTACTAGAAGAAGAATTACATAGAATGCTTGGCATAAAATATGTGAATGATGAGCATGATTGCAATGTTGTTAGTATGAATTCTTTGAATACCCATGATGCTAATGATATGCAAATCCACAAGCTTGGGGATGCTATATTTGATGAAGATGATATGTTTTGTCCCCCAAGTTTTGATGAGCAAATTTATTATGATGATAGCATGACTCCAATTTATGATGATTATATTGATGAAAGTGGGTTTGGAAGAGTGTCAACTTCAGAAAGTAACGATCCCACTATTTTGGAGGATGTTGAATCTTATTGTGATAATTATGAAAGTGGATTTGGAGAGGTCATGACTTTATTTAGTGATGATTCTACTATTTCGGAAGAGGTTCCAATTGATTATGAGAACAAAGTTGCTATATATGATGATTATTGTGATGACATGTATGCTATAAATATTAATGATTACCATGAAACTTGTCATCTTGACTTTAATTTTCAATTGGATTATGCCTCACATGATAGTTATTTTGTTGAGTTTGCTCCCGCTATTCTGGATGAGAAGAATTTTGCTTATGTGGAGAGTAGTAAAATTTCTATGCTTGTAGATCATGAAAAGAATTCTTTATGTGATAGTTATATTGTTGAATTAATACATGATGCTACTGAAAATTATTATGAGGGAGGAACATATGCTTGTAGGAATTGCAATAATACCAAGTTTCCTCTCTATGTGCTTAAAGTTTTAAAGTTATGCTTGTTTTGCCTTCCTATGCTAGTTGATTATTGTTCCCATAAGTTGTTTGCTCACAAAATCCCTATGCATAGGAAGTGGGTTAGACTTAAATGTGCTAGTCATATTCTTCATGATGCTCTGTTTATGTTTCAACTCTTATCTTTTATGTGAGCATCATTGAAATCATCATGCCTAGCTAGGGGCGTTAAACGTTAGCGCTTGTTGGGAGGGAACCCAATTTTATTTTTGTTTTTTGTTTTTTCTCATGTTTAGTAATAAATAATTCATATAGCATCTGTTTATATGTGGTTTTATGTTGTTTGTGGCAAGTAGAACCTTTGGGAAGACTTGGGTGAAGTCCTTATGATTTTGCTGTAAAAAACAGAAACTTTAGCACTAACAAGGTTAGCTGCAATTTTTTACTAGAGAGTGATTTTAGGTTGATTCTTTTTGCAGATGATTAATAGACAAATTCCTAAGGTCCACCAATTTATTTCAGAATTTTTGGACTTACAGAAGTATTCGAATGATACAGATTACTACAGAATGTTCTGTTTTTGACAGATTCTGTTTTCATTGTGTTGTTTGCTTATTTTGATGAATCTATGAGTAGTATCGGAGGGTATGAACCATAGATAAGTTGGAATACAGTAGATATTATACCAATATGAATTTATAATGAGTTCACAACAGTACCTAAGTGGTGGTTTTATTTTCTTGAGTTCACAACAGTACCTAAGTGGTGGTTTTATTTTCTTATACTAACAAAGCTTACAAGTTTTCTGTTGAGTTTTGTGTTGTGAAGTTTTCAAGTTTTGGGTAAAGATTCGATGGACTATGGAATAAGGAGTGGCAAGAGCCTAAGCTTGGGGATGCCCAAGGCACCCCAAGGTAATATTCAAGGACAGCCAAGAGCCTAAGCTTGGGGATGCCCCGGATGGCATCCCCTCTTTCGTCTTCGTTCATCGGTAACTTTACTTGGAGCTATATTTTTATTCACCACATGATATGTGTTTTGCTTGGAGTGTAATTTTATTTTATTTTGTTTTGCTTGCTATTTTAATAAAATACCAAGATCTGAAATTATTAAATGTTAGAGAATCTTCACATAGTTACATAATTATTCGACTACTCATTGATCTTCACTTATATCTTTTGGAGTAGTTTGTTGTTTGCTCTAGTGCTTCACTTATATCCTTTTAGAGCACGACGGTGGTTTATTTTGAAGAAATAGATGAACTCTCATGTTTCACTTATATTATTTTGAGAGTCTTTATAACAACATGGTAATTTTCTTTGGTTATGAAATTAGTCCTAATATGATAGGCATCCAAGATGTGTATAATAAAAACTTCCATATAGAGTGCGTTGAATACTGTGAGAAGTTTGATACTTGATGATTGTTTTGAAATATGAAGATGGTAATATTAAAGTTGTGCTAGTTGAGTAATTGTGAATTTGAGAAATACTTGTGTTGAAGTTTGCAAGTCCCGTAGCATGCACGTATGGTAACCGTTGTGTGACAAATTTGAAACATGAGGTGTTCTTTGATTGTCATCCTTATGAGTGGCGGTCGGGGATGAGCGGTGGTCTTTTCCTACCAATCTATCCCCTTAGGAGCATGCGCATAGTGCTTGGTTTTTTATGACTTGTAGAGATTTTTGCAATAAGTATGTGAGTTCTTTATGACTAATGTTGAGTCCATGGATTATACGCACTCTTACCCTTCCATGATTGCTAGCCTCTTCGGTACCGTGCATTGCCCTTTCTCACCTTGAGAGTTGGTGCAAACTTCACCGGTGCATCCAAACCTGTGGTATGATACGCTCTATCACACATAAACCTCCTTATATCTTCCTCAAAACAGCCACCATACCTACCTATTATGGCATTTCCATAGCCATTCCGAGATATATTGCCATGCAACTTTCCACCGTTTCATTTATTATGACACGCTTCATCATTGTCATAGTGCCTTGCATGATCATGTAGTTGACATCGTATTTGTGGCAAAGCCACCATGCATAATTTTTCATACATGTCACTCTTGTTTCATTGCCCATCCCGGTACACCGCCTGAGGCATTCATATAGAGTCATATTTTGTTCTAGTATCGAGTTGTAATCATTGAGTTGTAAATAAATAGAATTGTGATGATCATCATTAATAGAGCATTGTCCCATGAAAAGAAAGGCCAAATAAAAAAAGGGAAGGCCCAAAAAAAGACAAAAAAGGGACAATGCTACTATCCTTTTCCACACTTGTGCTTCAAAGTAGCACGATAATCTTCATGATAGAGAGTCTCTTATTTTGTCACTTTCATATACTAGTGGGAATTTTTCATTATAGAACTTGGCTTGTATATTCCAACAATGGACTTCCTCAAATGCCCTAGGTCTTCGTGAGCAAGCAAGTTGGATGCACACCCACTTAGTTTCTTTTGTTGAGCTTTCATACATTTATAGCTCTAGTGCATCCGTTGCATGGCAATCCCTACTCCTCGCATTGACATCAATTGATGGGCATCTCCATAGCTCGTAGATTAGCTGCGTCAGTGTGAGACTTTCTCTTTTTTGTCTTGTCCACACAACCCCCATCATCACATTCTATTCCACCCATAGTTCTATGTCCATGGCTCACGCTCATGTATTGCGTGAAAGTTGAAAAAAGTTTGAGAATACTAAAGTATGAAACAATTGCTTGTCTTGTCATCGGGGTTGTGCATGATGAGAGCATTTTGTGTGACGAAGATGGAGCATGGCCAAACTATATGATTTTGTAGGGATGAACTTTCTTTGGCCATGTTATTTTGATAAGACATAATTGCCTGGTTAGTATGCTTGAAGTATTATTATTTTTATGTCAACATTAAACTTTTGTCTTGAATCTTATGGATCTAAATATTCTTGCCGCAATAAAGAAGATTACATTGATAAATATGTTAGGTAGCATTCCACATAAAAATTCTGTTTTTATCATTTACCTACTCGAGGATGAGCAGGAATTAAGCTTGGGGATGCTTGATACGTCTCCAACGTATCTATAATTTTTTATTGTTCCATGCTATTATATTATCCATCTAGGATGTTTTATATGCATTTATATGCTATTTTATATGATTTTTGGGACTAACCTATTAACCTAGAGCCCGGTGCCAGTTTCTGTTTTTTCCTTGTTTTTGAGTATCGCAGAAAAGGAAAACCAAACGGAGTCCAATTGACCTAAAATTTCACGGAGATTATTTCTGGACCAGAAGAAGCCCACGGAGTATTGGAGATGGACCAGAAGAGTCCCGAGGCACCCACGAGGGTGGGGGCGCGCCCCCTACCTCGTGGCCGCCTCGGGGACCCCCCTGACTTGTTCCCGACGCCAACACCTCTTATATATACCCAACCTTCCAGAAAGAAACCTAGATCGGGAGTTCCGCCACCGCAAGCCTCTATAGTCACCAAAAACCAATCGGGACCCTGCTCCAGCACCCTGCCGGAGGGGGGATCCATCACCGATGGCCATCTTCATCATCCCGCGCTCTCCATGACGAGGAGGGAGTAGTTCACCCTCGGGGCTGAGGGTATGTACCAGTAGCTATGTGTTTGGTCTCTCCCTCTCGTGTTCTTGAGGTGGTATGATCTTTATGTATCGCGAGCTTTGCTATTATAGTTGGATCTTATGATGTTTCTCCCCCTCTACTCATTTATAATGGATTGAGTTTTCCCTTTGAAGTTATCTTATCGGATTGAGTTTTAAGGATTTGAGAACACTTGATGTATGTCTTGCATGTGCTTATCTGTGGTGACAATGGGATATCACGTGATCTACTTGATGTATGTTTTGGTGATCAACTTGCGGGTACCGTAACATTGTGAACTTATGCATAGGGGTTGGCACACGTTTTCGTCTTGACTCTCCGGTAGGAACTTTGGGGCACTCTTTGAAGTTCTTTGTGTTGGTTGAATAGATGAATCTGAGATTGTGTGATGCATATCGTATAATCGTGCCCATGGATACTTGAGGTGACATGGAGTATCTAGGTGACATTAGGGTTTTGGTTGATTTGTGTCTTAAGGTGTTATTCTAGTACGAATTCATATGGGGAGTCTCTTGAGTTATCACTTTCATATACTAGTGGGAATTTTCATTATAGAACTTGGCTTGTATATTCCGATGATGGGCTTCCTCAAATGCCCGAGGTCTTCATGAGCAAGCAAGTTGGATGCACACCCACTTAGTTTCCAGTTTGAGCTTTCACACACTTATAGCTCTTAGTGCATCTGTTGCATGGCAATCCCAACTCCTCACATTGACATCAATTGATGGGCATCTCCATAGCCCGTTGATTAGCCGCGTTGATGTGAGACTTTCTCCTTTTTGTCTTCTCCACACAACCTCCACCATCATATTCTATTCCACCTACAGTGCTATATCCATGGCTCACGCTCATGTATTGCATGAAAGTTGAAAAGGTTTGAGAATACTAAAGTATGAACCAATTGCTTGGCTAAAACCGGGGTTGTGCATGATTTAAATACTTTGTGTGGTGAAGATGGAGCATAGCCAGACCATATGATTTTGTAGGGATAACTTTCTTTGGCCATGTTATTTTGAAAAGACATGATTGCTTAATTAGTATGCTTGAAGTATTATTGTCTTAATGTCAAATGATCGACTATTGCTTTGAATCACTCATGTCTTAATATTCATGCCATGACTAGATTACATGATCCAGATTATGCTAGGTAGCATTCCACATAAAAAATATCTTTTTTATCATTTACCTACTCGAGGACCAGCAGGAATTAAGCTTGGGGATGCTGATACGTCTCTGTCGTATCTATAATTTTTTATTGTTCCATGCCAATATTCTACAACTTTTACATACTTTTGGCAACTTTTTATACTATTTTTGGGACTAACATATTGATCCAGTGCCCAGTGCCAGTTCCTGTTTGTTGCATGGTTTTTGTTTTGCAGAAAATCCATATGAAACGGAGTCCAAACGGGATAAAAACTTATGGAGATTTTTTGGAATATATGTGAATTTTGGGAAGTGGAATCAACGCGAGACGATGCCCGGGGGGCCCACGAGGGTGAGGGGCGCGCCCCAGGGGGTAGGGCGTGCCCTGGGCCCTCGTGGCCACTCCGTAAGGCACTTGGTACCCTTCTTTCGCTGCAAGAAAGCCAATATCCGGATAAACATCGTGTCCAAATTTCAGCCCAATCAGAGTTACGAATCTCCAGGAATTTAAGAAACGGTGAAAGGGCAGAATCATGGAGCGTAGAAACTGAAGGAAACAGAGAGAGAGAGAGAGAGAGAGAGAGAGAGAGAGAGAGAGAGAGAGAGAGAGAGAGAGAGAGAGAGAGAGAGAGATCCAATCTCAGAGGATCTCTCGCCCCTTCGCCGCCATGGAGGCCATGGACCAGAAGGGAAACGCTTCTCCCATCTAGGGGGAAGGTCAAGGAAGAGGAAGAAGAAGGGGGGCTCGCTCCCCCTCTCTCCCGGTGGTGCCGGAACATCGCTGGGGCGATCATCGCGACAACGATCTACACCAACAACTTCATCGCCGTCATCACCAACTCTTCCCCCCTCTATGCAGCGGTGTAACCCCTCTTTTACCCGTTGTAATCTCTACTTAAACATGGTACTCAACGCTATATATTATTTCCCAATGATGTATGGCTATCCTATGATGTTTGAGTAGATCCGTTTTGTCCTATGGGTTAATTGATGATCGTGATTGGTTTGAGTTGCATGTTTTATTATTGGTGTTGTCCTATGGTGCTCTTCGTGTCGCGCAAGCGTGAGGGATCCCCGCTTTAGGGTTTGCAATATGTTCATGATTTGCTTATGGTGGGTGGCGTGAGTGACAGAAGCACAGACCCGAGTAAGTAGGTTGTTTGCGTATGGGAGTCAAGAGGACTCGATGCCTTATAATGCTATGGTTGGGTTTTACCTTAATGATCTTTAGTAGTTGCGGATGCTTGCTAGAGTTCCAATAATAAGTGCATATGATCCAAGAAGAGAAAGTATGTTACCTTATGCCTCTCCCTCAAATAAAATTCCAATAATGATTACCGGTCTAGTTATCGATTGCCTAGGGACAAATAACTTTCTCATGACAAAAAGCTCTTTACTAAAACTAATTTAGTTGTGTCTTTATCTAAAAAGACCCTAGTCTTTATTTACGTGCTCTTTATTATCTTGCAAACCTATCCAACAACACCTACAAAGTACTTCTAGTTTCATACTTGTTCTAGGTAAAGCGAACGTTAAGCGTGCGTAGAGTTGTATCGGTGATCGATAGAACTTGAGGAATATTTGTTATACCTTTAGCTCCTCGTTGGGTTCGACACTCTTACTTATCAAAAGAGGCTACAATTGATCCCCTATACTTGTGGGTTATATATCACTATTGCTACTGTTACAACTGCTACAAAGCTCTTACTACTTTTATCGTTATTATTGTTACTGTTACCACTGCTATCAAAACTATCATATTACTATGCTACTGATCACTTTGCTACAGATATTTAATCTCCAGGTGTGGTTGAATTGACAAATCAACTACTAATACTTACAAATATTCTTTGGCTCCCCTTGTGTCGAATCAATAAATTTGGGTTGAATACTCTACCCTCGAAAACTGTTGCGATCCCCTATACTTGTGGGTTATCAGGACCTTTTTCTAGCGCCGTTACCGGGGAACATAGCTATATTTGTTGAGTCACTTGGGATTTATATCTATTTATCACTATGAAGAATCTGAAAGATACCAAAACCAAGATCGTTCCCTCTAGGACGAGGGGAGGTAAGGAATTGCCATCACACTCTGCACTTGATTCACCTTCTGTTTTGAGTAAACTTGCACCACCACCACATGCTATTAATCCTGATATGTCGCAAGTTATTGATGATGATGCTTCTACTATGAATGATGCTTATAATGCTAGTACCTTGCTTGATGATAATGTGCCACTAGGTGAATTTCTTGATGAACAACTTGCTAGAGCTAAAGATATTGAGAATGCTGAAACTGATGAACTTACTGAAACTGATGAAGTCTTTGAAACCGAGAATCATGAAGCATGTATTAGACTTTCTCTCCTAGATTTGAAATGCCTAAGATACCCGAGGGTTGCGTTATGGATGAGGAGGTATTTAGAGACTTTCTTGCTTGCAAGGATAGAGACGATCTTAAGAAATTATTATGCAAACTGAAAGAAAAACCTTTGAATGCTAGAACGAAATGTGATCCTAAGTTTGCTATTTCACCTATCTTTGTTACCGATAAGGATTATTGAGGGAGTCCTAGATAAGGGGTGTTCGGATAGCCGGACAATACCTTCAGCCGGACTCCAGGACTATGAAGATACAAGATTGAAGACTTTGTCCCGTGTCCGGATGGGACTTTCCTTGGCGTGGAAGGCAAGCTTGGCGATGCGGATATTCAAGATCTCCTACCATTGTAACCGACTTTGTGTAACCCTAACCCTATCAAGTGTCTATATAAACCAGAGGGTTTTAGTCCGTAGGACAACTTCATCAGACAACAATTATACCATAGGCTAGCTTCTAGGGTTTAGCCTCTTTGATCTCGTGGTAGATCTACTCTTGTACTACCCATATCATCAATATTAATCAAGCAGGAGTAGGGTTTTACCTCCATTGAGAGGGCCCGAACCTGGGTAAAAACATCATGTCCCTTGTCTCCTGTTACCATCCGGCCTAGACGCACAGTTCGGGACCCCCTATCCGAGCTCCGTCGGTTTTGACACCGACATTGGTGCTTTCATTGAGAGTTCCATTGTGCCATCGCAATTAGGAAGGATGCCTCCTCCCGTCTTTAAAGACGGCGCCGTCGCTAAGGGAGCCTTGGCTGTCGGCCAAACTCTCCGGCTAGGTGGTTTCCTCATGACCGCCTGTTCGGCCGTTGCGCCGACGGTGACCTCTCGGGTCATCAAAAGCAACCTTCACGTCAGCTCGGAACTTGTCGAGCAGCTAGATCCAATGGAGCTCTCTTCCGTAAACGAGCTCTTGGATCGCATCGTCGCCCTGGGGGTCGCCACGGATTACGACCAGGTTGGGCTTAAACCCAATCTAAGAGGAATTAACTCTCCCCAGGTCACCCACCACATCGCCGTGGTAGAGGCGCAGTGCGGCGACCCTTCATCTATCTTAAGGACTAGCTACGTCCGAATTCCCGACCCCTCCAAGCCGGATACCCGCGGAGGGGAGGATGTAACTCAAGACCTGCGCTTAGAATCAGGCAACGGGCTACACTCATTGGAAAACATCCAAGAATCCGAACCTCAGAGTTCGGAAGCTCTTCGGCCTCTGAATCTTAGATTGGGTGAGGTTCCAGATTCAACGCCACCCGCCCACTTGAACATAAGCGATCTTTCCCAAATCAGGCAAAAGCCCGAGGAAACAGTACATCATTACTGGGCGAGATTCCTCCTGGTTATGAACAGGATAAAGGATTGCCGCGAGGGAGATGCAATATCAATCTTCTGCAGTAATTGCACGGACGAGGGAATCCTTAACGCCATAAGTCGTCGTGATATTACACGCTTCGCTGACTTGGCGTCCATAGTACAAAATTAGTGTGCGATGGAAAGCGCCTGGAAAACCGAAATAAAATTTTGGGATAATCCGGCCCTGAATAGCAATCCCGTACGAATTAAGAGGGTGCATCATCGTAAGACACCCGGGTTAAACACCGGCGAACCAATGCTATTGTACATTGCAGCAACCCATCAAGTTGTCAGCGCAGTGCTCGTCGTCGAGCGGGAAACGGACGGACACAAATTCCCCCCTCAAAGACCGGTCTACTACGTGTCCACTGTCCTCACTCCATGCAAATCACGGTACCCGCATTATCAAAAGATTGCATACGCGGTATTCATGGCATCCCGGAAGCTACGACACTACTTTCAAGAGTGTTCCATAACAGTAGCCTCGGAAGTACCACTCAACGATATTATCAACAACCGCGATGCAACAGGCCGGATCGCAAAATGGGCCATCGAGCTCCTCCCGTTCGATATAACCTATAAGCCACGTCGAGCAATTAAATCTCAATTTTGGCCGACTTCGTCGCAGAATGGACGGAGGCCGAGCTCCCTAAAGAGTACGGCACATATTCAAACTGGATCATGCATTTCGACGGCTCCAAAATGTTGGCCGGACTAGGGGTTGGCGTCGTCCTGACGTCCCCCATAGGAGACACAGTTCAATATGTGCTCCAGATCATGTACACGGACTCCAACAATGCAGCCGAATATGAGGCCCTCTTACATGGTCTCCGGATGGCAGTATCCATGGGCATTCAACGCCTAGAGGTACGCGGGGATTCGAACCTCGCGATATCACAAATAAACGGAGACTTCGACGCCAAGGATCCAAAAATGGCAGCTTACCGCAACGCCGTCCTAAAAATGTCAGCTCGGTTCAAAGGGTTGGAGTTTCATCATATAGCCTGAGAAAACAATCAGGCAGCGGATGTCCTGGCACGCATTGGAGCAAAATGCGATGAAGTCCCCAACATCTTTTTAGAAAGACTGTTCAAGCCATCCGTAGCATGGGAGGGGGAACCCGCAGATAACAGCCCGGACCTAACCGCACCACTCGACGCCAAACAATCTGACATAATTTGAGGCTCTGCCACCGAAATTACACCTTCAGCACACGTAATAATGGCAGTCATCGCCCCGTGGACAGAACCGTTCCTAGCCTACCTTACTAGGCAGGAACTCCCAGAGGACCAAAACGAGGCATGTTGCATAGTGCGGCGATCTAAAGCCTATAAAGTCCACGAGGGAGAGCTTTATAAGAAAAGCACTACCGGAGTCCTTCAAAGGTGCATCTCCGAAGAGGAAGGGTGGAACCTGCTGGCTGAAATTCATGCCGGACTCGGTGGCCACCACGCTGCAACTCGGTCCCTTGTAAGCAAGGCTTTCCGTACGGGCTTTTACTGGCCTATGGCCCGAGCAGACGCTCAGGACTTGGTCCAACGATGCATCGGTTGCCAGCTTTTTGCAAACCAAAGCCATATGCCACACACCGCCCTCCGAACTATCCCCATCACTTGGCCTTTCGCGGTCTGGGGGCTTGACATGGTTGGACCCCTTAAAGGTGGAACCCACAAGAAAAAATACTTACTGGTCATGGTGGATAAGTTTACCAAATGGATAGAAGCCAAGCCTGTTAAGACGGCTGAATCCGGACCTGTGATAGACTTCATATCCGGGGTTGTACATCGTTACGGCGTCCCCCACAGCATCATCACTGATAACGGCACAAACTTCACCGCCGACGAGGTAAAACTCTGGTGCAAAAACATGGGCATCAAGCTCGACTATGCTTCCGTCTATCACCCACAAACTAACGGCCAGGTCAAACATGCAAATGGTCTTATCATGAGCGGCATTAAACCCAGACTAGTGCGGTCCATCAAGGAATCTAACACGCACTGGGTAGAGGAGCTCGACTCCGTAATCTGGGGGCTGCGGACCATGCCAAATCGCACCATCGGATACACACCATTCTTTATGGTGTACGGAGCAGAGGCAGTTCTTCCTTGCGACATAATTCATGACTCACCTAAAGTGCGCATGTACGAAGAAAGAGAAGCCGAGCTCGATCGGCAGGACAACTTGGACGCCTTGGAGGAGGAGCATGACGTGACAAAAGCCCGTTCCGCATTTTATCAACAACAGGCTCGAAGGTATCAAAGCAGAGAAGTACGGGCCAAAAATTACAATGTTGGCGAACTAGTTATACGCCTGCCGGATAAGAAAAAGGACAAACTCAAGCCCAAGTGGGAAGGTCCCTTCATAATCGACCAAGTCCTGACTGGTGGAGCGTACCGCCTGCGAGATGCGTCGGATAACCGACTCGAGCCGAACCCATGGAACGCCGCCCGTCTCCAAAGATTATATGCCTAGCGCCGGACTCTGTGTTTGTCTCCTTCCTCTGTCCATTTTTTACATTTTCTGTCTTACATTTCTCTTCTTCCCCTCTTTTCTCTTATAGCCCTTAAAGGCTCGTTAAGTGATGCACTACCGCGCTCATTAAACCTGGGGGCTTCTTTAAATAGAAGCTTATTTATACGAGCTTCACGCCCAACACATGCGTCAAACTTCCACATGTACCTTTTTCTTCACCATTATATGCATCGATATGACTTAAGTTTTGGCCAAGCTGGGTTGCCTGGCTCCTGTGCTTACCCCTACGTTCCTGATTGTTCGGCTAGGCGGTAAAGGAGCACCTCTGCGATTGTTACTGTCGGGTCAGCCGAATTGTACCTCAGACTGGGTGAAGCCGAAAGCTAGCGTTCTTAAGGGAATACTCGGTCGGTGAACTCAAAGATGACCTTTTTTACTTATTTATATACATGCCCCTAGATGATTTTCCTGCATTTGCAGTCCAGACATGCACTTTAGGGCATGCCTCCCAGAGAAAGGAACCCCTAACGGAACTATTCTCTCTGGAAGATGTTTCTTACTAACCATGTAAAATAACATAACTAGTTGGGCACTTGTCTGATAAAGCACTAATGACCCCTACGCCTGGTCTACATGCATACCCCGGTTCGTAATTAACCGATAGGGTATTCGGACACACTCCGGACCGTCAGGTCCCGAGGTCGAAGCGAAAAGGTCGGCAATGACAAACGATCTACAATCCGGCTAGAAGGCATTACACGTGTCAATTAAAAATTACATAGTCACTCTGACTGTTTGTATTCCTCTTCTATACCATCTAACAGGCTGTCTAATTTACAGTCTTGCTGGGAATACTTTGCGGCCAATTCTACTTGGCCGTATGCTAAGCTTACAAGGATCTCCTTCCCATCAGGCCCCACAGGTACGACCTCGGCCATGTGGTTTGGGTCAGCCTTGGTGTACCGCGTCTTCACCATGGCCCAGGCCTCCCTTGCGCCTTGGCGGCAGGCCGTAATCTTCCACAACCGGAAGCGCCGACCCGCTCCGTTCAGCTTCTCCGCAAGCTCTCCAAGGCCCTCGAGCCTGGGGAGGGATGGCCATAAGGCTTGGGCAACACCCTGCATCGCCTGCCGAACTCGCTCGTGCAGTTGCGAGAGCTCGGGAAGAAGGTCACCCGTTGAACCACGCATCTCCTCTGCAGGACGACCTGTTAGCATACCTACAGACATTACTCTATTAGTCGACTTCCTCGCCGAACTCTTTTTCAAAAGATTTGCTTAAGCACTTACAAAATATGCCGCGTCGAAGCCGCTGATTCTCCTTAGTGGAGTCCGACAGCTGGCCACGAACATCTTTAAGTTCAACGTCCAGCTTGGTGTTGGCATCCTGAAGATCATTCTTCTCCCGCCTCACCCT
The DNA here is from genome assembly GCA_032464435.1 of Aegilops umbellulata. Classification (NCBI taxonomy): domain Eukaryota; kingdom Viridiplantae; phylum Streptophyta; class Magnoliopsida; order Poales; family Poaceae; genus Aegilops; species Aegilops umbellulata. The sequence continues at coordinate 259,422,223 of CP136059.1, forward strand.
TGTCAGCATACTCTCACCGGCCTTTAGCCGGCGCAAGAGTTGTTGCCTCTCCGGATCGAGTCTGGCGCCATCTGCAATATGACTTGTCAGATTTGCACCCACACCGCAAAATACCAATCTTTTGAAGTGTATCTTACCAGAGGGGGTCTCTTTGGGCTCCCCTGCCGTGGCTAGTGCAGCCTCCAGTTGGGCTTTGCACTCTTCCAGCTCCTGGGACAGTACGGTATTCTTCTTTGCAGGAACCTGCATAACAAGTGATCCTTAAATCAGTTACTCTAACTGTTTCAAGTCTCGGGGGCTACTGGTATATCTATATTTACCAAAATTTTCTTACCCGTATGTCTTTTACATACTGCTCCGTGACTCTGGCTAAACCATTTTGAGTGGCACGGAGGTACGCATCTCCCGAATTGAAGGCATCTAATGCCTCTTGGGAGAAACAAGCGTCGCAAAGAACTGTCCGGCGACGCCTGTGGTTCATGGCACTCTCCACCTCGGAATTGGTGGCAGACAGCCTGTCCGCATCCTTTGTCGGAGGAGCGTCCGGTGCGTGCCTTGTGCTCGCCTCCACTTCCGGGCCAGGTGTTGGAGCCTGGCTGGTGGAGGCGCGATTGGCAACCTCCCCGGATGTAGTCCGGCGAGGTCTCTTCGTCCTGAAGATAGCACGAACGTTAATATGCCCTGAAGGAATAACACCAGGGAAAAGGAGGGTGTGTTATACCTTTGCGCCGGCATCTCAGTCCGGACCACATTCCTTTTTACCCCACGGGGCCCTGCGGCCCCTCGTTGGCTAGCCGCCGCAGGTTCGGCCTCCCGCCTCGGAAATCTCTCCTGCAAAACACGGTTGTCGTCCGAAAAACCGAAATACGTGAGAATGGAATCCTTCTCAAGGGAATGAGGCTCCGGTCTCTGTCACCTGGGAGGTCGGGATTAACCCTGGGTAATCAGCCGTAATGACCACCAAGGTATTGTCCTTGCTTAGCTGATGAAACACCCCATCAATAAGCTCCACCGATATGTCCGGATCCTCTTCGGAGTCCGGATCGAGGGACCGTTCTGGATCCTCGGGCTGTGGAGGACGGCTGTTTATATCCTTTACCTCCTGACGCAGTTCCTGCGTCGAAGTTGTTAGACTACATATTTAATCATGGGAATATAAAACGAACGGGCAAGCACAATTGTCCACTTACCCAACTCGGAGGATTGTACATAGTAAATCCGCCCTGCGGGTTGACGCGGAGGAATTCCTCCTCTTCTCCCTTGTACAAAGAGGATAAGATCTTTACTAGAGCGGCAGTTGAGGCTGGCCCCTTACGAACGTAACGGGTGGCGTCATCCTCCCCGTTAAAATCCCACATGGGGTGGCCTCTGTATTGAAGCGGCTGCACCCCCCGCATAATGCATGCGGCCATGACTCCGATCATGGTTAGTCCGGAATGAGCCAATAGTCTTATCCGGCCCATCAGGTAAAGGACGTCCCTGTCACTTTCTCTCTGAGAGCTCCGCGGACGCCAGCTTAAGCGTTTCCTTAATGGAGCACTGTTGAACTCGGGGAGGCCGACCCGGATAGGGTACGGTAGAGGGACGTCATCTATATAAAACCATTCCGAGGGCCGGTCCTCGGACGCCTTCTTTGGGGTTCCGGATAGGTATCCGGTCCCGGCGATGTGCCAGACTTCGGCTCCGCCCACTTGATATATAGACCCCTCTTGAGAACGGGGCACCAGGCAGAATATCCTCTTCCACAGCGCGAAATGAGCCTCAACACCCAAGAATAGCTCACAAAGGGCGACGAAGCCCGCGATATGCAATATGGAGGCGGGCGTGAGATTGTGCAGCTGGAGTCCGTAGAACTCCAGAAGCCCACGGAGAAATGGATGAATTGGAAATCCCAGTCCCCTTATTAGATAAGGGACAAGGCACACCCGCTCTCCTTTGGAGGGATTGGGGGTGCTCTTCGCTTGTTTTCCGCCATTATAGGTGGCGAGTCCGGCTCAGATCGGGACCATATAGGCCTGAGGGAGAAATCCCTTGGCCTGAAGCGACACTAACTCGCTGTGCGGGATGGAGCAACTCTCCCAGTCTCCAGGTTTAGGACTGGAAGGGCGAGAGGAGGAGCTGCGACGGCTGGCCATGTTGGAATGGACCTTTGCTGGAGGCGCTCTGATGATTACTCGCGGAGAGGAGAAGGTGTGGTTTGGATCTGAATCCCCATCCCATTAAATAGGTGGCTCGTTTATGCGGCTAGGGGTGTGGATGTAAAAACGCCCCGGCTTTTCGCATTCGTTTGACACGTGGAAGACGGCCATTATTGGGCGTAGAAGCCAAGGAGCGCTACATTACAAAAATCAGACATTATTCCAACAGGTACACAAAATTTGGAGAAGAACCCGCCTTGCAATGCCGAAGACAATTTGCGCGCCGGACCCGTCGTCATTGAAGCCTGGTTCGGGGGCTACTGAGGGAGTCCTCGATAAGGGGGTGTTCGGATAGCCGGACAATACCTTCAGCCGGACTCCAGGACTATGAAGATACAAGATTGAAGACTTCGTCCCGTGTCCGGATGGGACTTTCCTTGGCATGGAAGGCAAGCTTGGCGATGCGAATATTCAAGATCTCCTACCATTGTAACCGACTTTGTGTAACCCTAACCCTATCCGGTGTCTATATAAACCGGAGGGTTTTAGTCCATAGGACAACTTCATCAGACAACAATCATACCATAGGCTAGCTTCTAGGGTTTAGCCTCTTTGATCTCGTGGTAGATCTAGTCTTGTACTACCCATATCATCAATATTAATCAAGCAGGAGTAGGGTTTTGCCTCCATCGAGAGGGCCCGAACCTGGGTAAAAACATCGTGTCCCTTGTCTCCTGTTACCATCCGGCCTAGACGCACAGTTCGGGACCCCCTACCCGAGATCCGCCGGTTTTGACACCGACAATTATGAATTCTCTGTCAACCCGGAGTTAATTACTTTGGTTTAATCTGATCCTTTCCATGGCTATGAAATAGAAACTGTTGTGGCAAATCTTACTAAACTAAATGATTTATCCACCCTATTGGCTCATTATGAGAAAACTCGCTACTACTATATTCTTAAATTATTTACGTTCTCATTAAAGGGTGATGCTAAGATATGGTACAATACTCTTGCTCCTAGTTGTGTGCATAGTCCCCAGGATATGATCTATTACTTCTCTGAAAAATATTTTCCTAGTCATAAGAAGCAAACTGCCTTATAGGAAATATTTAACTTTGTGCAAATTGAAGAAGAGAGTCTCCTACAAGCTTAGGGGAGGCTTCTCCAATTGCTTAATGCTTCACCTGATCATCCTCTTAAGAAAAATGAAATACTTGATATCTTCTATAATGGACTAACCGATGCTTCTAGGGATTTCCTAGATAGTTGTGTTGGTTGTGTTTTCAGGGAACGAACTGGTGAACAAGCTGAGGAATTATTCAATAATATATTGAAAAATTATGATGATAGGACCCTTCCTGAACCACCGCCAGTCTTTTTGCGCACTTGCTTGACTGATATTTTAAAGATGGCCCCTTATGCAAAATAAATGAAAGAAATTGTCACAAATAAAAGAAAAATACCTGAAGCTAAAATCTCCACCATGCTTGCTAATTATTCTTTTAAGGATGGAGTACCTAAAAACTTGGAGATCCAGGAATACCAACTATACCATGCTCTATTAAAAGAAATTATGTCAAAACTGCCTTATGTGATTTAGGAGCTGGTGTTAGTGTTATGCCTTTCTGTTTATGTAAAAGACTTGATTTGAATAAACTCACACCTACTGAGATATCATTGCAGGGGCTGTTATTGATTGTAATAAAAGCAAATTCACTTTTCATATCAATGGTAATGAGCATATGGTGCACTTTCCAAAGAAACAATTCCAAGTGAATGGTATTAGTGTTATCGAAAAGTCTCCGACAATCATTATTGCAAGTTTTCAACTCCCTTTACCCGCTGCCAAAAAGAAATATGAAACAGTTATTGTTGGGGATATGCATATCCCCGTTGAGGTAACTTAGTGTTTTTACGAAAGTTCTTCAGGTTCATGTTAATGAAAAGTGATTGTTAATAAGACTTGATAACCCCTTATTAATGGATTGTTTTCGAGAGACATGTGGTCGATGAATTTAGTAAGCACCAACTTTCTGCCCCTACTTTTGTTTTCTGTTTTTCTTAGTTAAATAAAATAAAATGCCATGTTTAGTTTGTTCTCTGAATTTTCCGTGCAATAAAAAATGACCCAAAAATAAAAGTGCTCAAAATGCCCTGAAATTTTAACATGATTTTTTCTGAATATTTCTGAATTTCTGGTACAAATAACATCAGAGGGGGGTGACCCTGGTGCCCACAAGACACCAGGGCGCGCCTGCCACCCCAGGCGTGCCTTGGTGGGTGGTGGGCCCCATGTGGGTCCCCTCACTTGTCTCTTTAGCCCATGTCATCTCCTACCTCCAGAAAACAAATCACCATTGCTATCTCTCTCGTGTTCTTGCTCTCAAACCCATGGATTTCGATCTCTTTGCTCAAAACTCCATTTTCAAAACTGTTTGGGGGATTTCTACTTGGTATGTGACTCTTCCATTGCTCCAATTAGTTTTGCTCTAGTGGTTTATATTTTGAATAACTAGCTACTCTTGTTGCTGCTATAAATGGGCTTGCATGTTGAATTCTTAGAGTTCTAAGTAGTTTGAATGCTTGATATAGCCTCTAGACACCCATATGAGTAATTGCTATCAATCTTGCAAAGTTTTGTTGACAAAATTTTTGTGACCCAAAAATTTCAGAAATTTATACGCGAATAAAACGTACCTCTTTGGAAGGAGTTCATCGAAGAGGAGGTCCTCTGAGGCATCATCAACCAGTAGCTCGATACGACAATCTTATGTTGAGCCGAGTGCAAGCTCGATGAGGGAGTCCTGGATTAGGGGGTGTTCGGATAGCCGAACAATACCTTCAGCCGGACTCTAGGACTATGAAGATACAAGATTGAAGACTTCGTCCCGTGTCCGGATGGGACTTTCCTTGGCGTGGAAGGCAAGCTTGGCGATGCGGATATTCAAGATCTCCTACCATTGTAACCGACTTTGTGTAACCCTAACCCTATCTGGTGTCTATATAAACCGGAGGGTTCTAGTCCGTAGGACAACTTCATCGTACAACAATCATACCATAGGCTAGATTCTAGGGTTTAGCCTCCTTGATCTCGTGGTAGATCTACTCTTGTACTACCCATATCATCAATATTAATCAAGCAGGAGTAGGGTTTTACCTCCATCGAGAGGGCCCGAACCTGGGTAAACTTTGTGTCCCTTGTCTCCTGTTACCATCCGGCCTAGACGCACAGTTCGGGACCCCCTACCCGAGATCCGCCGGTTTTGACACCGACATTGGTGCTTTCATTGAGAGTTCCACTGTGTCGTCGCAATCAGGAAGGATGCCTCCTCCCGTCTTTAAAGACGGCGCCGTCATTAAGGGAGCCTTGGCTGTCGGCCAAACTCTCCGGCTAGGTGGTGTCCTCATGACCGCCTGTTCGGCTGTTGCGCCGACGGTGACCTCTCGGGTCATCAAAAGCAACCTTCACGTCAGCTTGGAACTTGTCGAGCAGCTAGATCCGATGGAGCTCTCTTCCGTAAACGAGCTCTTGGATCGCATCGCCGCCCTGGGGTCGCCACGGATTACGACCAGGTTGGGCTTAAACCCGATCTAAGAGAAATTAACTCTCCCCAGGTCACCCACCATGTCGCCGTGGTAGAGGCGCAGTGCGGCGACCCTTCATCTATTTTAAGGACTAGCTACGTCCGAATTCCTGACCACTCCAAGCCGGATACCCGCTGAGGGGAGGATGTAACTCAAGACCTGGGCATAGAGTCAGGCAACGGGCTACACTCATTGGACAACATCCAAGAATCCGAACTTCAGAGTTCATAAGCTCTTCGGCCTCTGAATCTTATATTGGGTGAGGTTTCAGATTCAACGCCACCCGCCCACCCGAACATAAGCGATGTCTACCAAATCAGGCAACAGCCCGAGGAAATAGTACATCATTACTGGGCCAGATTCCTCCTGGTTATGAACAGGATAAAGGACTGCCGTGAGGGAGACGCAATCTCAATCTTCTGCAGTAATTACACGGACGAGGGAATCCTTAACGCCATAAGTCGTCGTGATATTACACGCTTCGCTAACTTGGCGTCCATAGTACAAAAGTACTGTGCGATGGAAAGCGCCTGGAGAACCGAAATATAATTTTGGGATAATCCGGCCCTGAACAGCAATCTCGTCCATACTAAGAGGGTGCATCATCGTAAGACACCCGGGTTAAACACCAAAAAACCAAAATCCTCTACAGAGCATGGAACCGTACTGGAAAGATGGCTTGATGGACCCTGTAAAATTCATAGTACAGAGGACGCCACACCAACTCACAGCCTTAGAGCATGTTGGATACTCCGGCAGGTAGCCTAAATTGGCGAGGACCTCTTAATTTCGGAGGCCACAGAAAGCCATCTCGGGGACACCAGTACCGTTCTCACAATCTTCGAGACTTTCGCATCAAACAATATGCGAAAAAGAACACTCCGCAGCCTTGTCGAAGTCTATCAGGTAGCAACAATAAACCCATGGAGCGACACAGCTATTACCTTCAACGCAAACGATGAACCTAAATTCTAAACAGCCCGAGCACCAGCCGCATTGGTCCTTAGTCCAATAGTGGACGGCTTTCGCCTTACCAAGGTACTCATGGATGGAGGCAGCGGATTGAACCTCATTTACAAGGAAACCCTTCAAAAAATGGGATTAGACGTGAACCGCATCGAGCGAAGCAGCACAACCTTTAGAGGAATAATCGCCGGTCGGGAAGCCCGCTGCACAGGAAAAATCACACTAGATGTGGTCTTCGGCACGCCGGATAATTACAGATCCGAAGAGGTCCCGTTTTAGGTGGCCCCATTCAGTAGCGGATATCACGCCCTACTAGGGCGGGAAGCATTTACAATCTTCCAAGCAATACCCCATTACGGGTACATGAAGCTCAAGATGCCCGGGCCGAACGGAATTATCACTCTCGCTAGTGATCCGGACATAGCGCTCTGCGCCGAAAACAAGACAGCCGCATTGGCCCTTGAGGCACTATCCGAAGCCTTAGCGGCTGAGGAACTGACTGCGCTGTGCTCCACGGTTAACAGGGATGATGTGATACTCGACAAGAGATCCAAGTCCACATCCTTCAAGCCAGCGGACGAAATAGTCAAATTCCAGGTCCATCCAACAGACCCCACTAAAACAGCTTCCATCGGGGCATGATTAAACCCTGATGTGGACGCCGCACTACGAGAATTTCTACGTGAAAATTGGGACATCTTCGCCTGGCACCCTTCAGACATGCCAGGAATCCCACGCAGGCTGGCCGAACACAGCTTAAATATCCTAAAAGTATTCAAACCTGTCAAACAAGCCCTTCGGCGTTTTTCCGAACCCAAAAGATAGGCCATGGGAGAGGAGCTAGCCAAGCTATTGGAGGCCGGATTCATTAGAGACATAAAACATCCGGACTGGCTAGCAAACCTGGTGATGGTACCAAAAAAGGACAAATCCTGGCGCCTGTGTGTTGATTTTAAAGACCTTAACAAGGCTTGCCCCAAGGATCCCTTCCCCCTCCCCCGTATCGATCAAATTATCGATGCCACCGCAGGACACGATTCATTGTGTTTCCTCGACGCATACTCCGGTTACCATCAAATAAAGATGGCGGAATTAGACCAAGCCGCAACGGCATTCATCACTCCATACGGCCCATTCTGCTTCAACACAATGCCCTTCGGGCTGAAAAACGCCGGCGCAACTTATCAGCGCATGATTCAAACATGTCTGGCAAACCAGATCGGCAAGACAGTAGAGGCGTACGTGGATGATGTGGTCGTCAAAAAAAGACATGTCGAACCTCTAGTAGACGAATTGAGGCTAACATTCGACAACCTCCGAAAATACGACATCAAGCTCAACCCGGAAAAATGCATTTTCGGCGTTCCAGCTGGAAAGCTTTTGGGCTTCATTGTATCCGGTAGAGGAATTGAAGCAAATCCGGCCAAGATCCGAGATTTGTCGCAACTGGATATCCCAAAGGACCTCAAACAAATACAAAAATTAACCGGGTGCGTGGCGGCTCTAAGCCGCTTTATCTCTCGCTTGGGAGAAAAGGCACTGCCCCTCTATCGCCTCCTTTGGCGCACTGAACACTTCGAGTGGACGGATGCTGCCACGGCCGGACTCGATGAAATAAAAGCCATATTGGCAACAAACCCAGTCCTGGCTGCGCCAAACACCGGCGAACCAATGCTATTGTATATTGCAGCAACTCATCAAGTTGTCAGCGCAGTACTCGTCGTCGAGCGGGAAACGGACGGACACAAACTCCCCCTTCAAAGGCCGGTCTACTACGTGTCCACTGTCCTCACTCCATGAAAATCACAGTACCCGCATTATCAAAAGATTGCATACGCGGTATTCATGGCATCCCGGAAGCTACGACACTACTTTCAAGAGTGTTCCATAACAGTAGCCTCGGAAGTACCACTCAACGATATTATCAACAACCGCGATGCAATGGGCCGGATCGGAAAATGGGCCATCGAGCTCCTCCCGTTCGATATAACCTATAAGCCACGGCGAGCTATTAAATTGCAAGTTTTGGCCGACTTCGTCGCAGAATGGACGGAGGCCGAGCTCCCAAAAGAGTACGGCACATATTCAAACTGGATCATGCATTTCGACGGCTCCAAAATGTTGGCCGGACTAGGGGCTGGCGTCATCTTGACGTCCCCCACAGGAGACACAGTTCAATATGTGCTCTGGATCATGTACACGGACTCCAACAATGCAGCCGAATATGAGGCCCTCCTACATGGTCTCCGGATGGCAGTATCCATGGGCATTCAACGCCTAGAGGTACGCGGGGACTCGAACCTCGCGATATCCCAAATAAACGGAGACTTCGACGCCAAGGATCCAAAAATGGCAGCTTACCGCAACGCCGTCCTAAAAATGTCAGCTCGGTTCGAAGGGTTGGAGTTTCATCATATAGCCCGAGAAAACAATCAGGCAGCGGATGTCCTGGCACGCATTGGAGCAAAACGCGATGTAGTCCCCCCCCCCAACATCTTTTTAGAAAGACTGTTCAAGCCATCCGTAGCATGGGAGGGGGAACACGCAGATAACAGCCCGGACCTAACCGCACCACTCGACGCCGAACAATCTGACATAATTGGAGGCTCTGCCACCGAAATTACACCTTCAGCCCACGTAATAATGGCAGTCATCGCCCCGTGGACAGAACCATTCCTAGCCTACCTTACTAGGCAGGAACTCCCAGAGGACCAAAACGAGGCACGTTGCATAGTGCGGCGATCTAAAGCCTATAAAGTCCACGAGGGAGAGCTTTATAAGAAAAGCACTACCGGAGTCCTTCAAAGGTGCATCTCCGAAGAGGAAGGGCGGAACCTGCTGGCTGAAATTCATGCCGGACTCGGTGGCCACCACGCTGCAGCTCGGTCCCTTGTAAGCAAGGCTTTCCGTACAGGCTTTTACTGGCCGACGGCCCGAGCAGACGCTCAGGACTTGGTCCAACGATGCGTCGGTTGCCAGCTTTTTGCAAACCAAAGCCATATGCCACCCACCGCCCTCCGAACTATCCCCATCACTTGGCCTTTCGCGCTCTGGGGGCTTGACATGGTTGGACCCCTTAAAGACGGAACCCACAAGCAAAAATACTTACTAGTCATGGTGGATAAGTTCACCAAATGGATAGAAGCCAAGCCTGTTAAGACGGCCGAATCCGGACCTGTGATAGACTTCATATCCGGGGTTGTACACCATTACGGCGTCCCCCACAGCATCGTCACTGATAACGGCACAAACTTCACCGCCGACGAGGTAAAACTCTGGTGTAAAAACATGGGCATCAAGCTCGACTATGCTTCCGTCTATCACCCACAAACTAACAGCCAGGTCGAACGTGCAAATGGTCTTATCATGAGCGGCATTAAACCCAGACTAGTGCGATCCCTCAAGGAATCTAACACGCACTGGGTAGAGGAGCTCGACTCCGTACTCTGGGGGCTGCGGACCACGCCGAATCATACCACCGGATACACACCATTCTTTATGGTGTACGGCGCAGAGGCAGTTCTGCCTTGCGACATAATTCATGACTCACCTCGCGTGCGCATGTACGAAGAAAGAGAAGCCGAGCTCGATCGGCAGGACAACTTGGATGCCTTGGAGGAGGAGCGTGACATGGCAAAAGCCCGTTCCGCATTTTATCAACAGCAGGCTCGAAGATATCAAAGCAGAGAAGTACGGCCCAAAAATTACAATGTTGGCGAACTAGTTCTACGCCTGCCGGATAAGAAAAAGGACAAACTAAAGCCCAAGTGGGAAGGTCCCTTCATAATCGACCAAGTCCTGACCGGTGGAGCTTACTGCCTGCGAGATGCGTCGATAACCTACTCGAGCCGAACCCATGGAACGCCGCCCATCTCCGAAGATTCTATGCCTAGCGCCGGACTCTGCGTTTGTCTCCTTCCTCTATCCATTTTTTACATTTTTTGTCTTACATTTCTCTTCTTCCCCTCTTTTCTCTTATAGCCCTTAAAGGCTCATTAAGTGATACGCTACCGCGCTCATTAAACCTGGGGGCTTCTTTAACAGAAGCTTATTTATATGGGCTTCACGCCCAACACATGCGTCAAACTTCCGCATGTACCTTTTCTTCACCATTATATGCATCGATATGACTTAAGTTTTGGCCAAGCTGGGTTGCCTGGCTCCTGTGCTTACCCCTACGTTCCCGATTGTTCGGCTAGGTGGTAAAGGGAGCACCTCTGCGATTGTTACTGTCGGATCAGCCGGATGTGTACCTCAGACTGGGTGAAGCCGAAAGCTAGCGTTCTTAAGGGAATATTCGGTCCGTGAACTAAAAGACGACCTTTTTTACTTATTTATATACATGCCCCAAGATGATTTTCCTGCATTTGCAGTCCGGACATGCACTTTAGGGCATGCCTCCCAGAGAAAGGAACCCCTAACGGAACTATTCTCTCTGGAAGATGTTTCTTACTAACCATGTAAAATAACATAACTAGTTGGGCACTTGTCTGATAAAGCACTAATGACCCCGCGCCTGGTCTCCAGACCGTACATAACCGGTAGGGTATTCGGACACACTCCAGACCGTCAGGTCCCGAGGTAGAAGCGAAAAGGTCGTCAATGACAAACGATCTACAATCCGGCTAGAAGGCATTACACATGTCAATTAACAATTACATAGTCACTCTGACTGATTGTATTACTCTTCTATACCATCTAACATGCTGTCTAATTTACAATCCTGCTGGGAATACTTTGCGGCCAATTCTACTTGGTCGTATACTAAGCTTACAGGGATCTCCTTCCCATCAGGCCCCATAGGTCCGACTTCGGCCATGTGGTTTGGGTCAGACCTCGTAAACCGGGTCTTCACCATGGCCCAGGCCTCCCTAGCGCCTTGTCGGCAGGCTGATATCTTCCACAACCGGAAGCGCCGCCGAGCTCCCTTAAGCTTCTCTGCAAGCTCTCCAAGGCCCTCGGGCACGGAGTGGGAAGGCCATAAGGCTTGGGCAACGCCTCGCATCGCCTGCCGAACTCGCTCGTGCAGTTGCGAGAGCTCGGGAAGAAGGTCACCCGTAGAAACGGGCATCTCCTCTGCAGGACGACCTGATAGCATACCTACAGACATTACTCTGTTAGTCGACTTCCTCGCCGAACTTTTTTTCAAAAGATTCGCTTAAGCACTTACTAAATATGCCGCGTCAAAGCCGCGGATTCTCCTTACTGGAGTCCGAAAGCTAGCCACGAACATCTTTAAGTTCAACGTCCAGCTTGGTGTTGGCATCCTGAGGATCATTCTTCTCCCGCCTCACCCTTGTCAACATACTCTCACCGGCCTTTAGCCGGCGTAAGAGTTGTTGCCTCTCCGGATCGAGTCCGGCACCATCTGCAATATAATTTGTCAGATTTGCACCCACGCCGCAAAATACTAATCTTTCGAAGTGTATCTTACCAGAGGGGGTCTCTTTGGGCTCCCCCGCCGCGGCTAGTGCGGCCTCCAGTTGGGCTTTGCACTCTTCCAGCTCCTGGGACAGTACGGTATTCTTCTCTGTAAGAACATGCATAACAAATGATCCTTACATCAGTTAGTCTAACTATTTCAAGTCTTGGGGGCTACTGGTATATATATATATATTTGACCAAAATTTTCTTACCCGTATGTCTTTTACATACTGCTCCGTGGCTCTGGCTAAACCATTTTGAGCGGCACAGAGGTACGCATCTCCCGGATTGAAGGCATCTAATGCCTCTTGGGAGAAACAAGTGTCGCGAAGAACTGTCCGACGATGCCTGTGGTTCTTGGCACTCTCCACCTCAGAATTTATGGCAGACAACCTGTCTGCATCCTCTGTCGGAGGAACGTCCGATGCGCGCCTTGGGCTTGCCTCCGCTTCCGGGCCAGGCGTTGGAGCCTGGCTGGTGGAGGCGCGATTGGCAACTTCTCGGGATGTAGTCCGGCGAGGTCTCTTCGTCCTAAAGATAGCACAAACGTTACTATGCCCTGGAGATAACACCAGGGAAAAAGAGGGTGCGCTATACCTTTGCGCCGGCATCTCAGTCCGGACCACATTCCTTTTTACCCCACGGGGCCCTGCGGCCCCTCATTGGCTAGCCGCCGCAGGTTCGGCCTCCCGCCTCGGAAATCTCCCCTGCAAAACACAGTTGTCGTCAGAAAAACAAAAATACGTGAGAATGGAATCCTTCTCAAGGGAATGAGGCTCCGGTCTATGTCACCTGGGAGGCCGGGATTAACCCTGGGTAATCAGCCGTAATGGCCACCAAGGTATTGTCCTTGCTTAGTTGATGGAACACCCCGTAAATAAGCTCCACCTATATGTCCGAATCCTCTTCGGAGTCCGGATCGAGGGACCGTTCTGGATCCTCAGGCTGTGGAGGACGGCTGCTTATATCCTTTACTTCCTGACGCAGTTCCTGCATCAAAGTCGTGAGACTACATATTTAATCATGGGAGTATAAAGAGGATGGGCGAGCAAAATCGTCCACTTACCCAACTCGGAGGGTTATACATAGTAAATCCGCCCCGCGGGTCGACGCGGAGGAATTCCTCCTCTCCTCCCTTGTACAAAGAGGATAAGATCTTTACTAGAGCGGCAGCTGAGGCTGGCCCCTTACGACCGTAACGGGTGGCGTCATCCTCCCCGTTAAAATCCCACATGGGGTGGCCTCTATATTGAAGCGGATGTACCCCCCGCATAATGCATGCGGCCATGGCTCCAATCATGGTTAGTCCGGAATGAGCCAATAGTCTTATCCGGCCCATCAGGTAAAGGACGTCTCTGTCGCTTTCTCTCTGAGAGCTCCGCGGATGCCCACTCAAGCATTTCTTTAATGGAGCACTGTTGAACTCAGGGAGACCGACCCGGATAGGGTCCGGTAGCGGGACATCATCTATATAAAACCATTCTGAAGGCCAGTCCTCGGACGCCTTCTTTGGGGTTCCAGATAGGTATCCGGTCCCGGCGATGCGCCACACTTCGGCTCCGCCCACTTGATATATAGACCCCTCTTGAGAACGGGGCACCAGGCAGAATATCCTCTTCCATAGCGCGAAATGAGCCTCAACACCCAAAAATAACTCGCAAAGGGCGACGAAGCTCGCGATATGCAATATAGAGGCGGGCGTGAGATTGTGCAGCTGGAGGCCATAGAACTCTAGAAGCCCACGGAGAAATGGATGAATTGGAAATCCCAGTCCCCTTATTAGATAAGGGACGAGGCACACCCGCTCTCCTTTGGAGGGATTGGGGGAGCTCTCCGCTTGTTTTCAACCATTATAGGTGGCGAGTCCGGCTCAGACCGGGACCATATAGGCCTGAGGGAGAAATCCCTTGGCCTGAAGCGACAATAACTCGCTGTGCGGGATGGAGCAACTCTCCCAGTCTCCAGGTTTAGGACTGGAAGGGCGAGAGGAGGAGCTGCGACGGCTGGCCATGTTGGAATGGACCTTTGCTGGAGGTGCTCTGATGATTACTCGCGGAGAGGAGAAGGTGTGGTTTGGATCTTGATCCCCATCCCATTAAATAGGCGGCTCGTTTATGCGGCTAGGGGTGTGGATGTAAAAACGCCTCGGCTTTTCGCATTCGTTTGACACGTGGAAGATGGCCATTGTTGGGCGTAGAAGCCAAGGAGCGCTACATTACAAAAATCGGACATTATTTCAACAGGTACACAGAGTTTGGAGAAGAACCCACCTTGCAATGCCGAAGATAATCTGCGCGCCGGACTAGTCATCATTGAAGCCTTGTTCGGGGGCTACTGAGGGAGTCCTGGATTAGGGGGTGTTCGGATAGCCGGACAATACCTTCAGCCGGACTCCAGGACTATGAAGATACAAGATTGAAGACTTCGTCCCGTGTCCGGATGGGACTTTCCTTGGCGTGGAAGGCAAGCTTGGCGATGCGGATATTCAAGATCTACTACCATTGTAACCGACTTTGTGTAACCCTAACCCTATACGGTGTCTATATAAACCAGAGGGTTCTAGTCCGTAGGACAACTTCATCGTACAACAATCATACCATAGGCTAGCTTCTAGGGTTTAGCCTCCTTGATCTCGTGGTAGATCTACTCTTGTACTACCCATATCATTAATATTAATCAAGCAGGAGTAGGGTTTTACCTCCATCGAGAGGGCCCGAACCTGGGTAAACTTCATGTCCCTTGTCTCCTGTTACCATCCCACCTAGACGCACAGTTCGGGACCCCCAACCCGAGATCCACTGGTTTTGACACCGACACTCGACATGGGACAACGATACCAAATTGTGCCTATGGTCATGTAGCGTATTCATGGTAAGTGCAGGTATCAAGGAAGAATTTGATCGATATGTTCACAATGCCAAGCTTGCTCCTTTTATCGAAGATAGGTGCATCCACATCTTAGCCTCATAGAGACATTCACTAAGAAATATAAATTTTATCCTCGTGAGTCTAGAGTTTCATTTAGCATTTATAATAATTCTTTCACCATGCCTCTAAAAACCTTCTGTGTTGCATGTAAAATTCCATTTTTGGGGTTCGCAAGACGAATCACCGAAATATGAGTATGAGTCTGCTACCTCTTGAGCATGCATTGGTTTTCCCTTGAAGAGGAAAGGGTGATGCAGCAAAGTAGTGTAAGTATTTCACTCAGTTTTTGAGAACCAATGTATCAATCCAGCAGGAGACTACACGCAAATCCCTAGTACCTGCACAAACAATTAAGAACCTTGCAACCAACGCGATAAAGGGGTTGTCAATCCCTTCACGCCCACTTGCAAAAGTGAGATCTGATAGAGATAATAAGATAAATATTTTTGGTATTTTTGTTGTATAGATTGAAAAGTAAAGTTGCAACATAAATGGCAACGGAAATAGGACGTAGGCGGGAGATTAATATGATGGAAAATAGACCCGAGGGCCATAGGTTTCACTAGTGGCTTCTCTCAAGATAGCAATTTCTATGGTGGGTGAACAAATTACTATCGAGCAATTGATAGAAAAGCGCATAGTTCTGAGAATATCTAGGCATGATCATGTATATAGGCATCACGTCCGTGTCAAGTAGACCAAAATGGTTCTGCATCTACTACTATTACTCCACACATCGACCGCTATCCAGCATGCATCTAGAGTATTAAGTTCATAAGAACAGAGTAACGCATTAGGCAAGATGACATGATGTAGAGGGATAAACTCATGCAATATGATATAAACCCCATCTTTTTATCCTCGATGGCAACAATTCAATACGTGCCTTGCTGCCCCTATTGTCACTGGAAAAGGACACCGAAAGAGTGAACCCAAAGCTAAGCACTTCTCCCATTGCAAGAAAGATCAATCTAGTAGGCCCAACTAAACCGATAATTCAAAGAGACTTGTAAAGATATTAAATCAAGCATAAAAGAATTCAGAGAAGAATCAAATATTGTTCATAGATAATCTTGATCATAAACCCACAATTCATCGGATCTCGACAAACACACCGCAAAAAGAATTACATCGAATAGATCTCCAAGAAGATCGAGGAGAACGTTGTATTGAGATCCAAAGAGAGAGAAGAAGCCATCTAGCTAATAACTATGGACCCGAAGGTCTGTGGTAAACTACTCACACATCATCGGAGAGGCTATGGTGTTGATGTAGAAGCCCTCCGTGATCGATTCCCCCTCCGGCGGAGCGCCGGAAAAGGCCCCAAGATGGGATCTCACGGGTACAGAAGGTTGCGGCGGTGGAAATAGGGTTTCGTGGTGCTCCTAGATGTTTTCAGGGTATAAGAGTATATATAGGCGAAAGAAGTAGGTCGGTGGAGCTACGAGGGGCCCACGAGGGTGGGGGGCGCCTACCCCCCTGGGCGCGCCCTCCTACCTCGTGGCCACCTCGTGGCTTCCTTGACGTCCACTCCAAGTCTCCTGGATTGCGTTTGTTCCAAAAAAGATCCTCGCGAAGGTTTCATTCCGTTTGATATTCCTTTTCTGCTAAACACTGAAATAGGAAAAAACAGCAATTTGCCCTGGGCCTTTGGTTAATAGGTTAGTCCCAAAAATGATATAAAAGTGCATAATAAATCCCATTAAACATCCAAAATAGATAATATAATAGCATGGAACAATCAAAAACTATAGATACGTTGGAGACGTATCAAGCATCCCCAAGCTTAATTCCTGCTCGTCCTCGAGTAGGTAAATGATAAAAACCGAATTTTTGATGTGGAATGCTACCTAGCATAATTTTTAATGTAATTTTCTTTATTGTGGCATGAATGTTCAGATCCGAAAGATACAAGATAAAAGTCTAATATTGACATAAAAATAATAATACTTCAAGCATACTAATAAAGAAATCATGTCTTCTCAAAATAACATGGCCAAAGAGAGTTATCCCTACAGAATCACATAGTTTGGCTATGCACTATCTTCATCACACAAAATATTTAAATCATGCACAACTCCGATGACAAGCCAAGCAATTGTTTCATACTTTTGATGTTCTCAAACTTTTTCAATTTTCACGCAATACATGAGCGTGAGCCATGGACATAGCACCATATGTGGAATAGGATGGTGGTTGTGGAGAAGACAAAATAAAGGAGAAGATAGTCTCACATCAACTAGGTGTATCAACGGGCTATGGAGATGCCCATCAATAGATATCAATGTGAGTGAGTAGGGATTGCCATGCAACGGATGCACTAGAGCTATAAGTGTATGAAAGCTCAACAAAAGAAACTAAGTGGGTGTGCATCCAACTCGCTTGCTCACGAATACCTAGGGCATTTTGAGGAAGCCCATCATTGGAATATACAAGCCAAGTTCTATCTCTACTCCTATAAAAATGCGAGTTGGTGGTGATGGTGTGCCTGCCTTCACATCATCTGGACCGTTTGATCTATAATGTAGGGCTGAGATGGAGACAAGTTGCCAACGCTACTTGCACTTTTGCAAAAATACCCAAAGTTCAGAAAGAATTGTTGAGTAGGGACATCAGAACACAACAGTCTGGATATTCTCCTTTCTTCTTCTCTCACGAAAGAAACAGAGTCTTCGAGATTCTCCTCAATTTCTCACCGCCGACCACTGTCGTGGTTGAATTGGGCGAGCCACCCCCACCTCCCGCCCCCGCGCGTGCCCTATAGCTTTAGTTACATTCGGCAGCGAGCTTCCCCAAGGACCTCTCCTTCTAGATCTGGTCGTGCAGGTTGTCTGAGACGAAGACGACAGTGGCGGCGGTTGTGATGTGCAGGTATTTCGGTTTTGCTCTGTGGCTGTCGGGTTGATACCCTTTTGTTCAGGCTCTGGTTCTCAACCCCGTGAGTCCCTTTCTTCTATGGTGCCCATGGAGGCTACCAGTAGAAGGAACACCATGAGTCGGCTCAGGCATTGCGGACGCGGAGGATTTTTTCCGAAGGCAAGCTACTCATTCCCGGAAGCGCCCGCGTCAATGTGAGTCCCTCTGTAAGTTCTGTGTTTCTCCTACCAGATCAAAGAATGGAGTATAGATGTGTATCAGATCAATTCATGGTTGAAATTATGGTCTCTCCTGAACATGTGATTTGTGAAATCTCTAGGAATGAATTGTTTTTGGATCTGTAAAGTACCTTGTTAGCTGCGGATTTAGACTTTCTACGTAATTATTTGCAGAAATTTGTAGTTCATCCTTAGTGAAATTCACCGTAATCCATCCCTTCAGGTTGGTACCCATTTTGCTATTCAATATCTAGACCGTTTTCTATTGTGACATTTGTCAGATTTTTGTTGGCATGATTTGGTGCAAGGTGTAGAGGAGCATGATCAAGCATGGCTAAATATAGTTATAAGTAGAGAAGTTCGCAAGTCATGCGTTCAAGGAAGAGAGACAAGCTTTTTCTCTTTGTTGTACCAAGTAATTTAACTGCCCAACCCACTATACTATTGTGTACTGAACACAATCTGAAATAATCCCTTTTACAAGAAAAACATATACATACGTAATTATTTCATGAAAGATTGTTTCAGTACACAATACAAAATCTTTCATGAATTAGCACTTCCAAATTAATCTGAAATAATCCCTTTTAAAAGAAAAACATATACATGTAATTGTGTGAGATCAATTTGGAAGTGCTAATTCATGAAAGATGTAGCATTAGCAATATCCTTCTGATATGTGGTAAATGAGCACAGTGTTGCTTGTAGATAGATTTTTCATGACTTCAATATGAGCCTTCCATCTCCTTGATGATGTGTTATCCCAAACTCATGTGAGTTCATATACCAGTTTTTAATCTCTAGAAGTAAATTTTGATATTGTATAACTTATGTATGCTTGGAACCCCATGCCGTGGAAACATGTGTGTTTCTTTTCTAAGACACTATTCATGACATAGGCTCTTACCTACATGAACCAGCATAATTGCCAGAAATCTGTTTTAATTAGTTTAGATACATGGCAAGGGAAATTATACCTGACGCTCATTGTGTCATATAGTCGACGAAATGCACCACATTGTGGGCTGGCCCATCATGGTCAGAGACGAGAATAGCCGCTCGAAGCGGAGCCGGAGATGACACAGCCAAATCAGATTTTGTTGCATTATATGGTCTCTTGGCAGTTTTAGTTTTCCCTTGAAAAATGGTATCAATTTGTTTATGTTGTATACTATTTCATTGTTCTGAGGCAACATCCACTAGAACAAAATTTGTAATTTAGTATGTTTAGTGTTTTGTGGTCGTGAGTAGTTGTGTTTTAGTTAAGGAATATGTGTCCTTGTGTCCACTTATGAAACAAATATTGCAGTTTAACACTCTGTTAAAAAAATCCTTTGCCTAAATACTACAGGCTCATTTTTTCTTAATTTGCCTAAATATACTACAGACTGTTATGCATTCAATACTTTGATTGTCTAATATCTTTAATATCTTTTAGGTGATAAGATAGATGAAGCGAGAGCTCAAGAGATATAACATTGTTGGCGCATATGTTTTGAGCAAACAACTAAAAGAAGATATATGTGCTAGCATGTTGAGCCTATTGGATTGAAGCCAAAGGATGAAGTGACTTATCGTCATACCTCAATTCCACATATTGGGGATGGATAATGAAATTGCGACATTGTCGTTCTTCCATTATTAAGTTTAGGCCAAAGTGACGTGTTTAATGTGTCGCCATTTCTAGCAGAAAATGATGTGTGAGGTGAAGCCCATGTTACCTGAAGGGGAATGAAGACAAAGACCGATTTGGAGTGAAGAGGTGTAATCGCAAATTCGCAATAGTCGTGGGTGTATTTGCTTTTGCCACATGCTCTCCGCCCCCTCAATATAGGACATGATGGACAATGCGAAAGCCGAGTAGGGAGAGCTATAGGATTTCTTGCAAGGTGAAGATTGAGAAGAAAAAGTTTGATGTAGAATAAGGGATTTATCTGTTGGAAGTCGTGTGTTCGATTGTTCTGGATGTGTACCTATCAAATATATGAATCAGTTTGATCAATGTCTCACTACATTCTTTTGCTATCTCTTAGCAGTGCACTTACACGTCTTTCTGTGATTCCGTAGCGTAGCACGGGCATCTTACTAGTATATAATGTAAAATTCCCACTAGTATATGAAAGTGACAACATAGGAGACTCCCTATCATGAAGATCACGGTGCTACTTTGAAGCACAAGTGTGGTAAAAGGATAGTAACATTGTCCCTTCTCTCTTTTTCTCTCATTTTTTTTGTTTTGGCCTTTCTCTTTTTTTATGGCCTCTTTTTTTCGGCCAGAGTCTCATCCCGACTTGTGGGGGAATCATAGTCTCCATCATCCTTTCCTCATTTGGGACAATGCTCTAATAATGATGATCATCACACTTTTATTTACTTACAACTCAAAAATTACAACTCAATACTTAGAACAAAATATGACTCTATGTGAATGCCTCCGACGGTGTACCGGGATATGCAATGAATCAAGAGTGACATGTATGAAAATCATGAACCGTGGCTTTTCCACAAATACGATGTCAACTACATGATCATGCAAAGCAATATGACAATGATGGAGTGTGTCATAATAAACGGAACGGTGGAAAGTTGCATGGCAGTATATCTTGTAATGGCTATGGGAATGCCATAATAGGTAGGTATGGTGGTTGTTTTGAGGAAGGTATATGGTGGGTGTATGATACCGGCGAAAGGTGCGCAGTATTAGAGAGGCTAGCAATGGTGGAAGGGTGAGAGTGCGTATAATCCATGGACTCAACATTAGTCATAAGGAACTCACATACTTATTGCAAAAATCTATTAGTTATCGAAATGAAGTACTAAGAGCATGCTCCTAGGGGGATAGATTGGTAGTAAAAGACCATCGCTCGTCCCCGACCGCCACTCATAAGGAAGACAATCAATAAATAAATCATGCTCTGACTTCATCACATAACGGTTCACCATACGTGCATGTTACCGGAATCACAAACTTTAACACAAGTATTTCTAAAATTTACAACTACTCAACTAGCATGACTCTAATATCACAATCTTCATATCTCAAAACAATCATAAAGAATCAAACTTCTCATAGTATTCAATGCACTTTATATGATAGTTTTTATTATACCTATCTTGGATGCCTATCATATTAGGACTAATTTTATAGCCAAAGAAAATTAACATGTTGTTCTAAAGGACTCTCAAAATAATATAAGTGAAGCATGAGAGATCAATAATTTCTATAAAACAAACCACCACCGTGCTCTAAAAGATATAAGCGAAGCACTAGAGCAAAATTATCTAGCTCAAAAGATATAAGTGAAGGGCATAGAGTATTCTAATAAATTCCGATTCATGTGTGTCTCTCCAAAAGGTGTGTACATCAAGGATGATTGTGGTAAACTAAAAAGCAAAGACTCAAATCATACAAGACACTCCAAGCAAAACACATATCATGTCGTGAATAAAAATATAGCCTCAAGTAAAGTTACCAATAGACGAAGACGAAAGAGGGGATGCCTTCCGGGGCATCCCCAAGCTTAGGATTTCGGTTGTCCTTGAATTTTTACCTTGGGGTGCCTTGGGAATCCCCAAGCTTAGTCTCTTGCCACTCCTTATTCCTAAATCCATCAAATCTTTACCCAAATACTTGAAAACTTCACAACACAATACTCAACAGAAAATGTCATGAGCTCCGTTAGTGCAAGAAAAAAAACCACCACAATAAGGTACTGTAATGAATTCATTCTTTATTTATATTGGTGTTAAACCTACTGTATTCCAACTTCTCTATGGTTCATACCCCCCGATACTAGCTATAGATTCATCAAAATAAGCAAACAACACACGAAAAACAGAATCTGTCAAAAACAGAACAGTAACTAAAAGATTCTTCCAAAATAGAAAGACCTAAATAATTTGTTTATTGATCTACTGCAATTGGAGTCAGTATTTTATCATGTTCTAGTGATTTTTAACAATTGTTTTCGTGAGCAGAAAGTTTCTGTCTTTTTCAGCAGTATCACATAATTATCACCCAAGAAGATCGTATAGGTTTTACTTGGCACAAACACTAATTAAAACATAAAACAACATCTAACCAGAGGCTAGATGAATTAATTATTACTAAACAGGAACAAAAAGCAAGGAACAAAAATAAAATTGAGTTGCCTCCCAACAAGCGCTATCGTTTGACGCCCCTAGCTAGGCATAAAAACAAGAATGGATCTAGGTATTGTCATCTTTGGTATGCAATCCATAAGTGGCTCTCATAATGGATTCATAAGGTAATTTAATTTTCTTCCTAGGAAAGTGCTCCATGCCCTTCCTTAACGGAAATTGGAATCTAATATTTCCTTCTTTCATATCAATAATTGCACCAATCATTCTAAGGAAAGGTCTACCAAGAATAATAGGACATGTAGGATTGCAATCTATATCTGGAACAATGAAATCTACGGGCACATAATTCCTATTTGCAACAATAAGAACATCATTAATCCTTCCCATAGGTTTCTTAATGGTGGAACCCGCAAGATGCAAGTTTAAAGAACAATCATCAAATTCACGGAAACCTAACACATCACATAAAGTTTTCGGAATCGTGGAAACACTAGCACCCAAATCACACAAAGCATATCATTCATGATCTTTAATCTTAATTTTAATAGTAGGTTCCCACTCATCATAAAGTTTTCTAGGGATAGAGACTTCTAATTCAAGTTTTTCTTCATAAGATTGAATTAAAGCATCAACGATGTGTTTAGTAAAGGCTTTATTTTGATCATAAGCATGCGGAGAATTTAACATGGATTGCAACAAGGAAATACAATCTATCAAAGAGCAATTATCATAATTAAATTCCTTGAAATCCAAAATAGTGGGTTCATTGCTATGTAAAGTTTTGACCTCTTCAATCCCACTTTTACCAATTTTTGCATCAAGATCTAAAAACTCCGAATCATTGGGACGCCTTTTAACTAAAGTTGACTCATCTACAGTCCCATCTTTATCAAGATTCATATTGGAAAAACAAAGATTTAATAGGAGACACATCAATCACTTTTAGATCTTCATCCTTATTATCATGAAAACTAGAAGAACACGCTTTCACAAAGCAATCTTTTTTAGCACACATCCTAGCAGTTCTTTCTTTGCACTCATCAATGGAAATTCTCATGGATTTGAGAGACTCCTTGATATCATGCTTAGGTGGAATAAATCTAAGTTTGAAAGAATCAACATCAAGAGAAATTATATCCATGTTCCTAGCCAATTCATCAACCTTAAGCAATTTTTCTTCAAGCAAAGCATTGAAATTCTTTTGCGAATTCATAAATTCTTTATCACTAGTCTCAAAATTAGAGAGAATATTATTAAAATTTCCATAAGAGTTGTTGTAGGAATTACCATAATTATTAGAGGAATTACTAGGGAATGACCTAGAATTAAAGTTTCCTCTATACGCGTTGTTACCAAAATTGTTCCTACCAACAAAATTCACATCCATAGATTCATTATTATTCTACATCAAAGTGGACAAAGGCATATCACTAGGATCAGAAGAAACACTCTTATTAGCAAATAATTTCATAAGTTCATCCATCTTTCCACTCAAAACATTAATCTCTTCAATCACATAAACCTTTTTACTAGTAGATCTTTCGGTATGCCAGAATAATTAACCATAATATCATCTAGGAGTTTAGTAGCTTCTCCTAAAGTGATTTCCATAAAAGTGACTCCCGCGGCCGAATCTAAAAGATTTCTAGAAGCAAAATTCAATCCGGCATAAAAATTTCGTATAATCATCCATAAATTCTAACCATGTGTAGGGCAATTACGTATCATTAATTTCATCCTCTCCCAAGCTTGTGCAACATGCTCATGATCAAGTTGCTTAAAATTCATAATATCGTTTCTAAGAGAGATGATCTTAGCGGGAGGAAAATACTTAGAGATAAAAGCATCTTTGCACTTATTCCATGAATTAATACTATTTTTAGGCAAAGAAGAAAACCAAGTTTTAGCACGATCTCTAAGCGAAAATGGAAATACCTTCAATTTAACAATATCATTATCCACATCTTTCTTCTTTTGCATATCGCACAAATCAACGAAGTTGTTTAGATGGGTAGCGGCATCTTCACTAGGAAGGCTAGAAAATTGATCTTTCATGACAAGATTCAACAGAGCAGCATTAATTTCACAAGATTTAGCATCGGTAATAGGAGCAATAGGAGTGCTAATAAAATCATTGTTGTTGGTATTGGAAAAGTCACATGATTTAGTATTGTCTTGAGCCATCATGACAAACAATCCAACACGCAAGCACACAAGAAGCAAGCGAAAAGAGACAAACGTAAAAGGGTGAATAAAACGGCAAGGGTGAAGTGGGGGAGAGGAAAACGAGAGGCAAATGGCAAATAATGTAATGCGAGGGATAAGAGTTTGTGATGGGTACTTGGTATGTCTTGACTTGTGCGTAGACTCCCCGGCGACGGCACCAGAAATCCTTCTTGCTACCTCTTGAGCATGCGTTGGTTTTCCCTTGAAGAGGAAAGGGTGATGCAGCAAAGTAGCGTAAGTATTTCCCTCAGTTTTTGAGAACCAAGGTATCAATCCAGTAGGAGACTACACGCAAATCCCTAGTACTTGCACAAATAATTAAGAACCTTGCAACCAGCACGATAAAGGGGTTGTCAATGCCTTCACGACCACTTGCAAAAGTGAGATCTGATAGAGATAATAAGATAAATATTTTTGGTATTTTTGTTGTATAGATTGAAAAGTAAAGATTGCAAAATAAACGGCAACGGAAATAGCATGTAGGCGGGAGATTAATATGATGGCAAATAGACCCGGGGCCATAGGTTTCACTAGTGGCTTCTCTCAAGATAGCAAATTCTACGGTGGGTGAACAAATTACTGTCGAGCAATTAATAGAAAAGCGCATAGTTATGAGAATATCTAGGTGACGGTGTCCTAGACTAGGGGGTACTCACCACGTCATCTCCCGATCTGTTAGATTGGGCCGAGGACCCCCATGGCCGTATACTCATGGGCCAGTTCGGACAGCTAGCACATACAAGGAAGATTCCACAAGACTTGGTGATCAAGACAAGGACTCCTCCCCACCGGTGTATTCGGCTAGGACTCTTGTTATCCTAGGCCTCTGGTGCATTATATAAACCGAGGCCAGGCTAGTCGATAGAGATATACAACAATCATACCATAGGCTAGCTTCTAGGGTTTAGCCTCTACGATCTCGTGGTAGATCAACTCTTGTAATACTCATATCATCAAGATCAATCAAGCAAGAAGTAGGGTATTACCTCCATAGAGAGGGCCCGAACCTGGTTAAACATCGTGTCCCCCGTCTCCTGTTACCATTGATCCTAGACGCACAGTTCGGGACCCCCTACCTGAGATCTGCCAGTTTTGACACCGACATTGGTGCTTTCATTGAGAGTTCCACTATGTGATCGGCAAAAGGATCAATGGCTCGACTGCAGATCAACTGCGACGTCGGCTTCTTCGTCACCGGCTCAGCTGGTCACCTTGGCTGGACCGAGGACTGCGCCCTACCTCCGACCGTCATGTTCGAATGAGGGCCTTCATCAACATCAACTCCGATCTCTATCAAGATCATGGAGGAATCATCCAGGGAGCCCGGGGGCTCACCGTCAACATTGCCCTCGGGCGACCGTGCTATTTTTCTGGACAGCGAACTTGTATCTGCCGCCACGGCCTCCTCGAGTTTCGTTTTAACGATTGCTTGGGTGGAATTGTGCGGAATTGAGTCTACAACAACCCTGGAAAATTTCGTCGAGTTCCGATGGAGGAGTCTCTGGCAATCCGCGATATACCGGAGCCCTGTCAAATCTGGATGGGAATCTGGACGGGTTTAGGGCGTGGTGTCCAGCTCCTAGCTCGGACGTCCTTTGGAAGATCCCACCGTTGATCGGCTGCGGAATTCCTATATCTACCACCCCTCAAAATTTCGGCTCGATCCGACCGTCCAAACTTCGGGAACCTTCCGATTAGTGCATCACTTTTCGGATCTGTTTTCTGCGCGAAAACGAATCCGACCCAAGTTCGTATTTTTTATGAACGGGATTTCGGACATCCTTTTTGAAGAAAGTTTTGTATGGGGTATTTTGTTTTGTTCTCGAACACATCCCACTAACTTCAAAATCTTTTGAACATGATCTTCACCATCATGCTGGTGTCAAACCAGTCCGGCAATATTGCTCCAAGGCTGCTGACCTGCGCTAGACACGTCGTCCCTTTGCTGAGCCAAGCTCAACTTATTCTGATCATCATCTCGGCAAGCCGAACAAGAGTTCAGTGCCGCGAAGGATAAATCATCACCAACATCGCCGCCCCACGGATTACTCGGAGCGGGCGCACCGGCATCGCCGCACGGTCACTTCATCAAGCCGGCATTGACCATGTCACGACCTGCATCGGCAGGGCCGCACTGTTGCTCCTTCAAGTTGGTGTCCATCACGCCGACCTACTTCGACACCTCGGCTGGACCAAGGGCTTCGCCATCTCTTCATCAACCTACTCCGGAGACTTCGGCGTCACTAGCCGACCAGCTCTGTCACGTTAGCTGGACCGAGGGCTTTGCCTCGGTGAGCCAACCTTTGCCAGCATCGCCATGCCATCGCTTTATCGCCCATCAAGCAATGGGTGTGCGGATTGAGTCCCAATTCTGGGAATCACCTTTCTTCGGATTGCTACAACAAATAAACCAGGTGCTGTTAATCCTTGTATTTTTTGCTTGTTTGGGTTCATTTTTTCCAAGGAATTATTACTCTGGTTTGTTCATCATATGTACGCGGGTCTATCAAATGGTGGCCGCATTAACGACGGTCGCATGGTGGTTCGATCAGTTTCCGTACATAGTCCGGCGAACGCCGCATCCGGAACTCGAACCAACCTGTGAATTCAGGCTTTGTCACGCCTTTACCGCATCATGCCGATGCCCTGCATCGACATTGACTTCGGCGCCATGCCATATCTCTTTTATTACTCACTTGGTATAAATTATTTATTATGCAACGATTTTTTTATTACTATTATCTCCGGTTTGCACTATTTTTTGTGCACAGGAAAATGATCCGGGTTAGGCAGTATCGTCAACTCGGCGTACTGACATACCACGTCACCTCGGTTGGACGGGGGGCTTCGTCAACACTTCATTACCCCATGTCGGGGACTTCGGCATCACTCTGCCGGCCTGCATTGAGGGCGCTATGTCACCACTTCGGAGTGCCGAGCTCTCCGCTCCGCCACCTCGGGACCGGCTTGGGGGATGGAACCTTGTCCCGCATCAAGCTTGGACCTCGTCATTAATGCCGAACACATTAACCAACTAAGTCGCTTTCATGCTCAAAGTTTTAAATTTTTAACTTGTGTTCGGTTCGACCAAGCATTATACTTTTTTGGCAAAAAGTTGTTTGTGAAAAAATTCCTTGTCATAACCTTGTTTGTGACACACAAATTAAAATACCCAGTTCACTTGGGGGCTTCCTTCATGAAGTCTTTCCTCCTGCATATGATTATACTTGTACGGCTTCGTTCCTTGTTCGTGTATTACACCACAATATGCACCATATTGACATAAGCGATTTGCAAGCTGGGTTGCCTGGCTCCTGTGCTTACCCCTACATTCCCGATTGTTCGGCTAGGGAGTAAATGGAGCACCTCTGCGATTGTCACGACCGGGTCATCCGAGCTCTGACCTCAGACTGGGTGAAGCCAAAAGCTAGCGCTCTTATTGTTTTCAATCATGGTCGGCACACAACGGAACTCATGAGTACAAAAAATCTATTGCATAAGTCTCATAGTAATAATGAGCACCAAAGAAAGGTATCGGTGGGGGTACTATTTTCTTCGAAGATGCTTCTTACACTTCGTCTGTAATATAGCATAAGTTCCCTGAGCGCGCTTTGTCTGTTACAGCCTTATGGCCTGATTGCCTGGTTATCGGAAACACTGTCGATATTCTCGACAGGTGGAGTACATAACACTTTTCGGTCCTTGACCGAAGAGGGAGAAGCCGATGGTCGGTTAAGACGCGTTCAAAGTTCGGGTGAACACAGATATGATATAAGTACTTCAGTGCATACAATCATTATACATAAAATTCTTTTACCCAAGTCACGTGGGGGCTCTTAAATTAGTATGAGCTGTTTTTCTTCTTGGTCGTTGCAAAGTCTTTTTTCTATCACTCCTTTCTCGACGCAAGTGTGTGGTCAATAGCCGGATAGCCTTGCTTCTCTCTAAAGCCGCTCGAGTGCAGTTTGCTAAACTAGCCTCGGAGAAGCACTCTGCCTTCGGGATAAGGAGGTTGAAGCCATAGGCTGACCCACTTGAAGTCTTGAGATAGGATGTGTCATGTTAAATCACGACAGAAGCACCTTTTTTTTCTAAGACCAATTTTTCATTTGGCACCGAACACTTGTTGTAGTTCGGACGTCCAGTTTTTACTGAAGTTTTTTTTTGGTTTTCCAAGCCTATGGCACTTTTAAACTATTTGTGCATTTCCAGCATTAGTCTCGCAGTGCAACGCCGGACACCTTTAGGGATTCGGCAAAAACATTCTCGGATATTGCTATATATGCATCGGTTTCGAATTATGTCTTCGGTCAATAGTTGGGTTGCCCGGCTCCTGTGCTTGCCTCCTATGTTCTGCTTTGTTCTGCTAAGTGTGCAAAGGGAGAACCACTGCGATTGTGCTTCCAGCTCGCATGGTTAAGCACCTCAGTGGAGAAAGCCGAAAACTGGCTGTCACAATAGGCGTAAACTGGCCAGCGATCCGATGACTATGTTAAATGACGGGCCGTTCATAACATTGGCCGAAGTGTTTACGACCTGACCTCGGATGTCGCCGAACACTAACCAGGGGCTCATAGCTAGCTTCCACAGTTTAAAGCTCCTATGACTAAGCGAAAGTTATAAAGCCCGCATATCTGATTGCCTCGTTTCCGCTAACACAACCGCCTTCGGGCACCGAGACGTCGGCTAAGGGTTGCTTTGTTATTGCGGAAACACCCTGCGTAGTATCTAGCAAGGGGTAGAAGCCGACGATGGGCCACTTTCAACTGAAAAACGGTCGCAATGGAGTCAAAATAATGATGTAAAGTACTTGGATACATAGAATCATTACACATAATCTGTGATTTTACTCTGGATATCAATCCTTAATTCGGCCACCCGTGCCCACATTAAGGCTCAGGGGCTACTGGGCTTTGCGCTCATTATTTATAAATATTAAAGGGGCACATCGATCCCCTGATTTGGTGTTGCCACCCGACCAGTGTCTCGGGGGCTACTGTATTGCTTATTCAATGCAGAGAATCCAAAGGGCTCAGTGTTCGGCTTGATCGAACTATGGGAAAGCGCGTCTTCAGACAATAATAAGTACCATCTGGACCTATCTGGCATCAAGCTAATATATCACGGCGACTTCTCATGACCCTCTCTCAGGGGCCCGTCCGCTGATCATTATTATTTCTAATATATTACACTGCGTTTCTATTCCTATGTATGCTGCCGAGCTAGGAGTTGATCCTCAGGCCGATTTCGCAAATCGACCAGAGTCTTAGGGGCTACTAGGATCAGCAGTTTTATGTTTTCCTTCAGGTGCATCTCGGGTTTTAGACCGACACACACCTTGAGGGCTACTGGATATACATATATCGGCTATATATCTCGGCAGAAAATGAATTGCACCAATCAAAAATATTCACAAAAAATCAGCCCGCTGTCGGGTGGTGCACCACCTCGGAAGCAGTCCGGCATAAAGCTCGGGCGCCAGTGGCTGGCTCCATAGAGGGCATTTCCAGCATTAAGCTCAGCTAAACTCCTTCAACTTTTTTAAACCAAGGTGATCTATGACACCTCGGATATAGTCCGGCATTGGAGCTCGGATACAGTCCGACGTTGGAGCTTGGACATAGTCCAGCATTGGTGCTTGGCTGCAAAGGATACCTCGAATGCAGTCCGGCATTGGGGCTCGGATGCAAGAGAACACCGTCGAACGGGAACAACTTCAAACCCGAGGCGTGGCATAAAAATAACAAGGCATTGATAAAGGCCGAAGACTTACAGGGCTCCTCAGATACCCGACGTATAAACTCGTCAGATTTAGCTCGGCAATCCTCAAGACAGATGATGGGAAAATTTGTTGAACCAGTTTTCAAGACCAACGACCGAAGATGAAGAACAGTTCGTAAGAATCGAGGAGCGTCCCTAACTTGAAGACCGGTTCAGGGGGCTATCGACGGTGTCCTGGACTAGGGGGTACTCACCACATCATCTCCCGATCTGTTAGATTGGGCCGAGGACCCCCATGGCCGTATACTCATGGGCCAGTTCGGACAACTGTCGCATACAAGGAAGATTCCACAAGACTTGGTGATCAAGACAAGGACTCCTCCCCACCGGCGTATTCGGCTAGCACTCTTGTTATCCTAGGCCTCTGGTGCATTATATAAACCGAGGCCAGGCTAGTCGATAGAGATATACAACAATCATACCATAGGATAGCTTCTAGGGTTTAGCCTCTACAATCTCGTGGTAGATCAACTCTTGTAATACTCATATCATCAAGATCAATCAAGCAGGAAGTAGGGTATTACCTCCATAGAGAGGGCCCGGACATGGGTAAACATCGTGTCCCCCGTCTCCTGTTACCATCGATCCTAGACATTCAGTTCGGGACCCCCTACCCGAGATCCGCCGGTTTTGACACCGACACTAGGCATGATCATGTATATAGGCATCACATCCGTGTCAAGTAGACCGAAACGATTCTGTATCTACTACTATTACTCCACACATCGACTGCTATCCAGCATGTATCTAGAGTATTAAGTTCATAAGAACAGAGTAACGCATTAGGCAAGATGACATGATGTAGATGGATAAACTCAAGCAATATGATATAAACCCCATCTTTTTATACTCGATGGCAACAATTCAATACGTGCCTTGCTACCCCTACTGTCACTGGGAAAGGACACCGCAAGATTGAAACCAAAGCTAAGCACTTCTCCCATTGCAAGAAAGATCAATCTAGTAGGCCAAACTAAACCGATAATTTGAAGAGACTTGCAAAGATATTAAATCATGCATGAAAGAATTCAAAGAAGAATCAAATATTGTTCATAGATAATCTTGATCATAAACCCACAATTCATCAGATCTCGACAAACACACCGTAAAAAGAATTACATCGAATAGATCTCCAAGAAGATCGAGAAGAACGTTGTATTGAGATCCAAAGAGAGAGAAGAAGCCATCTAGCTAATAACTATGGACCCGAAGGTCTGTGGTAAACTACTCACACATCATCGGAGAGGCTATGGTGTTTATGTAGAAGCCCTCCATGATCGATTCCCCCTCAGGCGGAGCGCCGAAAAAGGCCCCAAGATGAGATCTCACGGGTACAGAAGGCTGCGGCGGTGGAAATAGGGTTTCGTGGTGCTCCTGGATGTTTTCAGGGTATAAGAGTATATATAGGCAAAAGAAGTAGGTCGGTGGAGCTACGAGGGGCCCACGAGGGTGGGGGCGCGCCTACCCCTGGGCACGCCCTCCGACCTCACGGCTTCCTTGACGTCCACTCCAAGTCTCCTGGATTGCGTTTGTTCCAAAAACAAGCCTCACGAAGGTTTCATTCCGTTTGGATTCCGTTTGATATTCCTTTTCTGCGAAACATTGAAATAGGCAAAAAAACAGCAATTTGCACTAGGACTTCGGTTAATAGGTTAGTCCCAAAAATAATATAAAAGTGCATAATAAAGCCCATTAAACATCCAAAACAGATAATATAATAGCATGGAACAATCAAAAATTATAGATACATTGGAGACGTATCAGAGTCATTTTTTATTAGTCTTTGTTACGGTGAAGATAGAAGAGTGACACAAGGTAGAATAAAAAGTATTCATTTTCCATCAATTCACTACTTTGCACTCTTTAATGGCAAATGCATCGTGGGCAAGCAGGATTGCAGCACACTATGTTCCCTGACTTGAGCCTCATACACACTGCTCTGACAGGAATTAAATGTTATAATCTTGGAGCAATCGTTGCATGAAGTGTTGGGGAACGTTGCAGAAAATTAAAAAATTTCCTACGGTTTCACCAAGATCCATCTATGAGTTCATCTAGAAACGAGTCATGGGAGAGAGATAGATTGCATCTACATACCACTTTGTAGACCGCGAGCGGAAGCGTTCAACGAACGGGGATGAAGTAGTCGTACACACCATGATCCAAATCACCGGAGATCCTAGCACCGAAAGCACGGCACCTCCGCGTTCAACACACGTACGGTCAGCGTAACGTCTCCTTCTTCTTGATCCAGCAAGGCAAAGGAGAGGTTGGGGAAGAAGACTCCAGCAGCAGCACGACGGCGTGGTGATGGTGGAGCCGCAGTACTCCGACAGGGCTTCGCCGAGCTCTACGGAGGAGGAGGAGGTGTTGGAGAGGGAGAGGGAGGCGCCAGGGCAAAGGGTGCGCAGCCCCCCCCCTCCCCTCCCCCCTTTATATAGCCCCTTGGGGGGGCGCCGGCCCTAGGAGATGGAATCTCCTAGGGGGGCGGCGGCCAGGGAGGGGGACTTGCCCCCCAAGCAAGGGGGGCGCCCCCTTTAGGGTTCCCCCCCAACCCTAGGCGCATGGGCCCTTGGGGGGAGGCGCACCAGCCCACTTTGGGCTGGTTCCCTTCCTCATACAGCCCATGGGGCCCCTCCGAGGCAGGTGGCCCCACCCGGTGGACCCCCGGGACCCTCCGGTGGTCCCGGTACAATACCGATAACCCCGAAACTTGTCCCGATGGCCAAAACAGCACTTTCTATATATAATTCTTTACCTCCGGACCATTCCAAAACTCCTCGTGACATCCGGGATCTCATCCGGGACTCCGAACAACATTCGGGTTACTGCATATACATATCTTCACAACCCTAGCGTCACCGAACCTTAAGTGTGTAGACCCTACGGGTTCGGGAGACATGCAGACATGACCGAGACGGCTCTCGGGCAATAACCAACAGCGGGATCTGGATACCCATGTTGGCTCCCACATGCTCCACGATGATCTCATCGGATGAACCACGATGTCGAGGATTCAATTAATCCCGTATACGATTCCCTTTGTCAATCGGTATTTTACTTGCCCGAGATTCGATCGTCGGTATCCCAATACCTCGTTCAATCTCGTTATCGGCAAGTCACTTTTCTCGTACCGTAATGCATGATCCCGTGATCAAACACTTTGATCACATTGAGCTCATTATGATGATGCATTACCGAGAGGGCCCGGTGATACCTCTCCGTCAAGCGGAGTGACAAATCCCAGTCTCGATCCATGTCAACCCAACAGACACTTTCAGAGATACCCGTAGTATACCTTTATAGTCACCCAGTTACGTTGTGACGTTTGGCACACCCAAAGCACTCATGCGGTATCCGGGAGTTACACGATCTCATGGTCTAAGGAAAGGATACTTGACATTGGAAAACTCTAGCAAACGAACTATGCGATCTTATGCTATGTTTAGGATTGGGTC
This sequence comes from Aegilops umbellulata, assembly GCA_032464435.1. Classification (NCBI taxonomy): domain Eukaryota; kingdom Viridiplantae; phylum Streptophyta; class Magnoliopsida; order Poales; family Poaceae; genus Aegilops; species Aegilops umbellulata. Next base: position 259,455,932 of record CP136059.1, read on the forward strand.
TTGTCCATCACATCATTCTCCTAATGATGTGATCTCGTTATCAATGACATCCAATGTCCATAGTCAGGAAACCATGACTATCTGTCGATCAACGAGCTAGTCAACTAGAGGCTCACTAGGGACATATTGTTGTCTGTTATTCACACATGTATTACGATTTTCGGATAACACAATTATAGCATGAATAAAGACAATTATCATGAATAAGGAAATATAATAATAATGCTTTTATTATTGCCTCTAGGGCATATTTCCAACATGAAGATTGCAACATAATGTTGTTAGTGGTCACTTTTATGGTGGGATTCAGCACACTATGTGCCCTGAGTTGAGCCTCATACACACTGCTCTGACTGGAATTAAACGTTATAATCTTGGAGCGATCCTTGCATGAAGATTGCAACATAATGTTGTTAGTGGTCACTTTTATGGAGGGATTTATGCCTCCCGTGTAGCTAAGGAGCTGGTTGTGTCACCTTGGCGTAACGATCCCATTCTACCTACTCAGTACTTAGACTTTGAGGCCATGAAGTGCCATAAGTTCCTTAAGGGCACAACCAACAATTACACTTATAACTTAATGTTCAATAAACATCCAATTGTACCTGTTGTTTTGTCTGCACCTTCTCTCTTTGATTATCACAGTAAAAGAAGATATAACGTTCTTGAGAGCGAGGCCTGCTTGTATAATGCGAAGGTCGAGGCTGCTCGACGGGGCGAGGAGGCTGCACCAAGAGCTTCCGTGGATTATTCTGACTATTATCCAGGCCATGGATGGCGATTACCAAGGTAGGCCAAAAGCCTAAGCTTGGGGGAGTACGTATTTCCACCGACATTACATTCGTGTTCACACACTTCATTCCAGTTGTAGATGTCCACACTTTTTCATTGTATTATCCATGCTAGATTTATTTTCTTGCTTTCTTCTTGTGTGTTCCAAAAACTTTAAGAAAACCCAAAAATATTTCTTACTTCTTTTCGGTTTTCCTTTCTAGTGTATTTAGTTGTAGTATTAAAAGAAAAACCCAAAAAGATTTCTCGGCTCTTCTTTTGCTTGTTGGGAGCTTTCCCGTGTAAATAGTTTTCTCGTTTTTTGTTTTTCCTTCTTTAATTTGCTTTCTTCAAGAAAAAAACTAAAAAACTCTAAAAATATTTCACTGTGTTTCTCTAAAATTATTTTCCTTTTCTTTTGTTGAGTCATACGAAAGGGAAGACCATGATGAAAATGTTGAGTGGCTCTCATATGCATTACTGTTGATCTAACAGAGAGCCCATATTATTTTGTCTTTCTCTCTGAATAAAATGTTGCAGATTCCAGCTTAGTCCATGACACCCTTGCACTATTATTATTTTCATATCATTCAGTCGTGCAACTGAAAGGCAATAATGACGAAATTTGATGAAGTGACTGTGGCAGAGAAAAGCGGGTATGGACTCGACTTGTTTTTGTTTTTGTAAATTTTTAACTGAGTATCCATGATTTAGCATATTATAATCAAACATGTTTGCAATGACAATTAGAGATTATAGTTTCTCATGCCATGCTTAAGTAGCTAGGAGTGGATAATGATTTATCTTAGGCGTCAACGTGCATTAAAATGATTGTGATGTAGTATGATGATATGGTATCCTCCTCTGAATGTTTCAAGTGGCTTGACTTGGCACATGTTCACACATGTAGTTGAATAAAAATGAACATAGCCTCCACGATATTTATGTTCATGGTGTTTATATCCTACTCATGCTAGTGTTCAATGTCGATTATTCATAATGCATGTTCATGATCATTTTTGCTCTCTAGCTGGCCGCTTCTCAATCTATTTGCTAGCCTTCGCCTGTACTAAGCGGGAATATTGCTTGTGCATCAAAATCCTTAAACCAATATTATTCCAGATGAGTCCACTATATCTACCTATTTGCGGTATTACTCTGTCGTTCCAAGTAAATTTGCATGTGCCACCTCTAAAATTTCAAATGAACATATGTTTTGTGTGCCTGGACCGCTCATGGAGTGACAGGGGGCGGTCAGTATCTTCCATGCTAAGCGGGTTATTCTCATGATGAGTGTATATTCACTCGTCCTTGCACGAGAGGGGCTGGTAATAGGGATGCCTAGTCCCAAAATCAAAAATTGCAAATAATTAAAGAAAACTACCCCAGGACTGTTGTTGGTATGGACAGCACTCAATGATTCGGCTAGCCATGGCTTGTGTTTGTTGGTGGAGGGAGAGTAAACCTTTACTTTTACCGCTTGGGAACCGCCACTAATGTGTTTAGCATGGAAGATATTGATAACTCTTGGTCGTAACGTTGACAGGAAGGGTGCACCTCGCAAAATTATATTTATCTCTGATTTAAGCTTTGAGCTCTGGCACCTCTGCAAATCCATGCTTCCCTCTGCGAAGGGACTATCTATTTACTTTTATGTTATTTTATTTTATGTTGAGTCATCACCTTCTCAAACAAGCGCCATACCTGAGAGCACTATTGTCATCCTCATGCATTGTGTTTAGTTAATATTGAATGCATCATGACTAGATCTCTTCTATCATGAATTACAATGTTTAGTCGCTGCTTGAACTTTGGAGGTGCTCTGCATTTATGTTTTGCGGTCTCAGAAAGGGCTAGCGAGATACGACTATTGTCATATTATATCATGATTATTTTGACAAAGTGTTGGCATTTGAGATATTTTATTATTGCTCGCTATTGATACGAGTTAATATAATTTGTAAGAGTTATTATTGACATGGTTAGTCATGATATTTGCTGAAAACCTTTGCACTCAGAGTCCCACAACTTACCATAGTCTTAAACCAGCCCAACCACTAATCACTAAATCCTCTATCTTCCAGACCATGGAACAGGAAATTCTAGTTTACTTTATCATAAGTATTCTCAAAGTAAAGCTTTAGGACAACGTCGTGTTGTTTCTTTCTTCTAGATTCATGAAGTATCTCATGCAATGACAAAACCTTTCATAAAAGCATTTCGGCATCCTGGATCATAACTCCCTTGGGATGGTCGGTTGTGCCTTGCTTTGCTTCTACAGCCAAGATTTCTTCGGTACCATTGCGTGGAGTGCTACATCTTTAGCAAGTTGTGCTCTTTGTTTTTCCTTTTCTTTGTATCTTGTTATAGATGTAGCGAGTTTGCTTTCTAGCAACGGGAACTCCTATATGATGCTCGTTATGACCGATTGCCGAGCGCAGCACAGGGGTCAACCCCCAACTGGGCCGGCCCATTGGCAGACGTGTCGCTGTATTGTGCGGGTCAAAAAAGTCAGCTAGCAATCGCCTGGCATCAAACTCATGACCTCTTGTTGCTGAATGAATGTTGCTAGCCACTAGAACCGATGGGCTTTACTCGTTACTTAAAACGACAACACTATAATGAACTATCCCCAAAGATAGATGGAAGTTTGAATTTTTGGATTATAACATCCTCAAATTCTAAATTTTGGAATGTTAAATTAAATAAATAGTTTTCATTGTTTGTTTGATTGTGATGTGTGAAATTGAGTGAAATTTGAAACTTTTTGAAAGTTAAATGAGAGGGAATAACAGGACTTTCCCAACACTTTCACCTTGCATTTATGATCTCCGTAAATTCAAACTCTTTTCAAATACAAAACCCTAGAGAGAAGATGACACAACTTCTTCCATTAAAATGAAAAGGGTTTCTGAAAATATTTGAATTTCATTTGGAAATATTTCAAATTTAGAAACTTTATCCAACTCAATGATTTTCATGAGAGAAGATAAAATGACTTCTTCAAATCATATGAAATATGAGTTGGAAGTTTAAAAGAATCAAATTTAAAGTCCCTTTGAAGGTATTTTGAAAACCATTTTTAATTTGGAGTTATTCGGTTTTTATTCAAATTATTTTTCCCAAAAATAAATATATGGAAAATAGGGTAAAATGATTCCCTACAGTAGAAAAGTGGAGGAAAATGAGTTTGAAATCATTTTGGTATTTTAAAATATTTTTTATTTGGTTTTTAAATGAACCAGTAGCACTCTTTACTTTATTTGGTTTTTAAATGAACCACCGCATGATTGAACCCAAAGCTAAGCACTTCTCCCATTGCAAGAAAGATCAATCTAGTAGGCCAAACCAAACTGATAATTCGAAGAGACTTGCAAAGATAACCAATCATACATAAAAGAATTCAGAGAAGATTCAAATATTGTTCATAGATAATCTTGATCATAAACCCACAATTCATTGGATCTCGACAAACACACCGCAAAAAGAGTTACATCGAATAGATCTCTAAGAAGATCGAGGAGAACTTTGTATTGAGATCCAAAGAGAGAGAGAGAAGAAGCCATCTAGCTAATAACTATGGATCCGAAGGTCTATGCTAAACTACTCACACATCATCGGAGAGGCTATGGTGTTGATGTAGAAGCCCTCCGTGATCGATGCCCCCTCCGGCAGAGCGCCGGAAAAGGCCCCAAGATGGGATCTCACGGATACAGAAGGTTGCGGCGGTGGAATTAGGTTTTCGTGGTGTTCCTCGATGGTTTAGGGGTACATAGGTATATATAGGAGGAAGAAGTAGGTTGGTGGAGCCACGAGGGGCCCACGAGGGTGGAGAGCGCGCCTAGGGGGGTAGGCGCGCCCCCTGCCTTGTGGCCTCATCGTTGATTGCTTGACATCCACTCCAAGTCCTCTGGATCACGTTTGTTCCAAAAATAACTCTCCCGAAGGTTTCATTCCGTTTGGACTCCGTTTGATTTTCCTTTTCTGCGAAACACTGAAATAGGTAAAAAAAATAGCAATTTGCACTGGGCCTTGGGTTAACAGGTTAGTCCCAAAAATAATATAAAAGTGTATAAATAAGCCCATTAAACATCCAAAACAGAATATATAATAGCGTGGAGCAATCAAAAATTATAGATACGTTGGAGACATATCAAGCATCCCCAAGCTTGATTCCTGCTCGTCCTTGAGTAGGTAAATGAGAAAAACAGAATTTTTTATGTGAAATGCTACTTAGCATATTTTTCAATGTATTTCTCTTTATTGTGGCATGAATGTTCAGATCCGAAAGATTCAAGATAAAAGTTTAATTTTAACATGAAAATAATAATACTTCAAGCATACTAACAAAGCAATCATGTCTTCTCAAAATAACATGGCCAAAGAAAGTTATCCCTACAAAATCATATAGTCTGGCTATGCTCTATCTTCACCACACAAAAAAGTATTTAAATCATGCACAACCCCGATGACAAGCCAAGCAATTGTTTCATACTTTTGATGTTCTCAAACTTTTTCAATCTTCACGCAATATATGAGCGTGAGCCATGGACATAGCACTATAGGTGGAATAGAATGGTGGTTGTGGAGAAGACAGAAAAGGAGAAGATAGTCTCACATCGACTAGGCGTATCAACGGCCTATGGAGATGCCCATCAATAGATATCAATGTGAGTGTGTAGGGATTGCCATGCAACGGATGCACTAGAGCTATAAGTGTATGAAAGCTCAACAAAAGAAACTAAGTGGGTGTGCATCCAACTCGCTTGCTCACGAAGACCTAGGGCATTTTGAGGAAGCCCATCATTGGAATATACAAGCCAAGTTCTATAATGTAAAATTCCCACTAGTATATGAAGTGACAACATAGGAGACTCTCTATCATGAAGATCATGGTGCTACTTTGAAGCACAAGTGTGGAAAAAGGATAGTAACATTGTCCCTTCTCTCTTTTTCTCTCATTTTTTTGGGCCTTCTTTCTTTTTTGGGGGCCTCTTTTCTTTCTTTTTTTTCTTCGTCCGGAGTCTCATCCCGACTTATGGGGGAATCATAGTCTCCAACATCCTGTCCTCACATGGGACAATGCTCTAATAATGATCATCACACTTTTATTTACTTACAACTCAAGAATTACAACTCGATACTTAGAACAAAAAATGACTCTATGTGAATGCTTCCGGCGGTGTACCGGGATATGCAATGAATCAAGAGTGACATGTATGAAAGAATTATGAAGGTGGCTTTGCCACAAATACGATGTCAACTACATGATCATGCAAAGAAATATGACAATGATGAAGCATGTCATAATAAATGGAACGGTGGTAAGTTGCATGGCAATTTATCTCGAAATGGCTATGGAAATGCCATAATAGGTAGGTATGGTGGCTGTTTTGAGGAAGGTATATGGTGCGTATGTGATACCGGCGAAAGGTGCACGGTATTAGAGAGGCTAGCAATGGTGGAAGGATGAGAGTGCGTATAGTCCATGGACTCAACATTAGTCATAAAGAACTCACATAATTATTGCAAAAATCTACTAGTTATCAAAAAGAAGTACTACGCGCATGCTCCTAGGGGGATAGATTGGTAGTAAAAGACCACCGCTCGTTCCCGACCGCCACTCATAAGGAAGACAATCAATAAATAAATCATGCCCCGACTTCATCACATAACGGTTAACCATACGTGCATGCTACGGGAATCACAAACTTTAGAACAAGTATTTCTCAAATTCATAACTACTCAACTAGCATGACTCTAATATCACCATCTTCATATTTCAAAACAATTATCAAGTATCAAACTTCTCTTAGTATTCAATGCACTTTATAGTTTTTATCTTGGATGCCTATCATATTAGGACTAATTTTATAACCAAAGCAAATTACCATGCTGTTCTAAAGGACTCTCAAAATGATATAAGTGAAGGATGAGAGATCAATAATTTCTATAAAATATAACCACCACCGTGCTCTAAAAGATATAAGTGAAGCACTAGAGCAAAATTGTTTAGCTCAAAAGATATAAGTGAAGCACATAGAGTATTCTAATAAATTCCAAATAATGTGTGTCTCTCTCAAAAGGTTTATACAGCAAGGATGATAGTGGTGAACTAAAAAGCAAAGACTCAAATCATATAATACGCTCCAAGCAAAACACATATCATGTGGAGAATAAAAATATAGCTCCAAGTAAAGTTACCGATGGACGAGGATAAAAGAGGGGATGCCTTCCGGGGCATCACCAAGCTTAGGCTTTTGGGTTGTCCTTAGATTTTACCTTGGGGTGCCTTGGGCATCCCCAAGCTTAGGCTCTTGCCACTCCTTGTTCCATAATCCATCAAATCTTTACCCAAAACTTGAAAACTTCACAACGCAAAACTTAACAGAAAGTCTCGTGAGCTCCGTTAGCGAAAGAAAACAAAACACCACTTCAAGGTACTGTAATGAACTCATTATTTATATATATTGGTGTTAAACCTACTGTATTCTAACTTTTATATGGTTCATAAGCTCCGATACTAGCCATAGATTCATCAAAATAAGCAAACAACACGCGAAAAACAGAACAGTCTGTAGTAATCCGTAACTAACGCAAACTTCTGGAACTCCAAAAATTCTAAAATAAATTTATAGATGTGAGGAATTTATCTATTAATCATCTTAAAAAATAATCAACTAAATAGCACTCTCCAGTAAAAATTTGTAGCTAATCTCGTGAGCGCTAAACTTTCTGTTTTTTACAGCAAGATCGCAAAGACTTTCCCCAAGTCTTCCCAAAGGTTCTACTTGGCACAAACACTAATTAAAACACAAAACCACATCTAAACAGAACCTAGATGGATTATTTATTCCTAAACAGAACCAAAAAGCAAAAAACTAAAATAAAATTGGGTTGCCTCCCAACAAGTGCTATCGTTTAACGCCCCTAGCTAGGCATAAAGGCAAGGATAGATCTAAGTGTTTCCATAATGATAGTAGGGTAAATCACGAAAACTCATCTCATATTCCCTATGTTCAGCAGCAAGGTTTCTTGGTGGCAAGCAAAAGTAATCAAAAGGGCTAAATTTAATAGGACAAAAGTCCCCAAGGTCAAGCTCGGGAGGTATGGGTTCCTCCTTTGGCCCCTTATATTGCACAACCAATTCATCATTATAAGCATTCTTTTGACAATAAGTCATCAGCCTTTGTTCAAGAGAAAAACCTAACCCGTTGTTCTGGATAGCAAAGTCATCATTAATTTCGAAAATTCTATCAACTAGAACATTGGTAGGAACCTTTTTTCTAAGGTTTTCATTGTAAGCAACATGATCTACGGATCGTAAACGCATTAAATCTTCTTGATTAAAAATGATAGCCTCTATGGGAGGACGACCAGCGTCCACCCTATAATGCGCAAAAATTTCATTGGCCTCTTTCATTATAAATCTGAACTCATGTGCCAAAAAGATAGTAGAAGCTCGCTTAACAGAAGAATGCTCTATATTGGAGAACTCTAGAAAGTTCCTTTGTATGAAAGGATGCAAATGAATAAATTGCCTTTCAAGTTCAACTACGAGCAAGGATATAGCCTCCGCAAGACTACTAGTTCTATGAAGAATAGACCCACCCATAGAGGGTAAGGTACCGGCACAAGTAAAGAAATCTTGAAGAACTCCTTTCCCAATAATATTACCGCTACCAATCCAAAACTTTTTAGTGTGTAAAATAGTAGGATCTTCAAGAGGATCATCAAAAACATCAAAGTTTTCCATACTATTATCCTTATCAACGATAACCTCCCCTGTTTCAGACATGACGTTAGTACAGAGAACGAACACACAAGAACCAAGAGAAAAAGAGGCGAACGGAAAGAGAGGGCGAATAAAACGGCAAGGGTGAAGTGTGGGAGAGCAAAACGAGAGGCAAATGGAAAATAGTGTAATGCGAGGGATAAGAGTTTGTGATGGGTACTTGGTATGTCTTGACTTGTGCGTAGACTCCCCGGCAACAGTGCCAGAAATCCTTCTTGCTACCTCTTGAGCACTGCGTTGGTTTTCCCTTGAAGAGGAAAGGGTGATGCAGCAAAGTAGCGTAAGTATTTCCCTCAGTTTTTGAGAACCAAGGTATCCATCCACTAGGAGGCCACACGCAAGTCCCTCGTACCTACACAAACAAATAAGAACCTTGCAACCAACACGATAAAGGGGTTGTCAATCCCTTCACGGCCACTTGCAAAAGTGAGATCTGATAGAGATGATAAGATAATATTTTTGGTATTTTTATGATAAAGACTAAAAGTAAAGAATGCAAAGTAAACGGCGCCAGAAATAGCTTGTTGACGGGAGATTAATATGATGGAAAATAGACCCGGGGGCCATTGGTTTCACTAGTGGCTTCTCTCAAGATAGCATAAGTATTACGGTGGGTGAACAAATTACTGTCGAGCGATTGATAGAAAAGTGCATAATTATGAGAATATCTAGGCATGATCATGTATATAGGCATCACGTCCGTGACAAGTAGACCGACTCCTGCCTGCATCTACTACTATTACTCCACACATCGACCGCTATCCAGCATGCATCTAGAGTATTAAGTTCATAAGAACAGAGTAACGCATTAGGTAAGATGACATGATGTAGAGGGATAAACTCATGCAATATGATATAAACCCCATCTTTTTATCCTCGATGGCAACAATACAATACATGTCGTTTCCCCTACTATCACAGGGATCGAGCACCGAATGATCGAACCCAAAGCTAAGCACTTCTCCCATTGCAAGAAAGATCAATCTAGTAGGCCAAACCAAACTGATAATTCAAAGAGACTTGCAAAGATAACCAATCATACATAAAAGAATTCAGAGAAGATTCAAATATTGTTCATAGATAATCTTGATCATAAACCCACAATTCATAGGATCTCGACAAACACACCGCAAAAAGAGTTACATCGAATAGATCTCCAAGAAGATCGAGGAGAACTTTGTATTGAGATCCAAAGAGAGAGAAGAAGCCATCTAGCTAATAACTATGGACCCGAAGGTCTGTGGTAAACTACTCACACATCATCGGAGAGGCTATGGTGTTGATGTAGAAGCACTCCGTGATCGATTTCCCCCTCCGGTAGAGCACCGGAAAAGGCCCCAAGATGGGATCTCACGGGTACAGAAAGTTGCGGCGGTGGAATTAGGTTTTTGTGGTGCTCCTCGATGGTTTCGGGGTACGTAGGTATATATAGGAGGAAGAAGTAGGTCGGGGGAGCCACGAGGGGGCCACAAGGGTGGAGGGCGCGCCCAGGGGGGTAGGCACGCCCCCTGCCTCGTGGCCTCCTCGTTGATTGCTTGACGTCCACTCCAAGTCCTCTGGATCACGTTTGTTCCAGAAATAACTCTCCCGAAGGTTTCATTCCGTTTGGACTCCGTTTGATATTCCTTTTCTGTGAAACACTGAAATAGGAAAAAAAAACAGCAATTTGCACTGGGCCTTGGGTTAATAGGTTAGTCCCAAAAATAATATAAAATTGTATAAATAAGCCCATTAAACATCCAAAATAGAATATATAATAGCATGGAGCAATCAAAAATTATAGATGCGTTGGAGACTTATCAGTATGTTGTGTGACCTCTTTCGGTGGTAGGCTAGCAGATGTAGGGAAAGTAGGTGGTGTTGTCTACCCAGAGTAAAGAGTTAATGCTTCGGAGAGACTGTGTCTCGATCATCCGTTTCTCAAACATCATGTAGTGCGAGAAATTCAACGGAGGAGATCGAGTCTTGTGGGGAAAAGTGCGCAAACCTCTGCAGAGTGTACAAACTAATCATGATTAGCCGTGTCCCCGGTTATGGACAACTTGAGTATCTGGTACTTGAATCATTGATTTGATCTCATCACGTTACTTAATTAATTTGTTGGGTTATTCATGTTAATTTGGGATTGAGTTGGGGTTACCTTCTCAATATTTTCAACAAACTTTGTAGTTAAATAAAATATATTCCTTTGTTGTAGGAAAAAACTAGCTTTATGCAAATGATAACCATAGAGCCCCACCAGCCATATTATGCATGTAGTGATAGCCATTATTCAACATTGCTCTACAGTGTGAAATTGCCAGTACATTCAATATACTGACGTACATGGCTGCAACGTCTCATGTTGCAGGATTCTTACGACGAGTAAGTGATACGTTAGGGTTACGATGTCTACACTCAACTTTGTCGTTGGTGTTGATGGGAATCCACAACCTTGTTGTTACTTCCGCTATTTGGATTGAGGTAATAGTATTTACGTTACTTTATACATGTGATTTACCTCTGTTATAAATCCTCGAGTACTGTTTGTGTCAGTATACCGATCCAGGGATGACACAGAGACTTGATCCATTTGGGTCGGGTCGCTATAAGATGGTATCAGAGCACATGTTGACTATAGGACGTGACCCCTAGAAACTGGCAAGCCCATAGGAAAGATTTTCTCTACAACTTCATTTTCAAAAAGATCTTTTACCTCTCTTCTTTTCTAAGCTTTATCAAATATTTCCTTTAAGTTAGACTATACCCCTTTCCCCTTTTGACCACACGAAGATTCGACTGATGAGACCACTCCAAGAAGTACAAGATATCGGACAACTAAGACCACTTCGGAATGAAGAGGATTTTACCGTGCACTATAATACTGGAAACAACCATGGTTGAAGACTCTGAAGACTAGGAGAATTTGAAGGCTCTGAAGAATTTCCAGATTGGTATGACCTAGGAAGGCCACCCTTGTGGAACTTGTCAGACTGTTGAAGTTGTCAATACCCGAGATCAAGGTGTGTCGGAGAACGAGCGGAACATGGAGCATTAGAACTCAAAGTATTTGTCATGAAAACCCTAAGGCAGGGGATATCAACTATGGAATGATAGCTCATGGCAGAGACAAGGGCACAAACACAACTATCCATGATGTTATCGCCTGCTTATGCTATCATCACCATACTGAGTTAAACACGCATTTCTTCAGAAGGATTGGATGACAAAAGGGCTAATGGAGCACCTATCAGCAAAAGATGAAGTTTTAACCTTAGCTGGTGTATCGCCAGGATCTGGAGTATTACATCAAGAATTTTAAGATGAACCTTCAGGAAGCCGTATTTGACAAGGTATCATTTCATGAAGAACTCAGGACCCAGAAGCTGAAAGTAGCCAAGCTGGAGGAGCAAAACCTCGAGATACAGGAGATTCGTCAGGAACTGAAGGACAGTAGGACCATGGTTCATGCCAAGGATGTTGAAACCCAGAAATTTGGAACGCAACTCTAGAAATATTAAAGGACGTCACGAGAGACTTCGCGTCAACAGAGATGATCTGGCAAAAGAACTTGAGAAGGTCAAGCATGATCGGAAGAAGCCCATCGGAGACATGAACAAGACTTGAAGAGTTTGACGACTTTGAAGATTTATTGACCATTAGAAGACCAAACCCCTGTTATATACTTACGTTAGATGCGACGATTGTGAGTTGTCATTTGTTTGTTGTTTTTCCGATAGCCACAAATAAAATTTGTCTCTTCAAAACTATTGTTTGTATTGTGTGTATCCCTCTCTATCTCTCTTATCTCACCCCAAAACCCTTGGAACCAATAGAGGATGAATGGAGATGAACCCATATTTTCTGGACCAATGAGTCAATTGGAGACGGACCAATGGATTCACAACATGGAAGATCACATGAAGAATAACACTATAGCCGGAAAGGATATGGCCTAGCATGCTCTTCAGTGCTTTGAAAGAGGTGCTGCTACTTGGTGGAGAATGTACAAAACCATCTATGGATGGCGAGTAACCACTTGGAAAGAATTTAAGTTGACTCTGCTAAAGTCTCGTCTTGTGTCCCCGAATTTGAAGCCTTATGGAAATTATATGAAGAAACCCTGTGCATGCAAGCTTTGTGGAGAAATAGGACACAACCATAAAGAAACACAAGGATGAATGCCCTAATTGTGAAGGAAGTCACCCAGCTGAAGAATGCCCAACTAGGAAAATCACTTGTTTCTTGTGTGAAGGGACTACCCACTACCCTGCTCAGTGTCACATTTACCCTATGGTACAAAGAACCATCCAGCAGAAGAAAGAAGCAATGAAAGGAGCCCTCATGGAAATTTTAGAAGAACCTGTGATGAAGGAAGAGGTGGAGGACACACCGGAAGAAGACCCAGTTAAACCCTGCACCAAGTCATGCTATTCATGTGGAGAAGAAGGACACATCTCCCAGAATTGTCTGAAGGGAACCTAGTAGAATTCCCGATAGAGGAAGTAGAGTAAGACCCACAGGAAATAGAAGCCCTGATTGGCATGGAAAAGTCCAGGAAGAGAAATAGATTGGATTTTAGGAAGGACCTAAGTCATATCACCTATTTCAGGTGCAAAGATTCAGGGCAATACTTAAACGGTTGCCCAAAAAGGAAGCCGAGGACCCAAGGAGGCTATGTAATCACAAGGAAACCTCGAGACTTGTCAGAAGTAATATGTTCTCGTTGTGATGAAGCAGGGCACTTTACCAGAGATTGTCCCAAGGAACAGGAGACTTGTGATAAATAGTTGAGTCTGTGATAAATATAGTAGTAGTAGTGGGAACAATCCTTTTATATTGAGGTGTTGAGTTGAGGCATGTAATGGAAATGCATGAGATTGTAATAATTTGAGAATAAATAAAGTTAGCGTCGTTGGTACCGATGTGGATTTTATGAGCAGTGACTCTATGAAGGAAGATTATGACCATTTTTCGAGGATATGAGAAATATGGTCTATGGAAGAATTTGTGCATTTCAAGGGTGGTAGTACCCTGTGAGAACACTTGACCCCTAGAAAAGATAATGATATTCCACGAAGTGGACTTCGGACAAAGTAAGTACGAGTTTTATCTCCATATGTAGGATACCCCCAAGAATATGAAGGGATGAAGCACTATTGGATATAAAGGAGGTATAATGTTGGTAATATGGAGCAATTGTAACCCAGGATGAATTAAAGCTATAAATGTGATGAGATGGGCCATAACCCACAAGCCCCAGGACTTGCCAAGAAGCAAGCACACTCTTGCTGAAGGAAAAAACCTGGAAGAAGTTACGACTTCATCAACAGACGATCTTATAGGAGCAATGCAGAACCTGAGAGTTGTGAAGGAACGATAGGTGTTTGGCTTGCAGAATCCATGGATTTATCTGAACCTGGTTCGTCGACGAGGGAAATTCTGCAATGCTTGTGAGGATGACCGAGTGTTAGAACGCGAGATTCGCTAAACCATATACAAGGTAATGATTTGGGTGCGGGATGGATTGATCACCATACCGACTTACTCTTATTATTCGCCTCTACTATATGGGATGGTAAATTTGAGTGACTAACCCATAGTAGAGCGACGACGATCAAAACCTTGTTTGAACCTTAGAATGGTATGACAATTTTTTCCCGTTGTACAAGGCAGTTGTTGCCAACCGTAGGTTATACAGTGAGAATGAAGCCCAAGCCCATTTCCTGCAGGAGAAACCATAAATTGTTGACCACCATGAGAGACCGATAGTTGTTTAGTATTGGCGCCAGACCTATCAGATAAGAAGACGCAGTCTCAGAAGAACCTTACCAACATGAAATGGACACAGGAATTGAGGAAAAAGGTTATGCCCCTACCGGAAGAGCCAAAGTAGGAATTTTCCTGAAGATCTAAGAAAACCGACACTGTCAAGAATAAGGATGGAGTACATGACTTCTGTTGGAACCGTAACCATGTTTCTAAGGGTGGTAGCACCCCAGACCTTCGTGATAATTGCTGGATTTTGAGGAGACCCCCGACCCTAACCTATTTCTTTCTAGCCTCTCCGAATCTCGAGGGCGAGATTCATTTTAAGGGTGGTAGGTTTGTAACATCCCCAAATTCTAAATTTTGGAATGTTATATTAAATAAATAGTTTTCATTGTTTGTTTGATTGTGATGTGTGAAATTGAGTGAAATTTGAAACTTTTTGGAAGTTAAATGAGAGGGAATAAAAGGACTATCCCAAAACTTTCACCTTGCATTTATGATCTCCATAAATTCAAATTCTTTTCAAATACAAAACCCTAGAGAGAAGATGACATGACTTCTTCCATTTAAAATGAAAAGGGTTTCTAAAAATATTTGAATTTCATTTGGAAATATTTCAAATTCAGAAACTTTATGCAACTCAATGATTTTCATGAGAGAAGATAAAATGACTTCTTCAAATCATATGAAGTATGAGTTGGAAGTTTAAAAGAATCAAATTTAAAGTCCCTTTAAAGGTATTTTGAAAACCATTTTTTATTTGGAGTTATTTGGTTTTTATTCAAATTATTTTTCTCCAAAAATAAAATATATAGAAAATAGGGTAAAATGATTCCCTACAGTACAAAAGTGGAGGAAAATGAGTTTGAAATCATTTTGGTATTTTGAAATATTTTATTTGGTTTTTAAATGAACCAATAGCACTCTTTACTTTATTTAAATTTTTGTGGAATTTATTTGACGCTAAAAAATGTTCATGTTTTAGAAAATCGTTTTCTGAAAATTATGTTATATAATATGCCTATATAAATTTAATTTAATTTTCGTTTTTAAGTTTTCCTTTCTGTTTCTATTAAACAAACTTTACGTGCAACCCATAATTATTTGTCTCCCACATGCGCAGCATAGTGGCAGCAGCGCCCCACTTTTCTTTTCCTACATGGGTCAGGCCCAGCCAGCAATTTCCTTCTCAGTTTTTTTTCCTTTGGCCGAATAAAAAAACTGCAGCATGCGCGGGGCCGGCCCGTGGTGCTTTTTAGCCCATGCGATTCCCTTCGTTGTATTTGTTCGTTTACGTTTAGTCCCACATTGGCTAACCTTTAACCCCTAAACCTCTTTTCCACCTATAAATATAGACCCATAAAGGCTTCAAAAATCATCGACCCGGGTTAAATAAATATTTTGGTTTGACTAGATTCCAAAAAATAAATATGATTTTTTTCTCTCCGGCGGGTATTCTGGAAGCCGTCTCCTCTCTATGAAGTCGTCTTTTCTCTACCTTATAAATGTATCTTTTTTTGAATTTTTTTATATACTCTCGTAGCTTATTATTTCTAGACTAGCACGGTAGAATAATTAAATTATCAAATAGTTTCTGTATTTATACATTAGACCTAGAATTCTTTTAGCTATACTTATTTTTTCTTCCGTAAAACAGCTTGACTCTGATTTTTCAAATAGTCATAATGTTTATCCAAATTAATTGAAACTAGCGCCAACAGTATCGTCTTGATTCCACCTATCCAGTGAACCTATCCCATCAACATTTTGAAATTTTTAAATTTTGAATATTTGTTCAGATTCATATTCAAACTTCTTATCTTTTTATCCGTAACTCTGTTTGCGATGAATCCAATTGCGTTGGATTCGTGTCGAAGAAATCTTTCTGTTCATACAATTAATGTTATCTTTTCAACATATAATTTTGATCATAGTCATATTACTCTACTAGTTCACAAAAGAGTTATCATATAACATTCTAAGCAGATTCAATGCTACGTTGAATTACTTGTATCTTTAGATCCGTTATTTCCAATCTATTAATTCTTCTTCCTACACAATTCATATTGACTTACTATATCTAGTAGCATCATTAGTTTCAACTTTTGAGCCTTTCAAAATATTCAAACTTTCATTTGGGCATACCTTGTAAACTGTAGCGCATTTTTTAATTGATTCTTTTTGCAAATCGAAACTCATCACATGTACCTCCTGTTAAGATAAAAATCACCTAATTTTTGCTGTTGTTAAAAATATGTTTGTGTCCATTAATTTTAATTGATGGTTTTGAAATTCTCCGTAGTGTTTTCTTCATTCTTTTGGATCTTTGAGTGATTGCTTATGTGTGATTATAATTGCTTGCTCACGATAGATTGAACAGAGTGTGACGAGTAGAACTATTAGGAATTATGAGTGCGAAGAATCTTCATCAACAGTACAAGTCAAGTTCACACTTTGATCATATCCCTTTATTACCCAGTTTTTATGCATTAGTTTCAACCCTCAAACATTGCATGAGTGGGACTTGTGAACATGAGTATTTGGGAAGTAGTTGATGAGGTAGGAACCTATTGCCTTTTATCAAACCCTGGGTATCACACGTTATGCTTATACTACTTTGCTACGCTCGTAGACGTGGATTGGTATGTGAGATCATGCAAGTTGTGAGAGATAATAACTAAGGGAAACTTAAGGTGGCTACTTTAATACACATCTGGGTGGAATGGTTGGGGCACCCTGGAGCACCCAGTGTTTTGCCCTGGCACTTGGAGAACCCAGTGCTTGCCCAAGGGGATCTCGGAGTACCCGTGTGATCATCCTATGATATGCCACCCAGGCTCAAAGGGATCATAAGATTATTCATGCTAGAAACTTTTATATGCAGCCACAAGCCATTATGGGCTCTGACATAGTTAAGTATGTTGTGTGACCTCTTTCAGTGTTAGGCTAGCAGATGTAGGGAAAGTAGGTGGTACTGTCTACCCAGAGTAAAAAGTTAATGCTTTGGAAAGACTGTGTCTTGATCATCCGTTTCTCAAACATCATGTAGTGCGAGAAATTCAATGGAGGAGATCGAGTCTTGTGGAGAAAAGTGCGCAAACAGTGTACAAACTAATCATGATTAGCCGTGTCCCCGGTTATGGACAACTTGAGTATCTGGCTGCAACGTCTCATGTTGCAGGATTCTTACGACGAGTAAGTGATACGTTAGGGTTATGATGTCTACACTCAACTTTGCCGTTGGTGTTGATGGGAATCCACAACCTTGTTGTTACTTCTGCTATTTGGATTGAGCTAATAGTATTTACGTTACTTTATACATGTGATTTACCTCTATTATAAATCCTTGAGTACTGTGTGTGTTAGTATACCGATCCAGGGATGATACTTAAGCACAGAGACTTGATCCATTTGGGTCGGGTCGCTACAAGGATTTTTTTATTGTGAATGTTTTCTGAAAAAGTGCATATATTTTGAAAACGCATTTAAGAAAAATTCCCCAAAATTTCTTAATTTACAAACAAAATTTGAAAACATGAACATTTTTTAAATATTGTGAATAAATTTTGAACAATTGAACACGTTTTAATTTATGAACAAACTTTTAAAATAATACTCCCTCCATCCGGAAATATTTGTGAGAGAAATGGATAAAATAGATGTATCATCTAGATACATCCATTTCTCTGACAAATTTCGAACATTTTTTTAAAAATGAACAATTTTCAAAATCCTAAAAGAAATTCTAATTTTTTTGGAAAAAGAACATTTTCTAAGATTTTGAAAAATAAAATAAAAACCACAATTTTTTAAATTTCTGAATAAAAAATAAAAATAAAAAAAACTTGAAAAAGAAAAAAGAAATAGGAAAGAAAAATAGAAACAGAAAAAGGAAAAAAATGGGTCGACCCAATCATGGGCGCTGAATCCCCGACTACTTGACGCAAGGCGTGTCAAATAGGGTTTTCCTACTTACGCAAGTAGGGAGCACCCACAGGGTTTGGGTACGGATGGAGCCACTCCATACCATTACTCGTCCCATTTAAGCGTACCATCACCCGTACCCATACCCGCGAGTGGGCATAAACTTTTTCCATACTCGTCGCCCGACAGGGTAAATTGCTACCCGCGGGTAAAAATACCCATGTTTGCATAATATCAATTGGAGTGACACATAATCATAAACGACAAGATACAATCATAAACACATGATAACATCAACACATACTTATAAACAACAACACATAATAACATCAATACATACTTATAAACAACAACACATCATAAACACACCACCTTTCGTAAACATCAACACTTTCTTGTAAACAACAACACATCAAAACATCAACACATAGTCAAAAACAATAGTACATAGTGAAAGCACAAGTGCTCCCTGGGTGATTTTGGTAATTAATGTCAACATATCTCTTGTTGGACTAATGTTTTCATCTAGTATAATTCGGAAAGTTCAACAAAGGCGTGGCATGAACAAGAGGATGTGGAACCCCTTCAAGATGCTAAGGACACACATTGGCAAAAGCTCAAGACTCTACATATTGATTTTAAGTGATTCATGATCACATTGAGTCCATAGGAAAAGCCAATACTATTAAAAGGGGATGAGGTGTTGCTTAATGGCTTGCTTGCTCAAAGTGCTTAGTGATATGCTCCAAAACCCTCAACCACTTTCTCATTCCACATATGTCCTAAACCTAAAGTCAAACTCGGCCCCACCGATTTGACCTATCCGGCGCCACCGAGTTCACTTGACATAGCCACTGCCAGAAACCCTAATCAATTCGTCTCACCGAGATGGGCTTGCAAACTCTTTGTTGCCTATTGCAATTATTTCGGTCCCACCGAGATAAGAAATCGGCCCCGCCGAGTTTGCTTGACCAACTCTCTGTTTTGCTTATTACCAAAATCGGTCTCACCGAGTTTGTGTAATCGGTCAAACCGAGTTGAGGTTTTACCCTAACCTTAGCACATCGGTCCCACCGAGTTGATCATATCGGTCCCACCGAAAAGCCTAGCGTTCAGATTTTGAACTAAATCGGTCTGACCGAGTTTCACTATTTGGTCCCACCGAGTTTGGTAAATTGTGTGTAATGGTTAGATTTTGTGAGGAGGCTATATATACCCCTCCACCCATCCTCCATTCATGAAGAGAGCCATCAGAACGTGCCTACACTTCCAGCATTCATTTTTTGAGAGAGAACCACCTACTCATGTGTTGAGACCAAGATATTCCAATCCAACCACAAGAATCTTGATCTCTAGCCTTCCCCAAGTTGCTTTCCACTCAAATCATCTTTCCACCATATCCAAATCTGTGTGAGAGAGTTGAGTGTTGGGGAGACTATCATTTGAAGCACAAGAGCAAGGAGTTCATCATCAACACACCATCTATTACCTTTTGGAGAGTGGTGTCTCCTAGATTGGTTAGGTGTCACTTGGGAGCCTCTGTCAAGATTGTGGAGTTGAACCAATGAGTTGTAAGGGCAAGGAGATCGCCTACTTCGTGAAGATCTACCCTAGTGAGGCAAGTCCTTCACGGGCGATGGCCATGGTGGGATAGACAAGGTTGCTTCTTCATGGACGCTTCGTGGGTGGGGCCCTCCATGGACTCGCGTAACCGTTACCCTTCGTGGGTTGAAGTCTCCACCAACGTGGATGTACGATAGCACCACCTATCGGAACCACGCCAAAAATCTTCGTGTCTCCAATTGCGTTTGCACACTCCAATCCCATTCCTTTACATTCTCACAAGTTGCATGCTTTACTTTCCGCTGCTCATATACTCTTGCCATGCTTGCTTGAAATGTATTGTGAATGTTTAAACATGTGCTAAAACTCCACCTCAACTTGAAGAACTTAAAAACTGCTACTTTTATTCATTGAGGGTCTAATCCCCCCCCCCCCTCTAGATACCTCTTCTCGATCCTTTCAATTGGTATCAGAGCTTTGGTCTCCATTGCTTTGGTTTAATCACCATTGGAGGAAGATGGATGAGTCTACGTTGGGGAGTCTTAGACATAGAGTGCCTATACTTGATGGAGAGTTCTTTAATGAGTGAAAAAATGAGATGCTTGAGATTTTCAATGAATATCACTTGAACAAGTACATTACTAGCCCATGTGCGCCCCTTGTTTTTCCTTTGCATCCTACCCCTGATGAGTCTCTTGACATGATCCGCAACCTTAGAACTGTCAATCTTATCACTAGAGGTTTGCCTAGAAATTTGATAGCATGCTTGCCTACTCTTGATTGTGCTTACACCATATGGAGATTTCTTGAGGAACGGTTTCCAGACTATTCCTTGAAAAACTTAGATGAGATTCTTCACAAGCCTATTGCTTTGAATAAGATGAGTCCTAATGATCCTAAGTTTGGCGATTGTCTATTTGAGCTTCGTGACCTTATGCGTGCCAAAGGAGATGTTGGAATCATTAGCAACATCATTTCTGAAGTCATTAGAATTCATAAAGATGAACATTGTCATGATCATATATCTAATGAATCACTCCTTCTAGGAAATGATCAATCACAAGACGATGTTGAACATGGATACTATGATGAGGATGATGATAGTGACTTTGATCTCGATGAGTCTATGAGACACTTTGGTCTTATGGCTAATATTCACGGCTACATGGCTGGAGGAAAGGAATGGGTTCTTGATAGTGGATGTACCGACCACATGACCGGAGACAAGGATATGTTTTGTGAGCTTGCTGAAAACGACGACCCTCGAAAGTATGTCACTTTCGGTGATAACTCAAAGGGTAAGGTGGTTGGCCTCGGTAAGGTGGCCATCTCACATGATAGCTCCATACAAAATGTCATGCTCGTTGAATCTCTTGGCTATAATTTACTCTTTGTATCTAGACTAGCCGATTTCGGTTTCAATGTCCTATTTACTGAAGTAGATTGCCAAGTGTTTTGAAGAGACAATCATAAAATGGTGTTTACCAGTATACGTAGAGGTGATCTATACATTGTTGATTTCACTAAAAAAGGCTCAACCTAGAACTTGCTTAATTGCTAAACCTTCTAAAGGTTGGTTATGACATAGAAGGTTAGATCATGTGGGCATGCAAAATCTTGATAAGCTTATTAAAGGTGATCATATCCTTGGAGTAAAAGATGTTATATTTGATAAGGATAGATTGTGCAGTGCTTGTCAAGCAGGAAAATAGGTTGGAGGAAGCCACCCCGTGAAGAACATCATGACCACGAGAAGACCGCTCGAGCTACTTCATATGGATCTCTTTGGTCCAAACGCCTATAAAAGTCTCGGTGGAAACTCGTTTGGTTTAGTAATAGTCGATGATTTTTCAAGATTTACGTGGGTGTTCTTTATTGATGATAAATCGCAGGTCCAAAAGATCTTCAATAACTTCGCTAGGAAGGCCCAAAAACAATTTGAAGTGAAGATCAAGAAGGTTCACAGCGACAATGGAACGGAGTTCAAGAACGCCAATGTGGACACCTTACTTGACGAAGAAGGGATTTCACATGAGTTCTCGGTTACGTACATGCCTCAACAAAATGGAGTTGTTGAGAGGAAGAACCGGGTGCTCATCGAAATGGCGAGAACGATGCTTGATGAGTACAAGACGCCAAAGCACTTTTGGGCGGAAGCGGTTGAGGTAGCTTGCCATGCGACGAATCGTTTATATCTTCACAAGCTACTCGGCAAGACGGCATACGAGCTTCTTACCGGTAACAAACCCCAAGTTGGATACTTTCGAGTATTCGGCTCAAAGTGCTCCTAAATCTCATGAAGGTTTTCTACTCGGTTATGGCTCAAACTCTCACACATACCGTGTCTACAACAATTTCACCCGAAAGGTTGAAGAGACGGTAGATGTGAAGTTTGATGAATCTAGCGGCTCGCAAGTAGAGCAATTGCCAATTGATGTAGGAGACGAAGACCCTTCGGAAGCAATCCAAGACTTGTCTATTGGCAAGATCCGTCCAACGGAGGTGAAGGAGAGTACCTCGTCCGTCCAAGTGGAAGCTTCTACCTCACGACAAGGTGAACCAAGAGTTGACACGGAGGCATCCACAAGTGGGACACGCCAAGATGAAGGAAACGAGGAAGTACACCAAGATGAACCTCATCAACCTCCTTCTCCACCTCCACAAGAGAACAATAATGCCAACGACAACGAAGAAAGACAAGAGGAAGAACAAGATGATGAAGAGGATGTTCCACCCCGACCCAAACAAAAGCTCTCACGAGTTAGAGCAAGAGTTTCACGAGACCATCTTGTCGAACAAATCTTCAATGATATCCAAACCGGGAGAATCACTCGCTCTAAAACTCGTTTGGCTAATTTTTGTGAACATTATTCATTCATCTCTAGCATTGAACCTATGAAGGTTGAAGAAGCATTGGAAGATCCGGATTGGATAAATGCCATGCACGAAGAGCTACACAACTTTGAGAGAAACCAAGTGTGGACATTGGTCGAGAAGCCCAACAACAACCACAACATCATCGGTACCAAATGGGTGTTTCGCAACAAGCAAGACAAAGATGGACAAGTTGTACGCAACAAGGCTCGTCTCATCGCTCAAGGCTACACTCAAGTCGAAGGTATGGACTATGGTGAGATATATGCCCCCGTTGCTAGACTTGAATCCATTCGCATCTTACTTGCTTATGCCAATCATCATGATATCACATTGTATCAAATGGACATTAAAAGTGCTTTTCTAAATGGTGAAATTGAGGAGGAAGTTTATGTTAAACAACCTCCCGGCTTTGTTAATCCTAAGAAACCCGACCATGTTTATAAACTTCGCAAAGCTCTTTATGGTCTTAAACAAGCTCCTAGAGCGTGGTATAAATGCTTGACCAAGTTCCTTATTGAAAAAGGCTTTGAGATTGGTAAAATTGATTCAACACTTTTTACTAAAAGGGTTAATGGTGAATTATTTGTGTGCCAAATTTATGTTGATGATATCATATTTGGTTCGCCTAACCCTCATTTTAGTGAAAATTTTGGAAGGCTAATGTCGGAGAAGTTTGAGATGTCTATGATGAGTGAACTCAAGTTCTTTCTTGGTTTGCAAATCAAGCAAACTAAGGAGGGTACCTTTGTCTCACAAACAAAGTACACCAAGGACTTATTCAAGAAGTTTAACATGCAAGAATGCAAAGGTATGAATACACCCATGCCTACTAGTGGACATATTAACTTGATTAAGGAGGGCGAACCGGTTGATCAAAAGGTTTACCGCTCTATCATTGGTTCATTGTTATATTTATGTGCCTCCCATCCCAATATTATGCTAAGTGTGTGCACGTGTGCACGATATCAAGCGGCCCCCAAAGAATGTCATCTTAAGGCTGTGAAAAGGATAGTGAGATACTTACTTCACACGCCAAACTTTGGCATTTGGTATCCTAAGAGGTCTTCTTTTGATCTTGTTGGCTACTCTGATTCGGACTATGCCAGTGACAAGGTTGACAGAAAGTCCACTTTGGGTACTTGTCAATTTCTTGGTAGATCTCTTGTGTCTTGGTCCTCCAAGAAACAAAACTCGGTATCCTTATCCACTGCCAAAGCGGAATACATTGCCGCCGGTTCATGTTGTGCTCAGTTACTTTGGATGACCCAAACTCTTAAAGATTATGGGATCTATGTGAAACATGTTCCATTGCTTTGTGACAATGAAAGTGCTATTAAAATTGCTCATAATCCCATGCAAAACTCTCGAACTAAGCATATTGAAGTTCGTCATCATTTCATTCGAGACCATATTGCTAAAGGAGACATTGATCTTAAGCATGTTCATACCGATAAGCAATTGGCGGATATATTCACCAAACCGCTTGATGAGAAAGTATTTTGTTGTTTGAGAGGTGAATTGAACATCATTGATGCCTCAAACTTGGAGTAGAAACCCCATTTGGATGCATGCAAGGCTTGAGCCTTTGACTAATCCTTGATATTTCTCTTATGATGATGATCATATGTCATGGATCTATACTTGTACCCTTGCATGTTATCTAACCTGTGTAGGTACTTGGATAAGCCTAATTCTATGAGATTGCAACTCACTCATATCTTGAGCAATCTCTACATCACCAAGTCTCTACAATATGGTGTTGAAGACAAGGAAGCATGAAACCTTTCAACATATCCTTTGATAATTTCTCTGTATCAAATTTCCTTTGATATCAAACTTCATGATTGTCATTTTGGTTACACAAGTGCTCTTCCTTGCAATACCCATGTAGGTAGATGAACTCAAATTACAAGTGGTGCTCCTAACCATTGATGAGCTACATCAACCTTGAGCATCCTACACAAGTTCAACCACATGATTAAGATCAACACCACCACCCAAGGTATGTCATTCCATCTTAGAGAAGCTTTACCCCAAGTCATGGGTCAAAGCAGCTCAACAAGATGTGGATACATCAAAATGCTTAAATGAAAAATGGTAACCCCATTCTGAGCTTAAACGATGAGTATGACCTATGTCAAGTGTCTTCACTTGACTCCTAAGTCAATATACTCTAACATAGGTGACTTTGTCGCCGACCAATTCTAGATGAAGTTCTCTAGTGTTTCTCTCTGTTCATGCATTTGTCTCATGCATGTTTGTTTCCCCTTTCAAAAAAAACTTCATCTAGATTTCATTTCTTCTATTTTCTGCATTCCCTGCATTTAATTCATTGCAAATCCTTTAGTTAATTCCCTGCAAATCTTTGTGAGATCTTATTTGCCTAGTGAGCTGAGATGACACATTTTCCTTGTTGAACTCGGCCTCACCGATCTTTTCACATCGGTTAAACCGAAACAACTCGGTGCCGCCGAAGCAAAAGACTTGGTGTTACTGATTTCACAACCGAGCAAAATTCTTCCATTTGCATCCTGCATTTCTAATCCAGCTCCACTCGATGATTCTTATCCTCTACCTGCATCGTGTTCTACATGTTGCTTTGTCATGTGACTCAAGGACCAAACCTATCTGACTCATACTCCAGAAGACCCCTTCTTGGAAATTGATGTCAAAGGGGGAGAGAGATCACATCAAAGGGAGAGAGAGAGACCCTATGGGAGAGAAAGATTTCTTAGTCTTCCCAGATGCTTGGTATTCAAAGAGGAGAGAAAAGCCACATGTCTTTAAGAGGGGAAAGACATGTTAGTAGATGATTCTTTGTGTCTTTTGCTCTAATTTCTTTTGCTCTGATTTTCTATTACCCTATCTTCTCCCATTATTCAATATCAGATTCAGGGGGAGAAAGACATCTAAGGGAGGAAAATCTCTGGAACTCATTGCATATCTTTATTCCTTGGGGACATGTTACTATCCAATAGAGTACCTACTACTCACTCACCACATGTCATCCCAGTCTTGGTACTCTTGTGGTTATCTGCTCTTGCTTTGTTTAGTAGATGTTCCTGTGTTATCTAACCCTGTTTTCTCAGGTTCATCTCTTCCTAAGTCAGCTCAAGACCACATGGTAAGTATATGCATCACACTCATGTGCATGAGGATCTCTTGCTAATGTACATATTGTTTGCAAGAAGGACTCATGAACATGGAGGTACATTTCCTATATTCACATCATATTCATATAGCCAAGATACATGTAAATCATTGCTTGCTCTGACATGCTTATGCATTCACATGCTCTTATATTCTATGTCCACATGATTGCATACATGTAGGGGGAGCCTATGCATGTTACATGTCTTTCCAAAGCTTTACTTGTTATTCTTCATATCATTATCTAAAGCTTTGATGTATGTTGTCATCAATTACCAAAAAGGGGGAGATTGAAAACACAAGTGCTCCCTGGATGATTTTGGTAATTAATGTCAACATATCTCTTGTTGGACTAATGTTTTCATCTAATATATTTTAGAAAGTTCAACAAAGGCATGACATGGACAAGAGGATGTGGAACCCGTTCAAGATGCTAAGGACACACATTGGCAAAAGCTCAAGACCCTAATCCTAACACATCGGTCCCACCGAGTTGATCATATCGGTCCCACCAAAAAGCCTAGCGTTCACATTTTGAACTAAATCGGTCTGACCGAGTTTCACTATTCGGTCCCACTGAGTTTGGTAATTTGTGTGTAATGGTTAGATTTTGTGTGGAGGCTATATATACCCCTCCACCCATCCTCCATTCATGGAGAGAGCCATCAGAACGCGCCTACAGTTCCAGCATCCATTTTCTGAGAGAGAACCACCTACTCATGTGTTGAGACCAAGATATTCCAATCCAACCACAAGAATCTTGATCTCTAGCCTTCCCCAAGTTGCTTTCCACTCAAATCATCTTTCCACCATATCCAAATCTGTGAGAGAGAGTTGAGTGTTGGGGAGACTATCATTTGAAGCACAAGAGCAAGGGGTTCATCATTAACACACTATCTATTACCTTTTGGAGAGTGGTGTCTCCTAGATTGGTTAGGTGTCACTTGGGAGCCTCCGTCAAGATTGTGGAGTTGAACCAAAGAGTTTGTAAGGGCAAGGAGATCGCCTACTTCGTGAAGATCTACCCTAGTGAGGCAAGTCCTTCGTGGGTGATGGCCATGGTGGGATAGACAAGGTTGCTTCTTCGTGGACCCTTCGTGGGTGGAGCCCTCCGTGGACTCGCGCAACCGTTACCCTTCATGGGTTGAAGTCTCCATCAACGTGGATGTACGATAGCACCATCTATCGGAACCACGCCAAAAATCTTCGTGTCTCCAATTGCGTTTGCACACTCCAATCCCATCCCTTTACATTCTCGCAAGTTGCATGCTTTACTTTTCGCTGCTCATATACTCTTGCCATGCTTGCTTGAAATGTATTGTGAATGTTTAAACGTGTGCTAAAACTCTACCTCAACTTGAAGAACTTAAAAACTGCTACTTTTATTCGTTGTTGGTCTAATCACCCCCCCCCCTCTAGACACATTTTCTCGATCCTTTCACATATTCATACATTTTTAAGTTCACAAACTCATGACAAAGGCTAGAGGTATTTGTTTCTGTACATGCTAGATTTTATAAGGGTACATGGATATGCGGGTATGGGTTATATGATCTCATACACATACCCGCTCTATCAGATGGGTTTGAGACTTCCCTATTCACATACCCATGGGTAAATTTTTGTCCCATGCCTTTAACCTAATAGGGTTTTTACCCGCAGGGTACGTGGGTAATGGGTACCCATTGCCATCCTTAGACGCAAGGCGCGTCAAGTAGGGTTTTCCTCCTGTAACCACAATGCATCTGTTCAACCGTTGTATCTCCTAACTGATCGATGGCTTCGTAAATTCAAAATCGGGAACATTTAAAGCCTTTTGTAAAGAAAAAAGTTTATTAACCAGCTACATGGGGCGAAGGAAACCTGGAGTTCCTATTTGACTGTGTTTTGCACCAAAATAGTGGTCCATTCGCATAGGCAGTGGCCGATTGGGCTGGCCCAACAAGGTGAGTAATACTATGGCCTGAAAAACAGTGAAAACTCCGCAAAAAATGTACATGCTCGAGGTGTATCAAGCATAGGAGATCGTGCTCGTGAGCATGCGCTGCTTACCGCTCGAGCTAATGAGATTCGGGATACTGCACATCCCAAACAATATTTAAAAAAATCATAACATGATTTGTTTTCTTCAAAGTGACTTTTTTAAATACGAACACTTTTAAATTTTGTGAACATTCTTTAGAAAAGTCAAAAAAATGTATCTATGAATAATTTAAAAACAGGAACATGTTTTAGAATTCCAAACAAGTTTTGAAACAATGACCACTTTTTGAATTTGTGAACATATATTTTAAAACATGTACATTTTTTTGAATCTCCAAACAAAAAATTCGATTTTTTTTTGAAATTATGAACATAGAAAAATCAAACAATTTTTAGAAACATGAATTTTGAAAAAGTCAGACATTTTTTTTAATATATTGAACATGCTACAACTGAAAACCGTAATAAAAAATTGGTTTAGTTTCAGAAACCTTCCGCGTCCTAAAACCAGACTACTCGCACGTACAAAACTGGTGCATGGGCCGTCCCATATACGAGCAATAGGTGTGCCCAATGGTTTGCCACAACGTGCGGCAAATAGAGTTTTCAACGAAATCACGGGTTATATTAAGGGGGTCTCTTGCAAATGTCACCCCACCTTCTCAGGTTGTGTGCCACTTGTCGCAATTTAGGTGTTTTTGTTTTTTCATAGATTTGTTTATTCAAAACATTTTATCTCATGGACTGTGTGTCTCAAGCCCAAACTGTCTTCATTGTTGGATTTGTCGAGTAGAAATCTTCAAAACCAGAGCCTATGTTAATAGGTTTTGATGAACTTTTTTCATTAAAAAATACCAAGTACAAATAAAAAAAGAAACACTATGCGAAAAACAACAACTAAAACCCGAAAGTATAAACGGAGCCCCAAAGCAAGGTTTTTCACCTTTTTTGAAGCACGTGTTGTGCTTCTCATGTAAGCACAGTTTTTCACCTTCTTGCGAAAGCAAATTTGTGCTTCTCTGGAAGTACTTTTTTTTCCTTTTTTTGAGAAGCACAACTATGCTTCTTGCGGAAGCAAATATGTGCTTCCATATATTATTTTGTTTGTGGAAGAAACATATGCTTCTATCTATGCTCCTCGTAGAAGCATAATTCTTTTCGCATATTTTTTTCTCCAACACTTAGCAAAATCAGAAAGAAAAAAAAACTGAAATTTAGAGAAATCATCTAGCAGACGGCGGCTGGACTAGACGCACCACTTGACATGCTCCCAAGCCACCCAAACTGACAGCCCCTGACCTTTAGTGTTGTTTTTTTTAAACAAGTTTGCTCTTTGGTTTTACAAGGAACCTCCTCCCAACTCCCCACATGGCCCGCATGTCAGCCGCCCACGCCGCAACCTCGCCGCCCTCAATCGAGTGTCCGTAGCCCACACGGCCGAACCGCACGCGCACAACAACCAACTGCCCAAACTACATCGCGAACGCGGTGCTTCCTCCCTCCCCGCAGCCAAATCGAGATCTCTCTCCCCCCCTCCCTCCCCCACCCGCGCCACCACACGCCGGCCGG
Source organism: Aegilops umbellulata (assembly GCA_032464435.1). NCBI lineage: Eukaryota > Viridiplantae > Streptophyta > Magnoliopsida > Poales > Poaceae > Aegilops > Aegilops umbellulata. Next base: position 259,485,315 of record CP136059.1, read on the forward strand.
AATAAACATGGCGTCGGCGCTCTCCTCCCTCCGCTACGGCGACAGCCTCTCGGTGGTGGCCATCTCGGGCGCCACGGCGGTGCTCTGCGAGGCCATCTCCTGGCTCCTCATCTACCGCACCGCCACCTACAACTCCCTCCGCGCCTCCATCGAGCGCCACTCCCGCAAGCTCGACTCCATGAAGTCCGTCTCCAACGGCGCCGGCGGCGCGGCCCCCTCCTCCCAGCCGGCCTCCTCGCGGGCCAAGAAGATGGACCGCGTCGAGTCCAGCCTCAAGGACGCATCGCGGGAGCTCTCCCTCGCCAAGCTCAAGTCCGGCGCCGTCGTCGCCGCCGTGCTCTTCGTCGTCTTCGGCCTCCTCAACTCCCTCTTCGAGGGCCGCGCCGTCGCCAAGCTGCCCTTCGCGCCCGTCCCGCTCGTGCAGCGCATGAGCCACCGCGGCCTGCCCGGGAACGACCCCACCGACTGCGCCATGGTCTTCCTCTACTTCCTCTGCTCCATGAGCATACGCACCAACCTCCAGAAGCTGCTCGGCTTCACGCCGCCCCGCGCCGCCGCCGGGGCCGGCGGCGGCCTCTTCGCCATGCCCGATCCCAAAACCAATTGAGGTACCAAATCGATCCTTTTGCTCAGTTTTTATTTTTATTTTTATTCCGCTGCTGCTACGCGTGCTAGATTTCGCACCTCTGGGATCTTATAGTAGAAGTGAATAGATCGGCATGGTGGATTCTGTTAAAATTGCATCCTGGATCCACTGATACAGTTATGAGCTCGACTTTTGTAAGATCAGACTATTGATGCATGAGATTTATGTCTATTATTAGTGGCTTCAAACCGCATTAAGTTTAGATGCCGTATTCTTGGGTTTGATGCTTTTGTTCACGTGTGCTAATCTAAAATGTAGAGATATATGACTCTGATTATTGGCTAGAATAGCTATCTGCAAATTTGGGTGCGGTTCACTAAGGCTTGTGGGACACTCAATGATACTGTCGCCTAATCTAACTGTCATGAACATTGGAATACAGAAGTGTGCTTCAATGCCATTAAATATGTGCCTGTATATTGAAACAGTTTTGTCTAGATTATAGAATCTAGACTGTAGTCCAAGAATACAACAATTTAGCTAGTGTTCCTCCTTGTTTTGTCTATGAATTTGAAGTTGCATAAGCAGGCCCCATTAGCTTTTCCTTGTGTTTCTGAGAACGTGTTGGATCTTGGTATCAGGAGAACAGAGAATATATCACCTTTTGGCTTTGAGAATTCTCAAACTATTTTGTGTTTGTATTTTGGTCATGGATCAGCGGAGCTCCATCTGGACTAGTTAATGTTACTCTGTTGATGTGGATAAGGGTTTTTTAGCTTTGATGTCCAAGAAGTGTGCACTACATTTAAACACCCTTGTAACCTAACAGTCGTCATGATTTCTACAATTTAGCTAGTTTCCTCCTTGTTCTGTCTACGAATTTGAAGTTGCGGTAGCAGGCCCCATTAGCTTTTTATTGTGTTTCTGAGAACGTGTTGGATCTCTGTATCAGGGGGGGGGGGGGGGAACAGAGAATATATCACCTTTGGGCTTTCAGAATTCTCAAAACTATTTTGTGTTGATACTTTGGTTAAGGATCAGCTGAGCTCCATCTGAACTAGTTCGTGTTAGTCTGTTGACGTGGACAAGGGTTTATTAGCTTCGATGTCCAAGAAGTGTGCACTATAGTTGAACACCCTTTAAACCTAACAGTTGTCATGATTTCTATCATTCTGTGCATTGATCATCAGGATTATTTGTTATAGTCTAGGCTCTAGACACCAAGCCAAAGGATTCATTAATGAGGGCTCTTAATAGACGGTGGACATGCATCCTAACTCTTTTTCCAGGAAAAACTGCCTCTCCAATGTACGCTTACATCTTCTATATTCAGTTTTGAGATAGCTGACCACATATGCCATGTGGGTTAATGTATCACAACTTAGTGATTCATCAGAGTATAGCACTGTATGACTAATGGTTGCTTCTTGAGACCTGAGTAGAATGTGACTCATGGGGTATATTACTAATACATCCTCCGTTCCATAATAGATGATTCTGCTAAAGTTAGTACAAAGTTGAGTCATCTATTTTGGAACGGAGGGAGTATTACTGTAGTAAATACAGTAGATACATTGTAGATTGTACTAATACCAATCACCCAACACTGCTAAATCGATGCAGTAAATTCTACTCCCTCCGTTTCTAAATACAAGTCCTTTTAGAGATTATTATACGGACTACATACAGATGTATATAGACGCATTTTAGAGTGTGGATTCGCTCATTTTGCTCTGTATGTGATCCATATTAAAATCTCTAAAAAGACTTATATTTATGAACGGAGTAAGTGTATTGTACTACTACACCGATCGCTGCTCGATCAATATATTTAGTTTAATAAAAGATATACTATCATATTCTCTGAAACACCCCCACCCCAAATCGACTTGCTTGATTTAACTCTGCCTGGGCGTTTGAGCCCTTGAGTTCTAGAGGCACATTCTTTGCATTGTCAGAATGTGCTGAAGAGTGATTTATGGATCACAGTTTTCTTGAAGAGAAGTCGTCTTCAGATGCCGTTGATTGCGTACTCTTGGGGCATGGCATTTCTGATCAACTTTTTCTTAAGATATTCATTCCTATTGTCGTGTTGTCAAATTCTTCTTTTGGCATGTAGGCACGTGAGCTTGGGTATGCATATGCTAGTCCATTGTTAAGAGCCAGAGCATCTACAACCAGGCTGGGCAAATTTGGGCCCCTATACGTCCGCAGACGCGTCCATACGGTCTTTGTGCCTTGAACCATGCATCATTAGATACTGTAATTTTGCATCGCCGGCAGCAATTAGAGGTGGTACATTTGCGATACCAGACTTGGTACTTAGGACAGGCACATAACTTTATTTGCAGTTCTCTAAGCGTTTCATTCCCTCCTTTTGCAGCTTGATCTCCTCTATCTATACATACATGTGATGCACCTGATGTGAAGCAAGCATCTGAGCTGGTCTCCCAGAAAGAGTTGCTGCCCTGTAAGGAAGATAAATAACCTACCTAGTCGCTCAGAGGAGAAACACTGCAAGACACTGTAATGATACAATTCATTTTTTCCACCCATGATAAGCAGGCATGAACCGTACGTAGGCTGGCTGTATCATGAACATTCTTGAGTTCGCCCAAGCAATCTGCTGTCGGGTTTGTCGTAGAGTTGTATTTTATCATCAGTCGTTCTAGTATCATCAAAATTGGTTCTGTTGTGTCGTCGCCACGGACAAAGTTGCCATTGCTAATTTCCCCGTGCAACGCTTGCTTTGTTGTCTGTCACCTGTGCGGTGCACGAACCCAAAAAAGGCAACATGTTCGATCCTCAAGCCAAGAGTGCCAGTTCAAGCGCCGACTTGTCTATCTACCTTGCACGGTCGGTGTCGATATCGACGTGCCAGCCCCTCCGCCGTGCACAAAAGTTGCATGTAGTAGTAGGTAATAATATCTGGCCGCCGGCCGCCGTGTACCGCACTCGCCGACGGGCAGAAGCAGGGACGGGCCACCTCGAAATAGAGGGTGCGCGCGGCCCCCACGCTCTCCCCGATGCGCAAGCTTGGGATGCGTCGTCCAATGGGGACGGAAAAGAGCACGGCAGCGTTTATTCAGTACCAGTATATCCACCAATCCGGGGTAGGTGCGGACAGGGCATCTGCAATTGCCTTTTGGCGCGGGTCAGTCACACAGAGGCCGGGCCCCGGCATCATACATCCAAAACCTAGCGTGCGAGCGAGGCATCATCCATTCACTTCTCTAGTTCTCATCTCATCCGGATGGTCTCTCCAAGCCAGCCCGGTCTAGATCTTGTCGTCTCCACCAGATCCCAGGTGAAGTAGTGGTCAGTTGGCTGATCCGGGTTGGGCGACACGTTCTGCTCTCCCAAACACCACCGCACGAACCCAATCGAGACAGAGATGCTGAGCCGCTACTTTGGCCGCGCCGACGCCGGCGCCGCCGCCGAGGACCCGGCGCCGGAGCCCTTCTCCTTCCCCGAGCCCCTCCCGACGTGGCCGCAAGGTGACCGTCCGTCCGTCCCCATCTTCGATTTCGCTTTCGCCTCCCTGCATTATTGGTTTCTAGTAGGCTCGAGTTTCCATTGATTCGTTGATTGATGTGTGGGCTCGACGTGGCACTGGTGTAGGTGGCGGGTTCGCGCGGGGGAGGATCCGCGTGGCCGGAGGGGAGCTGGAGCTCGCGGCGGTCACTGCCTTCGACAAAATCTGCACCCTGTCGCCGTCGGCGCGGCTGCAGCGCTGCGACGGCGCCACCTTCTACCGGCCGGTCGGCGTCCCCGAGGGCTTCACCCTGCTCGGCCACTACTGCCAGCCCAACAGCCGCAAACTCCACGGCCACCTCCTCGTCGCCAGGGCCGCCGACCCGCCGCGCTCGGCGGAGCCGTCCCTCCAGGCGCCGCGGGACTATGAGCTCGTCTGGGCCTTCCACGCCACTGCCGGTGCCGGCGGCGCGAGCGCGGGCGCGGGCTCTTGCTCTGGCTACGGCCGCAGCGACGCCTACTTCTGGTTCCCCGTGCCGCCGGAGGGGTACCGGGCGCTCGGGATTCTTGTCACGACGGAGCCCGGCAAGCCGGCGCTCGACGCGGTGGGCTGCGTGCGCGCCGACCTCACCGACGAGTGCGAGCCGCACGGCTCGCTGCTCCACCTGCAGCTCACGCGCCCGACGTCGGCGTCGCCCGGCAAGGCCTTCGCCGTGCGCGGCGTGAGGCCGCTGAAAAGAGGGATGCGGGAGAAGGGCATCGGCGCCGGCACTTTCTGGTGCGCCGCCGCGGACGGGTGCTCCTCCCCGGCCCCGAGCGAGCAGGGCCTCGCGTGCCTCAAGAACGTCGACCTCGACCTGTCGGCGATGCCGACCCTGGAGCAGGTGCACGCCGTGATCCAGCATTACGGGCCCACGCTCTACTTCCACCCCAAAGAGGTCTACCTGCCGTCGTCCGTCGCCTGGTACTTCAAGAACGGCGCCAAGCTGTTCAAGAAAGGGGGAGGCGCCGTCGGCGAGGAGATCGACGCCGAGGGGTCCAACCTCCCGGGCGGCGGGTGGAACGACGGGGAGTACTGGATGGACATCCCGGACGGCAAGAGGAGGCAGGCGGTCATCCGCGGCGACATCGAGAGCGCGGAGCTGTACGCGCACGTGAAGCCGGCGATGGGCGGGGCGTGCACCGACGTGGCCATGTGGGTGTTCTGCCCGTTCAACGGCCCGGCCAGGCTGAAGCTCGGCCTCATCAACCTCCCGCTCGGCACGACCGGGCAGCACGTCGGCGACTGGGAGCACTTCACGCTCCGGGTCAGCAACTTCACCGGCGAGCTCATGGCCGTTTACTACTCGCAGCACAGCGGGGGGAGGTGGGTGGACGCGGCCAAGCTGGAGTACGCCGCGGGGAACAGGCCGGCGGTGTACTCGTCCCGGAACGGGCACGCGAGCTACCCGCGCGCCGGCGTGTACCTGCAGGGCTCGGCGGCGCTCGGGGTCGGGATCCTGAACGAGGCCGCCCGGAGCAAGCTGACCGTCGACTCCAGCGTCAGGTACCGCGTGGTGGCGGCGGAGTACCTCGGAGACGGCGTGGTGGGCGAGCCCCAGTGGCTGCAGTTCATGCGGGAGTGGGGGCCGACGGTGATCTACAGGTCGAGGGCGGGGACGGAGCGGATGGTCAAGAGTATGCCCCAGCGGCTCAGTTGTCCGGCGGAGAACATGCTGAACAAGATGCCGAACGAGCTCTCCAAAGAGGAAGGCCCGACCGGGCCCAAGGAGAAGAATATGTGGGAGGGAGATGAAAGATGGTAGGGGTAGAATGGAGTGTGTTGGCTTGATATCCTGATTGTTGGGACGATTTGTATTGTAACATGAAGAACAGAACTAGATTCTTGCTTGTCACGCCAATTGTGAGCGTTTGTATCCTCCAATGGAAGTGAAAAAGTTCCAACCAAAGAGGACAACCTTTTTCAAAACAGCAAATAGTCTCCCTCCATCCCGTAATGTCATAGTGTAAGACCTTTTTGCAAGCAAAAATGCCTTGCAAAATCTCTTATATTGTGGTACAGAGGGAGTACATCATAGACATACCCATCACACACACATAGCGCCTACGGCAGATTAGATTGGAACGGCTTCAGAACCGACTCTCTTTCTAGCAAACAACTCGCGTTACTTGGAAATTATAGAGCAGGGGAGGGATCCGGAAATCCCTTCTATAGCAAGAACCTAACGGGGAAAACCAGCTTGAAAATTTAGGAGACTGTTTATCAACTAAGCCAACGGGGAGAAGCGGCAAGGGAGAGAAAAGGAGAGCACTGGGAAGAGATCCACATTTTCAGATTGCAACATTGATTGGCAAGTTATATATTTTTATTGCGAAGTCGATTGTCCTATGAACCAGCACCAGATTCTTGCTTGCAAAACAAATAGCAATGCTGCAACCTCGTCCATGGCAAGTGAACAAGGGAGTTGGATTTCATGCAAGTGCTCAACCTCAAGTAGATCTTCAAAATAATCTAATTTACATCATTCGATGTTATGATACCGATATGAACATTGTTCATTTGTAGTAAGAAATATAAACACCGACCCCTTCCTCTAGTACTGTAACTTGTCAAAAACGGTGTTTACATCAAGGGTCACAGGCAAAAATTGACCACGCTGTTCCATTTCCGGTTTACCTATAAGATGTATGAATGGACAGGCACAAAAAACGTCATTTGAGGCCGCTGTGGCTGGGCAGTGTCTATGTCCTCCTCTCATCGTCACTGCTTTCACTGTCGTCACTGCAATGGAATGCCATGGTAAAAAAGGTTCAAGTTCCCTATTAAGTTCTATCCAGATTCACTGGCTAAGATGAAAAGAAAAAACATGCAGGCCATTACAGGCATCCAAATGGTGAAGGTACTAGACTAGTCAGATTTCTCTTACCTCTCCACAGGAAGCTTTGCAAGTCTTCTTACTTCTAAGCCTGTCATGTTGGTGAGATGCTTTTGCGCAGTGGTAACGTAATCTGCCCCTGGAAAGTGGTAGTAAATTGGTTTTTGAGCATTAGTATTAAACAAGTAACAGGCTGAAGGTAAGACAAATACAAGCTTTACAATAAGCCCTACTAAAGTTTACCATGAAGTTTATTCGCAGTAGTCTCCAGGATTAAATCGATACGGAATGAATGAAGCAATAGAAAAACAGAGACCTACAAGACTTGCATGTACCTTTGGTCAACTGGAAAACATGAACGGCACAGCGCTCTGCGGCTACACGTACTGGCGAGCTACTATCCTTCAAAGTATCACCAATTGCCGGACCCAATATCGAGATATGTGTGGCAAGAGCTGAATGATTTATCTGCAGCGAAGAACCATAAGATTACCATCATAATACCATTGAATAGAGGTACGAGTGCACATATCAAAATAGGTCTAATTATAAACCTTCGCAGCAGCTTTGATACAGGACAACGATCTTCTCCTAACTTCGGTTGAACTATCACGCGAGGCCAAGATGAGCAATTGAACAAGTTGCAAGGTGCTGCCCCCGAATTGTAACTGGTAACAAAGAAGCCTCCCCAGAGTTTCCGTAGAGGCTTCACGAACAGGGAACTTCTCCACAAACAGGCAAGAGTTACTACACATGGAAACACAGTGATACTTTAAGTAACAAAGGAGTGCAAATTGAGCCAATACCTTGTCATCTTTTAGCGAATCTTTCAGAAGATCAACAATAGATGGAAATGATGTTGAATGGCACAGTTTTGTTGGACAATGCCTTGATATGGAGGAGAATGTTAACAAAGCACCATGTCTGGTACACCAGTCTGGTAATGTCCCCATGCTCAACAGGGTCTGCACCAGATCGGTGGTCTCGGTCTCATCCATGTACTAAAGAAAGCACAAGCATATTCAGTACACAGAAAACTTCAGAAAAGAAATCCAACAACTGTGACAGGAGTATGGTTCCTTCACAGATAAACAATGGCAAGACGATGACTGAATAGTTGTATGCAATTGCAACAGAGAACATTAAATTCCCTAGGGGAGTTGCTTTCCAGACAATACCATGATCAACTTGTTGCACCCTATCGTGTAATTTGCTGATGCATTGATGCCTTGCTCAAAGTATATTGAAGTAAAATGCTCCACGTTAGAACATCCATTTTCTTTGCCGGATTACTCGACAAACATATATTTCAATTTTCTTTCAGGGTTGTTTTACAACATGACCTATAGTTATGGTTCACTTTCAATGAGCACAATGATAATTAATTTCAGCTGAACGCCACAATCACAAGGCATACACCAAGGTTTTCTGATAATATCTGTAAAGATTGAAAAGGTGCCACAATTTACCATACCTGAGATAATGTACCAATTGCTTTTGCAGCAGAACTGCGGACATCATCAGCATCAGCCTGCAGCAAATCTTTGAGAAGAGTACACCCACGTGATCTGATTGCAGAGCTAACACTTTTGCCAGCATGCCTAACAACACCTTTAAGTGCAGAAAGCACACTTTCCTTAACAGCGTCATCTCCTGACTGAAAAAAGCATTAAATTACTTTTGCACAGATAGTTGCATCTCTTCCCAAAATAAAGGGTTAATATCGAAAATACCTGCAACATGGACAAAAGATCGCTAACTAAAGGATCAATTCTTGTGCTTAATGCGCTAAGCTTTCCAAGAGCTGATGCGGCTCTTGTGCGGACAGATCTGCAGATCATACATTCATGTGAAAAGAGATGAAACCATCGAAAGAAATACAGAAAGAGAAGACCATACCAACCTGTTGCTATCTTGTAGACATTTAACAAACGTTGTCTGAAGTTGTGGAAGGAAGGGCTTAAGCGCAAGACCACCTTTTGCGATGATAATAGTCAGGGTTGATAGGATAGCTGACTTAACTTGCCATGGAAATCGGTCTCCCAGGATGCGTATAAGAGGTCTACACTCAAAACAAAACATATATTAGAGCAATAAGCCTGTATAACTATATATACCAAAAAGATAGTCCAGCATGCAGGAGTAAACAAGAAACCATGCAATTTCACAATGTTTAGAGGCCGGATTTGTATCAGTGTCACAGAGCCTGTCTGTGCCTGCTGTTCTTGGTTTGTTCCATGTAGTGGCAAATCAAACAAAGCGTAAGTTACAAGGTGCAACTACAACGTAAAGTAATATGACTTGTTTTGTGCCGAATATGCTTAAAGTGTAGGATTTTAATTTGGCTACGCAGGTTGTGTTAACTGAAGCGCAAAAGGCTTATAGATTTTTTTCCCATATACTCCCTCAGTTCCAAAATAGATGACTCAACTTTATACTAAAGTTAGTACAAAGTTGAGTCATCTATTTTGGAACAGAGGGAGTAGTCATTTATGCATTTAAGTATAAAATTCAATAATGCATTCCAGGATCAGGCTCTGCATTCAAGTTCAAGCTTATGGCCACACAGCAGATTTGTGCAGAAATTTGGAGTTGACATTTTCATACAAAAGAAAAAACAAAATAACAGAAGTACCTATCAACAAGGAGCAGCTTGGGGTAAATATTTCATCTACTACTACCATTGAACTTGTGGAGCGTTAACAATATACTTACGAGGTGCTCGTTCATTTCGCAAGAATAATATGCTATAGAAGATAAGGTTCAGCGTGGCAACTAGTAACACGGCTGATGGCTGCAAATATTTCTGTTATACCTGTTTTTTTAACTGTAAAGCAAGCATGTGGCTCCTTAAAGAAAGGGTGAAACCATGGCACAATAATTATTTTGACAAATATAAGAAAGTCATACCCTGTAATTGGCACGACGACTTCCCTAAGTGTTTTCTCGCTTGTAACATCAATTAACTCTCCCAGACCTTCTGCTGCCTGCTCCTTTGTCTCGGCCGACCCACTAATTAAACCCTGGAGTTCAACAGAAGATGTGGTATAAAATGTGCTGAACATCTAACTTTGTAATGCACTTTATATTTCTCACTCGAGAAGTTCACCATGCCTGCAACTCGATGCTCGGCATAAAAGGATATGATTATAATACAACTAATAGTTCTCCACGAGTAGATACCTGCTGAAATATAGGAAGAAATGGCTGCAGTGCTTTAGGAAGACATAATCCAGGTAGGAGAACAGGCACACCCTGAAATTGAATTCGTAGTGTTAAAATATCATGCAGAACATATTTAACCGTGGAGAACCTCTGAAAAGAAAATTGTAGCAATATATTTTCCGAGCAAGCAAGTGAGAAGTATCGCCACATATGCAACATCATAAATGTAGAAGTTCAAAGTAGCACCTTTCTCCTCCTACGCTCTTTATCTCTGGCTGTAGAGACAGCGTCACGCACTAATTTTATATGTGTAGGGAGCTGTTCCTTTGGAACAGAGCCAACAACTCTTGAAAATGCTTCCCAAGCAGCCTGTTGACCATTTGTAAGTAAGTCTCGGAAGTAGAAAAAACTGAAACAGGAGAGTGCTGGATGGTGAGTGCTCACCAATACAGTAGCGTTATCAGTATCGCTCAACAAAGTAATTAGGGTAGACATCATATCTGGAGCTTCATCAGCCAAATACAATTTACTATTTTTGAAGAGGAAACCAATAAGGTAGGCTGCGCCCCGTCTCATAGATGCCTGGTAAGACAAAGAATAAACTGTGAAATCATTCAAATGAACAACAGGCGTAAGTAATATTGTTTCATGCTCAAACAGAATTCTCAGGTGAACCAACCTGATTGTCATTGACTCCTCTCAGAAGTTCAGGTATTAATGTCTCAACTCCTTCATCATCAATAACCAACACAATGGTTTCAGCAGCCTTTTTGGCTGTGCTTTGTACATCCTATAATTCCCAAGAGAAATATTCACTGTCAGCAGTAATAAAATACACTGCATATAGCACTTTTACTTGTAAAATGGACAAACTGAATAATGGGTTGATGCATTGAAACTAAAGAGTACAAATAACAATCAAATGACTAATAGATAAGCTAGAACTGAAGTTTGTTTTTAGTATATGCCACTCACCACATCTTCATCATCCATAGCAAGTATCAATGTCGGGAGGATAGTTCCAATGTGTGAACTCAAACCTGGCCCAGCAACCTCAGCTAGAGCTCCCAATGCATGCGCATTGAATGAACTACACCCCCAACAAAGGTAATGTGTAAGGAACGTAAGTTGATAAACAAAAACTACAAACGTATAAAATGTAGAATGAGCGGTTCACTCACGAGAGAGGGGGCTGGACTAATTTGGGCAATATATGAGGCAAAATAGCTGCAGTTCGGACGCTGTAAAACCATGTCAAAAGATCAGCATATCTCAGCAGCTCAAGTGAAAACATTATATTTTACTAAATGAATGGTGACAAAAAAAATACCTTAGAATCTGCTTTAGACCATCAAGGGCTGTTGCAGATGTCTCGTCATCTTCCATGGCCCGTAGCAGTGTGGGGACAATCTCATCAATTGCTTGCAATCCAGCGCTCTAAACAGAAGGTAAGAAAGTTAAAAATAAAACATGTAGTCTAACAAATTATCCATGATAAGAATGCAGTCCGTTGTGTTACCTTATATAGGGTACTAAATGCTAATCCAGCAGATTCCCGAACCTCCTGCGTGCTGTTACATACGCATGCTGTTAGTGAGACTTCACTATAAAATAACACAATTATACAGCCAGAAAGCAAACCTGTCACACAAAGCAGTTCTGATGGTAGGAATAAGTTCACCCATAAAACTCAGTAGTTGATGTTTCCCAGCACTTCCCATAACCTCACTCAAGCCGATGCAAACGCCCTGAAGAGTAAAAGGTTAATAGTGCACTGATCATTCCCAGAATAAGTACTTACAAAACGATAAAAGGTGTATCCAAAATATATTAAGAAAGCACATCAATGCACAGTTCCAAATGAAACTGCTGGCTGGAGAGAAGTTTCAATGAGATAACAGAAATCAACAAAACCATATGAAGACCTCCTATTCAATCTCAGAAACTTCAATAGGAAAACAGAATTCAACAAAACCATATGAAAACTTCTATTCAATATCTACTAGGAAATAGAGCGATCAACATAAACCTCGGTAATAGTTCCACGGAAGTCCTAAATTGCAAAATATAAGCCACTCTGTAAGAATATCAAGCTAAGAATACTTACTTGTCTTCTGCTAGCATTTGGATCCTTGAGTCCTTGTGACAAAATGGGAATAATAGAGGGTAAAACTCTCTCGCCAAGCTTCCTAACAAGCTCTCCAAGTGCTCTCCCGGCAACCTGAGCATATAGTATTATAGTTAAATCAAAATCAGGACAGTTCTCCAGAAAGATCAAACCGTACATGAAATAGAACGAACCTGCCGCCGTTCCGAGGAAGATGACGCAAGAGATGAAATAAGGGTGTCCATAAGTACTGGCATGATCTCCTTCAGAGTTCTTGGAGTATTTGCTACAATTGTCTTCCAGACATGTACCGCGGCCTAGCATGAAAAACAGAAGCTCTAGAAAAAGGGTGCTCTGGAATGCGGAACAGTTGCATATTCAAACAGCATAAAACAAAACAACCGAATTCACCAATTTCCACAAAAGGGTAAAAAATATAACATATACCTGCCGGACGGTCAAGCTGACATCAGAACGGACCATATAAACGGCAGCAAGAACCTCATTGCGTTTCGCCCTTCCAAGAACTTCAACAATTGCACGTCCCTGGGCCTCTGTGCTAGCACCTTCATCATCGCTTCCACCCTCAAGGATTGCCTTCCCAGAAGTTCCAGCCACCTATAGATGGCAACATTACTAGATTGTAGAGCATATAGAAAACATAATATGTGAATATAGTGCTACTTAAAGGAGGTAGTGACCTTGAACAAAAGATCTCCCAAAAGTTCAACAGAACTTTGTCGGATACGCCAATTATCACTGAATATCCCATCCTCAATGGCAGGAAGCAATAGAGGTAAAGACCTATTTAACAAAAAGAAAAATGGCATCATATATCAAGAGCATTACTGACAAAATGGCCATCCAACAATTAAAATGTGAGGGCATACGTCGTTGCATAGTATTCCACAAAGATATGACCCGCAGAAAGCGCAGCATCACGAACAGATTCATTCTCATCAGCAAGGCCTGCCAAGAGTAGTAATTAGAGAATCAATGTCGTAGGAGCAGATCATCAGACATCGAAGTTCAACTATCTTACCATCTAATATAGCAGGAAGAACGGCCTGCAGATGATTCTGAAAAATTGCACCCATGGACCTCGGAAGATACTATAGAAGAAATACACGTAAGGAACAAGCTAGAACATTACAAGCAATATAGTCGTACGAGAAATGGATAGGGAACTGGGTAAATTTACGCGGAAAAGTGTCAGATGTCCATCGCGAACAGAAGCCTTCTGATGGGAACAGTTCCGGATGATGTCAGGAAGAATCTGATCGAAGTAATCTTTGCCAAGAGCAGCTAAAACCTGGAAGTTGACAACATTTGTCATAATTATAAACTAAGAGAAAGAATCAAACCACACCAGCTATTAGAAGGAAACTTGGAAACATTGGCCTTCCTTCAAACTCCCACGGTACTACATTTGGGCAGTCATTAACAAACTTCAGGAATAAAAAATAGTTCTATTTAGCGATAAATTCCCCTAATCAAATGAAGTGTCAGACAAGTGAGAACTGACAAGCAATGTGTAAAAATTACATGTGTGGATTATCTTGGCTAAAAATGTTAGATTGAATGTCTATTGCAGTTGATGCTTCCAGAAGAGTTACGAAACAAACCATCCCATGATAACACACTGCTAAATCTAAAAAAGTTCATACTGATACTACAAACAAAAGTGTTTGAAGCAAGCCATGGAAAAGTAAACAACCTCACTTAGTCCCTGGGCAGCTCCAGATCGTTCAACATTACTATTATCAGATTTTAGTGTCTCTAACAACCATGGCACAAGATCTGGGAATATTTGTTCACCCATTCCTACTATAAGAGACCCAAGAGCTCGAGCAGCAACTCCCCTGACTTCAGGAATGGGATCCACTAGAACCTACAAAATATCATCAATCAGAGTATTAGAATCAAATACGGTTGACTTAACAAAATCAAAATCTTAGTACAAGTGATAGTAAGAAATCACTTCAAAATGCTAGTTATGCAGGATTGGCGTTGAAATCACCTTCTTGACTTCAGGCAAGAGCAATCCTATGTATGGGATCATATCCATTGGTTCTGTAACTAAAGAAGACATGTTTCCAACAATCTGAGCAGCTTTCTTCTTAGTATCAACACCTCTCTCCCTCAATCCTCTGTGCACAATAGGCACGAGCAACGCAAGTGATGGTGCGTCTATGGAGTTAATGAAAGTCGTCTGCCAAGAACAAAAGTCATATGAGGTAAAGATAGTTATGATAATCCCTCCTTATCAACAAGGTGATGCAAGCAATTGAAATGCAAAACCAGAATGAACATTATCTCAAATCAAAGTTCACCTGAAGAAGGATGTCAAGAGAATGTTTTGTGTGGTCATTCGGATCTGTCAGTGCAGACAGAAGAATCGGGACAAGTGCGTTTATTTCAGGATTTTTTATGACACTTCCAACCTGGAAAAATAACAGTACCCATCAGAGATCAAGCACAAGAGCATCCCAGTATCTATGAGAAATAAGCAAGCAAGCATTACCTGTTGGAGGGCTGTCTGTCCTGCTGCTTGCACTTTAGGATGTGTGTCTGTTAGTACCTGGAGAATAGATGATACATGACATGAAAAGGCATACTAAGGTATATGCAGATTATAAGTTCCAAATGCAAATTCGATCATATACCTCTGTTAGCTTTGGGACAATCTTCGGAAGACACTGAGATAGCTGTTGAGGAGCACAATATGCCATAGCGCCAAGAAGTTGAACACTGCTTTGCTTAGTTCGCCATGCTTTATCCTCTAAGCCCTGGAAGAAGTACATGAGACTCATCCAGATATGTGCATTTTAAGAAAACACATATTACAAGGACTTCTTCAGTTTTTTGTACCGGCATAGGTCCCTTGTATTTCAACAAGGATATGGTAACATGTTCTACTCATCTTGTACTTTAAATAGTAACAAACACGGTAATAGAAGAACAGAACAAGAAGTGTAAATGCTAGATACAAACAAGGAAGTAGCATCATCAGAATGTGGACAGAACAGGAAATAACAGGTAGTCATTGGGATGCTGGGTTCCCTCTGGTTGATTAACTGAAAAGACACATGTAGATAATATGCAAATGCATCCAACTAGTTGTTTCTGAGCCAGGTTGTCCACATATACAAGCTAAAATCTAAGAATAGTGCAGTGCGTTAATAGAGAAACAAACAAATATTCCGCAAATGCATTGAACTTCAATTGTGTAGGAAGAGCACGTGACCGTGGGTAGTTGTTCAGTATAATGCAGAAATTATACAGTTTGGTAGCATTAAAAGAAAGAGACATGTGCACCTTCAGAAGTGAAGGAAGGACAAGCTTCACACCATGACCGGTGAGCTGAGACATCATTGCGCGAGCAGCACATTCAGCAGCCTCACGCACTGCCAGAACTTGATCAGAGAAAGACACTAGTAGCAAGGGTAGCATCTTGATGACATAACTGCAAGACAAGAATCATAATGAACCATTTTCATCCAGAAAATCTTTACGAAGTAAATAGCTCTACACTTACGGCTCAAATAGTCTGCCAAGCTTTTCACACAGGCACTCAAATCCAAGTAATGCTCCTTCACGGGATTTTGCAGACGCTCTGAAAATAGCAGATTCAGTATGGTAAACATTCATAAAACAATGGATATGTCTAATACTATCTTTTCAAAGAAAGGCAGCCCTTGTGATGAGAATAGAAGTGATAAGAAAAATTGAAGCAATGACTAATCCTATTGGTTGTAATACATGAGCTAGGCACTATGCTTTCAAAATACCAAATTGAAGATGAAAATATGTCAAGTAGGGTTGCAAACATTCCTTGGACTGTACAAGTCCGAAATGAATACTTGCATATTTGGGACTTGGTGGATGGTCTGACCCTTCAACAAGAAATTCCTGACCAGTATTGATGACGGCTCACACAGTCGGGCTCATAATCCAGCAAGTCTGCTCACAATGCTTTCTTCCTATGGTCTATCAGATTTGCACCTTGGAAAAGCTGGGCCCATTGCCTTGTAAATTTTTTATTTGGCTTGCTATTAATAATCGTCGTTGGACCGCTGATCACCTCGCCAAGAGAGGAGACTACTGGCACCCTGTGGCCTGTCCACTTTGTGATCAGGTGGAATTGTCAATCCAACACTGTTGGGCCTGCCCTTCGGCAACACACGCCAAAACCAGCCTCCCCAGCGAACGAACGCCGGACGGAGGTACAAGAAGATGAACAGAAGACACTTGGTTTCCCGGCGACAAACGGCCTGTATGTTGGCCTCTATTCAACTCAACTCCTTCAAACACATACATAGAGGTACACACGCACACACACAGCACAACCCGGAAGAACTCTCACGTCGACCGGGCGCACACCACGGTCCCGATGGAGACTACATCTTCCTTAGGCCCCTCTCACTGTGGCTCGGCAACCAACCGGCACCTCAATCAGTACATCAGGGGGCTTTTTATACCCGGCTGCACAGGCTCACGCACACCACTAGCATCGGCCCACTAACCAACTGGACGCTAACTACATGCACGTCCAGCCCTTATCTACTCAATGGATCACATCTAACTAACTAGATGAACCACGTCCGTCGGTCGTGCGGTTCTTCACAACGGCACAGCCACACGTCTGCTAACAAATGCGCTAAGTCAAGATTATGGCTAACAATCCTTGTGTCATACGTTTTCGCTCGGCAGGTTTGGGTGTCGATTCTTCAAAGGCTTGGTTTGCCTGCCATTGCGCCCCAGCTTACTGCAGTTCGCTTCTCAAGCTGGTGGTTCAGCGGATGCAAAGGAGTACCCAAGGAATTCCAGAAAGGGCTTAATTCTCTCATCATCTTAGGCGCTTGGGAGATTTGGAAACATAGGAACAATTGTGTGTCTAATGGCGCTAGACCATGTGTCTCCTTGATTTTACAGACTGGCAAATGAGAGCGCGCTATGGTGTTCGACTGTTGCCCAGGGACTCCGCGAGCTATTCTTAAGGTCACTCACAGCAGACTCTTAGTCCCCCCCCCCCTCCCCCTGGGCATGCCGATCGTGTGCTTCTGTTTGTGTGGCGTTTCTTTGCTAGTTTTGTCAGGGCGTGTGGGTGTGCCGTCTGTCTTTGGTGCAGGAGTCTCCCCCTGTTTTAATGGAATGATACACAGCTCTCCTGCGTGTTCTAGGAAAAAAACATCCACTCAACTATTGACTGAAAGTAATAATTACATTCGTTTTTCAACTGCCTGAAAAGTAGAGGCCCACATGTTACTATGTTCCCCCCTGGACTTTAAAACCATCTAAATGCTGCCTTTGAACTTGTCAACTCCGTCTACATAAGTGGTGGGTGACTCTGTATACTTTCCCTTTTTTTCATTTCCATTTTTCCCTTCTCCATGGCAGCACACCATGTGTACTGTTGTCTCAGCCCACCATGTTTCCCTCACGCTCACTTGCAATTAAGCATCATGACCATTGGCGTCACTGTTGGGCACTAGCAGCAGCAGGCCACCTGCAGGAGACTGGGTGGCTCAACAGTAGCATGGGACAGGAAGTACTCCCGAGGGACAAGCTTTTTCGGACGGAGGGAGTACTCAACAGTGGTACACTCTGTCGGTTTGAGCGAGAACCCTCCCTGGTGGATGTTTAGTGGTTTTATCCAGGCTGGATGTCCACATGTGGAAGAAAAAAGGCCAAGTGGGTTCCTATGCAATTAATTTTGCATGCACGCTCTAACAAGTTTACACAACTTTTCGCCTCAATTGATTACAGGCTTGTGTGACCATGGCTCCACCTCTTTGTGTGCCCCTCGCCAATGATGCTCCACCATGGCATCAACCAACTACAGTGGCGCCCCACCACTGCCTACCCCCTAGCAGGTTCAGTATGGCCTCATGGACTTATTTGGCATTATGGGCTCCCCTTGGGAACTGTTTCATGAGCAAGCTTGGGAACTGTTGGATGCCCAGCAAATTATGGCTGGAAAGGACAGAGATAAGCGAGGGAGGTAAAAGGGGTGGCTGTAGCACATGTGGTGGCTGGCGCCAAGTCACGAGCTGAGAATGCGTCGATGCGGGACAAAAGCAGGGCAGAAACAAAGAAGGGGCACATTTAAACTCCATTGGAAATTAAAGTGTAATTCAACCAGTTTTGAACCTGAGGGTTAAGAATTAAACCATGCAGTAGTTCAGGGGGAAAATATGTACTTATCACTATATTATGCTACGCATGGAAGAGGTAAGAAGGGCACATACCTGTCTTCCAAACCCTGTTGTAATGTTGCAGCAATACCATACTTCTTCAATGAAGTAATTCTAAATCCTTTAACCACCCCAGCAAGACCAAAGGCTGCACCGCGCCGCTCACCATACTTTTCACATTTCATCATCCGATCTAGTAGTCTAGATACAAGAGATTGGGCTTCTTCCTAATTTTTAGACAAATACACATTGCAACATAAAGCAGACAAACAAGAAATCACGAGTGATTGCTGAATGTGAACAACACAACTCACCTGCTTTGAGACCATAAGTGGGGACAGACAGTCTGACACCGCTCTCTGAACTGCCTCTGATGGGGTGTTAAGTACATCTAGCAACTTCTCAACAACACTGTGAACTTTAGGATCATCCTGTTGGAAGATCAATATTAGTACCATATATCGATTTCTTTTGAATTAAACAAACAAACCACACGATCTCATAGTATTTAACCTTCGATAGATGTTTTGCTAGAGCACCAGTAAATATAACAACACCTTCCCTGACAAGATCATATGTTTCCTCATTTGATGCCTGTAACATATAAGAAAAATTAGAGAATGGTAGATTATGTATATTGCAGACTAAAAATACATTATATATAGTATTACCTCCGTCCCAAATTAGTTGTCTAAGATTTTTCTAATACGGATGTATCTAAAAATGATACGTGTCTAGATACATCCGCATCTGACAAATCTATGACAACTAGTTCAGGACGGAGGGAGTATCAACTAAATTGCAATGCTGTACCACAGAAACTTACCCTTTTATTCAAGTAGCTCTCAAAAATAGGAAACAGCAAAGGAACATTTTCCTTTCCATGTTTATCAATAATAAGGATGCCAGCATTAATCATTCTACCGCGAACATCCAGATTAGGATCAGCCTGTAAATTAAAGGTTAGAGGCACCAAACATCCAATGTACTTATAGGCATACAAATCATAAGATGTACATGTACAAGGGGGGAAAAACTTACCAAGGCACGAGATATGAGAAATGTCATGACAACAGGAAGATCTTTAGAGCCTAAAACATCTGCAACCGAGTGGAGAGCTAATGCAATACCCTGTCTTCCAAGCCAGTTTGTATCTCCAAATTCAACTCCAGGACCAAGATCTTGAATGTACAACGAAAAAAGAGTAGAGAGTGTATCCTGCCATGACCATATTAACAAAAAATATTTAGCCAGTGCCACGATAGATATTCTGGTGCCTCTGCAATGACACTAGTACACAGATAATGCAGCAAAATTCGCAATACTTGAGACTTACTTGTATTTTGTCTGGATTCTCATCCAATGCGGCCGTCAGAGCCTCAGCTGCAGCAGCTCTGACATTGTGATTTTTATGGGAAAGTGCATCAAAAATGCCAGAATAATCAGCACAAACATCAAAACCGAAGCGATCCCATAACTCCTCTGCTAATTCAGCTACCGCCTAGATAAAGTATGTGTCATAGAGTGCAAAAAAATTAGGATTCTTGCAAAAAAAAAAAGTTGAAAAAAAAATCAATGATGTAAGAAGGGCTAATGGTTAAGTTCCACAGCATTTAGTAGGAAGGTGTTACCAACCTTCTCCGGATCATGAACAGCAATCCAGAGGCTGGTTGAAACCTGCAAATCCCGTTGTACAGAGTGGCTAGGAACACACTTTATAGCAGTTAAGCAGGCAAGCCTAACATGCACTTCTTTTGCATATACCCCAATAAGAGCCTGAATAAAGAAGAACAGTGTAAGAATTAAGAAACAAACTACTAAGCTTTTAAATGAATTAAGAAATAACCTGTGCTAAATCATCACGTTTAAGACCCAGGCACAACTCATTCAGCATAGGTCCAACTGAAGGATGATAAGCAGGAATAGTACTTAACACATGATAAAGAACCTAGCACCACCAAAAAAAAGTTAGTGAAAATAACAGGAGAAAAAAGCAATGCAAACAGATATTCAAAGAAGAGTTAAGAATGTTTAACTGATAACATTCTAGGTCGAGGTAGAGGTAAAATTGGATCCATATGCATAGATAGTATCTGAAGCACATCATCATGTAGAGATGTCTTTTTCGAAGAAAGAAGGATCCTCTCCATTATCTGACCAGAAATGAGTACATTAATGACAAGAAATTGGGGCAAGGGAAAAGCCAAGAGGAACAGAAGTTAACTTATCATAGGACTACTGATGAAATTGAAGAAATACCGGAAAGACAAAAGTAAATGAATCTGCTGGAAGAGGTCCCATTCTGCATGCAGCTGTCAGCCCAGTTACAATTTTTTCAAAGAGGCCAGATGGCGGCCTCTTTTTGCTATCTTCTTCCATAATAATCACAGGCATAAGGTCCAAAACTGCTTCAAAATCTTCGACGGACATTACATGGATAGCAGCAGCAATCTCAGTCGCCCAATTGCAAAGCGGAGGGGCTGTGCAGCGAGCTAGCCTCAACATGGCACAAAATGCAGCATCACTTACTATTGGAGAACTTAGCAACGGTTCAATATAATTTACCTGCAAGGAAAACCATCACAACAAGGTCATATCTGGAAAAATATTAAATAAAAACCAAACAGTACTAATAAATATATGCTTTATTAGACAATGACTGACCAAATAGATATTAACGTAATTTTTAGTTGCATATCTAACAGTCAGTTCACTATCCCTTGTTCACCTCTGTTTGGCTGTCCAAAATGTGTACCACTGTTACAACAAGACATAACACTAGGCCTAGGGCAGACGTCCATCTAGGCTAAACCCTTTCAAATTGAACATTTTTAATATACCTCGTGTCGTTAGAAATAAAGGGAAGAAATTTTGTCCAATTCACCTACATTGATAACTTATATACAAGCTACTTGACATTTTTTTGGCAGCTTTTGGGCTTAAATACAAAGGCACTACAGAAGGTACTGTTTGGGAGGTTTTATCAGCCACGTTTGATACTGTGATGAAGCACAATAAAAACATGGTGTATGCATGGTAACAGAAATAAAAAGCTGGACAATGCAGATAGGATTGCTAACCAGATGAGGAAGTTGACCGTGAGTGAATACAGGATTAGCAATAGCCAATTCACCAAGAGCATCCAACATTAGCGCAAGATTCTCCTGCACATGTCCAACCTTCTCACGTGTAGATGCTTCCTCCTTCAATTGCAACTCCCTGGCCTCCTCTTTTGCAGTCTTAGATTTGTCAACAGGAGCTGCAAGATTGTAAACATGAGTTTTATCGAACAGAGAACTAAACAACCTGTTCAAGAAACAACAGCCGAAATACCTGTCTTTTTTGTAAATTTCCCAGTTTCTCTCTTGCCAATGCTAGAGGATTCTCTCTTATCACTTTTTGCAGGCTCCTATAAAGTATTGCAAAGCCAAAATCAAGATTAGTATACAATATCACTATATTATGATGAGCCAGATGATTCTAGCTCCACAGCATTTGTAATGACGTAATAAGGTGCCAACGTGATATGGTTAAGCTATATTTTATCCGTTGCGTATGATTTTTCCACAACCTCACCGCGGTTAAATATTCAAAATAAAATGATACAAAAAATCATGTCACAGAAACTAACAGAGAAAAGCAACATGATGTACTGAAATACAAACTAAATAAATCTTGCCCTACAGGATATTTTTTACTTTTTTATCCTCAGGAAGTAAAGAACAAGAATTACCGCATCTTGACCATCATATGCACGAAAACGTCCCTTTGCAAGCTTTGTATTTTTGGAAGCAACAGCCTCAGCAACATAAACTCCTTGCTCAGTTGACAGCTGCCCCTCCGAAGTAAAGAATATCTACAATGGATTAAGAATAACCTTTCAGCACATTCCTACAGAAGGGTTATCCACCCTAAGGGAAGAACCCGTTTGAAATAATAAGAGTTGATGAAGGCATGAAAATAACAAGTACAATGACGTCGCATTGCATAAATAAGGCTCAACAGAACCTTTCAAGCATGAAATATATCAGAAGGGTAGAGCTGTGTGTCATGACATGTAATTATACAGAAACCAACGCTTAAGTCACCAAGACAGGTCAAGGTCAGGGCTAGCATGACAAATTACATTAACCCATTTTCAACATAAGATGGGTCAGGGTTCGCATGACATAATTAGTACATCCATTTTTTGGTGTGGTAATACCTAATTAAGCTGACTATGGGTTGCGGAACCAATAAATCAAGACAGGTCATTATATGAGAAGATGAGAACAGAAAAAAGAAGATAGTTTCATCCATATTCAAAATAGCATAAAAACATTGGTCCAAAATAATTAGGTGTGACCTTAGAAATATGGAACTATCATGACCTAAGTACATGGGCCAAGTCATCACCGTAAGACTTTGATATCTTCTCTATTCAAATATAATTATCATTAAGCTCACAAAGTTCACCTTGATATCATTTTCAGAGAAGCCATCGTGCAAAGTGCGGTCTGGAAGCTCTATGAAGTGCTGGAAAATTAACAGTATAAAGACACTGTTAGAAGAAGATATTACAAGCTTCATTTCAAACCCTGACTAGTAGAAAAAAATAGACCTTCTCAAACTCTACAAATGTATCATTGGGTGATATTGACATCAGCGTTGCTAATGAACATAGTGCTGCTCGCTGTTCTTGCTTGTTCGAACTAAATAGACCATCCTTTGAAAGCAATTCCTGAAAAGAAACTGTACTGGTCATCGACCCAAAACAAGCCGATGGTGCAGAGGGAAAATGTGGATAATAAAAGATACTATAACTGGGCTTCAAATAATTAAATATGGCAACCTAAGTACCTTGCAATAAAGCTGCGTGTTGGATAGGCCACTAGGGACCACCCAAAAAATGGTCGATTTTTCCCCATGAACCAGCCAAGGACATTCCCATTTTTTAATGTTGTTCATTTTAATATATTTCTCAATCAAATTTTAAACAAACTAAATAATTCACATTCAATCATATGAATACATATAACTTTGCAAAGGAAACCAGAGCAACTCAACCTATTTTGTTCCTCGCAAATTAACAAATGCAACTAGGTTACTCACTGATGCTTAAAACCCCAAATCATAGAAAGTAGCATGTTATAACAAACTGGCACTTGAAAATACGAAGGAAATCAACTGTTCTTACTAGCCCGTTGCACTTCTATACATATGATACTAATTTCAGAAGGCATCAAACCAAGGCTTAGTATCTGCCTTTGCAGTACCAGAATACTAGTGCACGTTAATAGAAAGTTTAAGATGGTAGCTGTCAGAAAATAAAGGTAAGCCTGTCGCATGTTCCAACTAAATTTCAAATTTCAGAATTACCTTGCAGATAACTGTAATGTTGGGGAAAATTAAGTCAGTGAAGGAGATATTTTGTTGTTTCAGCCTTTTCTGCAACCTCTGAAATTAGACAAGCAACCAGTTAGACAGATCAAAATGTGGGGAAAAGATAGCTAGCGGGATCCAACCTTCCATACACCAGCAGGCGAACCAGAGCTTGAAATACAAGGGTGGTGGGAACACAATATAAGTCGAGCATATGATCTCTGGCTATGGTCAATTGCATAAGGTGCAATCAAGAACAAGCACTTCACAAGGACCTCAGTAGATGGAATAAATGGTAGTTGTGAATCTCCAGAGCTATCCATATCACTGGTTGAAAAAGATAGTGTCAGGGATGCAAATTTAGAGGGACAAGATGAAGAAGAAATATCGACAGTTCAACACAGCCAGAGCGAGATGTCTTGCAGAATGCAGTAGTGCACTACCTTTGTTTCAGTATCAACACTCTCTCTCCAACTAATGATAACCAACTGGTGAACAAGAATAGAAGATCTTCAGCCAAGGCACCGGAGCTTGAAAGAATGTTCTTAGTAGCATCATAAGCTATCTTTCTAACTGCCCAACTTGGATGGCAAACTAGATATATTAGCACCTGCAGAAAGAAGAAGAAAAAAAGATTAGCACAGCCTACAGCCACATAACTGTATTCACAGGGTAAATACTTCCTACAAAAGCTGGTGCACATATCAGGAGTTTAAAAAAATACTTTACATAAGCAAAGTCAAAACAGTTTGGAGCATTTTGCCCGTTTAAAATACCTGTAGCAATGACTGGATTGAAAAATATTCCTGGATCCTGCAGTTCAAAAGAAATATAAGTCGAGGGAAGCAAGAGGGTGCTGCTCTAACACATAAAATCCAATTTAAGAGCACGAGAGCAAGACCGAAAAAGATGATCCACAAGCAGTGATTGAAGAAGATCCACGCATGTTAAGCAATCTTCGTCTGTCAGTTTGGAAAGCTGCAAACAAGAGATGGAGTGTTAAAAGAATCAATTGCAACAGCTTCATTTTCAAGGTAGCGTCGAAAGATCTGAAAACTTAAAACTGTTATAAGAATTTGCCATTATTACCACAAACTATACACATCCCTAAAATTTGCGAAGTTGATAAATAAATACTTCGGGCCTCTTTGGTTTGCAGGATTTTAAAAACGTAGGAATAAGAGAAACGTATAAATTGAATGTCATGGCATGTTGAATCCTACATGAAATGAAAACACCGGAATCTGTAATAGATGTTGTTTGGTTGCACCACAGGAAAAACAAAGGAACTTTCCTGAAGGATTTGGTGCATGCCCTAGTTGAGTTGTAACAAAGGAAAATTTCCATGAGGTTGGACCCAACGGAAAATTTCCTTTAGAATTGCATGCAAAGTGGATCATAGGGAACTTCCAGTATAGTTTTCAATCTTACAAACCAAACTAGCACAATATGAAAAAATTTGAAGGATCTAATTCCTTCGAACCAAAAACGCCCTTAAATAGAGCAAACTACTTCAAGATTTACATCATGAACCAGTCATGCAAGGGCAATAAATATGGAGTCAAGATAATATACTATTTTCGTTGGAAACTAAAAGGACATCGGAGTTACCAACTGAACAGAGATCAGCGAGGGTTCACTTTGAGCAATCAATGTCCAGAGCTTCTCCTTCACAATAGAACCATCTGCATATCCATTTAAATGATATTTATCAGAAAAGATAATTCAAAGTATAAATAAATGATCATTGGTATAATAGGAATCATAGACATACCTGCTTTGGCATCGATAGCAGCAAGCCTCGATACTGCATAGAGTGCATAGATTCCATCCAACCGCTGTGTTGCCTTGCTGAAGCCAGTTTTTGACAACTGAATCAAATGATCCAGCAAAGACGTAACCTGCGCAGCCACAATTTTAACAATAATCAATATGGATAAATAATAGTACGCACATTTCATCGGAGCCTCTTGCTTAAACCACTCTCTTTTGGAACAAAAATGATAACTCAACAGGAAGATGGTTCTTTTTATAGACACCTCAAAGTAACTATGTTACCTTGGTCAGGGAATCAGACTTTCTGCATATGACTCGTATTAATTTTAGATGCCCCTTTCTTAAAGTGTCCTTCTCTTTCAATCCTGCAGTTATAAATGAAACAACATCTGGTTGTACAGCTTCAGATGATACTGAAGCCCATGAACCCAGAGTCGAGAGAGTTGCCAATTTCACTTCCTCGATACCTGTCACAAGATAGCAAAACCATGAATTTATGCAATAGGATGAGAGTATGAAGCACAAAATGGAACATTTGAACTTTACCATCACCCTTGTAACACGTTAGAAGAAAGCTGGATACTGAGGGGGCGAGTCTGCTTATTTGCTTGGGAGGAAATCTTGACAACTGCTCTAAAGCATTCAACATTCCAATCCTCTGGTATGGTAGTGATAGTTTCCCCTCTGAGCCTGCCCAGATCAAGCTTGTTAAGATCTACTACCTCTGTACCAAAATATAAGACATTTTTGTAGGCTAAACTTTGATACGGAGGGAGTATATGAATTATATACTACAAAACTTCAGTGTTAAGCAAGAGTTAAGGTTGCAAATGTTAGAACATCAACTGGGGATAAGATAATATGAGAAGCTAACCAGTTTAAGAAAACAGAAATCTACATATGCCCTACCTCCTAAAATTGCTTTGATAGCATTAAACATGGAGGGTAGAGTGTCTGGATCGCTGGACTTATCACTTAATGTTCCTACAATATTCAAAGCATTATTCCTCCTCTCTTCATCTGAATGACGTGCCTGAGGCAGAATAACTGGCATGAACTCCATGGCATAATTGCTTAGATCCAAACGAACTGTCAATAGAAGATGTCCAATAGACTTTAGCACGATCTCAGGATTTCTTTTCAGCATCTTTATGCATGATGGGAGAATAACATTTTTAAAATCCTCATGCCCAATATCCACGAAAAGAGGCTTAAAAGCTTCACTGGCTGCTTCTGATGGACAGTCTTTTGAACTCAAGATGGTTTTGACATACAAATCAAGGAATACTGGCTGAAAAGAGATAGCAAATTGTCAAAGTTGGAAGTAAACTTAGAAGGGTGTTCAGAGGGGAGGAGGGAGAAAAGTAGGTTATAGGGTACCATAATTTTGGAGTGGTTAGATAAATTGACAACTTATAAATGATAAGTATAAATTGGTAGGCAAACAAGGATGAAGTTTACCTTATATTCAGAGAACAATGACGATGAAGTAACGGTGAAATCCAGTATTATATTTATGAATGCAGGAGAATCCTTTGTTGCAATCCTCAAATCTTTGACCTCCTCTATGTACATCTTATACATTCCAACAGACTGGAAAATGAAACCAAATAAGAAACTGCCAGAAGCCAATTCCACTAAGCCTATATGCTGCAGTTATTCAGTTATTTCTGGAAAATACCTCAGAGAAAAGACGGATGAATAGTTGCTTGCAGGTCCGACGCTGACGAAAAGAACCATTCATAAGGACCTGAGATAACACTGCCTGTGCATTGGCCAGTCTAGAGAAACCACCTTTAGAGAGTGTGGCAAACTGGGTCCATTTCAGAAGATAGCATGACCATCTGAGAAGCTTGAAACAAGCAAGAGGGCTCGTAACCTTCAGATTCTTTTCCATAGACTGAACAAGTGTAGCAGCAAACGTCTTCATAAAGGTGGATTCACTGAGAGCCCGAATAACCATATCGTCTACCGCTTTCCTTGAGGCACGGTCATCATATAAAGGCAATGTCTGGAAAATGAGATCAACTAACAATGTGGTATCTGATGGCGACTCTGCAGGGAAAACAGAAAAACCTATGAGAAATGCATTTATGTTTTTGTGTGTAAAAGAAGTAACCAAACATTACGCAATGAAGGGCAGAGATATCAGTTTAGATGCACGATAAGAATGACCCGGCAGAGCCAAACAAACAAGATTAAAAGGTAAGAAATACCAGTTCCAACAAATTAATGGGCTAGCCACCAGAAAAAAGTTGCGGCCACAATGCCTCGGGTATGTTACTAGTAAAAATATCTTAGCAATGCGAGAAACATATACTGAAATGAAAGATCTGGTGAGTGAGTCACAAAGGCATTATACATTATGACAAATAATCTCTTCTACTGTGATAACCTCCCATAATACATCCAGCAGGGTGCTTTATTCTTGTTGATAAGGAATGCATCTATGAACTGAATAATACTTCAATCACAAAAGAACCAGGTATATGTCAAGGGAGGAACACATTCTATTCTGGTAAAAGCTAGCTCAAATACAAGAAAAAGAATGGGTTCGTTGTTCAGCACTGCTGCCACTCGGTTACAGTTGCAGATGAAGCAAAAACGAGATACAAAGCAAGGGGAATCTGAGGCCCAACTGGAGATTGTTGCTTTAGGGCAACCATTTGAAATCAAGCAGATGTAGTCACGGGTTCCTACAAACTCTGTCCCCTTGATTCAAAAATCTTACAGGGAGAAGACAACGATGCAATATCAAGCAAGCAACTCCAGAAGCTACGAATGACTCCTGCTTTACCCACCTACGGCCTACTTGTGATCTCAACAGCTAACGTCCCACTGCAGCTCCCGGACAGGAGCGGAGCCACCATACAAACTTCGGGTCCATGTGAAACCAACAAAATTCAGCAAACACAATACAAATCACTACCGATTTCGAGACCTAAGCCCGTAGTTTGTGGAGCTGACCCCTGTGCAGTGGGTCTGACCTTATGGTCTTTGCCTGCTCGCGGATGATAACACGAGCAGCAAAGGCAATCCACCCTAATCGCAGCCTAGAGTCCGCCATGGCGCAACGAGCACATGAGCACACAGGAACGAAGCTACCAAGCTACGATCTGCCGCAAGTCGAGCGGAATTTAGCAAACACACGAACACGCAGCACATCGCGGGAGAAGGGGAGATCCGGTTCTCACGAATCCAGGGCGAACCCGCCCGTCAACACTACGAAACATTTCCGACCGCGGAGCCCGCCTCGCTGCCAAAAGCGGGGAGGGAGCACGGGAGCGAGCGGAGGCGCACGGGAGGCTAATCTGCGGGCGGGCGGGACGGGGCGCGCGATCCCTAGGGAGAAGCGCGGGGAGAGGGAGACGGCGCGCGCCGGTACCTGTGGCCTTCGCGAGGAGAGGCGGGAGGGTGTCGCGGAAGAGGCGGAGGCGGCGCGTCGCGGACGGGGTGGAGACCTCGGCCGCGGCGGCGCGCAGCGCCTCCTCCGGCGCCGCATCCTGGGCGACCATTTCGCGCGGGCCGGCGCGCTCGCGTGGCGGCGGCGGGGTGGGGAGGGAGGCCGATATGGAGCGGAGTGGCGTGGTGTGGTGCGGCCTGCGGCGGCCGAGGGAGGTGAGGAGGATGGGGAAACGCTGCGCAGGGTTGGGACTTGGGGAGGACTACGGCGCAGTTGTTAGGGGTTTTGGACTGGCTGCTGTGTGGAGCCCACTCGTCAGGGCGTGATTGGCTTTCTTTTGCGGTTTGTTCTGTGGGGCCGGTGTGTAAGTGACTGAGGATGGGCCCATATGGACTGGGCCCAAGTGGTCAGAGGTGTATTTGTAACAGAGGGTTAACTTGAAAGGAGAACAAGCTTCATAAAAAAAAACTTGAAAGGAGAACAGCACCATCATGGCAGCTGACCCGGTGCATCTACTCCCTCTGTTCGGAATTACTTGTCGCGGAAATGGATGTAACTAGAACATCTAGATACATCCATTTCCGAGACAAGTAAATTCCGAACGGAGGGAGTATTATGTTTGGCGGATCAAATATGTTTGTAATAAGGGCACTGATAGGCGCCGGCGCACCGACCCAACTTTCGGTCGGTCTGTCGCTAGCCGCCCGATTTGTGCGTGACAAACCGTACGATAGCTCGATTTGTGCGTGACAAACCGTACGACCCCGCACAAATCTGTGGCCCCCCTTCGTCCTCCGCACATGTCGCGGGGAGAGAGAAAAAGGAGTGCGGCATGCCGCACGCCTCTGCATCTCGCTCCCGATCATAGTTCATCGTCTTCGCCGGTTGCAACTCACCGTCGTCATATCTCGCCGTCAAAATAAAGGTCGATGCAGCTCCCCCGTCATTCTCGTCCGTCAGCGGTAGTAGCAAAACAAATTGCCGAATGCAACTATCCGCGTTGCCGGTTCCAGCAAAAATCAACAATGCAGCTCCCCTGTTCGTGTTGGTCTCATCGCCGGTTCCAGCAAAAAAATTGCCGGATGCAGCAAAATTGACACATGGTTCCAGCAAAAGTACCTCTCTCCCCGCTACGCCTCTGTCGGCCGTAGCACCGCTCACTGCTGGTTCCAGCTCTCCGCAAAGCAGGTTGTAGCTCTCCCCAGTGCCAGTTCCAGCAAACGGCGGCGTGCCGTCACAGCTCTGGAGCAGCTCGTTCCAGCAAAAAAAATGCCGATTGCAGTAAGGACGGATGTTGGTTCCAGCATTTGGGCGTCATGGTTCCAGCTCACAGCCGAGCCGGTTCCAGCATCTCAAGCCGCGCCCATGGTAGCATGCCGTCGTCGACGCTCCAACAATGCCCCTCGCCATATGCAGCTCGCCCGGGAGCTGGTTCCAACATCTAGCCACTGGTCGGGGCGTCGCGCGTCTCCTTCCTCGTCCATAGCCACCTACACGCCTAACCGCCATGAAGGAGGGAGGAGGAGGAGGGGCGGGGAGAGGCGGCCATGGCCGTGGTTCGGTGCCAAGGCATGAGAGGAGGTTGGGGCCGAGGGTGACGCAACGCGACCGTGGGAATGAACGGCGCCGAGATGGGAAGAGGAGGTTGGTGCGAGCGCGATACTGAGCTCATCGGTGGCAACCATGGAGGACAAGTAATGGGGGAGAGAGAAAAGTGTGAGCGGTCTTACAAATGAGGAGATAAGATGGAGGAGAGAGGTCGAGATATTTGTTTCCTTCCGCCGCTCGTGTTCGCATGGGCCCCATCGCGTGTGGGCCAGCAGGGGACACATGCAGCAACCTCGCATGGACGCGTGATCGATTTTAATCGCGTGATCAGCATGCGTCCGGCGCAAACGTTGAGCCGGTCCGCCGGCTACAAATGTTTCCCTTGTAATAATACCTTTTTCTCATCAATTAATTTGGCAGTTCTCCTGCCGACATTCAAAAAAATATGTGTGTATAATTTTATTTATTTGTTTTGTGAAAAGATTAGATCTATAGATTCATCGAAAGTATAAAACATCTCAAACATAATAAAAATTACATCGAGGTCTATGGACCACCGAACGACCATTGCCGACGCCAGAACAAGCCGCCAACGCGTCTTTGTCACCGCTCCCATGCCGAAGCCGGCCTGGCCTTATCAATAACATACAGGAAGTCTTCGTGCACGTGCCCGTAAGGACCAGCGTCCCAGCGTTTGCAGTCGTCGCCGTTGAATCCTTGAAACTATCCGACGGATTTGACATCAAATATCGTCATTGCATACGCACGGCGAGAAACCCTGACCACGCTACCCCGAGGAGCTGGCAGGAATCTACATCGGAGCTTCGTCTAGTCCATTCCAGCAGACGGACTTGAGCAGGATAAGAGTCTGGAAGACTGACTCGAAAAAGAAGGGTCTACATCCATCCAAATGTCACCCTTGCGAGAACTGAAACACTACTTATCCACTAGCCGAAGACGAGTCACTAGAAATACCCTCCCGCCACTGGCCGACGGAGTAGCAGGCGGAGGGGAGGCGAATCCACGGGCTCGCTGACAGAGATCGGGAGGAGGAAGGCTTTCTCTAGTTGCCTTGCGAGAGGGGAAAGAAAAGCGCGGTGGGGTGTTAAACTCCTATATTACGTGTATAATTGCCAAGTATGGTGTACTATAATCAAATTGAGAGGGGCTTACAACAATGACAACACGCACAAAAACCGGCATATATAATTAGACAGTACTTACTAAAGACAGATCAATGAACTTGAGACGTGTGTTAGTTTTCGGCGGGTAATTCACTTGCCGCTAAAAGAAAAGTTCATCTTCACACTCGACGTTAAACTCGGAGTTTGATCCCTAGTGGACTCAAAATAATTTCTAACAATGATGTGAGAAGTGTTTTATTTTCGTTGAAGTGATAAGTTTCTTAGAGGAGAAAATCATACTTATCATGAGGTGATGATGTGCTCTTTGGGCAAGATTCGTGTTTGCAGTTCTTCTAGTGAGGGGATTCTATCTCGCATGCGGTCGCAACTGCGACTGGTTTCCGCATGGTTCAAGCTTTCCATTTTAGCAAATCGAGGGAGAGAGAATGGAGGGACACATGCCCCACCGGTTAAATTTAGGGGGTGGGCAATATTGAATTTCACATGAGAGAGGGAGATCACAGGGGAAAGACCCATGTAAAATCAGGGGGTAGGTTAGAAATATCTTGCCAGATCCCCGTGAAATTAGGGATAACCACGAGGTTTTGTCGGTCGAGCGTTGTGATGCACGCTCTTGAAAGAGTCTCTTCACTTTTAGTGTTCTTCGGAGTAATCCAGGTGTTGTGTTTGAGATCTATGTCCTTAGACAATCCATTTGTAAATTATGCTCTTTGTCCCACACACACACACACAACAAAGTATAGTTGAGATTAATTAAAAGATAATGCTTAACATTGTTGCCAAAAAAGCTCGTGAATTCGTGGATCCATTACATATCATAAACAATGTATAATGTTTACAGTAAAAAGTTATGACATCTCAGTTCTCAAGTTAATATGTGTCTTTTTGGTGAACACAAAACTCTTAATTTTGTAAACATCATTGACTTTCGTTATATCAAAGTGAGGCACGAAGATCCCGCATTAGCTAAGCCCTAAACTCTATATTACATGCAACAAATAGCCCACTAAATTAAAAAAAACTACTCTTAAAGGAGATGTGTTTGTGAAAATGCTTCCACCTATCCTAGAAGATGATCACATGTGCACTAGTGTGCCTACCAGGCAGTTGAAGTTGCAACAAACAAAACCAGTGCCATCTATGCGGGTTGTGTTTGTTGGCTAGCACTAGTAGGGAAAGCTGACATCATGACAAACACACTCCTTGCATTCCACTTGTTGAAGTAGGGTGTTGAAGAAGCCACCAATACCACCCGTGATGAAGAGTATATTGTGTTGTTGGGATGGAAGGGAGCCCCTGAACTAGGCCAAATGGTTCCTTGTTGTCACGCTCGTAAAAATGATACTTCTCATTGAGAAGTGACTATGTGAGCCTTGAGATGCAAGTTTGGATGGATAAAATGACATGTTGTGTCGAGCAAATGAAGCCATGCTCAAGTTAATAAATACAAGCGAATAGGACATCATCGCACGAATGAGGGGAGAGAGGCGCCATAAGAAAGGAGCAAAGGGTGTTGGTCCATCTACCTCGCTCCAATGTCGAGGGTGGATGTTGCCAAGATTAGATCAAAGATAGCAAGAGGAGAGATTATTTTAAAAATGAACTATAGAGAGAGGATTTGAGAAAGGGAAAGTAATATGTAAGGTTTCCTTTGTTTGGGTTGCGATTGTTACTGAAGTGATTATGTATTTTTTATGGCATGAATGGGTTTCTAGACTAGAAGTAGCGACGATAAAGGTTGAGTGTCTAGTGACACGACTAAGGAGTGGTTGTGAGCTAGGGAAAATCGTGTAATACCCATAGGGTGCTAAGATAAACAAAGAGGTATCAATTCTATCACTCATTCATCAAATGAAGTCAGAATATCATAACCAAGTAAGGGTGTTGCTCGTTCGATGCTAGGAATGTAGTTTTCACCTACATCACATGTGTAACTCTTTACCACATAACTTGTCTATGATGTAAGTGTGAAGTATCACACACACACTTTGTTAGGGCATATCTCTCTAAGTGGTTTTGGTGTTTGATGACAATGCTTTTGCGGACTAATCACATGCATTAAGCATTCAGATATTCATTCATTGGCACGAGACGATTTATTCCCCTCGGAGCTCAAAGAGAAGACGGTGTAGTTCTCCTCCGTTTCGATTTTGGTGGACTTGAATCGTAGGAGATATTGTACTATCAAGAGGGGGTCCGTATCGGAAAGGCTAGGGTGGAATCAACACGTACACGTCTCTTTTGCACTCCCATCTCCTTTCCTCATCCTTGGAGGATCATCCGGTATCGTGGAAGTGGCATAGGAGAGGTGCCAGCGGTAGTAATGCGGCCCTGAGCGGAAGTACCACCGAGAGCAACAAGCGGCAGTACCGCTCCGATTCCGCGCTAGTACCGCCTCGACTCGAGACCTGCGTTTCTTGTGTCGGGTTCAGCGGTAGTGCCCCTCAAAGGCCCGCTCCTTTGTCCCTTCCCCTTCTCGTGTGCAGGTGCTGCCCGTAGTCCCAGCGGTAGTACCGCTGGGCCAAGCGGCAGTACCGCTGCGGCCAGCGGTAGTATCGCTCCCTTTGAGCAGTAATACCGCTCGCTGCGGGCTGAATGAGGGGATGATGGTTGGATTGTTCCCCCATTATAAAAGGGGGTCTTCTTCCTCAAGAAGACTCACCTCTCCTCCCCCAAACTCCATTTTTGCTCCAAAGCTCATTTTCGCCCGATCTCTCTCCCTAGCCAATCAAACTTGTTGATTTTCTAGGGATTGGTTGAGAAGGCCCCGATCTACACTTCCACCAAAAGAAATTTGATTCCCCCACTAATCCCTTGCGGATCTTGATACTCTTGGGTGTTTGAGCACCCTAGACGGTTGAGGTCACCTCGGAGCCACATTCCATTGTGGTGAAGCTCCATGGTTCGTTGGGAGCCTCCAATTCGGTTGTGGAGAGAGCCCCAACCTTGCTTGTAAAGGTCCGGTTGCCTTCTTCAAGGGAACTACTAGTGGAATCATGGCATGTCGCATTGTGTGAGGGCGTGAGGATAATACGGTGGCCCTAGTGGCTTCATGGGGAGCATTGTGCCTCCACACCGCTCCAACGGAGACGTACTTCCCCTCAAAGGGAAGGAACTTCGGTAACACATCCTCGTCTCCACCAGCTTCACTTGTGGTTATCTCTTACCTTTACTTTGTGCAAGCTATTGTTGTGTTGTATCCTTTGCTTGCACTTGTTGTTGTTGTTGTTAGCATCATATAGGTCGCTCACCTAGTTGCACGTCTAGACAACCTTTGTTGTTAACCCTAACTTGTTAAGAAAAGCTAAAAATTGGTAGTTGCCTATTCACCCCCTCTAGTCAACCATATCGATCCTTTCAATTGGTATCCGAGCCTCGTCTCTTTATTAAGGGTTTCACCACCCGAAGAGTATGGTTGACACCGAGGAGGAAGTGCCCGAGGCCGTGGAGTTGACTTTGATCACACGAGACGACTTAAATGAAGTTATGGCTTCACTTAAGATGTCTATGACGACTGAAGTCAAGTCCATGCTAAAAGAATTGCTTGAAGGGTTGAAAGCTTCCCCCGATCCTTTACTTGTGGTCAATCCCACCGCATCGGAATCGGAGGCCAATTCCGATAAGGAAGCGGCTAAAGGTACTCATGTTTCTTCCCCTCATGACAAGAATGGTACGGGAACCTTTGCCTCGGTTCCCCCTCCCCCGGTCTATGGAGGATCGGTTCCTACACCTCGCATCAATAATCTTGGTCCTCCTCCTAAGCTTGTTAAGGGTGATTTCGCTAACTGGGTTTTTCTGTTGGAAATATGCCCTAGAGGCAATAATAAAAGCATTATTATTACATTTCCTTATTCATGATAATTGTCTTTATTCGTGCTATAATTGTGTTATCCGGAAATCGTAATACATGTGTGAATAACAGACAACAATATGTCCCTAGTGAGCCTCTAGTTGACTAGCTCGTTGATCAACAGATAGTCATGGTTTCCTGACTATGGACATTGGATGTCATTGATAACGAGATCACATCATTAGGAGAATGATGTGATGGACAAGACCCAATCCTAAACATAGCATAAGATCGCATAGTTCGTTTGCTAGAGTTTTCCAATGTCAAGTATCCTTTCCTTAGACCATGAGATCGTGTAACTCCCGGATACCGTAGGAGTGCTTTGGGTGTGCCAAACATCACAACGTAACTGGGTGACTATAAAGGTATACTACGGGTATCTCTGAAAGTGTCTGTTGGGTTGACATGGATCGAGACTGGGATTTGTCACTCCGCTTGACGGAGAGGTATCACCGGGCCCTCTCGGTAATGCATCATCATAATGAGCTCAATGTGATCAAAGTGTTTGATCATGGGATCATGCATTACGGTACGAGAAAAGTGACTTGCCAGTAACGAGATTGAACGAGGTATTGGGATACCGACGATCGAATCTCGGGCAAGTAAAATACCGATTGACAAAGGGAATCGTATACAGGATTAATTGAATCCTCGACATCGTGGTTCATCCGATGAGATCATCGTGGAGCATGTAGGAGCCAACATGGGTATCCAGATCCCGCTGTTGGTTATTGCCCGAGAGCCGTCTCGGTCATGTCTGCATGTCTCCCGAACCCGTAGGGTCTACACACTTAAGGTTCGGTGACACTAGGGTTGTGAAGATATGTATATGCAGTAACCCGAATGTTGTTCGGAGTCCCGGATGAGATCCCGGACATCACGAGAGGTTCCGGAGTGGTCCGGAGGTAAAGAATTATATATAGGAAGTGTCGTTTCGGCCATCGGGAATGATCTGGGGGTCACCGGTATTGTACCGGGACCACCAGATGGGTCCCGGGGGTCCACCGGGTGGGGCCACCTATCCCGGAGGGCCCCATGGGCTGAAGTGGGGAGGGAACCAGCCCATAGTGGGCTGGTGCGCCTCCCCATGGGCCTACCCCTGCGCCTAGGGTTGGAAACCCTAGGGCAGGGGGCGCCCCACATGGCTTGGGGGGCAAGCCATCCCCCCTGTCCGCCGCCCCCCCCTGGAGATGGATCTCCAGGGCCGGCGCCCCCCCTTAGGGGGCCTATATAAAGGGGGGGAGGGAGGGCAGCCGCACCCCTGCTGCATTGGCGCCTCCCTCTCCCTGTTACACCTCTCCCTCTCTCCACAGAAGCTCGGCGAAGCCCTGCTGGAACTCTGCTGCATCCACCACCACGCCGTCGTGCTGCTGGATCTTCATCAACCTCTCCTTTGCCTTGCTGGATCAAGAATAAGGAGACGTTACGCTGACCGTACGTGTGTTGAACGCGGAGGTGCCGTGCTTTCGGTGCTAGGATCTCCGGTGATTTGGATCACGGTGTGTACGACTACTTCATCCCCGTTCGTTGAACGCTTCCGCTCGCGATCTACAAAGTGGTATGTAGATGCAATCTCCCTCTCCCATGACTCGTTACTAGATGAACTCATAGATAGATCTTGGTGAAACCGTAGGAAAAATTTTAATTTTCTGCAACGTTCCCCAACAGTGGTATCAGAGCTAGGTCTATGCGTAGTTCTCTATTGCACGAGTAGAACACAATTTGTTGTGGGCGTAGATGTTGTCAACTTTCTTGCCGCTACTAGTCTTATCTTGCTTCAGCGGTATTGTGGGATGAAGCGGCCCGGACCAACCTTACACGTACGCTTACGTGAGACCGGTTCCACCGACTAACATGCACTAGTTGCATAAGGTGGCTGGCGGGTGTCTGTCTCTCCCACTTTAGTTGGAGCGGATTCGATGAAAAGGGTCCTTATGAAGGGTAAATAGAAGTTGACAAATCACGTTGTGGTTTTCACGTAGGTAAGAAAACGTTCTTGCTAGAACCCTAATTCAGCCACGTAAAACTTGCAACAACAATTAGAGGACGTCTAACTTGTTTTGCAGCAAGTGCTTTGTGATATGATATGGCCAAAGTTGTGATGAATGATGAATGATCTATATGTGATGTATGAGATGTTCATGCTATTGTAATAGGAATCACAACTTGCATGTCGATGAGTATGACAACCGGCAGGAGCCATAGGAGTTGTCTTTATTTTTTGTATGACCTGCGTGTCATTGAGAATCGCCATGTAAATTACTTTACTTTATTGCTAAACGTGTTAGCCATAGTAGTAGAAGTAATAGTTGGCGAGCAACTTCATGGAGACACGATGATGGAGATCATGATGATGGAGATCATGGTGTCAAGCCGGTGACAAGATGATCATGGAGCCCCAAGATGGAGATCAAAGGAGCTATGTGATATTGGCCATATCATGTCAGTTTGTTATTTGATTGCATGTGATGTTTATCATGTTTTGCATCTTGTTTACTTAGAACGACGGTAGTAAATAAGATGATCCCTCATAATAATTTCAAGAAAGTGTTCCCCCTAACTGTGCACCGTTGCGACAGTTCGTTGTTTCGAAGCACCACGTGATGATCGGGTGTGATAGATTCTAACGTTCACATACAACGGGTGTAAGACAGATTTACACACGAAAAACACTTAGGTTGACTTGACGAGCCTAGCATGTACAGACATGGCCTCGGAACACAGAAGACCGAAAGGTCGAGCATGAGTCGTATAGAAGATACGATCAACATAAAGATGTTCACCGATGTTGACTAGTCCGTCTCACGTGATGATCGGACACGGCCTAGTTGACTCGGATCATGTAATACTTAGATGACTAGAAGAGGGATGTCTATCTAAGTGGGAGTTCATTAAATAATTTGATTAAATGAACTTTATTATCATGAACTTAGTCTAAATATTTACAATATGTCTTGTAGATCAAATGGCCAACGTAGTCCTCAACTTGAACGCGTTCCTAGAGAAAACCAAGCTGAAAGACGATGGTAGCAACTACACGGACTGGGTCCGGAACCTGAGGATCATCCTCATAGCTGCCAAGAAATATTATGTCCTACGAGCACCGCTGGGTGACGCACCTATTCTCCCTGCAGAACAAGACGTTATGAACGCTTGGCAGTCACGCTGCGATGATTACTCCCTCGTTCAGTGCGGCATGCTTTACAGCTTAGAGCCGGGGCTCCAAAAGCGTTTTGAGAGACATGGAGCATATGAGATGTTCGAAGAGGTGAAAATGGTTTTCCAAGCTCATGCCCGGGTCGAGAGATATGAAGTCTCCGACAAATTCTTTAGCTGTAAGATGGAGGAAAATAGCTCTGTCAGTGAACACATACTCAAAATGTCTGGGTTGCACAACCGCTTGACTCAACTGGAAGTTAATCTCCCGGATGAAGCGGTCATTGACAGAATCCTCCAGTCGCTTCCACCTAGCTACAAGAGCTTTGTGATGAACTACAATATGCAGGGGATGGTAAAGACCATTCCTGAGGTATATGCTATGCTGAAATCAGCAGAGGTAGAAATCAAGAAGGAGCATCAAGTGTTGATGGTGAATAAAACCACTAAGTTCAAGAAGGGCAAGGGTAAAAAGAACTTCAAGAAGGACGACAAGGAAGTTGCCGCGCCCGGTAAGCAAGTTGCCGGGAAGAAGCCAAAAAATGGACCCAAACCCGAGACTGAGTGTTTTTATTGCAAGGGAAGTGGTCACTGGAAGCGGAACTGCCCCAAATACTTAGCGGACAAGAAGGCCGGCAAAACCAAAGGTATATGTGATATACATGTAATTGATGTGTACCTTACCAGTACTCGTAGTAGCTCTTGGGTATTTGATACCGGTGTAGTTGCTCACATTTGTAACTCAAAGCAGGAGTTGCGGAATAAACGGAGACTGGCGAAGGACGAGGTGACGATGCGCGTCGGGAATGGTTCCAAGGTCGATGTGATCGCCGTCGGCACGCTGCCTCTACATTTACCTACGAGATTAGTTTTAAACCTCAATAATTGTTATTTAGTGCCAAGTCTGAGCATGAACATTGTGTCTGGATCTCGTTTAATTCGAGATGGCTACTCATTTAAATCCGAGAATAATGGTTGTTCTATTTATATGAGAGATATGTTTTATGGTCATGCTCCGATGGTTAATGGTTTATTCTTAATGAATCTCGTACGTGATGATACACATATTCATAGTGTGAATACCAAAAGAGTTAAAGTTGATAACAATAGTCCCACATATTTGTGGCACTGCCGCCTTGGTCACATAGGTGTCAAACGCATGAAGAAGCTCCATGCAGATGGACTTTTAGAGTCTCTTGATTATGAATCATTTGACACGTGCGAACCATGCCTCATGGGTAAAATGACCAAGACTCCGTTCTCAGGAACAATGGAGCGAGCAACCAACTTATTGGAAATCATACATACCGATGTGTGCGGTCCAATGAGTGTTGAGGCTCGCGGTGGCTATCGTTATGTTCTCACCCTCACTGATGACTTGAGTAGATATGGGTATGTCTACTTAATGAAACACAAATCTGAGACTTTTGAAAAGTTCAAGGAATTTCAGAGTGAGGTTGAAAATCAACATGAGAGAAAGATCAAGTTTCTACGATCAGATCGTGGAGGAGAATACTTGAGTTACGAATTTGGCACACACTTAAGAAAATGTGGAATAGTTTCACAACTCACGCCGCCTGGAACACCTCAGCGTAATGGTGTGTCCGAACGTCGTAATCGCACTCTATTAGATATGGTGCGATCTATGATGTCTCTTACCGACTTACCGCTATCTTTTTGGGGCTATGCTTTAGAGACTGCCGCATTCACTTTAAATAGGGCTCCGTCGAAATCCGTTGAGACGACGCCCTATGAATTATGGTTTGGGAAGAAACCTAAGCTGTCGTTTCTAAAAGTTTGGGGATGCGATGCTTATGTCAAGAAACTTCAACCTGAGAAGCTCGAACCCAAGTCGGAAAAATGCGTCTTCATAGGATACCCTAAAGAAACTGTTGGGTATACCTTCTACCTCAGATCCGAAGGCAAGATCTTTGTTGCCAAGAATGGATCCTTTCTAGAGAAAGAGTTTCTCTCGAAAGAAGTAAGTAGGAGGAAAGTAGAACTTGATGAAGTGTTACCTCTTGAACCGGAAAATGGCGAAACTCAAGAAAACGTTCCTGAGGTGCCTGCACCGACTAGAGAGGAAATTAATGATGATGATCAAGCTCCTACTGAAATTCGAAGGTCCACAAGGACACGTTCCGCACCAGAGTGGTACAGGAACCCTGTCTTGGAAATCATGTTGTTAGACAACGGTGAACCTTCGAACTATGAGGAAGCAATGGCGGGCCCGGATTCCGACAAATGGCTGGAAGCCATGAAATCCGAGATAGGATCCATGTATGAAAACGAAGTATGGACTTTGACTGACTTGCCCGTTGAAAGGCGAGCCATAGAAAATAAATGGATCTTTAAGAAGAAGACAGACGCGGATGGTAATGTGACCATCTATAAAGCTCGGCTTGTTGCTAAGGGTTATCGACAAGTTCAAGGGGTTGACTACGATGAGACTTTCTCACCGGTAGCGAAGCTGAAGTCCGTCCGAATCATGTTAGCAATTGCCGCATTCTATGATTATGAAATATGGCAAATGGACGTCAAAACGGCATTCCTTAATGGTTTCCTTAAGGAAGAATTGTATATGATGTAGCCGGAAGGTTTTGTCGATCCTAAGAACGCTGACAAGGTGTGCAAGCTCCAACGCTCGATTTATGGGCTGGTGCAAGCATCTCGGAGTTGGAACATTCGCTTTGATGAGATGATCAAAGCGTTCGGGTTTACACAGACTTATGGAGAAGCCTGTGTTTACAAGAAAGTGAGTGGGAGCTCTGTGGCATTTCTCATATTATATGTAGACGACATACT
Source organism: Aegilops umbellulata (assembly GCA_032464435.1). Classification (NCBI taxonomy): domain Eukaryota; kingdom Viridiplantae; phylum Streptophyta; class Magnoliopsida; order Poales; family Poaceae; genus Aegilops; species Aegilops umbellulata. Next base: position 259,526,764 of record CP136059.1, read on the forward strand.
TTTGATGGGAAATGATATAGAACTCTTGGACAACATTAAAGCCTACTTGAATAAAACTTTTTCAATGAAGGACCTTGGAGAAGCTGCTTATATATTAGGCATCAAGATCTATAGAGATAGATCGAGACGCCTCATAGGTCTTTCACAAAGCACATACCTTGATAAGATATTGAAGAAATTCAATATGGATCAATCTAAGAAAGGGTTCTTATCTGTGTTACAAGGTGTGAAATTGAGCTCAGCTCAATGTCCGACCACGGCAGAAGATATAGAAGAGATGAGTGTCATCCCCTATGCCTCAGCCATAGGTTCTATTATGTATGCCATGTTGTGTACCAGACCTGATGTAAACCTTGCCGTAAGTTTGGTAGGTAGGTACCAAAGTAATCCCAGCAAGGAACACTGGACAGCGGTCAAGAATATCCTGAAGTACCTGAAAAGGACTAAGGAAATGTTTCTCGTTTATGGAGGTGACGAAGAGCTCGTCGTAAAAGGTTACGTCGACGCTAGCTTCGACACAGATCTGGATGACTCTAAGTCACAAACCGGATACGTGTATATTTTGAATGGTGGGGCAGTAAGCTGGTGCAGTTGCAAGCAAAGCGTCGTGGCGGGATCTACATGTGAAGCGGAGTACATGGCAGCCTCGGAGGCAGCACATGAAGCAATTTGGGTGAAGGAGTTCATCAACGACCTCGGAGTCATACCCAATGCGTCGGGGCCAATCAAGCTCTTCTGTGACAACACTGGAGCTATTGCACTTGCAAAGGAGCCCAGGTTTCACAAGAAGACCAGGCACATCAAGCGTCGCTTCAACTCCATTCGTGAAAATGTTCAAGATGGAGACATAGAAATTTGTAAAGTGCAAACGGATCTGAATGTCGCAGATCCGTTGACTAAACCTTTCCCTAAGGCAAAACATGATCAGCACCAGAACTCTATGGGTGTTCGATTCATCACAATGTAACTAGATTATTGACTCTAGTGCAAGTGGGAGACTGTTGGAAATATGCCCTAGAGGCAATAATAAAAGCATTATTATTATATTTCCTTATTCATGATAATTGTCTTTATTCGTGCTATAATTGTGTTATCCGGAAATCGTAATACATGTGTGAATAACAGACAACAATATGTCCCTAGTGAGCCTCTAGTTGACTAGCTCGTTGATCAACAGATAGTCATGGTTTCCTGACTATGGACATTGGATGTCATTGATAACGAGATCACATCATTAGGAGAATGATGTGATGGACAAGACCCAATCCTAAACATAGCATAAGATCACATAGTTCGTTTGCTAGAGTTTTCCAATGTCAAGTATCCTTTCCTTAGACCATGAGATCGTGTAACTCCCGGATACCGTAGGAGTGCTTTGGGTGTGCCAAACGTCACAACGTAACTGGGTGACTACAAAGGTATACTACGGGTATCTCTGAAAGTGTCTGTTGGGTTGACATGGATCGAGACTGGGATTTGTCACTCCGCTTGACGGAGAGGTATCACCGGGCCCTCTCGGTAATGCATCATCATAATGAGCTCAATGTGATCAAAGTGTTTGATCACGGGATCATGCATTACGGTACGAGAAAAGTGACTTGCCGGTAACGAGATTGAACGAGGTATTGGGATACCGACGATCGAATCTCGGGCAAGTAAAATACCGATTGACAAAGGGAATCGTATACAGGATTAATTGAATCCTCGACATCGTGGTTCATCCGATGAGATCATCGTGGAGCATGTGGTAGCCAACATGGGTATCCAGATCCCGCTGTTGGTTATTGCCCGAGAGCCGTCTCGGTCATGTCTGCATGTCTCCCGAACCCGTAGGGTCTACACACTTAAGGTTCGGTGACGCTAGGGTTGTGAAGATATGTATATGCAGTAACCCGAATGTTGTTCGGAGTCCCGGATGAGATCCCGGATGTCACGAGAGGTTCCGGAGTGGTCCGGAGGTAAAGAATTATATATAGGAAGTGTTGTTTCGGCCATCGGGAATGATCTGGGGGTCACCGGTATTGTACCGGGACCACCAGATGGGTCCCGGGGGTCCACCGGGTGGGGCCACCTATCCCGGAGGGCCCCATGGGCTGAAGTGGGGAGGGAACCAGCCCATAGTGGGCTGGCGCGCCTCCCCATGGGCCTCCCCCTGCGCCTAGGGTTGGAAACCCTAGGGCAGGGGGCGCCCCACATGGCTTGGGGGGCAAGCCATCCCCCCTGGCCGGCGCCCCCCCTGGAGATGGATCTCCAGGGCCGGCGCCCCCCCTAGGGGGCCTATATAAAGGGGGGGAGGGAGGGCAGCCGCACCCCTGCTGCATTGGCGCCTCCCTCTCCCCGTTACACCTCTCCCTCTCTCCACAGAAGCTCGGTGAAGCCCTGCTGGAACTCTGCTGCATCCACCACCACGCCGTCGTGCTGCTGGATCTTCATCAACCTCTCCTTTGCCTTGCTGGATCAAGAAGAAGGAGACGTTACGCTGACCGTACGTGTGTTGAACGCGGAGGTGCCGTGCTTTCGGTGCCAGGATCTCCGGTGATTTGGATCACGGTGTGTACGACTACTTCATCCCCGTTCGTTGAACGCTTCCGCTCGCGATCTACAAAGTGGTATGTAGATGCAATCTCCCTCTCCCATGACTCGTTGCTAGATGAACTCATAGATGGATCTTGGTGAAACCGTAGGAAAAATTTTAATTTTCTGCAACGTTCCCCAACATTTTCGTATCAAGTCTCATTTGAACCACAACTCAACAAACCTTTGGAGAATCATTGAGCAAGGCTTCTACCTGCATGACCCAAACAACTTCACCCCAAGAGAACAAGTGGACAATCAACACAATCACTCCGCTTTGTTCATCCTTCAAGATGCGGTGCCACCCGAAGATCTATCCCACTTACGTCCCTTCACTCGTGCAAAGGATTGTTGGGAACACATTGTATCTTTGTACGAGGGGAGCTCAAGCATCCAACGGTCAAACTTTGAAGTGGTCCTTGATGAGGCCGATGAATTCGTGATGCTAGAAGATGAGGATCCGCGTGATCTCTACCGGAGGGTTACAACTCTTGTGGTTGCTCTCCAAGACCATGGGAGCAAGGATACGGATGACAATTGGATCAAGCGCAAATTTCTCAAGGCCATTATGCCCTTCAACAAGGCCATGTCTTTCGTGATTCGTCAAAGGCTAGACTTTCACACCTTAACCTCAAGTGAAGCGTTGGATGAGTTTATTGCCATGAACATCATGAACAAGGCCCCCGACAATGCTCTTGCTCGTGTCCGATCAAAGAAAAGCTCAACCACCCTTGCTTTGAAGGCCAAGGCCATCCCGGAAGAGGAAGAGGAGGAGTGTTGCCCCGAGGATACCAAATATGCTTACCATGAGCACATGGCTCTTGCGTTAAGGCGATTTTGGGGCAACAAGAGGAACTCAAGGCCCAACTTCACCAAGAACAACTCAAGTGGCTTAAAGAAAAAGCAACGTGTGAGGACTTGCTACAATTGCGACAATGTGAGTCACTTTGTGGCGGAGTGCCCTTATGAGAAGAGGGAAGACAATGGTGGCAAACTCATTCACAAAGACAAAGCCAAGTCTTTCCCAAGCAAGAACAACTTCACCAAGAAGACTCCTCCAAAGGGCTTGGTGGTGCATGAAGAGTATGCCTCCGATGATGATGATGAAGACACAAGTGGAGAAGGAATGGCAATTTCAACCATTGCAATTGCCACATCTCCCCCCTCCAAGGTCTCTCTCTTCGGCGCCCCCACTGAGAACACCATTGCCAAGTGCCTCATGGCCAAAGGTATCAACAAGGTAACCTCAAACATCAAAACCACCATCACTACTACTCCTTCACTGTTAGATTGTGTTGATGATAGTGAGATGGTAAATGTTGATGAGAATTAGTTTACCAAGTTTGTGAATAAGCTCAAGGGTGAATCCAAGAAGCACTTTGTTGCTCTCTTGGAACAACTTGGTGAGGCCAATGCCATCATTGAGACTCATGAGGATACTATCTCCAAGATGGAGGGACATAGTCGTGATTATGCCGATGAGACTACAGATTTTTCCAATGCTCTTGAGGAAGAGTAAGGTCTTAGTTTGGCTCTTGAGGAGTCACATAACGTTGATCGTTATAAATTACAAAAAAATCTTGAACATGTTATCGTTCTTTCCCGTGTGCTTAAATCTGAGAAAGTTGCACTTGGGGTTGACCATGATAGACTCAAGGAAGAGTTTGATACACTTGACAAGGCTCACAAGGTCTTGAAGGGTGTTCATGATTCTCTCAAAGAGTCTCATGATCAACTCCAAGTGAAGCTAACCAAGGAGATTTCTGCATGTCCTCCTTTTGTTCTAATTGATAATGCCCATGCTACTAACCCTTGTTGTGAGCATGTGCATCTTGTGGAGGAAAATGCCAAGTTGAAGGAGAAACTTGAGAAGGGCCTTGTGACATGCATACAAGGTGAAAAGAACATCAATGACCTTTTGACAAACCAAAAGGAAGTTGTAGGAAAGGAAGGACTTGGGTTTTCACCCAAGTTAAAGAAGAAGAAGAAGAAGAAGAAGAAGAAGAAGACCAAGCAACCTCTCCCACTCAAAGAAACTTTTATCAAGGCGGGTGAGAGTACTCATGAGAAGAAGAAGAACAAGGAAGTGGGTGGTAATGCCAAGAAGGGCAAAACTGCCCTAATAACCCACAAGTATAGGGGATCACAACAGCTTTCGAGGGTAGAGTATTCAACCCAAATTTATTGATTCGACACAAGGGGAGCCAAAGAATATTCTCAAGTATTAGCAGCTGAGTTGTCAATTCAACCACACCTGGAAACTTAGTATCTACAGCAAAGTGTTTAGTAGCAAAGTAATATGATAGTGGTGGCAACGGTAACAAAAGAGTAAAGAGAGCAAAATAATATTTTTGGTGTTTCGTAGTGATTGTAACAGTAGCAACGAAAAAGTAAATAAGCGTAAACCAGTAGATGGAAAGCTCGTAGGCATCGGATCAGTAATGGATAATTATGCCGGATGAAGTTCATCATGTAACAGTCATAACATAGGGTGACACAAAACTAGCTCCAATTTATCAATGTAATGTAGGCATGTATTCCAAATATAGTCATACGTGCTTATGGAAAAGAACTTGCATGACATCTTTTGTCCTACCTTCCCGTGGCAGCGGGGTCCTATTGGAAACTAAGGGATATTAAGGCCTCCTTTTAATAGAGAACCGGAACAAAGCATTAGCACATAGTGAATACATGAACTCCTCAAACTATGGTCATCACCGGGAGTGGTCCCGACTATTGTCACTTCGAGGTTGCCGGATTATAACACATAGTAGGTGACTATAGACTTGCAAGATAGGATCAAGAACTCACATATATTCATGAAAACATAATAGGTTCAGATATGAAATCATGGCATTCGGGCCCTAGTGACAAGCATTAAGCATAGCAAAGTCATAGCAACATCAATCTCAGAACATAGTGGATACTAGGGATCAAACCCTAACAAAACTAACTCGATTACATGATAAATCTCATCCAACCCATCACCGACCAGCAAGCCTACAATGGAATTACTCACGCACGACGGTGAGCATCATGAAATTGGTGATGGAGGATGGTTGATGATGACGACAGCGACGAATCCCCCTCTCCGGAGCCCTGAACGGACTCCAGATCAGCCCTCCTGAGAGGTTTTAGGGCTTGGCGGCGGCTCCGTATCGTAAAACGTGATGATTTCTTCTCTCTTATTTTTTTCTCCCCGAAAGCCAATATATAGAGTTGGAGTTGGCCTCGGAAGGTGTCCAGGGGGCCCACGAGGTAGGGGGCGCGCCCTAGGGGGGCGCCCCCACCCTCGTGGACAGGGTGTGGGCCCCCTGGTCTTCATCTTTGGCGAGGATTTTTTATTATTTATTGTAAGGTATTCCGTGGAGTTTCAGGTCATTCCGAGATATTTTGTTTTCTGCACATAAAACAACATCATGGTAATTCTGCTGAAAACAATGTCAGTCCGGGTTAGTTCCATTCAAATCATACAAGTTAGAGTCCAAGGCAAGGGCAAAAGTGTTTGGAAAGTAGATACGACGGAGACGTATCAACTCCCCAAAGCTTAAACCCTTGCTTGTCCTCAAGCAATTCAGTTGACAAGCTGAAAGAAATAAAGAAGAACTTTTACAAACTCTGTTTGCTCTTGTTGTTATAAATATGTCAAGCCAGCATTCAAGTTTTTAGCAAAGATTATAACTAACCACATTTGCAATAATTCTCAGGTCTCACAGTTACTCATATCAATAGCATAATCAACTAGCAAGTCATAATAATAAATCTCGGATGACAACACTTCCTCAAAACAATCATAATATGATATAACAAGATGGTATCTCGCTAGCCCTTTCTGAGACCGCAAAACATAAATGCAGAGCACCTTTAAAGATCAAGGACTGACTAGACATTGTAATTCATGGTAAAAGAGATCCAATCATAGTCACACCCAACATAGATTAATAGTGATGAATGCAAATGACAGATGTGCTCTCCAGCTAGTACTCTTTAATAAGAGGGTGACGACTCAACATAAAAGTAAATAGATAGGCCCTTCGCAGAGGGAAGCAGGGATTTGTAGAGGTGCCAGAGCTCGGTTTTGAAATAGAGATAAATAATATTTTGAGCGGTATACTTTCATTGTCAACATAGCAACTAAGAGATGGCGATATCTTCCATGTCACACACATTATAGGCGGTTCCCAAACAGAATGGTAAAGTTTATACTCCCCCTCCACCAACAAGCATCAATCCATGGCTTGCTCGAAACAACGAGTGCCTCCAACATACATCAGGTCCTAGGGGGAGTTTTGTTTGCAATTAATTTTGATTTAGTTTGCATAAAGCATGGGACTGGGCATCCCGGTGACCAGCCATTTTCTCGTGAGTGAGGAGCGGAGTCCACTCCTCTTGAGAATAACCCGCCTAACATGGAAGATAAGGGCAGCCTTGGTTGATACATGAGCTATTCGAGCATACAAAACAAAATGTTTATTTGAAGGTTTAGAGTTTGGCACATACAAATTTACTTGGAACGGCAGGTAGATACCGCATATACAAAGGTATAGTGGACTCATCTGGAATAACTTTGGGGTTTAAGGGATTGGATGCACAAGCAGTATTCCCGCTTAGTATAGGTGAAGGCTAGCAAAAGACTGGGAAGCGACCAACTAGAGAGCGACAACAACCATGTACATGCATTAAAATTAATAAACATTGGATGCAAGCATGAGTAGGATATAATCCACCATGAACATAAATATCGTGAAGGCTATGTTGATTTTGTTTCAACTACATGTGTGAACATGTGCCAAGTGAAGTCACTTAAATCCTTCAAAGGAGGATACCACCCCATCATACCACATCATAACCATCTCAATAGCATGTTGGCACGCAAGGTAAACCATTATAACTCATAGCTAATCAAGCATGGCACAAGCAACTATGATCTCTAATTGTAATTGCAAACATGTTTATTCATAACAAGCTGAATCAAGAACGATGAACTCATCATATTTACAAAAACAAAAGAGGTCGAGTTCATACCAGCTTTTCTTATCTCAGTCGGTCCATCATATATCATCATAATTGCCTTTCACTTGCACGACCGAACGATGTGAATAATAATAAGAGTGCACGTGCATTGGACTAAGCTGGAATCTGCGAGCATTCAATAAACAGGAGAAGACAAAGCAATATAAGCTCTTAGTTAAATCAACAATCATGCATATAAGAGCCATTTTAACAATTTAATCATGGTCTTCTCCTACTGACCCCTAAAGAAAAGAAAAGAAAAGAAATAAAAACTATTTACACGGGAAAGCTCCCAACAAGCAAAAGAAGAACGGGAGATTTTTTTTGGGTTTTTCTTTTCAATTACTACTACAACAGGAAAGTAAACTACTACTAATTTTTTCGGTTTTTCTTAAGGTTTACCAAACACACAAGAAGAAAGCGGGAAAAAGAAAATAAACTAGCATGGATATTATAGTGAAAGAGTATGAGCACCGACATCTAGCAATGAGTGTGTGTGAACATAAATGTAATGTAGGTGAGAGATACGTACTCCCCCAAGCTTAGGCTTTTGGCCTAAGTTGGTTTATTGCCAGGGATAGCCTGGTGGATACCCATAGGTGTAGTTGGGGTCGTACTGCGACGAGGAATAGTTGGGGTTGTGCTGTGATGCAGCGGCTATCGCATCCTGAGCTGCAGCGTGGAGTCGGGCTACCTCCGCTCTCCTCTTGTACTCATCTGCCTCCTCTCTAGTAATAGTATATCTTCCGTTTGCCTGGTAACCAAAGAAGGCAGGAGCAGGGAGAGTAATACGGACAACATGCCGTTTGTTAAAAATTAACCGATTCTGGAGAGGTGACTCAGTCCTCTCAACAAAGTGGTGGGAAACCATAGAATTAAAATCTAAATAAGCAGGAGGCAACTCCATGTCTCCTTCACGAACGTCTATATCAAGAAATTTAGCTAAGCGGGTTCCATAAATTCCTCCAAAGAAATCTCCATTATATCTATTATGATGCAACCTACGAGCTACAATGGCTCCCATATATTAAGATTGGTCTCCTAACACAGCACTCCTGAGAATGCTAAGGTCAGGGACACACATGTGACATGCTTCATCCTTTGCATTTATGCATCTACCTATGAAGAGAGCAAAATAATGTATAGCAGGAAAATGAATGCTCCCTATAGTAGCTTGCGTTATATCTCTAGATTCCCCTACAGTTATACTAGCAAGAAAGTTTCTAAATTAAGATTTAGGGGGATCCCTGACACTACCCCATTGTGGAAGCAAGAGTGAAATCCTCTAAGTCCATGGTATAAGATTTATCATAAAGATCAAACATGACTGAAGGAGAATTACACGAGGATGAATACTCAAACCTCCCCACAAAAGAACTTGTGAGATCATGATATTGGGGGCATTTGTCTGCCTCAAAATCCTCAAGACCGGCATTACGCAAATATGCGTTAAATTCTTCTTTAATTCCCGCACGATCCATAAAGTTTTCCGACGGCCATTTGCAAGGCCGCACTAGAGCGTCTCTTGGTGGTTCCTCGTCAGCATCACACATAGCAAGCCTAGGTCCTTGCTTCTTAGAAGAACCACCTTGGAACATCTTCCTAAGCATATTGCTTTTCTCTGAAAAATTTCTAATTTTTTTAGTAACTTCAAACAAAAGTGAACCAACCTCAATAAAACTGATAGCAACAACTCCTACAAGTGCCTAGAGCCTATATCAAGCATTAGAACTACTTGGAACCATATAAATTTGGCATGCAAGCTCAAGAACATGGTCACCTATGCAGCACAAATTTGCAAAGAATAAAGCACTAGAACAAAAACTAATTGGACCATTGGAGGAGTCACATACCAAGGAACAATCTCCCCAAGCAGTTTTGCGAGAGGTGCTTTGAGCAAGGAGATCGAAAATCACAGCAAAGAGGGCTGGAACTCGTGCTTGAGTTGGTTTTTCGTGTTTGTATGAGGAAGAAGAAGAAGAAGATGGGTGCAGGAATAACTGGAGGAGGGCCACCATGGGCCCACGAGGCAGGGGGCGCGCCCAGGGGAGTAGGGCGCGCCCTCCACCCTCGTGGACAGGTGGCAGCTCCCCCCGCGGTGATTTTTGCACCATAAATCCTCAAATATTCCCGAAAAAATCATATTAAATTGGCATGTCATTCTGAGGACTTTTATTTTCGGGATATTTTTATATTGTACGGATAAATCAGGAAACAAACAGAAAAATACTATTTTTACTTTATTACTACTAAATTACAGAAAATATAGAGAGGGTACAAAAGGTTGTGCTTCTAGTTTCATCCATCTCATGCTCATCAAAAGGAATCCACTAACAAGGTTGATCAAGTCTTGTTAACAAACTCATTCCTATAATCATGAAGCCGGAGAAATTTCGAATAACACTAGGTTACCTCAACGGGGATATACACATCCCCAATAATAAGTATATCATATTTCTTTTTGATAGTAGGAAGAGGAAATTCAAAACCTCCAATAATAATCAATGAAATTTTTCCAATGGAGTTGATACTATGGACTTGAGGTTGTTTCCTCGGAAAGTGTATCGTATGCTCATTACCATTAACATGAAAAGTGACATTGCCTTTGGTGCAATCAATAACAGCCCCTGCAGTATTAAGAAAAGGTCTTCCAAAAATAATAGACATACTATCATCCTCGGGAATATCAAGAATAACAAAGTCCGTTAAAATAGTAACGTTTGCAACCACAACGGGCACATCCTCACAAATACCGACATGTATGGCAGTTGATTTATCGGCCATTTGCAAAGATATTTCAGTAGGAGTCAACTTATTCAAGTCAAGTCAACGATATAAAGAGAGAGGCATAACACTAACACCGGCTCCAAGATCACATAAAGCAGTTTAAACATAGTTTCTTTTAATGGAGCATGGTATAGTAGGTACTCCTGGATCTCCAAGTTTCTTTGGTATTCCACCCTTAAAAGTATAATTAGCAAGCATGGTGGAAATTTCAGCTTCCGGTATCTTTCTTTTATTAGTAACAATATCTTTCATGTACTTAGCATAAGGATTCATTTTGAGCATATCAGTCAATCGCATACGCAAAAAGATAGGTCTAATCATTTTAGCAAAGCGCTCAAAATCCTCATCATCCTTTTTCTTGGATGGTTTGGGAGGAAAAGGCATGGGTTTCTGAACCCATGGTTCTCTTTCTTTACCATGTTTCCTAGCAACAAAATCTCTTTTATCATAACGTTGATTCTTTGATCGTGGGCTATCAAGATCAACAGCAGGTTCAATTTCTACATCATTATCATTACTAGGTTGAGCATCATCATGAACATCATCATTAGTATTTTCATTAGGTTCATGTTCATTACCAGATTGTGTTTCAGCATCAGACATAGAGATATCATTTGGATTATCAGGTGGTTCAGCAATAGGTTCACTAGAAGTTTGCACAATTCTATCATTTTTCTTTTTCTTCTTTTTAGAAGAACTAGGTACATCAATATTATTTCTCTGAGAATCTTGCTCAATTCTTTTAGGGTGGCCTTCAGGATACAAAGGTTCCTGAGTCATTTTACCAGTTCTAGTAGCCACTCTAACAACATAATCATTTTTCTTACTATTCATTTCATTGAGCACTTCTTTTTGAGCTTTAAGTACTTGCTCTACTTGAGTGGTAACCATAGAAGCATGTTTTCTAACAAGTTTAAGTTCACCTCTAATATTAGCCATATAATTGCCCAAGCGTTTAATCATATAAGCATTTTGTTTTAATTGTCTACCAAAATAAGCATTAAAGTCGTCTTGCTTGAACATAAAGTTATCAAACTCATCCAAGCACTGACTAGCAATTTTAGTAGGAGGGACTTCAGCTTTATCATATCTATAGAGAGAATTTACCTTTACTACCCGTGTCGGGTTATCAAGATCAGGAGGTTCTTCAATAGGTAATGGATCAAGATCATATGTTTCTTCAACAGGCGGTAAATTAAGACCATGTATTTATTCAATAGGAGGTAAATTCTTAACGTCTTCAGCTTTAATACCTTTTTCTTTCACAGATTTCTTTGCCTCTTGCATATCCTCGGGACTGAGAAATAGAACACCTCTCTTCTTCGGAGTTGGTTTAGGAATAGGATCATTAATTGGAGCGGGAGCTGGCTCGGGAGCTGCTGTAACACCCCGGTGTAATGATGCTACAGTAACCCCTGGGGTTATGTTATTCTTTTTGCTAAACATGTGCCTGATCATTATTGTCTCATGTTCTTTCAAATTCCAGTTGATATTCAAATTCAAATTCTGAGTGAAATTCAAAATGCTCAGACATGAAAACAAAAATGTTCATCATGTGCCAAATATTCCACAACTAATATTTGTGGTGGACCAACATTTTTGCAAAAGGTTTGAGTGGCCTAAGCTACTTAAAACGGTGACCTAAGCAATAAATTAAATGCCCTTTTTAATTTATAAAATTGGCAGCTATTCCAAAAGCCTGCCAACCTTTTGTGGCAGTGCACTTTAATTCTGTGAAATTGTTTTGGCCAGTGGCATAATTTTGCAAGTCATTTTTGGCTAAAAAGAAAATGCAAAAGCTGCTGATAAAAAAAACTAAAAGAAAAAGGAAAGGAAAGAAGAAGGGGTGGGAGAGCCCTGGCCTACCCTTGGGCCTCGGCCCACCTCGGCCAGCCGGACGGCCACAACCCCCTCCTCCTCACTGCCCTGGGCCTCAGTCCACAGTGGCAGGCCTCTGCCCAGCAGCCCAACCCCCACCCTCGGTCGTCTTCTACTGCTCGACTGACCGCTCGGTCGCGGTCGCCACCGGACCGGCTCACCGGCGTCGTCAGCGAGGGGATAAGGCCGCCCCGACGCCTCGGCCTCCACCCATCTCTCCCACTTGCCCCCTCTCTCTGCCTCTCCCTCTCCCCACCAGTTCCCCGCTCGCTTGCTCTCCCCCGGTTCCCCATCCACGCCCGATCGCTGTCGCCGCCGTCCTCCGTCGTTGTCGCGGCCACCCGTGGCCCCGCGCCCGCTCACCCTGTCGGTGAGCTCCGCCGGGGTCGACTCCTTTGACCGGTGGCCTCAGCTGGAGCTCAGAGGCGCGGCAGCACCGGATCCCCTTCGTCCCCATCTCCGACTGCCGTCGTCCTTCTTCATCTCCAGCGCCGGCCTCTGCTGCTACTAATCCTTCCACAGGCCACCTTGAGCCGCTGCGGTGAGCTCCGTCTCTCCTCCCCTCCTTTCTGCTCCGCTACGAGCTCGAGGCGGCTGGTTCCGCCATGGCCGAGCCCAGCTCCGCCGATGAGCTCGTCACCGTTACAAGGGCCACTGACATGGCCGCCGAGTCCCTTTCTGCACTTACGACCTCGAGAAGACGCCGTAGGAGTAGCGCGCCGCCCGTTTTGGCCTTCGCTTCATCGCGCGTGAGTTCGCCGTGCTTCGGTTCTCCGCCGTCCCTGTCGCCGGCGACGGCTCCGTCCATCCCAGCTCGCGTGGCCACCCGCGTTGGATGTGGCGTTGCCTGCTCGCTCGAATGCGCCAACGCGCGGGCCAAATGGCCCCTGTACGTGGATTCCGGCGAGGTCCCGAGCGCCTCCGTCGTGTTTTCTGTCACCGGCGTTCAGCCGTCGGCCACTGCCAACATGGCACACCTGGGGCCACCCCTGGGTCGCTGCCAGCGGGCCCCATGGGCCCCAGTTGACCGGGTTGACCCAGTCAACTGCTAACTGGACAACCCAGTTCCACTAACGTACATGCCCCACAACATAGTTAAGCTAATTAAAATGTTTTATAATTAAAACTAATTAGTTTAGCTAATTAGTCTATGGCAGGTGGGGTCCAGTAGCTAATTAACCTAGATTAGTTAGTTTAATTCACTGTTAGACTAACAGAGGCTGACATGTGGGTCCCACTGGACCCACAGGCCAGGGTTGACCTGGTCAGCCGCCCTGCTGACTGCTGATGTCACTATGACATCATGCTGACGCAGTAAACCCTTCTGTTAAATTTATTTAATTTCAGAAAATTGTTTAAACTTTGAAAATTCATAAAAAATAAACCGTAGCTCGGATGAAAATGTTTTCTATATGAAAGTTGCTCAGAAAAATCCAATGATTCCGAATACGCGGTACGTTCATCTCTCACATGACCCTAGCATGCTGAACATGGAACTTTCCCCCTCTTTTCCTGTGTCCGGAATCCGCCTAACGCCGGGAATTCATCCTCGGATGTTTATCCCCTCTATCTGCAACGTGTAGTATTACGTTAGATCGACCCTAATTCTACTTATAGTCATGTCATGCTTAGCGTTGCATCTTTTTGCTTATATTTACTGTTTCTTCCCCCTCTTCTCTCCGGTAGACCCCGAGGCCGATGATGCCGCTGTGATCGACTACGTCACCGACGACCCCTCGTTCTTGTTTGAGCAACCAGGCAAGCCCCCCCCCCTTTGATCATCCCGATACCGCCCATTCCATTCTCTCATGCTTGCATTAGATTTTGCTACTGTAATTGTTTGCTCCTATTCTGATGCATAGCCTGCTTTTGTATCTGATGTTGTACCTTACCTGCTTATCCTAAACTGCTTAGTATAGGTTGGTTAGTGATCCATCAGTGACCCCCACTTGTCCTTGTTGCCCCTGCTTCATCATCGATGACTCGATCTACGTGATCGAAGACCAGGCCCCGACACCGCACATCACTTCCCCTTAGTTGCTCGACACTACTGGGATACTATCGAGTACCGAGGGTGAACCTCTTCAGCACTTCTGATGTTAACCCTGTAGTGTAGTCATTCGGTCGTGGTCATCGAGGGTGATTTCCTCCTTAATCACTTTCGATATGACTCTGTCGTGCAACCCCTCAAGTGTGAACCTCGGGGGTGATTCCTCTCATGTTCACCTTGATGATTACATCTAGTGGAATTCATCGGGGGTGATTCCTTGGGTTTTCCCCTTGATGTTTGGACACACGGATACTTGGACTTTACCACTGTTACATGGAAAGACGGGTCGACTCTGAGGGGTACCCGCGCGAACTTAATTGCGAGTGATGTGGAGTCGGGCAGACCTGGAAGGTGCCCGCGAGATAATTATGAGGCGTGGCCGGGCATTCCTAGCCCTTGCCACAAGTCCTCGAGATGGGGCAACGGGGTCACATCTTTCATGAGTCTCTGCTTGTTATCGCGCGTTCCTAATCCACTATGATTTGGATATTTGATCCGAGGGGCCTCTGGCCTGATAGCACTAACCATCACGTGGGCATAGTATGGGCATTCTGCGTCGTATGCATCAGCCAAAGCTTAATAGACGTCAGCGACTGAGCGGCGCGCGCCGGGTTGGACTGCGTAAGCGCCTGCCTTGTTGAAGGAGGTAGCTAGGTCTGCTCACCGACCGCGTTCGCAACGTGCAGGAGTTCCCGGGGAGATGGCCCATGACCCCTGGGGGCATAGGTTTAGTCCGGCGTGTTGGCCTCTCTATTAAGCCTAGGTCGGGTTGCGGCGTATTGTTTGGCCGAGGCCGGGCATGACCCAGGAAAGTGTGTCCGGCCGGAGTTAATCGAGCGTGGTGGGTAAGTTGGTGCACCCCTGCAGGGAAGAAAACATCTATCGATAGCCTGTCCTACGGTAACGGACACTTGGAGTTGTATCCCGATCGATACAACTAGAACTGGATACTTGTGATGAGAATTGGATGGTGATGATTAATGGATTGTGATGATAACTTGATAGTATGGCTCTGGGATTGCTTTCTCGTAGGGAGTCGAGGAAGGATCTCTGGCCGAGGTTGATAACACTACTACTACTTTGCTTTATTCTACTCTACTCCCTCCTGTTGCTGCAAGATGGTGGTTTCCAGAAGATGTTAGTCTTCAATAGGACTAGGCTTTCCCTCTATTCTGGCATCTCTGCAACCCAGTCCACATATACAGCCTTCTTTTGATAATGTTGCATATGTAGTGTAGATCCTTGCTTGCGTGTACTTTGGATGAGTACTCACGGTTGCTTTGTCCCCCTTTCCCCATTTCTTCTTCTTTCCAGTTGATGCAACCAGATGTCGGAGCCCATGAGCCAGATGCCACCGCTGATGTTTACTACTACGTGGAGGCCGCCGATGACTAGGAGTAGTTAGGAGGCTCCCAGGCAGGAGGCCTTGCCTTTTTGATCGTTGCTACTTTTGTGCTAGCCTTCTTAAGGCAAACTTGTCTAACTTATGTCTGTACTCAGATATTGTTGCTTCCGTTGACTCTTGTAAAATCAAGCTTATGTATTCGAGCCCTCGAGGCCCTTGGCTTGTAATATAAAGCTTGTATTATTTTAATTTGTGTCTAGAGTTGTGTTGTGATATCTTCCCGTGAGTCCTTGATCTTGATCGTACACATTTGCGTGTATGATTAGTGTATGATTGAATCGTGGGCATCACAAGTTGGTATCAGAGCCGACTGCCTGTAGGTAGCCCCCTTTCCAACTCCTTGGCCGAAGTTGAGTCTAGTCACTGAAAAACTTTTACTAACATTGGCTGTGTGTCTTACGGGCCCACGTCGCCATTGGGTGGTATTAGGATCTTTTACTCCTCGTCTATACTCTGGGACTCTGATCTCTCTTCCATTCGGGTTAAACGAATTTACTAACTTTCACATTAGGATCCTGTGACCACATTCACCCCGAAGTTGGATAAAGCCATAGTTATTCCTTAGAATAGCATTTTGAGTAGTGCACACACTGTCGTGTTGACTACGAAGTGGTATCCATCGTACCTCTTTCCTTATGCATGCTTCATCATGAATGATCCTTGTCTTTGCAAATGCTCAATGCTGAACTACCCCTGTTACATGTTAGCAGGATGGTTAGACCCGCTGGACGTGGCTGTGGTGCCAACAATCCACCACCGCCTGAATTCTTTGCTGGAATGATGCAACAGTTTGAGTTGAATCGCCAGTTCATGGAAGGAATGATGGCTCAGTTTCCTCGTCCGAACATGAATCAACAACCAACCCCAGTAACTCTGCAAGACTTCATGCGCCTCAACCCAACTATCTACCGCAGCTCAACTCAACCCCTTGATGCTGATGACTGGCTCCGCGACATCACGTATGAAATGGAGTCTGCTAGTGTGGCCCCTGCCAGCTATGTCACCTTTGCATCTTTCTTTCTAAAAGGTCCTGCTGCTCAGTGGTGGGACAGCCACAGGCGTACCCTACCTGCTGGAACGGTCATCACTTGGCCAGATTTCCAAGCTGCCTTTCGTGCCCGCTTCATTCCTCAGGGAATCATGGACAAGAAGAAGCGAGAGTTCCGCAACCTCACGCAAGGCAACAAGTCTGTAGATGCTTATCAGCAGGAATTCTTGGATTTGTCCCGTTATGCTGAAGAAGACATTGCTACTGATGCTCGTAAGCAGGAGAAGTTTCGTGATGGACTTCACCCTGAAATCAAGCTAGCACTGCTCGTTCATGACTTTGCCGACTTCGCCACCTTGGTGAACAAGGCTATTCAGGTTGAGACTGGTCTTCAGGAACATCAGGGATCCCTCAGGCGCAGCCGTGACGCTGGCTCATCTTCGGGCCCGTCAGTGCAGAAGCGTCGGATATGGATTCCCCACAACATGTATCGTCCAACTGCACCTGCTCCAAGACAGTCATGTGTTGCACCTCGTCTGCCTCCTTCACCGCAGAGGCAGCCTGTTCGGGTTGTAACACCCCAAGCTTCTGCTCCCAATCCCAATGATGGTCTGTGCTTCAAGTGTGGCCTTCCAGGTCACTGTTCCAGGAAATGCCCTCAAAATCAGAATCAGCTGGCTCTGCCTTCAACTGGCCGTAACAATCAGCCCCATAACAACCATGCCAGACCTTATGGTCATGGTCAGGCTAATCATATTGATCTGAATGAAGCTCAAGGCCAGCCTGCCACTGTGATGGGTACTCTTCTTGTTAATTCAATACCAGCATCTGTTTTGTTTGATTCAGGAGCATCGCATTCTTTCATATCAGAAGAGTTTGCATTGATGCATGGCATTAAATATGAAGAGATGCACACTCCACTAGTGGTAAAAACCCCTGCGGGCCAATGCCAAACCTCCATGGTTAGCCACAACGTTTCAGTTGAAATCGAAGGGTTGGAATTTTTTGCATCCCCCATTATTCTGAAGTCTTCCAATATTGACCTCATTCTGGGAATGGATTGGTTGAAAGCACATACGGCTTCTATCGTTTGTGCCACTAAAACTGTCCACCTTCTGCACCCTTCAGATGAGATAGTAAGCTACAATGCTCGTCTGGTTCAAAACGCTGAAGCACGACTTTATGCTTTGAATGCGTTGAACGCAGCACCTCTTGAGGGAATTGAAAAGATTCCAGTCGTTCGTGACTTCCAAGATGTATTTCCAGAAGAACTTTCAGGAATACCCCCTGCCCGGGCTGTCGAGTTCGTCATCGACTTGAAACCAGGCACCGTTCCTATTGCCAAACGACCCTAGAAGATGCCACCTCATGAACTCCTTGAGCTTAAGGAGGAAATCGACAAATCACTTCACAAGGGTTTCATTCGTCCAAGTTCCTCTGCTTGGGGAGCACCTTCTCTCTTCGTCAAGAAGAAGGACGGAACGAACCGTTTGGTCCAAGACTATCGTCCTATCAACCAAGCTACAATTCAGAACAAATATCCCCTTCCTCGGATCAATGATCTGTATGATCAACTGGCTGGTTCATCGATATTCTCTAAACTCGACTTGAGGTTGGGTTACCACCAGATTCGTGTTCGTGAAGAAGATATTCCAAAGACCGCCTTCGTCACTCGTTATGGTTCTTACGAGTACACCGTCATGTCTTTCAGTTTAACCAATGCTCCAGCTAGATTGTCTCGTCTGATGAACTACATATTCATGGATTACCTCGACAAGTTCGTCGTAGTCTATCTGGATGATATCCTGGTATATTCGAAGAACAAAGAAGAACATGCTGAACATCTTCGACTTGTTCTAGAGAAGCTTCGAGAGCATCAATTGTATGCCAAGTATTCCAAGTGTGAATTCTGGCTTCCCGAAGTCACCTACCTCGGGCATGTCATCTCCAAGGATGGTATTGCTTTCAACCCAGAGCGAGTTCAGGCTATTCTTGACTGGACTCCTCCGAAGACTGTCAAGCAAGTCAGAAGCTTTCTCGGACTTGCCAGTTATTGCCGGCGTTTCGTCGAGAACTTCTCCAAGATCGCCAAGCCACTGACTAATCTGCTTCACAAAGGCGTTAAGTTTGATTGGACAGACAAATGTCAGGAAAGTTTCCAGACACTCAAGGACAAGCTAACTTCTGCCCCAGTGCTTGCTCCCCCTGATTCTCGCAAGGACTTCGTCATCTATTGCGACGCTTCACGTCAAGGATTAGGTTGTGTCCTAATGCAAGAGCGCAGAGTAATTGCTTATGCCTCCCGTCAAGTGCGTCCTCATGAAGAGAACTACCCAGTTCATGACCCCGAGCTTGCTGCGGTTATCTTTGCATTGAAGCTATGGCGACAATATCTTCTCGGTAATCGTTGTGAGATCTTCACCGATCATCAGAGTCTGAAGTACCTATTTACTCAGCCAGATCTGAACCTCCGTCAGCAGCAGTGGATGGAAGCTATTGCTGACTACAACTGCGGTATATCTTATACCCCTGGCAAGGCTAATGTAATGGCTGATGCCCTGAGCCGTAAGTCTTATTGCAATAATCACCAGGTCTACAAAGCTCAACCCCGTCTTTATGAAGAGCTATGCAAGCTGAACCTTCAACTAGTTCCACAGGGTTCTCTGAATAACCTTGTCTTGGAACCAACTCTTCTGAAAGCAATCAAGTCTGCTCAAGCCAAAGATGCTCATGTTGATCTGATGAAAAAGGATCTTGCATTAGAGAAATCCAGAGATTTCTCACTTGGTGAAGATGGAACCTTATACTTCAGAGATCGCATTGTGGTGCCCCAGTTCGAGCTTATGACAGAGAAGGTGATGAAAGAAGCACATGGCACACCTCTCTCTCTATTCATCCGGGAAGTACCAAAATGTATCTAGACATCCGTCAGAAGTACTGGTGGACTAATATGAAGCAAGACATTGCTCGATATATTGAAGAATGTGACGTTTGTCGTCGTGTTAAAGAAGAACATCAGAAACCAGCTGGACTTCTACAACCACTTCCAATTCCTAAATGGAAGTGGGATAAGATTCAGATGGACTTTGTCACTGGCCTTCCCAAGTCTCAGAATGGTAACGATGCTATCTTTGTCGTCATCGACCAATTCTCGAAGGTTGCTCACTTTCTGCCAGTCAAGGAGACTATCACTGCTAGTCAATTAGCAAACTTGTATATCTCCAGAATTGTGTCACACCACGGCATTCCGAAGGAGATCAGTTCAGACCGCGGAAGTATATTCACTTCAAAGTTCTGGGATAGTTTCCAAGAGGCAATGGGAACTCATATAACCTGGAGCACTGCTTATCATCCCCAATCCCAAGGCCAAGTCGAGCGAGTCAATCAAATTCTTGAAGACATGCTTCGGGCTTGTGTTATTTCTTTTGGCAAGAAGTGGGAAGAATCTCTCCCTTATGCGGAGTTCTCTTATAACAACAGCTATCAAGCCAGCTTGAAGATGGCACCCTTCGAAGTGCTTTATGGACGCAAGTGCCGAACCCCTCCGAATTGGTCAGAAACCGGGGAACGGACGCTCATTGGTCCAGACATTATTCAACAAGCTGAAGAGCAGGTTCGCATTGTCTGGGATAATCTCAAGGCGGCCCAGTCCCGTCAGAAGAGCAACTATGACCGGAAACACTGGGGTTCAACTTATCAACCTGGTGAACAATCTTATCTGCGTGTCACTCCTTTGAGAGGCACTCATCGGTTCGGAGTCAAGGGCAAGCTAGCTCCGCGCTACATTGGCCCCTTTCGCATTCTCGCCCGTCGTGGACTGGTGGCTTATCAATTGGAGTTGCCACCTCAGTTCTCGCACGTTCATGACGTCTTCCACGTGTCGCAACTTCGTCGATGCTTCAAGGATCCGGAACGTGAAGTGGATCCGGAATTGATTGAAGTTCAAGATGATCTCACATACAAGGAGCATCCTATCTGCATTCTTGAAGAAGTTGAACGTCGAACCCGCCAGAAGGTTACCAAGTTCCTCAAGGTGCAATGGTCGAATCATACTAAATAGGAAGCCACTTGGGAGCGCGAAGATAACCTCCGGGCTGAATACCCCGACCTGTTCCCTTCTACCTCTTAATTCTCGGGACGAGAATTTCTTTTAGAGGAGGAGAGTTGTAACACCCCGATGTAATGATGCTACAGTAACCCCTGGGGTTATGTTAATCTTTTTGCTAAACACGTGCCTGATCATTATTGTCTCATGTTCTTTCAAATTCCAGTTGATATTCAAATTCAAATTCTGAGTGAAATTCAAATGCTCAGACATGAAAACAAAAATGTTCATCATGTGCCAAATATTCCACAACTAATATTTGTGGTGGACCAACATTTTTGCAAAAGGTTTGAGTGGCCTAAGCTACTTAAAACGGTGACCTAAGCAATAAATTAAACGCCCTTTTTAATTTATAAAATTGGCAGCTATTCCAAAAGTCTGCCAACCTTTTGTGGCAGTGCACTTTAATTCTCTGAAATTGTTTTGGCCAGTGGCATAATTTTGCAAGTCATTTTTGGCTAAAAAGAAAATGCAAAAGCTGCTGATAAAAAAAGCTAAAAGAAAAAGGAAAGGAAAGAAGAAGGGGTGGGAGAGCCCTGGCCTACCCTTGGGCCTCGGCCCACCTCGGCCAGCCGGACAGCCACAACCCCCTCCTCCTCACTGCCCTGGGCCTCAGTCCACAGTGGCAGGCCTCTGCCCAGCAGCCCAACCCCCACCCTCGGTCGTCTTCTACTGCTCGACCGACCGCTCGGTCGCGGTCGCCACCGGACCGGCTCACCGGCGTCGTCAGCGAGGGGATAAGGCCGCCCCGACGCCTGGGCCTCCACCCATCTCTCTGTTGGGGAACGTTGCAGAAAATTAAAATTTTTCCTATGGTTTCACCAAGATCCATCTATGAGTTCATCTAGCAACGAGTATTCAGATTAGATAGCATCTACATACCACTTTGTAGATCGCAACGGAAGCGTTCGAGTGAACGTGGATGAGGTAGTCGTACTTGCCGTGATCCAATTCACCGATGATCTAGTACCGAACGGACGGCACCTCCGCGTTCAACACACGTACGGGACGGGAGACGTCTCCTCCTTCTTGATCCAGCAAGGGGAAAGGAGAGGTTGAGGAAGATCCAGCACGACGGTGTGGTGGTGGATGCAGCAGAACTCCGGCAGGGCTTCGCTAAGCAACTACGGGAGGAGGAGGAGGTGTTGCAGGGAGGAGGGAGTGCCAGGGCATAAGGTGCGGCCACCCCTCCCTCCCCTCCCTTTATATAGGTGCATTAGAGGGGGGGAGGGCGCAGCCTTGCCCCTTCCTCCAAGGAAGGGGTGCGGCCAAGAGGGGGGAGGAGTCCATCCTCCCCAAGGCACCTCGGAGGTGCCTTCCCCTTTTTGGACTCTCCCTCTCCAAGTTTCCTTGGCGCATGGGCCCTTGGGGCTGGTTCCCCTTGGCCCAAGCAGGCCAAGGCGCACCCCCTAAGGCCCATGTGGCCCACCAAGGCAGGTGGCCCCACCTGGTGGACCCCCGGGACCCCTCCGGTGGTCCCGGTACAATACCGATAACACCGAAACTTGTCCCGATGGCCAAAATAGCACTTCCTATATATAATTCTTTACCTCCGGACCATTCCGGAACTCCTCGTGACGTCCGGGATCTGATCCGGGACTCCAAACAACATTCGGGTTACTGCACATACATATCTTCACAACCCTAGCGTCACCGAACCTTAAGTGTGTAGACCCTACGGGTTCGGGAGACATGCAGACATGACCGAGACGGCTCTCGGGAAATAACCAACAGCGGGATCTGGATACCCATGTTGACTCCCACATGCTCCACGATGATCTCATCGGATGAACCACGATGTCGAGGATTCAATTAATCCCGTATACGATTCCCTTTGTCAATCGGTATTTTACTTGCCCGAGATTCGATCGTCGGTATACCAATACCTCGTTCAATCTCGTTATCGGCAAGTCACTTTTCTCGTACCGTAATGCATGATCCCGTGATCAAACACTTTGGTCACATTGAGCTCATTGTGATGATGCATTACCGAGAGGGCCCGGTGATACCTCTCCGTCAAGCGGAGTGACAAATCCCAGTCTCGATCCATGTCAACCCAACAGACACTTTCAGAGATACCCGTAGTATACCTTTATAGTCACCCAGTTACGTTGTGACGTTTGGCATACCCAAAGCACTCCTACGGTATCCGGGAGTTACACGATCTCATGGTCTAAGGAAAGGATACTTGACATTGGAAAACTCTAGCAAACGAACTATGCGATCTTATGCTATGTTTAGGATTGGGTCTTGTCCATCACATCATTCTCCTAATGATGTGATCCCGTTATCGATGACATCCAATGTCCATAGTCAGGAAACCAGGACTATTTGTCGATCAACGAGCTAGTCAACTAGAGGCTCACTAGGGACATGTTGTTGTCTGTTATTCACACATGTATTACGATTTCTGGATAACACAATTATAGCACGAATAAAGACAATTATCATGAATAAGGAAATATAATAATAATGCTTTTATTATTGCCTCTAGGGCATATTTCCAACAGTCTCCCACTTGCACTAGAGTCAATAATCTAGTTACATTGTGATGAATCGAACACCCATAGAGTTCTGGTGCTGATCATGTTTTGCCTTAGGGAGAGGTTTAGTCAACGGATCTGCGACATTCAGATCCGTGTGCACTTTACAAATTTCTATGTCTCCATCTTGAACATTTTCACGAATGGAGTTGAAGCGACGCTTGATGTGCCTAGTCTTCTTGTGAAACCTGGGCTCCTTTGCAAGTGCAATAGCTCCAGTGTTGTCACAGAAGAGCTTGATTGGCCCCGACGCATTGGGTATGACTCCGAGGTCGGTGATGAACTCCTTCACTCATATTGCTTCATGTGCGGCCTCCGAGGCTGCCATGTACTCCGCTTCACATGTAGATCCCGCCACGACGCTTTGCTCGCAACTGCACCAGCTTACTGCCCCACCATTCAAAATATACACGTATCCGGTTTGTGACTTAGAGTCATCCAGATCTGTGTCGAAGCTAGCGTCGACGTAACCTTTTACAACGAGCTCTTCGTCACCTCCATAAACGAGAAACATTTCCTTGGTCCTTTTCAGGTACTTCAGGATATTCTTGACCGCTGTCCAGTGTTCCTTGCCGGGATTACTTTGGTACCTTCCTACCAAACTTACGGCAATGTTTACATCAGGTCTGGTACACAGCATGGCATACATAATAGAACCTATGGCTGAGGCATAGGGGATGACGCTCATCTCTTCTATATCTTCTGCCGTGGTCGGACATTGAGCTGAGCTCAATTTCACACCTTGTAACACAGGTAAGAACCCCTTCTTAGATTGATCCATATTGAACTTCTTCAATATCTTATCAAGGTATGTGCTTTGTGAAAGACCTATGAGGCGTCTCGATCTATCTCTATAGATTTTGATGCCTAATATATAAGCAGCTTCTCCAAGGTCCTTCATTGAAAAACTTTTATTCAAGTAGGCCTTAATGCTGTCCAAGAGTTCTATATCATTTCCCATCAAAAGTATGTCGTCTACATATAATATGGGAAATGCTACAGCGCTCCCACTCACTTTCTTGTAAACACAGGCTTCTCCATAAGTCTGTGTAAACCCAAACGCTTTGATCATCTCATCAAAGCGAATGTTCCAACTCCGAGATGCTTGCACCAGCCCATAAATCGAGCGTTGGAGCTTGCACACCTTGTCAGCATTCTTAGGATCGACAAAACCTTTCGGCTGCATCATATACAATTCTTCCTTAAGGAAACCATTAAGGAATGCCGTTTTGACGTCCATTTGCCATATCTCATAATCATAGTATGCGACAATTGCTAACATGATTTGGACGGACTTCAGCATCGCTACCGGTGAGAAAGTCTCATCGTAGTCAACCCCTTGAACTTGTCGATAACCCTTAGCGACAAGCCGAGCTTTATAGATGGTCACATTACCATCCGCGTCTGTCTTCTTCTTAAAGATCCATTTATTTTCTATGGCTCGCCGTTCAACGGGCAAGTCAGTCAAAGTCCATACTTCGTTTTCATACATGGATCCTATCTCGGATTTCATGGCTTCCCGCCATTTGTCGGAATCTGGGCCCGCCATTGCTTCCTCATAGTTCGAAGGTTCACCGTTGTCTAACAACATGATTTCCAAGACAGGGTTGCCGTACCACTCTGGTGCGGAACGTGTCCTTGTGGACCTTCGAATTTCAGTAGGAGCTTGATCAGAAGTATCTTGATCATAATCATTAATTTCCTCTCTAGTCGGTGCAGGCACCTCAGGAACGATTTCTTGAGTTTCGCCATTTTCCTGTTCAAGAGGTAATACTTCATCAAGTTCTTCTTTCCTCCCACTTACTTCTTTCGATAGAAACTCTTTCTCCAGAAAGGATCCATTCTTGGCAACAAAGATCTTGCCTTTGGATCTGAGGTAGAAGGTATACCCAACAATTTCTTTAGGGTATCCTATGAAGACGCATTTTTCCGATTTGGGTTCGAGCTTTTCAGGTTGAAGTTTCTTGACATAAGCATCGCATCCCCAAACTTTTAGAAACGACAGCTTAGGTTTCTTCCCAAACCACAATTCATACGGTGTCGTCTCAACGGATTTCGACGGAGCCCTATTTAAAGTGAATGCGGCAGTCTCTAAAGCATAGCCCCAAAAAGATAGCGGTAGACCGGTAAGAGACATCATAGATCGCACCATATCTAATAGAGTGCGATTACGATGTTCGGACACACCATTACGCTGAGGTGTTCCAGGCGGCGTGAGTTGTGAAACTATTCCACATTTTCTTAAGTGTGTGCCAAATTCATGACTCAAGTATTCTCCTCCACGATCTGATCGTAGAAACTTGATCTTTCTATCACGTTGATTTTCAACCTCACTCTGAAATTCCTTGAACTTTTCAAAGGTCTCAGACTTGTGTTTCATTAAGTAGATATACCCATATCTACTCAAGTCATCAGTGAGGGTGAGAACATAACGATAGCCTCCGCGAGCCTCAACACTCATTGGACCGCACACATCGGTATGTATGATTTCCAATAAGTTGGTTGCTCGCTCCATTGTTCCTGAGAACGGAGTCTTGGTCATTTTACCCATGAGGCATGGTTCGCACGTGTCAAATGATTCATAATCAAGAGACTCTAAGAGTCCATCTGTATGGAGCTTCTTCATGCGTTTGACACCTATGTGACCAAGGCGGCAGTGCCACAAATATGTGGGACTATTGTTATCAACTTTAACTCTTTTGGTACTCACACTATGAATATGTGTATCATCACGTACGAGATTCATTAAGAATAAACCATTAACCATCAGAGCATGACCATAAAACATATCTCTCATATAAATAGAACAACCATTATTCTCGGATTTAAATGAGTAGCCATCTCGAATTAAGCGAGATCCAGATACAATGTTCATGCTCAAACTTGGCACTAAATAACAATTATTGAGGTTTAAAACTAATCCCGTAGGTAAATGTAGAGGCAGCGTGCCGACGGCGATCACATCGACCTTGGAACCATTCCCGACGCGCATCGTCACCTCGTCCTTCGCCAGTCTCCGTTTATTCCACAGCTCCTGCTTTGAGTTACAAATGTGAGCAACTGCACCGGTATCAAATACCCAAGAGCTACTACGAGTACTGGTAAGGTACACATCAATTACATGTATATCACATATACCTTTGGTTTTGCCGGCCTTCTTATCCGCTAAGTATTTGGGGCAGTTTCGCTTCCAGTGACCACTTCCCTTGCAATAAAAGCACTCAGTTTCGGGCTTGGGTCCATTCTTTGGCTTCTTCCCGGCAACTTGCTTACCGGGCGCGACAACTTCCTTGCCGTCCTTCTTGAAGTTCTTTTTACCCTTGCCCTTCTTGAACTTAGTGGTTTTATTCACCATCAACACTTGATGCTCCTTCTTGATTTCTACCTCTGCTGATTTCAGCATAGCATATACTTCAGGAATGGTCTTTACCATCCCCTGCATATTGTAGTTCATCACAAAGCTCTTGTAGCTAGGTGGAAGCGACTGGAGGATTCTGTCAATGACCGCCTCATCCGGGAGATTAACTTCCAGTTGAGTCAAGCGGTTGTGCAACCCAGACATTTTGAGTATGTGTTCACTGACAGAACTATTTTCCTCCATCTTACAGCTAAAGAATTTGTCGGAGACTTCATATCTCTCGACCCGGGCATGAGCTTGGAAAACCATTTTCAGCTCTTCGAACATCTCATATGCTCCATGTCTCTCAAAACGCTTTTGGAGCCCCGGCTCTAAGCTGTAAAGCATGCCGCACTGAACGAGGGAGTAATCATCGAAGCGTGACTGCCAAGCGTTCATAACGTCTTGTTCTGCAGGGAGAATAGGTGCGTCACCCAGCGGTGCTCTTAGGACATAATCTTTCTTGGCAGCTATGAGGATAATTCTCAGGTTCCGGACCCAGTCCGTATAGTTGCTACCATCGTCTTTCAGCTTGGTTTTCTCTAGGAACGCGTTGAAATTGAGGACTATGTTGGCCATTTGATCTACAAGACATATTGTAAATATTTAGACTAAGTTCATGATAATAAAGTTCATTTAATCAAATTATGAACTCCCACTTAGATAGACATCCCTCTTCTAGTCATCTAAGTATTACATGATCCGAGTCAACTAGGCCGTGTCCGATCATCACGTGAGACGGACTAGCCAACATCGGTGAACATCTTCATGTTGATCGTATCTTCTATACAACTCATGCTCGACCTTTCGGTCTTCTGTGTTCCGAGGCCATGTCTGTACATGCTAGGATCGTCAAGTCAACCTAAGTGTTTTGCGTGTGTAAATCTGTCTTACACCCGTTGTATGCGAACGTAAGGACCTATCACACCCGATCATCACGTGGTGCTTCGGAACGACGAACCTTAGCAACGGTGCACAGTTAGGGAGAACACTTTCTTGAAATTATTATGAGGGATCATCTTATTTACTACCATCGTCCTAAGTAAACAAGATGCAACAACATGATAAACATCACATGCAATCAAATAATAAACGTGACATGATATGGCTAATATCACATAGCTCCTTTGATCTTCATCTTGGGGCTCCATGATCATCTTGTCACCGGCTTGACACCATGATCTTCATCATCATGATCTTCATCATCGTGTCTCCATGAAGTTGCTCGCCAACTATTACTTCTACTACTATGGCTAACGCGTTTAGCAATAAAGTAAAGTAATTTACATGGCGATTCTCAATGACACGCAGGTCATACAAAAAATAAAGACAACTCCTATGGCTCCTGCCGGTTGTCATACTCATCGACATGCAAGTCGTGATTCCTATTACAATAGCATGAACATCTCATACATCACATATAGATCATTCATCATACATCACAACTTTGGCCATATCATATCACAAAGCACTTGCTGCAAAAACAAGTTAGACGTCCTCTAATTGTTGTTGCAAGTTTTACGTGGCTGAATTAGGGTTCTAGCAAGAACGTTTTCTTACCTACGTGAAAACCACAACGTGATTTGTCAACTTCTATTTACCCTTCATAAGGACCCTTTTCATCGAATCCGCTCCAACTAAAGTGGGAGAGACAGACACCCGCCAGCCACCTTATGCAACTAGTGCATGTTAGTCGGTGGAACCGGTCTCACGTAAGCGTACGTGTAAGGTTGGTCCGGGCCGCTTCATCCCACAATACCGCTGAATCAAGATTGACTAGTAACGGCAAGAAGAATTGACAACATCTACGCCCACAACAAATTGTGTTCTACTCGCACAAGAAGAACTATGCATAGACCTAGCTCATGATGCCACTGTTGGGGAACGTTGCAGAAAATTAAAATTTTTCCTACGGTTTCACCAAGATCCATCTATGAGTTCATCTAGCAACGAGTATTCAGATTAGATAGCATCTACATACCACTTTGTAGATCGCAACGGAAGCGTTCGAGTGAACGTGGATGAGGTAGTCGTACTTGCCGTGATCCAATTCACCGATGATCTAGTACCGAACGGACGGCACCTCCGCGTTCAACACATGTACGGGACGGGAGACGTCTCCTCCTTCTTGATCCAGCAAGGGGAAAGGACAGGTTGAGGAAGATCCAGCACGACGGTGTGGTGGTGGATGCAGCAGAACTCCGGCAGGGCTTCGCTAAGCAACTACGGGAGGAGGAGGAGGTGTTGCAGGGAGGAGGGAGTGCCAGGGCATAAGGTGCGGCCACCCCTCCCTCCCCTCCCTTTATATAGGTGCATTAGAGGGGGGGAGGGCGCAGCCTTGCCCCTTCCTCCAAGGAAGGGGTGCGGCCAAGAGGGGGGGAGGAGTCCATCCTCCCCAAGGCACCTCGGAGGCGCCTTCCCCTTTTTGGACTCTCCCTCTCCAAGTTTCCTTGGCGCATGGGCCCTTGGGGCTGGTTCCCCTTGGCCCAAGCAGGCCAAGGCGCACCCCCTAAGGCCCATGTGGCCCACCAAGGCAGGTGGCCCCACCTGGTGGACCCCCAGGACCCCTCCGGTGGTCCCGGTACAATACCGATAACACCGAAACTTGTCCCGATGGCCAAAATAGCACTTCCTATATATAATTCTTTACCTCCGGACCATTCCGGAACTCCTCGTGACGTCCGGGATCTCATCCGGGACTCCAAACAACATTCGGGTTACTGCACATACATATCTTCACAACCCTAGCGTCACCGAACCTTAAGTGTGTAGACCCTACGGGTTCGGGAGACATGCAGACATGACCGAGACGGCTCTCGGGCAATAACCAACAGCGGGATCTGGATACCCATGTTGACTCCCACATGCTCCACGATGATCTCATCGGATGAACCACGATGTCGAGGATTCAATTAATCCCGTATACGATTCCCTTTGTCAATCGGTATTTTACTTGCCCGAGATTCGATCGTCGGTATACCAATACCTCGTTCAATCTCGTTATCGGCAAGTCACTTTTCTCGTACCGTAATGCATGATCCCGTGATCAAACACTTTGGTCACATTGAGCTCATTGTGATGATGCATTACCGAGAGGGCCCGGTGATACCTCTCTGTCAAGCGGAGTGACAAATCCCAGTCTCGATCCATGTCAACCCAACAGACACTTTCAGAGATACCCGTAGTGTACCTTTATAGTCACCCAGTTACGTTGTGACGTTTGGCATACCCAAAGCACTCCTACGGTATCCGGGAGTTACACGATCTCATGGTCTAAGGAAAGGATACTTGACATTGGAAAACTCTAGCAAACGAACTATGCGATCTTATGCTATGTTTAGGATTGGGTCTTGTCCATCACATCATTCTCCTAATGATGTGATCCCGTTATCGATGACATCCAATGTCCATAGTCAGGAAATCATGACTATCTGTCGATCAACGAGCTAGTCAACTAGAGGCTCACTAGGGACATGTTGTTGTCTGTTATTCACACATGTATTACGATTTCCGGATAACACAATTATAGCACGAATAAAGACAATTATCATGAATAAGGAAATATAATAATAATGCTTTTATTATTGCCTCTAGGGCATATTTCCAACACTCTCCCACTTGCCCCCTTTCTCTGCCTCTCCCTCTCCCCACCAGTTCCCCGCTCGCTTCCTCTGCCCTGGTTCCCCATCCACGCCCGATCGCGGTCGTCGCCGTCCTCCGTCGTTGTCACGGCCACCCGTGGCCCTGCGCCCGCTGACCCTGTCGGTGAGCTCCGCCGGGGTCGACTCCTTCGACCGGTGGCCTCAGCTGGAGCTCGGAGGCGCGGCAGCACCGGATCCCCTTCGTCCCCATCTCCGACTGCCGTCGTTCTTCTTCATCTCCAGCGCCGCCCTCTGCTGCTACTAATCCTTCCACGGGCCACCTTGAGCCGCTGCGGTGAGCTCCATCTCTCCTCCCCTCCTTTCTGGTCCGCTATGAGCTCGGGGCGGCTCGTTCCGCCATGGCTGAGCCCAGCTCCGCCAATGAGCTCGTCGCCGTTACAAGGGCCACTAACATGGCCGCCGAGTCCCTTTCCGCGCTTACGACCTCGAGAAGACGCCGTAGGAGTAGCGCGCCGCTCGTTTTGGCCTTCGCTTCATCGCGCGTGAGTTCGCCGTGCTTCGGTTCTCCGCCGTCCCTGTCGCCGGCGACAGCTCCGTCCATCCCAGCTCGCGTGGCCACCCGTGTTGGATGCGGTGTTGCCTGCTCGCTCGAACGCGTCAACGCGCGGGCCAAATGGCCCCTGTAAGTGGATTCCGGCGAGGTCCCGAGCGCCTCTGCCGTGTTTTCTGTCACCGGCGTTCAGCCGTCGGCCACTGCCAACGTGGCACACCTGGGGCCACCCCTGGGTCGCTGCCAGCGGGCCCCATGGGCCCCAGTTGACCGGGTTGACCCAGTCAACTGCTAACTGGACAACCCAGTTCCACTGACGTACAGGCCCCACCACATAGTTAAGCTAATTAAAATGTTTTATAATTAAAACTAATTAGTTTAGCTAATTAGTCTATGGCAGGTGGGGTCCAGTAGCTAATTAACCTAGGTTAGTTAGTTTAATTCACTGTTAGACTAACAGAGGCTGACATGTGGGTCCCACTGGACCCACAGGCCAGGGTTGACCTGGTCAGCCGCCCTGCTGACTGCTGATGTCACTGTGACATCATGCTGACGCAGTAAACCCTTATGTTAAATTTATTTAATTTCAGAAAATTGTTTAAACTTTGAAAATTCATAAAAAGTAAACCGTAGCTCGGATGAAAATGTTTTCTATATGAAAGTTGCTGAGAAAAATCCAATGATTCCGAATACGCGGTCCGTTCATCTCTCACATGACCCTAGCATGCTGAACATGGAACTTTCCCCCTCTTTTCCTGTGTCCGGAGTCCGCCTAACGCCGGGAATTCATCCTCGGGTGTTTATCCCCTCTGTCTGCAACGTGTAGTATTACGTTAGATCGACCCTAATTCTACTTATCGTCATTTCATGCTTAGCATTGCATCCTTTTGCTTATATTTACTGTTTCTTCCCCCTCTTCTCTCTGGTAGACCCCGATGTCGATGATGCCGCTGTGATCGACTACGTCACCGACGACCCCTCGTTCTTGTCTGAGCAACCAGGCAAGCCCCCCCTTTGATCATCCCGATATCGCCCATTCCATTCTCTCATGCTTGCATTAGATTTTGCTACTGTAATTATTGGCTCCTATTCTGATGCATAGCCTGCTTTTGTATCTGCTGTTGTACCTTACCTTCTTATCCTAAACTGCTTAGTATAGGTTGGTTAGTGATCCATCAGTGACCCCCACTTGTCCTTGTTGCCCCTGCTTCATCATCGACGACTCGATCTACATGATCGAAGACCAGGCCCCGACACCGCACATCACTTCCCCTTAGTTGCTCGACACTACTGGGATACTATCGAGTACCGAGGGTGAACCTCTTCAGCACTTCTGATGTTAACCCTGTAGTGTAGTCGTTCGGTCGTGGTCATCGAGGGTGATTTCCTCCTTAATCACTTACGATACAACTCTGTCGTGCAACCCCTCAAGTGTGAACCTCGGGGGTGATTCCTCTTATGTTTACCTTGATGATTACATCCAGTGGAATTCATCGGGGGTGATTCCTCGGGTTTTCCCCTTGATGTTTGGACACACGGATGCTTGGACTTTACCACTGTTACATGGAAAGACGGGTCGACCCTGAGGGGTACCCGCGCGAGCTTAATTGCGACTGATGTGGAGTCGGGCGGACCTGGAAGGTGCCCGCGAGATAATTACGAGGCGTGGCCGGGCATTCCTAGCCCTTGCCACAAGTCCTCGAGACGGGGCAACAGGTTGGACTGCGACTGAGCGACGCGCGCCGGGTTGGACTGCGTAAGCCCCTGCCTTGTTGAAGGAGGTAGCTAGGTCTGCTCACCAACCGCGTTCGCAACGTGCAGGAGTTCCCGGGGAGATGGCCCATGACCCCTGGGGGCATAGGTTTAGTCCGGCGTGTTGGCCTCTCTATTAAGCCTAGGTCGGGTTGCGGCGTATTGTTTGGCCGAGGCCGGGCATGACCCAGGAAAGTGTGTCCGGCCGGAGTTAATCGAGCGTGGTGGGTAAGTTGGTGCACCCCTGCAGGGAAGAAAACATCTATCGATAGCCTGTCCTACAGTAACGGACACTTGGAGTTGTATCCCGATCGATACAACTAGAACTGGATACTTGTGATGAGAATTGGATGGTGATGATTAATGGATTGTGATGATAACTGGATAGTATGGCTCTGGGATTGCTTTCTCGTAGGGAGTCGAGGAAGGATCTCTGGCCGAGGTTGATAACACTACTACTACTTTGCTTTATTCTACTCTACTCCCTCCTGTTGCTGCAAGATGGTGGTTTCCAGAAGATGTTAGTCTTCGATAGGACTAGGCTTTCCCTCTATTCTGGCATCTCTGCAGCCCAGTCCACATATACAGCCTTCTTTTGATAATGTTGCATATGTAGTGTAGATCCTTGCTTGCGTGTACTTTGGATGAGTACTCACGGTTGCTTTGTCCCCCTTTCCCCCCTTTCTTCTTATTTCCAATTGATGCAACCAGATGTCGGAGCCCAGGAGCCAGATGCCACCGCCGATGTTTACTACTACGTGGAGGCCGCCGATGACCAGGAGTAGTTAGGAGGCTCCCAGGCAGGAGGCCTTGCCTTTTCGATCGTTGCTACTTTTGTGCTAGCCTTCTTAAGGCAAACTTGTCTAACTTATGTTTGTACTCAGATGTTGTTGCTTCCGCTGAGTCTTGTAAAATCAAGCTTATGTATTCGAGCCCTCGAGGCCCCTGGCTTGTAATATAAAGCTTGTATTATTTTAATTTGTGTCTAGAGTTGTGTTGTGATATCTTCCCGTGAGTCCTTGATCTTGATCGTACACATTTGCGTGTATGATTAGTGTACGATTGAATCGAGCGCTTCACAGCTGCCCAATTATTTTCATTTGTCAACATATTATTCAATAGAATTTCAGCTTCATCCGGTGTTCTTTCCCTGAAAAGAGAACCAGCACAACTATCCAGGTGATCTCTGGAAGCATTAGTTAGTCCATTATAAAAGATATCAAGTATTTCATGTTTCTTAAGAGGATGATCAGGCAAAGCATTAAGTAACTTGAGAAGCCTCCCCCAAGCTTGTGGGAGACTCTCTTCTTTAATTTGCACAAAGTTGTATATTTCCTTTAAGGTAGCTTGTTACTTATGAGCAGGGAAATATTTAGCAGAGAAGTAATAAATCATATCCTGGGGACTACGCACACAACCAGGATCAAGAGAATTAAACCATATCTTAGCATCACCCTTTAATGAGAACGGAAATATGTTAAGTATATAAAAGTAGCGCGATCTCTCATCATTAGTAAACAGGGTGGCTGTTGGGGAACGTAGCAGAAATTCAAAATTTTCCTACGTGTCACCAAGATCTATCTATGGAGAAACCAACAATGAGGGGAAGGAGAGTGCATCTACATACCTTTGTAGATCGCTAAGCGGAAGCGTTCAAGTGAACGGGGTTGATGGAGTCGTACTCGCCGTGATCCAAATCACCGATGATCCTAGTGCCGAACGGACGGCACCTCTGCGTTCAACACACATGCAGCCCGGTGACGTCTCCCACGCCTTGATCCAGTAAGGGGAGAAGGAGAGGTTGGGGAAGACTCCGTCCAGCAGCAGCACGACGGCGTGGTGGTGGTGGAGGAGCGCAGAATTCTAGCAGGGCTTCGCCAAGCACTACGAGAGACGAGGAGGGAGAGAGGTAGGGCTGCGCCTTGGGAGAGTTCATCTCGTGTCTTGGACAGCCCCAAAAACTCCACTATATATAGGGGCAAGGGGGAGGGGGAGGCGCCCTAGGGTTTCCCCTAGGGGGGGCGGCGGCCAGGGTAGATGGGATCTCCCCCTTGGGTGACTTGGCCCCCAAGCCAGGAGGTGGGAACCCTAGATGGGGAGCCCCAAACCCCCTGGTCACGTGGGAATAGGTGAGGGGGCGCACAGCCCCTTGGTGGGCTGGTTTGCCCCCTTCCCTTGGCCCATGAAGCCCCCCAACACTTGCCGGGGCTCCCGAAACACCTTTCGGTCATGTTGGTCATCACCCGGTACCTCCTGAACACTCCCGGACTCCAAAACCCTTCGTCCAATATATCAATCTTTACCTCCTGACCATTCCGAAACTCCTCGTAACGTCCGGGATCTCATCCGGGACTCCGAACAACATTTGGTAACCGCGTACATACTTTCCCTATAACCCTAGCGTCATCGAACCTTAAGTGTGTAGACCCTACGGGTTCGGGAATCATGCAGACATGACCGAGACACCTCTCCAGCCAATAACCAACAGCGGGATCTGGATACCCATGTTGGCTCCCACATGTTCCACGATGATCTCATCGGATGAACCACGATGTCAAGGATTCAGTCAATCCCGTATACAATTCCCTTTATCTAGCGGTATTGTACTTGCCCGAGATTTGATCGTCGGTATCCCGATACCTTGTTCAATCTCGTTACCGGCAAGCTCTTTACTCGTTCCGTAACACATCATCCCGTGATCAACTCCTTGATCACATTGTGCACATTATGATGATGTCCTACCGAGTGGGCCCAGAGATACCTCTCCGTCGCACGGAGTGACAAATCCCAGTCTCGATTCGTGCCAACCCAACAGACACTTTCGGAGATACCCGTAGTGCACCTTTATAGCCACCCAGTTACGTTGTGACGTTTGGCACACCCAAAGTATTCCTACGGTATCCGGGAGTTGCACAATCTCATGGTCTAAGGAAATGATACTTGACATTAGAAAAGCTTTAGCCTTACGAACTACACGATCTTGTGCTATCCTTAGGATTGGGTCTTGTCCATCACATCATTCTTCTAATGATGTGATCCCGTTATCAATGACATCCAATGTCCATGATCAGGAAACCGTAACCATCTAT
This sequence comes from Aegilops umbellulata, assembly GCA_032464435.1. Classification (NCBI taxonomy): domain Eukaryota; kingdom Viridiplantae; phylum Streptophyta; class Magnoliopsida; order Poales; family Poaceae; genus Aegilops; species Aegilops umbellulata. The sequence goes on from CP136059.1 coordinate 259,562,497, forward strand.
TGATCAACGAGCTAGTCAACTAGAGGCTTACTAGGGACATGGTGTTGTCTATGTATCCACACATGTATCTGAGTTTCCTATCAATACAATTCTAGCATGTATAATAAACTATTATCATGAACAAGGAAATATAATAATAACTAATTTATTATTGCCTCTAGGGCATATTTCCAACAGTGGCTATATCATTTAATTTAGTAAGATGTGCCACAACAGTTTCAGATTCATAGCCATGGAAAGGATCAGATTCAACCAAAGTAATTATATCCGGATCAACAGAGAATTCATAATCCTTATCAGGAACACAGATATGTGAAGTAGCAAAAGCAGGGTCAGGCCTCATTTTATCTTTAAGAGATTCTTTGTTCCATTTAATCAATAGCCTTTTAAGTTCATGACGATCTCTGCAAGCTAGAATAGCGGCAGAAGATTCCATATAAAAAACATAACCCTCAGGAATAATAGGCCTATCTTCATCATCACTTTTATCATTATAATCAGATTCAATAATTTCTTTCTCTCTAGCCCTAGCAATTTGTTCATCAAGAAATTCACTAAGGGGCATAGTAGTATCAGGCATAGAAGTAGTTTCATCATAAGTATCATGTATAGCAGAGGTGGCATCATCAATAACATGCGACATATCGGAACGAATAGCAGAAGCAGGTTTAGATGTCGCAAGCTTACTCATAACACAGGGTTAATCAAGTGCAAGGCTAGATGGCAGTTCCTTACCTCCCCTCGTAGTTGAGGGATAAATTGTTGTCTTAGCGTCTTTCAAGTTCTTCATGGTGTCCAGCAGATATAAATCCCAAGTGACTCAAAGAATAGAGCTATGCTCCCCGGCAACGGCGCCAGAAATTAGTCTTGATAACCCACAAGTATAGGGGATCGCAACAGCTTTCGAGGGTAGAGTATTCAACCCAAATTTATTGATTCGACCCAAGGGGAGCCAAAGAATATTCTCAAGTATTAGCAGCTGAGTTGTTAATTCAACCACACCTGGAAACTTAGTATCTGCAGCAAAGTGTTTAGTAGCAAAGTAATATGATAGTGGTGGCAACAATAACAAAAGAGTAAAGAAAGAAAATTAATATTTTTGGTGTTTTGTAGTGATTGTAACAGTAGCAACGGAAAAGTAAATAAGCGTAAACCAGTAGATGGAAAGCTCGTAGGCATCGGATCAGTAATGGATAATTATGCCGGATGCAGTTCATCATGTAACAGTCATAACATAGGGTGACACAGAACTAGCTCCAATTCATCAATGTAATGTAGGCATGTATTCCGAATATAGTCATACGTGCTTATGGAAAAGAACTTGCATGACATCTTTTGTCCTACCCTCCCGTGGCAGTGGGTTCCTATTGGAAACTAAGGGATATTAAGGCCTCCTTTTAATAGAGAACCGGAACAAAGCATTAGCACATAGTGAATACATGAACTCCTCAGACTATGGTCATCACCGGGAGTGGTCCCGACTATTGTCACTTCGGGGTTGCCGGATCATAACACATAGTAGGTGACTATAGACTTGCAAGATAGGATCAAGAACTCACATATATTCATGAAAACATAATAGGTTCAGATCTAAAATCATGGCACTCGGGCCCTAGTGACAAGCATTAAGCATAGCAAAGTCATAGCAACATCAATCTCAGAACATAGTGAATACTAGGGATCAAACCCTAACAAAACTAACTCGATTACATGATAAATCTCATCCAACCCATCACCGTCCAGCAAGCCTACGATGGAATTACTCACGCACGACGGTGAGCATCATGAAATTGGTGATGGAGGATGGTTGATGATGACGACGGCGACGAATCCCCCTCTCTGGAGCCTCGAACGGACTCCAGATCAGCCCTCCCGAGAGGTTTTAGGGCTTGGCGGCGGCTCCGTATCGTAAAACGTGATGATTTCTTCTCTCTTATTTTTTTCTCCCCGAAAGCCAATATATAGAGTTGGAGTTGGCGTCGGAAGGTGTCCAGGGGGCCCATGAGGTAGGGGGCGCGCCCCCACCCTCGTGGACAGGGTGTGGGCCCCCTGGTCTTCATCTTTGGCGAGGATTTATTATTATTTATTGTAAGGTATTTCGTGGAGTTTCAGGTCATTTCGAGATATTTTGTTTTCTGCACATAAAACAACATCATGGTAATTCTGCTGAAAATAGCATCAGTCCGGGTTAGTTCCATTCAAATCATACAAGTTAGAGTCCAAAACAAGGGCAAAAGTGTTTGGAAAAGTAGATACGACGGAGACGTATCATGCCCCTAACAACAGAGCTGACGACTTTAACCCTTCTTATGTTTTTTATGACGTGCTAGTGATGGGCATGTTTATGCTAAATTTGTTGGTTCTTACTATGAGTACATTGAATGGTCTACTTGGGTTCCTAAGACCCTTGTTGCTAACCTCAAAGGTCCCATTCAAGAATGGGTGTCTAAATCCAAGCATTGATCTCTTGTAGGAGTTTGCTTCTGGTGGAGTGTCATGGTTGATTGATAGTGGAGCAACAAATCATATGATCTGGAGCAAGGACTTGGTGGTGGATGTGCATCCAATTCCATATATGCCCACACATGTCCAATTCGGTGATGCTTCAACTTCTAAGGTATTGGGACTTGGCACGCTGGTCATCTCTTAAGAATTACCTATTGAGAAGGTCATGCTTGTTGAGTCCCTTGCATACAATTTGCTTTTCGTTCGTCAACTTGCACTCATGGGCTTTGCAACATTCTTTGATCTTGATACCGTGGCCCTTTTGCGGAGCAAGACTCTTAAAGTAGACTTTGTTGGGCATGTCAAGAATAGTCTCTATGTGGTGAACTTTTCAGAGCGACCCACTAAGAGCGCGACTTGCCTAATGGCTAAAGTTGATGTGGGTTGGCTTTGGCATCGTCGACTAGCCCATGTCAATATGAGATCTTTGCAAAGTCTCCTCAAAGGGGATCATGTTCGTGGACTAAAAAATGTGAGTTTTGCCAAAGATCGTGCTTGCAATGCTTGTATCGAAGGAAAGCTTCATGGAATGGCTCACCGACCCTCGACTATCATCTACTCGAGGAGGCCCTTGGAGCTCCTTCACATGGATCTCTTTGGTCCTCCATCCTTTCATAGTCTTGGTGGAAAAAAGTATTGCTTGGTAATTGTGGATGACTACTCAAGATATACATGTGTATACTTCTTCAAGAGGAAGAGTGAGACTCAACAAAACGTCATCAACTTTGCAAATGAAGCTCAATGTCAACATGAAGCAAAGATCTTGATGATTAGAAGTGACAATGGCACTGAGTTCAAGAACTACACCTTGGATGAGTTTCTTAGTGTGTGTGTGTGTGGGGGGGGTCAAGCACTAATATGCCGCACCTTATACCCCTCAACAAAATGGTGTGGCAGAAAGGAAGAACCGGACATTGATGGATGCGGCAAGGACCGTGATGGCGGAGTTCAAATCTCCGTACCACTTTTGGATCGAAGCCATCAACACCGCATGTTTTTTGATAGAAAGACTGTAAGGGAACCCTCTACAGTGTAATTGGTGCAACAAACCCAAATTGCAAGTACCATGCCTTGAACCTGGGTGGGTGGGAAGGCATCAACCCCTTCCCACCACTAGGCTATGCCTTAGTCTGCTTGTCATGCATCCAATAGGCTCTAATAGGCTCTACCTCCACAAAGGCTTGAACAAGACTCCTTATGAGATACTTACCGGCAACAAGCCCAACCTCAAGTACTTCCGGGTGTTCGGTTGTAAGTGTTTCATTCTCAAGAAAGGTGTTCGTTTGTCCAAATTCGAACTTAGAGCTCAAGAGGGCATATTTGTTGGTTATGCTACAAACTCTCATGTTTACCGTGTCCTCAACAAGTCCACCGGACTCATTGAGGAGACGTGTAACGTGGAGTTTCATGAAAATAATGACTCCCAAGTGGAGCAAAGTGGTCTTTGTGATGTAGGTGATGAAATTCCCCCAAGCCATAAGAAGAATGGGGATTGGTCAAATACTCCCCATTGAGGAACCCCTTGTGGCTGAAGGAGAAGGGCAATGCTCCACTCAAGTGGAGCCATCACCGACGCTAGACCCACACGCTTCCGAAGAACAAAGTGAAGGCCCTCAACCCAATGAACAAGATCGACCACGTGAAGATGGTGATGCACCAAATGATGTCCAAGATCAAGTTCATGCCTTCGAGCTTGTTCAAGATCAAGAACAAGCTCATGATCAAGGGAAAGCTCAAGACGGCACCCAAGATCTCGACCAAACTCAAGATCAAGAGCAAACTCAAGATGATGCTCAAGATGAGCAAGATGATCCTCAAATGCCCATCGAGGAACTTTTGGAGCGTCCTGCCGCTAAGGTGGCTTCCAAGCTCGAGCGTCAACAACATGTCATTGAGAATGTGCTTGCAAGCTTGAGAAAAGGGGTAACTACTCGCAAACAATTGTTAAACTTTTGTGAGTATCCCGCATTTGTTTCGTGTGTTGAACCCCAAAAGGTACATGAGGTGCTCGATAATGAGGATTGTCTTGAAGCTATTGATGCGTCTTGAACTACGTCGGTATTTCCCTAAAGAGGAAGGGATGATGTAGCACAACTACAGTAGGTATTTCCCTCAGTGATGAGACCAAGGTTATCGAACCAGTAGGAGAACCAAGCAACACTATGTAAACGGTACCTGCACATAGAGAAGAAATACTTGCAACCCAACGTATTAAAGGGGTTGTCAATCCCTTTCGGGTAACGGCGCCAAAAATTGGCACGTTAACGGGAGAAAGTTGTAATAGATTGATAGATGCAAATAACGGCAAATAAAATTCAGCGAGATATTTTCGGGTTTTTGGTAATATAGATCTGAAAATAAAAGTGGCAAATAAATAAGAAGGCAAATAGCAATATAGATCTTAAGATATATGATGAGAAAATAGACCCCGGGGGGCGTAGAATTCACTAGTGTATTCTCTCAAGAAAAATAGCATAGCATACGGTGGGTGATAACCCACAAGTATAGGGGATCGCAACAATTTTTGAGGGTAGAGTATTCAACCCAAATTTATTGATTCGACACAAGGCGAGCCAAAGAATATTCTCAAGTATTAGTTGTTGAGTTGTCAATTCAACCACACCTGAAAGACTTAATATCTGCAGCAAAGTATTTAGTAGCAAAGTAGTACGGAAGTAACGGTAACAGTGACAAAAGTAACAGTAGCAGTTTTGTGGCAATTGTAACAGTGGCAACGACAAAGTAGCAAAGCTCAATATGTGAAAAGCTCGTAGGCAATGGATCAATGATGGATAATTATGTCGGATGGCATTCATCATGCAACAGTTATAACCTAGGGTGACACAGAACTAGCTCCAATTCATCAATATAATGTAGGCATGTATTTTGTATATAGTCATACATGCTTATGGAAAAGAACTTGCATGACATCTTTTGTCCTACCCTCCCGTGGCAGCGGGGTCCTAATGGAAACTAAGGGATATTAAGGCCTCCTTTTAATGGAGAACTGGAACAAAGCATTAGCACTTAGTGAATACATGAACTCCTCAAACTACGGTAATCACCGGAAAGAATCCCAATTATTGTCACCTTGGGGTATGCGGATCATACCTCGTAATAGGTGTCTACAACTTGCAAGATCCACACAAATATATTCATGAAAACATAAAGGGTTCAGATCTGAATTCATGGCACTCGGGCCCTAGTGACAAGCATTAAGCATAGCAAAGTCATAGCAACATCAATCTCAGAATATAGTGGATACTAGGGATCAAATCCTAACAAAATTAACTCGATTATATGATAAATCTCATCCAACCCATCACCGTCCAGCAAGCCTAGGATAGAATTACTCATGCACGGCGGTGAGCATCATGAAATTGGTGATGGAGGAAGGTTGATTATGATGATGGTGATGGATCCCCCTCTCCGGAGCCCCGAACGGACTCGAGATCAGCCCTCCCAATGAAGAACAGGAGGCGGCGGCGGCTCCGTATCATAAAACGCGATGAATCATTCTCTTTGATTTTTTTTCTCCCCAAACGTGAATATATAGAGTTGGAGTTAGGTTCGGAGGTGGTCAAGGGGACCCACAGGGTAGGGGGCACGCCCTAGGGGGGGGCGGCGCCCTCTACCCCTGTGGACACGTGGTGGGTGTTGGGGAACGTAGTAATAATTCAAAATTTTCCTACGTGTCACCAAGATAAATCTAGGAGATGCTAGCAACGAGAGAGAGGGGGTGCATCTTCATACCCTTGAAGATCGCTAAGCGGAAGCGTTACAAGAACGCGGTTGATGGAGTCGTACTCGCGGCGATTCAAATCGCGGAAGATCCGATACAAGCGCTGAACAGACGGCGCCTCCGCGTTCAACACACGTACAGCCCGGGGACGTCTCCTCCTTCTTGATCCAGCAAGGGGAGAGGAGAAGTTGAGGGAGAGCTTCGGTAGCACGATGGCGTGGTGGTGGAGCTTGCGGTTCTCCGGCAGGGCTTCGCCAAGCACTACAGAGGAGGAGGAGGTGTTGGAAGAGGGAGGGGCTACACCAGGGGAAGGGGTATGGCTGCCCTCTGTCTCTCCCTCACTATATATAGGGGGAAGGGGGGAGGAGGAGGCGCCCTAGGGTTTCCCTAGGGAAGGGGCGGCGGCCACAGGGGAAACCCTAGATGGGTTTGGGCGCCCCCACCCCTACAAAACTTGCCCCCAAGCCGGGAGGGGCGGCTGCCCTAGGGGAGGCGCCCCCACCTCTTTAGGTTACGTGAGATGGGGTGGGAGGGGGCACAACCCCTTAGTGGGCTGGTGTGCCCCCTCCCCTTGGCCCATAAGGCCCCCAACGCTTGTCGGGGCCTCCGAAACTCCTTTCAGTCACGCTGGTCGTGACCCGATACTTCCAAATAATTCCAGACTCCAATACCCTTTGTCCAATATATCGATCTTCACCTCCGGACCATTTTGGAGTTCCTCGTCACGTCCGGGATCTCATTCGGGACTCCAAACAACCTTCGGTAACCACATACTATTCCCATTACAACTCTAGCGTCACCGAACCTTAAGTGTGTAGACCCTACGGGTTCGGGAACCATGCAGACATGACCGAGACACCTCTCCGGCCAATAACCAATAGCAGGATCTAGATACCCATATTGGCTCCCACATGTTCCACGATGATCTCATCGGATGAACCTGTTGGGGAATGTTGCAGAAAACAAAAATTTTCCTACGGTTTCACCAAGATCCATCTATGAGTTCATCTAGCAACGAGTGATCGAATGCATCTACATACCTTTGTAGATCGCGAGCGGAGCATTCAGAGAACGGGGATGAAGTAGTCGTACACGACGTGATCCAAATCACCGGAGATCCTAGCACCGAACGGACGGCACCTCCGCGTTCAACACACGTACAACCAGCGTGACGTCTCCTCCTTCTTGATCCAGCAAGGGGGAAGGAGAGGTTGATGAAGATCCAGCAGCACGACGACGTGGTGGTGGATGCAGGGCGTCACAACAGCAGGGCTTCGCCGTGTACTGCAAGAGGAAGAGGTGTAGCAGGGAGGGAGGGAGGCGCCAGGGGTTAAGGGTGCCGCTGCCCCTCCCTCCCCCCTTTATATAGGCCCCTAGGGGGGCGCCGGCCCTTGGGAGATCCAATCTCCAAGGGGGCGGCGGCCAAGGGGGGTGGAGTGCCCCCCAAGGCAAGTGGGCGCCCCCTAGGGTTCCAACCCTAGGCACAGGGGGTGGGCCTTGGGGGGCGCACCAGCCCACTAAGGGCTGGTCCCCCCTCCTACTTCAGCCTATGGGGCCCTCCGGGATGGGTGGCCCCACCCGGTGGACCCCCGGGACCCATCTGGTGGTCCCGGTACAATACCGGTGACCCCCAGATCACTCCCGATGGCCGAAACAGCACTTCCTATATATAATTCGATACCTCCGGACTATTCCGAAACTCCTCGTGACGTCCGGGATCTCATCCGGGACTCCGAACAACATTCGGGTTACTGCATATACATATCTTCACAACCCTAGCGTCACCGAACCTTAAGTGTGTAGACCCTACGGGTTCGGGAGACAGGCAGACATGACCGAGACGGCTCTCGGGCAATAACCAACAGCGGGATCTGGATACCCATGTTGGCTCCCACATGCTCCACGATGATCTCATCGGATGAACCACGATGTCGAGGATTCAATTAATCCTGTATACAATTCCCTTTGTCAATCGGTATTTTACTTGCCCGAGATTCGATCGTCGGTATCCCAATACCTCGTTCAATCTCGTTACCGGCAAGTCACTTTACTCGTACCGTAATGCATGATCCCATGATCAAACACTTTGATCACATTGAGCTCATTATGATGATGCATTACCGAGTGGGCCCGGTGATACCTCTCCGTCATGCGGAGTGACAAATCCCAGTCTCGATCCGTGTCAACCCAACAGACACTTTCGGAGATACCCGCAGTATACCTTTATAGTCACCCAGTTACGTTGTGACGTTTGGCACACCCAAAGCACTCCTACGGTATCCGGGAGTTACACGATCTCATGGTCTAAGGAAAGGATACTTGACATTGGAAAACTCTAGCAAACGAACTATACGATCTTGTGCTATGTTTAGGATTGGGTCTTGTCCATCACATCATTCTCCTAATGATGTGATCTCGTTATCAATGACATCCAATGTCCATAGTCAGGAAACCATGACTATCTGTCGATCAACGAGCTAGTCAACTAGAGGCTTACTAGGGACATGTTGGTGTCTATTATTCACACATGTATTACGATTTCCGGATAACACAATTATAGCATGAATAAAGACAATTATCATGAACAAGGAAATATAATAATAATGCTTTTATTATTGCCTGTAGGGCATATTTCCAACAGTCTCCCACTTGCACTAGAGTCAATAATCTAGTTACATTGTGATGAATCGAACACCCATGGAATTCTGGTGTTGATCATGGTTTGATCTAGGGAGAGGTTTAGTCAACGGATCTGCTACATTCAGGTCCGTATGCACTTTACAAATATCTATGTCTCCATCTTGAACATGTTCACGAATGGAGTTGAAGCGACGCTTGATGTGCCTGGTCTTCTTGTGAAACCTGGGCTCCTTGGCAAGTCCAATAGCTCCAGTGTTGTCACAGAAGAGTTTGATTGGCCCCGACGCATTGGGTATGACTCCGAGGTCGGTGATGAACTCCTTCACCCAAATTGCTTCATGTGCTGCCTCCGAGTCTGCCATGTACTCCGCTTCACATGTAGATCCCGCCACGACGCTCTGCTTGCAACTGCACCAGCTTACTGCCCCACCATTCAAAATATACACGTATCCGGTTTGTGACTTAGAGTCATCCAGATCCGTGTCGAAGCTAGCATCGACGTAACCCTTTACGACGAGCTCTTCGTCACCTCCATAAACGAGAAACATTTCCTTAGTCCTTTTCAGGTACTTCAGGATATTCTTGACCGCTGTCCAGTGTTCCTTGCCGGGATTACTTTGGTACCTTCCTACCAAACTTACGGCAAGGTTTACATCAGGTCTGGTACACGGCATAGCATACATAATAGAACCTATGGCTGAGGCATAGGGGATGACACTCATCTCTTCTATATCTTCTGCCGTGGTCGGACATTGAGCTGAGCTCAAATTCACACCTTGTAACACAGGTAAGAACCCCTTCTTAGATTGATCCATATTGAACTTCTTCAATATCTTATCAAGGTATGTGCTTTGTGAAAGACCTATGAGGCGTCTTGATCTATCTCTATAGATCTTGATGCCTAATATATAAGCAGCTTCTCCAAGGTCCTTCATTGAAAAACTCTTATTCAAGTAGGCCTTAATGCTGTCCAAGAGTTCTATATCATTTCCCATCAAAAGTATGTCATCTACATATAATATGAGAAATGCTACAGAGCTCCCACTCACTTTCTTGTAAAAACAGGCTTCTCAATAAGTCTGCGTAAATCCAAACGCTTTGATCATCTCATCAAAGCGAATGTTCCAACTCCGAGATGCTTGCACCAGCCCATAAATCGAGCGTTGGAGCTTGCACACCTTGTCAGCATTCTTAGGATCGACAAAACCTTCCGGCTGCATCATATACAATTCTTCCTTAAGGAAACCATTAAGGAATGCTGTTTTGACGTCCATTTGCCATATTTCATAATCGTAGAATGCGGCAATTGCTAACATGATTCGGACGGACTTTAGCTTCGCTACCGGTGAGAAAGTATCATCGTAGTCAACCCCTTGAACTTGTCGATAACCCTTAGCGACAAGCCGAGCTTTATAGATGGTCACATTACCATCCGCGTCTGTCTTCTTCTTAAAGATCCATTTATTTTCTATGGCTCGCCGCTCAACGGCAAGTCAGTCAAAGTCCATACTTCGTTTTCATACATGGATCCTATCTCGGATTTCATGGCTTCCAGCCATTTGTCGGAATCTGGGCCTGCCATTGCTTCTTCATAGTTCGAAGGTTCACCGTTGTCTAACAACATGATTTCCAAGACAGGATTGCCGTACCACTCTGGTGCGGAACGTGTCCTTGTGGACCTACGAATTTCAGTAGGAGCTTGATCAGAAGCATCTTGATCATCATCATTAATTTCCTCTCTAGTCGGTGCAGGCACCTCAGAAATGTTTTCTTGAGTTGCGCCATTTTCCGGTTCAAAAGGTAACACTTCATCAAGTTCTCTTTTCCTCCCACTTACTTCTTTCGAGAGAAACTCCTTCTCTAGAAAGTATCCATTCTTGGCAACAAAGATCTTGCCTTCGGATCTGAGGTAGAAGGTATACCCAATAGTTTCTTTAGGGTATCCTATGAAGACGCATTTTTCCGACTTGGGTTCGAGCTTTTCAGGTTGAAGTTTCTTGACATAAGCATCGCATCCCCAAACTTTTAGAAACGACAGCTTAGGTTTCTTCCCAAACCACAATTCATACGGTGTCGTCTCAACGGATTTCGACGGAGCCCTATTTAAAGTGAATGCGGCAGTCTCTAAAGCATAGCCCCAAAAAGATAGCGGTAATCGGTAAGAGACATCATAGATCGCACCATATCTAATAGAGTGCGATTACGACGTTCGGACACACCATTACGCTGAGGTGTTCCAGGAGGCGTGAGTTGTGAAACTATTCCACATTTTCTTAAGTGTGTGCCAAATTCGTGACTCAAGTATTCTCCTCCATGATCTGATCGTAGAAACTTGATCTTTCTGTCACGTTGATTTTCAACCTCACTCTGAAATTCCTTGAACTTTTCAAAGGTCTTAGACTTGTGTTTCATTAAGTAGATATACCCATATCTACTCAAGTCATCAGTGAGGGTGAGAACATAACGATAGCCACCGCGAGCCTCAACACTCATTGGACCGCACACATCAGTATGTATGATTTCCAATAAGTTGGTTGCTCGCTCCATTGTTCCTGAGAACGGAGTCTTGGTCATTTTACCCATGAGGCATGGTTCGCACGTGTCAAATGATTCATAATCAAGAGACTCTAAAAGTCCATCTGCATGGAGCTTCTTCATGCGTTTGACACCTATGTGACCAAGGCGGCAGTGCCACAAGTATGTGGGACTATTGTTATCAACTTTAACTCTTTTGGTATTCACACTATGAATATGTGTATCATCACGTACGAGATTCATTAAGAATAAACCATTAACCATCGGAGCATGACCATAAAACATATTGCTCATATAAATAGAACAACCATTATTCTCGAATTTACATGAGTAGCCATCTCGAATTAAACGAGATCCAGTCACAATGTTCATGCTCAAACCTGGCACTAAATAACAATTATTGAGGTTTAAAACTAATCCCGTAGGTAAATGTAGAGGTAGCGTGCCGACGGCGATCACATCGACCTTGGAACCATTCCCGACGCGCATCGTCACCTCGTCCTTCGCCAGTCTTCGCTTATTCCGCAGCTCCTGCTTTGAGTTACAAATGTGAGCAACTGCACCGGTATCAAATACCCAAGAGCTACTATGAGTACTGGTAAGGTACACATCAATTACATGTATATCACATATACCTTTTGTTTTGCCGACCTTCTTGTCCGCTAAGTATTTGGGGCAGTTCCGCTTCCAGTGACCACTTCCCTTGCAATAAAAGCACTCAGTCTCGGGCTTGGGTCCATTCTTTGGCTTCTTCCCGGCAGCTTGCTTGCCGGGCGCGGCAACTTCCTTGCCGTCCTTCTTGAAGTTCTTTTTACCCTTGCCCTTCTTGAACTTAGTGGTTTTATTCACCATCAACACTTGATGTTCCTTCTTGACTTCTACCTCTGCTGATTTCAGCATAGCAAATACTTCAGGAATGGTCTTTTCCATCCCCTGCATATTGAAGTTCATCACAAAGCTCTTGTAGCTTGGTGGAAGCGACTGGAGGATTCTGTCAATGACCGCATCGTCCGGGAGATTAACTCCCAGCTGAGTCAAGCGGTTATGTAACCCTGACATAGTGAGTATGTGCTCACTGACAGAACTATTTTCCTCCATCTTACAGCTGAAGAATTTGTCGGAGACTTCATATCTCTTGACCCGGGCATGAGCTTGGAAAACCATTTTCAGCTCTTCGAACATCTCATATGCTCCGTGTCTCTCAAAACGCTTTTGGAGCCCCGGCTCTAAGCTGTAAAGCATGCCGCACTGAACGAGGGAGTAGTCATCGGTACGTGCCTGCCAAGCGTTCATAACGTCTTGTTCTGCAGGGAGAACAGGTGCGTCACCCAGCGGTGCTCGTAGGACATAATCTTTCTTGGCAGCTATGAGGATGATCCTCAGGTTCCGGACCCAGTCCGTATAGTTGCTGCCATCGTCTTTCAGCTTGGTTTTCTCTAGGAACGCATTGAAGTTGAGGACTACGTTGGCCATTTGATCAACAAGACATATTGTAAATATTTTAGACTAAGTTCATGATAATAAAGTTCATCTAATCAAATTATTTAATGAACTCCCACTTAGATAGACATCCCTCTTCTAGTCATCTAAGTATAACATGATCCGAGTCAACTAGGCGTGTCCGATCATCACGTGAGACGGACTAGTCAACATCGGTGAACATCTTCAGGTTGATCGTATCTTCTATACGACTCATGCTCGACCTTTCGGTCTTCTGTGTTCCGAGGCCATGTCTGTACATGCTAGGCTCATCAAGTCAACCTAAGTGTTTGCATGTGTAAATCTGTCTTACACCCGTTGTATGTGAACGTTAGAATCTATCACACCCGATCATCACGTGGTGCTTCGAAACAACGAACTGTCGCAACGGTGCACAGTTAGGGGGAACACTTCTTGAAATTATTATGAGGGATCATCTTATCTACTACCGTCGTTCTAAGTAAACAAGATGCAAAACATGATAAACATCACATGCAATCAAATAATAACTGTGACATGATATGGCCAGTATCACATAGCTCCTTTGATCTCCATCTTGGGGCTCCATGATCATCTTTGTCACCGGCTGGACACCATGATCTCCATCATCATGATCTCCATCATCGTGTCTCCATGAAGTTGCTTGCCAACTATTACTTCTACTACTATGGCTAACGCGTTTAGCAATAAAGTAAAGTAATTTACATGGCGTTTCTCAATGACACGCAGGTCATACAAAAATAAAGACAACTCCTATGGCTCCTGCCGGTTGTCATACTCATCGACATGCAAGTCGTGATTCCTATTACAATAGCATGAACATCTCATACATCACATATAGATCATTCATCATTCATCACAACTTTGGCCATATCATATCACAAAGCACTTGCTGCAAAAACAAGTTAGACGTCCTCTAATTGTTGTTGCAAGTTTTACGTGGCTGAATTAGGGTTCTAGCAAGAACATTTTCTTACCTACGTGAAATCCACAACGTGATTTGTCAACTTCTATTTACCCTTCATAAGGACCCTTTTCATCTAATCCGCTCCAACTAAAGTGGGAGAGACAGACACCCGCCAGCCACCTTATGCAACTAGTGCATGTTAGTCGGTGGAACCGGTCTCACGTAAGCGTACGTGTAAGGTTGGTCCGGGCCGCTTCATCCCACAATACCGCTGAAGCAAGATAAGACTGGTAGCGGCAAGAAAGTTGACAAATCTACGCCCACAACAAATTGCGTTCTACTCGCGCAAGAAGAACTACGCATAGACCTAGCTCATGATGCCACTGTTGGGGAACGTTGCAGAAAACAAAAAATTTCCTACGGTTTTACCAAGATCCATCTATGAGTTCATCTAGCAACGAATGATCGGATGCATCTACATACCTTTGTAGATCGCGAGCGGAAGCGTTCAGAGAACGGGGATGAAGTAGTCGTACACGACGTGATCCAAATCACCGGAGATCCTAGCACCGAACGGACGGCACCTCCGCGTTCAACACACGTACGGTCAGCGTGACGTCTCCTCCTTCTTGATCCGGCAAGGGGGAAGGAGAGGTTGATGAATATCCAGCAGCACGACGGCGTGGTGGTGGATGCAGGGCGTCACAGCAGCAAGGCTTCGCCGTGTACTGCAAGAGGAAGAGGTGTAGCAGGGAGGGAGGGAGGCGCCAGGGGTTAAGGGTGCCGCTGCCCCTCCCTCCCCCCTTTATATAGGCCCCTGGGGGGGCGCCGGCCCTTGGGAGATCCAATCTCCAAGGGGGCGGCGGCCAAGGGGGGTGGAGTGCCCCCCAAGGCAAGTGGGCGCCCCCCCACCCTAGGGTTCCAACCCTAGGCGCATGGGGTGGGCCTTGGGAGGCGCACCAGCCCACTAAGGGCTGGTCCCCCCTCCCAGTTCAGCCCATGGGGCCCTCCGGGATGGGTGGCCCCACCCGGTGGACCCCCGGGACCCATCTGGTGGTCCCGGTACAATACCGGTGACCCCCAGATCACTCCCGATGGCCGAAACAGCACTTCCTATATATAATTCTTTACCTCCGGACTATTCCGAAACTCCTCGTGACCTCCGGGATCTCATCCGGGACTCCGAACAACATTCGGGTTACTGCATATACATATCTTCACAACCCTAGCGTCACCGAACCTTAAGTGTGTAGACCCTACGGGTTCGCGAGACAGGCAGACATGACCGAGACGGCTCTCGGGCAATAACCAACAGCGGGATCTGGATACCCATGTTGGCTCCCACATGCTCCATGATGATCTCATCGGATGAACCACGATGTCGAGGATTCAATTAATCCTGTATACAATTCCCTTTGTCAATCGGTATTTTACTTGCCCGAGATTCGATCGTCGGTATCCCAATACCTCGTTCAATCTCGTTACCGTCAAGTCACTTTACTCGTACCGTAATGCATGATCCCGTGATCAAACACTTTGATCACATTGAGCTCATTATGATGATGCATTACCGAGTGGGCCCGGTGATACCTCTCCGTCATGCGGAGTGACAAATCCCAGTCTCGATCCGTGTCAACCCAACAGACACTTTTGGAGATACCCGCAGTATACCTTTATAGTCACCCAGTTACGTTGTGACGTTTGGCACACCCAAAGCACTCCTACGGTATCCGGGAGTCACACGATCTCATGGTCTAAGGAAAGGATACTTGACATTGGAAAACTCTAGCAAACGAACTATACGATCTTGTGCTATGTTTAGGATTGGGTCTTGTCCATCACATCATTCTCCTAATGATGTGATCTCGTTATCAATGACATCCAATGTCCATAGTCAGGAAACCATGACTATCTGTCGATCAACGAGCTAGTCAACTAGAGGCTTACTAGGGACATGTTGGTGTCTATTATTCACACATGTATTACGATTTCCGGATAACACAATTATAGCATGAATAAAGACAATTATCATGAACAAGGAAATATAATAATAATGCTTTTATGATTGCCTCTAGGGCATATTTCCAACAGAACCACGATGTCGGGGATTCAATCAATCCTGTATACAATTCCCTTTGTCCATCGGTATGTTACTTGCTCGAGATTTGATCATCGGTATCCCTATACCTTGTTCAATCTCGTTATCGACAAGTCTCTTTACTCGTTCCGTAACACATGATCCCGTGACTAACTCCTTAGTCACATTGAGCTCATTATGATGATGCGTCACCGAGTGGGCCTAGAGATACCTCTCTGTCACACGGAGTGACAAATCTGCCGTGGTCGAGCTTCAAGTCTTAACTTCACACCTTACATCTCAGCCAAGAACTCCTTCTTTGACTGATCCATTTTGAACTCCTTCAAGATCATGTCAAGGTATATGCTATGTGAAAGTCTTATCGGACGTCTTGATCTATCTCTATAGATCTTGATACCCAATATGTAAGCGGTTTTACCCAGGTCTTCCTTTGAAAAACTCCATTCAAACAACCCTTTATGTTTTCCAGAAAGTCTACATAATTTCCAATCAAAAATATGTCATCCACATATATTTATCAAAAATGTTGTAGTTCTCCCACTCACTTTCTTGCAAACTTTGTATAAACCCAAAACTTTGATCACCTCATCAAAGCATGTGTACCAACTCCGAGATGCTTGCTCCGGTCCATAGAAGGATCGTCGGAGTTTGCATACCTTTTAGCATCCTTAGGATCAACAAAACCTTCTGGTTGTATCACATACAACCTTTCCTCATGGAAACCGTCAAGGAAACTTTGTTTTGACATCCATCTGCGAGATTTCATAAATGAAAATGCAGCAATTGCTAACATAATTCTAACAGACTTTAGCATCGCTATTATTGAGAAAGTCTCATCACAGTCAACTCCTTGAACTTGTCGGAAACTTCTTTGAGACAAGTTGAGCTTCATAAATGGTGACATTACCATCAACGTCTGTCTTCTTCTTAAAGATCCATTTATTCTCAATGGTTTGCAGATCATTGGGCAAGTCCACCAAAGTCCATACTTTGTTCTCATACATGGATCCTATCCCGGATTTCATGGCTCCTAGCCATTTGTTGGAATCCGGGCCCACCATCGCTTCTCCATAGCTCATAGGTTGATCGTTGTCCAACAACATGACCTTTAAGACAGGGTTACCACTCAGAAGTTGTACACACCCTTGTCAACCTACGAGGTTTGATAGTAACCTGATCTCAAACTTCATGATCATCATCATTAGCTTTCTCTTCAACTGACGTAGGTGCCACAGAAACATCTTTCTATGATGCGCTACTCTTTGGTTGAAGTGAAGGTTCAACAACCTCATCAAGTTCTATCTTCCTCCCACTCAATTCTTTCGAGAGAAACTCTTTCTCGAGAAAGGACCTATTCTTAGCGACAAACACTTTGCCCTCAGATATGAGATAGAAGGTATACCAATCGTCTTCTTTGGGTATTCTATGAAGACACAATTGTCCTCTTTGGGTTCAGCTTTTCTGGCTGAAGCCTATCGACACAAGCATCGTAGCCCCAAACCTTAAACAACAACTTAGGTTTCTTGCCAAACCACAGTTCATACGGTGTCGTCTCCACGGACTTAGATGGTGCCCTATTTAAAGTGAATGTAGTTGTCTCTAATGCATAACCCCAAAATGATAGCGGTAGATCGGTAAGAGACATCATAGATCGCACCATATCCAATAGGTGCGATTACGACGTTCGGACACACCATTACGCTATGGTGTTCCAGGTAGCGTCAACTGTGAAACTATCCCACCTTGTCTTAAGTGATTTCCAAACTCACAACTCAGATACTCTTCCCTTGATCAGATCGTAGGAACTTGATCTTCTTGTTACAATGATTCTCAACTTCACTCTAAAATTGCTTGAACTTTTCAAACGTTTCAGACTTATGCTTCATTAAGTAAATATACCCATATCTACTCAATTCATTGGTGAAGGTGAAAAAATAACGATATCCACCACACGCGCCAACACTCATCAGACCGCACACATCAACATGTATGATTCCCAACAAGTCGCTTGCCCGTTCCATTGTTCCAAAGAACAAGGTTTTAGTCATCTTGCCAACGAGGCATGGTTCACGTGTGTCAAGTGATTCAAAATCAAGTAACTTCAAAAGTCCATTAGCATGGAGGTTCTTCATGCGCTTTACACCAATATGACCTAAGCGGCAGTGGCACATGAAAGTGGTACTATCATTATCAACTCTACATCTTTTGGCATCAATGTTATGAACATGCGTATCACTACGACCGAGATTCAGTAAACCATTCACATTGGGTGCATGACCATAGAAGGTGTTATTCATGCAAATAGAATAACCATTATTCTCTGACTTAAATGAATAATCGTATTGCATTAAACATGATCTAATTATGTCCATGCTCAACGCAGACACCAATGCAAACAACATTTATCTAGGTTCAACACTAATCCCGAAGGTAGAGGGAGCGTGCGATGGTGATCACATCAACCTTGGAAACACTTCCAACACACATCGTCACCTTGCCCTTAGCTAGTCTCGGTTTATTCCGTAGCTTTTGTTTCGAGTTACCAATATTAGCAACTGAACCGGTATCTAATACCCATGTGCTACTAGGAGTACTAGAAGGTACACATCAATAACACATATATCAAATATAGTTTTGTTGAAGTTGTCAGCCTTCTTATCTACCAAGTATTTGAGGCAGTTCCGCTACAAGTGACCATTCCCCTAATAGAAGCACTTCGTCTTGGGTTTGGGTTCTTGGGATTCATCACTGGAGCGGCAACTGGCTTGCCATTCATGAAGTTTCCCTTCTTGCCCTTGCCCTTCTTGAAACTAGTGGTCTTGTTAACCATCAACACTTGATGCTCGTTCTTGATTTCTACCTTCACGGCCTTAAGCACGACGAACAGCTCTGGGATCATCTTCCCTTGCATGTTATAGTTCATCATGAAACTCTAGTAGCTTGATGATAGTGACTGGAGAACTTTGTCAATCACTCTCTTATATGGAAGATTAACTCCCATTTGATTCAAGCGATCGAAGCACCCAGACATTCTGAGCACATGCTCACTGGTTGAGCTATTCTCCTCCATCTTGTAGGCAAAGGTCTTGTCAGAGGTCTCAACCTCTCAACACGGGCATGAGCCTGAAATACCAATTTCAGCTCTTGGAACATCTCATATGTTCCATGGTGTTCAAAACGCCTTTGGAGCCCCGACTCTAAGCCGTAAAGCATGGCGCACTAAACTATCAAGTAGTCATCAGAACGTGTCTGCCAGATGTTCACAACATCCACAGACGACACCAGAGGGGTTGGCATACCGAGCGGTGCATCAAGGACAGAAGCCTTCTGTGTAGCAATGAGGACAATCCTCAGACTACGGCCCTGGTCCGCACAATTGCTTACAATATCTTTCAACTTAGTCTTTCTCTAGGAACGTATTAAAATAGGGAGCTAAAGCACGAGCTATTAATCTACAACATAATTTGCAAAGACAATTTAGACTATGTTCATGACAATGAATTCAATTAATCATATTACCTAAGAACTCCCACTCAGATAGACATCCCTCTAGTTATCTAAGTGATACATAATCCGAATCGACTAGGCCGTGTCCGATCATCACGTGAGACGGTCTAGTCATCAACGGTGAACATCTCCATGTTGATCGCATCTACTATACGACTCATGTTCGACCTTTCGGTCTCTCGTGTTCCGAGGCCATGTCTGTACATGCTAGGCTCGTCAAGTCAAGCTAAGTGTTTCGCATGTGTAAATCTGGCTTACACTCGTTGTATGTGAACGTTAGAATCTATCACACCCGATCATCACGTGGTGCTTCGAAACAACGAACCTTCGCAATGGTTCACCATTAGGGGGAACACATATCTTGAAATTTTAGTGAGGGATCATCTTATTTATGCTACTGTCGTTCTAAGCAAATAAGATGTAAACATGACAAATGTCGGTGTCAAAACCGGCGGATCTCGGGTAGGGGGTCCCAAACTGTGCATCTAGGATCGATGGGTAACAGGAGGCAAGGGACACAATGTTTACCCAGGTTCGGGCCCTCACGATGGAGGTAATACCCTACTTCCTGCTTGATTGATCTTGATGATATGAGTAGTACAAGAGTTGATCTACCACGAGATCGTAAAGGCTAAACCCTAGAAGCTAGCCTATGGTATGATTGTGTATCTATCCTCTATCGACTAGCCTGGCCCTGGTTTATATAATGCACCAGAGGCCTAGGATAACAAGAGTCCTAGCCGAATACGCCGGTGGGGAGGAGTCCTTGTCTTGATCGCCAAGTCTTATGGAATCTTCCTTGTATGCGGCAGCTGTCCGAACTGGCCCATGAGTATACGGCCATGGGGGTCCTCGGCCCAATCTAACAGATCGGGAGATGACATGGTGAGTACCCCCTAGTCCAGGACACCGTCAGTAGCCCCCCCCTGAACCGGTCTTCAAGTTAGGGACGCTCCTCGATTCTTCCGAACTGTTCTTCATCTTTGGTCATTGGTCTTGAAAACTGGTTCAACATATCTTCTCGTCTTCGATCTAGAGGATCACCGAAGTGCATCTGAAGAGTTTACACGTCGGGTATCCGAGGAGCCCCTTTAAGTTTCCGGCCTTTATCAATGCCTTGTTATTTTTATGCCACACCTCGGGTTTTGAAGTTGTTCCCGGGAGGCAATGTCCTCTTGCGTCCGAGCTCCAACGCCGGACTGCATTCGAGGTATCTTTTGCAGCCGAGCACCAATACCGGACTGCTTCCGAGCTCCAACGCCGGATTTTATCCAAGCTCCAATGCCGGACTATATCCAGGTGTCATAGATCACCTTGGTTCAAAAAAGTTGAAGGCGTTTAGCCGAGCTTAATGCCAGAAATGCCCTCTATGGAGCTAGCCACTGGCGCCCGAGCTTTATGCCGGACTGCTTCCAAGGTGGTGCACCACCCCGACCGCGGGCTGATTTTTTGTGAATATTTTTAACTGGTGCAGTTTATTCTCTGCCGATGTATATCCAGTAGCCTCAAGGTGTGTATCAGTCTAAAACCCGAGATGCACCTGAAGGCAAGCATAAAACCGTTGTTCGCAGTAGCCCCTGAGACTCAGGTCGATGCGCGAAATCGGCGTGAGGATCAACTCCTAGCTCGGCAGCATACATAGGAATAAAAACACAGTGTAATATATTAGAGATAATAGTGATCGGCGAACGGGCCCCTGAGAGAGGGCCGTGAGAAGTCGCCGTGATATATTAGCTTGACGCCAGATAGGTCCAGATGGTACTTATTGTTGTCCGAAGACACGCCTTCCCATAGTTTGATCAAGCCGAACACTGAGCCCTTTGGATTTTCTGCATTGAATAGGCAATGAAGTAGCCCCCGGGACACTGGTTGGGTGGCAACACCAGATCAGGGGATTGATGTGCCCCTTTAATAATTATAAATAATGAGCATGAAGCCCAGTAGCCCCCGAGCCTTAATGTGGGCACGGGTGGCCGAATTAAGGATCGATATCCAGAGTATAATCATAGATCATGTGTAATGATTCTATGTATCCAAGTACTTTACATCATTATTTTGACTCCATTGCGACCGCTTATCAGTTGAAAGTGGCCCATCGTCGGCTTCTACCCCTTGGTAGATACTACGCAGGGTGTTTCCGCACTAACAAAACAACCCTTAGCCGACGTCTCGGTGCCCGGAGGCGGTTGTGTTAGCAGAAACGAGGCAATCAGATATGCGGGCTTTATAACTTTCACTTAGTCATAGGAGCTTAAAGTTGGAAGGCCAATTACTAGCCTCCGGTTAGTGTTCAGTGGCAGTCGAGGTCAAGCCGTAAACACTTCGGCCAATATTATGGACGGTCTATCATTTAACACATTCATCGGATCGCTGACCAGTTTACGCTTATTGTGACCGTCAGTTTTCGGCTTTCTCCACTGAGGCGCTTAACCATGCTAGTTGGAAGCACAATCGCAGTGGTTCTCCCGTTGCGTACCTAGCCGAACAAAGCGGAACGTAGGAGGCAAGCACAGGAGCCGGGCAACCCAACAATTGACCAAAGACGCAATTCGAAACCAATGCATATATAGTAGTGTCCGAGAATGTTTTTGCCGAATCTCTAAAGGTGTCCGACGTTGCACTACGAGACTAATGCTGGAAACACGCAAATAGTTTAAAAGTGCCATAGGCTTGGAAAACCAAAAAACGTCAGTGAAAACCTGACGTCCAAACAAGATCAAGTGTTCGGTGCCAATCTGAAAATTGGACTTTAGAAAAAAAAGTGCTTCTGTCGTGCTTTAACATGACACATCCTATCTCAAGACTTCAAGCAGGTCAACCTACGGCTTCAACCTCCTATCCCGAAGGCGGAGCACTTCTCATTAGGCCAGTTTAGAAAACTAAACTCCAGAGTCTTTGAGAGAGAAATTAGGCTCCCCGGCTAGTGACCACACACTCGTGTCGAAAAAAGGAGTGATAAATAATAATAGTAATAATAATAATAATAACTTTGCAACGACTAAGAAGAAGAACACTTATTATAAAATGGCTCATATAAATTTAAGAGCCCCAAAGTGACTTGGGTAAAAGAATTTTATGTATAATGATTGTATGTACCAAAGTACTTATATCATATCTGTGTTCACTCGAACTTTATACGCGTCTTAACCGACCGTCGGCTTCTCCCTCTTCGGTTAAGGGCCGAAAAGTGTTATGTACTCCACCTGTCGAGAATATCGACGGTGTTTCCGATAACCAGGCCATAAGGCTGTAACAGACAAAGCGCGCTCAGGGAACTTATGCTATATTACTAACGAAGTGTAATAAGCATCTTCGAAGAAAATAGTACCCCTACCGATACCTTTCTTCGGTGCTCATTGTTACTATGAGATTTGTGCAATAGATTTTTTGTACTCATGAGTTCCGTTGTGTGCTGACCATAATTGAAAACAATAAGAGCGCTAGCTTTCGGCTTCACCCAGTCTGAGGTCCGGCTCGGATGACCCGATCGTGACAATCGCAGAGGTGCTCCATTTACTCCCTAGCCGAACAATCGGGAACGTAGGGGTAAACACAGGAGCGAGGCAACCCAGCCTGCAAATCGCTTAAGTCAATATGGTGCATATTGTGACGTAATACACGAACAAGGAACGAAGCCATACAAGTATAATCATATGCAAGAGGAAAGGCTTCATGAAGGAAGCCCCCAAGTGAACTGGGTATTTGAATTTGTGCGTCACAAACAAAGTTTGGACAAGGAAATTTTTTACAAGCAACTTTTTTTCCAAAAAAGTATAACGCTTGGTCGAACCGAACACAAGTTAAAAATTTAAAACTTTGAGCATGAAGGCAACTTAGCTGGTTAATGTGTTCGGTATTGATGACGCGGTCCGAGCTTGATGCGGGACAAGGTTCCATCCCCCAAGCCGGTCCCGAGGTGGTGGAGCAAAGAGCTCGGCACTCCGAAGTGGTGACATAGCACGGTCAATGCAGGCCGGCAGAGTGATGCCGAAGTTCCCTGCATGGGGTAATGAAGTGTTGATGAAGCCCCCCGTCCAGCCGAGGTGACATGGTATGTCAGTACGCCGAGTTGACGATACTGCCCAACCCGGATCATTTTCCTGTGCAAAAAAATAGTGCGAACCAGAGATAATAGTAATTGATAATAAAAAATCATTGCATAATTAATAATTTATGCAAAGTGACTAATAAAAGAAATATGGCCTGGCGC
The DNA here is from genome assembly GCA_032464435.1 of Aegilops umbellulata. Classification (NCBI taxonomy): domain Eukaryota; kingdom Viridiplantae; phylum Streptophyta; class Magnoliopsida; order Poales; family Poaceae; genus Aegilops; species Aegilops umbellulata. The sequence continues at coordinate 259,586,120 of CP136059.1, forward strand.
CGAAGTCAATGTTGATGCAGGGCGTCGGCGTGATGTGGTTAAGGCATGACAAAGCCTGAATTCATAGGCCGGTCCGAGTTCCGGATGCGGCGTTCATTGGACTATGTACGTAAACTGACCGAACCACCATGCGTCCATCGTTAATGCGGCCACCATTTGATAGACCTATGTACATATGATGGACAAACTAGAGTAATAATTCCTTGGGAAAAATGAATCCAAACAAGCAAAAAATACTAGGATTAATAGCGCCTGGTTTATTTGTTGTAGCAATCCGAAAATTGGGACTCGATCCACACACCCATTGCCTGATGGGCGATAAAGCGACGGCACGGCGATGCTGGCAAAGGTCGGCTCGCCGAGGCAAAGCCCTCGGTCCAGCTAACGTGACGGAGCTGGTCGGCTAGTGACGCCGAAGTCTCTGGAGTATAGGTTGATGAAGAGATGGCGAAGCCCCCGGTCCAGCCGAGATGTCGAAGCCTCGATGTCAGTCGATGAGTTGAAGTAGGTCGGCGTTATGGACACCGGCTTGAAGGAGCAATAGTGCGGCCCTGCCGATGCAGGTCGTGACATGGTCAATGCCGGCTTGATGAAGTGATCGTGCGGCGATGCCGGTGTGCCCGCTCCGTGTAATCCGTGGGGCGGCGATGTTGGTGATGATTTATCCTTTGCGATGCCAAACTCTTGTTCGGCTTACCGAGATGATGATCTGAAGGAGTTGAGCTCGGCTCAACAAAGTGACGACGTGTCTAGCGCAGGTCGGTAGCCGTGGAGCAATATTGCCAGACTGGTTTGACACCAGTATGATGTTTAAGATCATGTTCAAAAGATTTTAAAGTTAGTGAGATGTGTTCTGGAACAAAACACAATACCCCATACAAAACCTCCTTCAAAAAGGATGTCCGAAATCCCGTTCATAAAAAAGACGAACTCAGGTCAGATTCGTTTTCGCGCAGAAAACAGATCCGAAAAGTGATGCACTAATCGGAAGGTTCCCGGAGTTTGGACGGTCGGATCGAGCTGAAATTTTGAGGGGTTGAATCTTCCAAAGGACGGTTGAATCTTCCAAAGGACGTCCGAGCTAGAAGCTGGACACCACGCCCTAAACTCGTCCAGATTCTTGTCCAGATTTGACAGGGCTCCGGTATATCGCGGATTGCCAGAGATTCCTCCATGGGAACTCGACGAATTTTTCCAGGGTTATTGTAGACTCAATTCCGCACAATTCCACCAAAGCAATCGTTAAAACGACACTTGAGGAGGCAGTGGCGGCGGACACAAGTTCGCTGTCCAGAAAAACAACACGGTCGCCCGAGGGCAATGTTGACGTTGAGCCCCCGGACTCCCTGGATGATTCCTCCATTATCTTGATAGAGATCGGAGCTGATGTTGATGAAGGCCCTCATCCAAACATGACAACCAGAGGTAGGGTGCAGTCCTTGGTCGAACCAAGGTGACCAGTCGAGCTGGTGACGAAGATGCCGAAGTCGCAGTTGATCTGCAGGCGAGCCATCCACCTTTTGCCGAACACATAACGGAGCTCTCAATGAAAGCACCAATGTCGGTGTCAAAACAGGCGGATCTCGGGTAGGGGGTCCCGAACTATGCATCTAGGATCAATGGGTAATAGGAGGCAAGTGACACAATGTTTACCCAGGTTCGGGCCCTCACGATGGAGGTAATACCCTACTTCCTGCTTGATTGATCTTGATGATATGAGTAGTACAAGAGTTGATCTACCACGAGATCGTAAAGGCTAAACCCTAGAAGCTAGCCTATGGTATGATTGTGTATCTATCCTCTATCGACTAGCCTGGCCCTGGTTTATATAATGCACCAGAGGCCTAGGATAACAAGAGTCCTAGCCGAATACGCCGGTGGGGAGGAGTCCTTGTCTTGATCGCCAAGTCTTCTAGGATCTTCCTTGTATGCGGCAGTTGTCCGAACTGGCCCATGCGTATACGGCCATGGGGGTCCTCGGCCCAATCTAACAGATCGGGAGATGACGTGGTGAGTACCCCCTAGTCCAGGACACCGTCAACAAACATCACATGCAAATCATAAAGTGACATGATATGGCCAATATCATCTTGCGCCTTTGATCTCCATCTTCGAGGCGCGGCATGATCACCTTCGTCACCGGCATGACACCATGATCTCCATCATCGTGTCTTCATGAAGTTGTCTCGCCAACTATTACTTCTACTACTATGGCTAACGGTTAGCAATAAAATAAAGTAATTACATGGCGTTTACATTGACTCGCAGGTCATACAATAAATTAAGACAACTCTTATGGCTCCTGCCGGTTGTCATACTCATCGACATGCAAGTCGTGATTCCTATTACAAGGACATGATCAATCTCATAGATCACATATGTCATTCATCACATCCTTTTGTCCATATCACATCACATAGCATTCCCTGCAAAAACAAGTTAGACGTCCTCTAATTGTTGTTGCATGTTTTACATAGCTGCTGTGGTTTTCTAGCAAGAACGTTTCTTACCTACGCAAAATCCACAACGGTGATATGCCAATTGCTACTTACCCTTCATAAGGACCCTCTTCATCGAATCCGATCCGACTAAAGTGGGAGAGACAGACACCCGCTAGCCACCTTATGCATCAAGTGCATGTCAGTCGGTGGAACCTGTCTCACGTAAGCGTACGTGTAAGGTCGGTCTGGGCCGCTTCATCCCACAATGCCGCTGAATCAAGATAAGACTAGTAACGGTAAGCAAATTGACCAAATCATCGCCCACAACTACTTTGTGTTCTACTCGTGCATAGAATCTACGCATAGACCTAGCTCATGATGCCACTGTTGGGGAACGTAGTAATAATTCAAAATTTTCCTACGTGTCACCAAGATCAATCTAGGAGATGCTAGCAACGAGAGAGAGGGAGTGCATCTTCATACCCTTGAAGATCGCTAAGCGGAAGCCTTACAAGAACGCGGTTGATGGAGTCGTACTCGCGACGATTCAAATCATGGAAGATCCGATGCAAGTGCCGAACGGACGGTGGCCTCGTGTTCAACACACGTACAACCTAGGGACGTCTCCTCCTTCTTGATCCAACAAGGAGAGAGTAGAAGTTGAGGGAGAGCTCCGGCAACACGACGGCGTGGTGGTGGAGCTTGCAGTTCTCCGGCACGGCTTCGCCAAGCACTATGGAGGAGGATGAGGTGTTGGAGGAGGGAGGGGCTGCACTAGGGGAAGGGGTATGGCTGCCCTCTCTCTCTCCCTCACTATATATAGGGGGAAGGGGGAAGGAGGAAGCGCCCTAGGGTTTCCCTAGGGGAGGGGCGGCGGCGGAAACCCTAGATGGGTTTGGGCGCCCCCACCCCTAGGAAACTTGCCCCCCAAGCCGGGAGGGGAGGCGCCCCCACCTCTTCAGGTTACGTGAGATGGGGTGGGAGGGGCGCACAACCCCTTAGTGGGCTGGTGGGCCCCCTTCCCTTGGCCCATAAGGCCCCCAATGCTTGCCGGGCCTCCGAAACTCCTTTCGGTCACGCTGGTCATCACCCGGGAACAATTCCGAACTCCAATACCCTTCGTCCAATATATCGATCTTCACCTCTGGACCATTTCGGAGTTCCTTGTCACGTCCGGGATCTCATCCGGGATTCCGAACAACCTTCGTAACCACATACTATTGCCATTACAACTCTAGCATCATCGAACCTTAAGTGTGTAGACCCTTTGGGTTCGGGAACCATGCAGACAGGACCGAGACACCTCTCCGGCCAATAACCAATAGCGGGATCTGGATACCCATATTGGCTCCCGCATGTTCCACGATGATCTCATCGGATGAACCACGATGTTACTTGCCCGAGATTCGATCGTCGGCATCCCTATACTTTGTTCAATCTCGTTACCGGCAAGTCTCTTTACTCGTTTCATAACACATGATCCCGTGACTAACTCCTTAGTCACATTGAGCTCATTATGATGATGCGTCACCGAGTGGGGCCAGAGATACCTCTCCGTCACACGGAGTGACAAATCCCAGTCTCGATTCGTGCCAACCCAACAGACACTTTCGGAGATACCTGTAGTGCACCTTTATAGTCACCTAGTTACGTTGTGACGTTCGATACACCCAAAGCACTCATGCGGTATCCGGGAGTTGCACAATCTCATGGTCTAAGAAAATGATACTTGACATTAGAAAAGCTCTAGCGAATGAACTACACGATCTTGTGTTGTGCTTAGAATGGTCCATCACATCATTCTCCTAATGATGTGATCCCGTTATCAACGACATCCAATGTCCATGGTCAGGAAACCACAACCATCTATTGATCAACGAGCTAGTCAACTAGAGGCTCACTAAGTCACTAGGGACATGTTGTGGTCTATGTATTCACAAATGTATTACGGTTTTTGGTTAATACAATTATAGCATGAACAATAGACAATTAACATGAACAAGGAAATATAATAATAAATATTTTATTATTGCCTCTAGGGCATATTTCCAACAGTGGGTCCCCTCTGGTTGATTCTTTCGCCAATATTTTTTAATTATTTCAGAAATATTCTCCGTGTATTTTTAGGTCAATCCGAGAACTTTTATTTCTACACAAAAATAACACCAAGGCAATTCTGCTGAAAACACCGTCAGTCCGGATTAGTTCCATTCAAATCATGCAAATTAGAGTCCAAAACAAGGGCAAAAGAGTTTGGAAAAGTAGATAAGATGGAGACGTATCAACTCCCCCAAGCTTAACCCATTGCTTGTCCTCAAGCAATTCAGTTGACAATCTGAAAGTGATAAAGAAAAACTTTTACAAACTCTGTTTGATCTTGTTGTTGCAAATATGTATAGCCAACATTCAGGTTTTCAACAAAGGTTATAAACTAACCATACTCGCAATAACATTTAGGTCTCCCATTTACTCATATCAATGGCATAATCAACTAGCAAGTAATAATAATAAATCTCAGATGACAACACTTTTTCAAAATAATCATGATATGATATAGCAAAATGGTATTTCGCTAGCCCTTTCTGAGACCGCAAAACATAAATGGAGAGCACCCCTGAAGATCAAGGACTGACTAGACATTGTAATTCATGGTAAAACAAATCCAGTCACAGTCATACTCAATATCAATTAATAGCAAAGCATACAAATGAAAGTGGTGCTCTTTAACTGATGCTTTTTATAAGAGGATGATGACTCAATAATAAAAGTAAATAGATAGGCCCTTCACAGAGGGAAGCATGGATTTACAGAGGTGCGAGAGCTCGAGTTTCAAAACAGAGATGAATATAATTTTGAGCGGTATGCTTTCATTGTCAACATAACGACCAAGAGATCTCGGTATCTTTCATGCTAGATACATTATAGGGGGTTCCCAAACAGAATGGTAAAGTTTTTACTCCCCCTCCACCAACAATCACACTCCGGCTGGTCCGAAACAACGGGTACTGTCCATACCAACAACAGTCCTGGGGGAGTTTGATACATCTATTTTGCATCATGCTTTTATCAATATTTATTGCACTATGGGTTGTTATTACCCGAAATCCATCGATGCATGCAGTGGCAGCTGCACGCAGCGCATCCACGGCTGGCACAATGTCGCGATTAGGACCAGCCGGAAGTGCTACTTCGAGTATAGTGCACCGCTGACTAGCGTTATGTTTCGTATTTTTTGTATTCATCGTACTACGCACTGACAACCGACTGACACATCTACTGCAAGCACTGCACATGTCCAGGCGTGAGGACAAAATACTACCGTTGCACCCAACACTGTATAATGTAAACACTTTACCCAGTTGCATGTATTTAATGCCCATGTACCAGCCGTGGGCAGTACCAAATGTTTTGCTCTTTCTCCTTCAAACATGCACACAAGTACCTCGAGTTGCCGCGTTCCGTTGACGCCGCCGTGCCGTGATGTCCCAGAGCTCATCTTCCGCTCATCGTCTCCGGTCACCCCGCCCCCGCTGCCATTGATCATGTGCACTAGGTGTGCCGGGACGAGGACTAGATGGTTTGTCTCTGGGACAGACCGGAACCCCGGCGTCCGTTTTTACAAGTGCCCGAACCAGGGAGTAAGTCTGTTTTTTGAACACCCATCCATCACATGTTGCCGTTTCTGCTGTTGCTTTGCATTTTCTTGTTCATCATTCAGTTTTGGAACTGACGTAGGACGGAGGCCCGTGCGACTTTTGGTTGTGGGAGGAGACCAGTACTCCTTCATCACCGACGTTGGCATCAACCTCTCATCGAGGCGGCCGGAGGTGGGAGCAGCGTCATGTTCGGTATCGGGCGCGCCATGGAAGATGTACGCATCGCGACTAGGAACACCATGATGATTTGCTTGTTCATGCTCTTGCTGGTGCTTGTCAACTATCAAGGCAGTCGGCGGGCAGTAACGCTCCAAAGATGGTGTTCCACGCGCGACGGCCTCGGAAGAGCATGCTTGTAGTCATGACCTTCGTGCATAGAAAATTGTAACTATCCCGACAGATAATCAACTGTTTCAACGTACATATGCAGACCACACACCATTAGCCAAACACCATGGACATGCAGACCATTTAGTGTTATTAGTAGCAGACCACATCTTTTTTTGTCAACGAACAATAACCAGGGTACATAATTCCCGGGCACTCGTACTCATGATTAAGAACACGAGTAAGGACCATTTTGCCAAGCTTGATTCACACTATATTCCATTCCCCATTCTACATTCAGTCTGTTGCACGTAATTCACCAAGCTTCTACAATTGGATTCAGATTTAGACTATATTATCTCCCCCACTCTACAGTTGGATTCAGATTTAGACTATATTATCTACCCCACTCAACAATTGGATTCAGACTATATTCTATCCCCACTCTACATTCAGACTGCTGCACGATTTTTACTGTAAGTATTTTTTTGCTAACCAAGCACCGGGCAGGGCTTAAGGATAACATGTAAGAACTTTTTGGCCAGGGGTTGATTCAGATTGCTACTGTTTCCCCAGGCTTTATCCAGAGTCCTACCCAAATTCACCAATCTAATGAAACATATATTAGTTGCTCGGATGACTGAACAAGAAATTACACCATTGGCCTAAGGGACAAAAAATCAGTAGGTACTCGCGCTTCCAGCCAACGCGGATGGTGGTGTTGCCCGTAGCCAACCGTTGCGGCCTAAGGACTGCACGGCACAGCTCGAGATGACCGTCGGCATCTCGTCGTAGACTCGTGCCGACGACACGCCCACGGCCCCAGAACTGAATGTCGTGCAGGATTCCGCCATGGCACTGCGGAGGCTGGACTCGATGGAGGTGTGCGAGACGAAGGCAGGAGTCGCGCACCCGGGGTTTGCGGACGCCACATCTCCGCCCCCAGAACTGAAGGTCTTGCAGGAAGCCCCGGAGGACTGGACATCAGTCAAGCCCCCCTCCTTGATCCAACCGACGCATGTCTGCCGAGACTGCTCCGATTGCTGAATCCGGCGAGCCTACGACCGATTTGGGCAAAGCGTTACCGCCCTCCCCCAATACGCACGGCTCCTCACGCGCCTCTGGATCCCTTACCGCCGAGATCGATCTGCAGCGCCGGCGACTGGAGCGAGCTCATTAGATATATATTTCAACCAAGAAGAACTAAAGAGGCAGGGGTTCACTCACCCAGAGTCCATCGCCACCCCCGTTGTCGCTCCAGAAATCAGCATGAGCATAGCCAGCCGGGACAGGAAGCAGCCCGGACGATGGTGCTGTTCTCGCAGCTCAGCTTGTTCTTTGCCCACCAAGATGGAAAAGGGACTCGTGCGAGACGCAGCACATGCGACTAACCTGTGTCCTCGCCACCAGGTCCATCCCGTACTGAGCTTTCCGGGAAGACCACCGGGCCCATGGAGCAGAAAAACAATGTCCCACTCTGCACACCGTGCGTGGCACGTCGCTTGCTCGCGTTAGAAAGTACAATGGACTGAGCCCACTAGACGGACGCAAGGCAGTGTATTTGTCTATATCACGTGATGTATCTCTGCTTTACCCCGTTTTCAAATCAATTTGCACGCATCACCACACGACGCGCTGCCGCCGGATAACTGCGTGCAGCTGCCGCTGCGTGCATGACATCCACTCTCCTGTTATTACACATTATATCACAATACTTATGCCTTTTCTCTCTTATTTTATAAGGTTTACATGAAGAGGAAGAATGCTGGTAGCTGAAATTCTGGTCTGGAAAAGGAGCAAATATTAGAGACCTATTTTTCACAACTCCAAAAGTCCTGAAGCTTCACGGAGCATGTTTTTGGAATATATAAAAAATAATGGGCGAAGAAAGAACCAGAGGGTGGCCACCAGCTAGCCACAAGGGTGGAGGGCGCGCCCCCGACCTTATGGGCCCCCTGGAAGGCCTCCTGTGCCCATCTTCTGCTATATGGTGTCTTTTACCCTGGAAAAAATCAGAAGTAAGCTTTTGGTACGAAGCGCCGCCGTCTCGAGGTGGAACCTGGGCAGAACCAATCTAGGGCTCCGGTGGAGCTGTTCTGCCGGGGAAACATCCCTCCGGGAAGGTGAAATCATCGCCATCGTCATCACCAACGATCCTCTCATCGAGAGGGGGTCAACCTCCACCAACATCTTCACCAGCACCATCTCCTCTCAAACCCTAGTTCATCTCTTGTATTGATCTTGGTCCCAAAACCTCAGATTGGTACCTGTGGATTGGTAGTAGTGTTGATTACTCCTTGTAGTTGATGGTAGTTGGTTTATTCGGTGGAAGATCATATGTTCAGATCCTTAATGATAATTAATACTCCTCTGACTATGAACATGAATATGCCTTGTGAGTAGTTACATTTGTTCCTGAGGACATGGGAGAAGTCTTGTTATAAGTAATCATGTGAATTTGGTATTTGTTCGATATTTTGATGAGATGTATGTTGTCTTTCCTCTAGTGGTGTTATGTGAACATCGACTACATGACACTTCACCATGATTTGGGCCTAGGGGAAGGCATTGGGAAGCAATAAGTAGATGATGGGTTGCTAGAGTGACAAAAGCTTAAACCCTAGTTTATGCGTTGCTTCGTAAGGGGCTGATTTGGATCCATATGTTTCATGCTATGGTTAGGTTTTACCTTAATTCTTCTTTCGTAGTTGCGGATGCTTGTGAGAGGGGTTAATCATAAGTGGGAGGCTTGTCCAAGGAAGGGTAGCACCCAAGCATCAGTCCACCCACATATCAAATTAGCAAAGTAACGAATGTGAATCATATGAACATGATGAAAACTAACTTGACAACAACTCCCATGTGTCCTTGGGAGCGCTTTGCTTTATATAAGAGTTCGTACGTGCCAGTCCTTTGCTACAAAAAAGGATTGGGCCACCTTGCTGCACCTTGTTTACTTTTGTTACTTGTTACCAGTTACAATTTATCTTATCACAAAACTATCTGTTACCGATAATTTCAGTGCTTGCAGAGAATACCTTGCTGAAAACCACTTGTCATTTCCTTCTGCTCCTTGTTGGGTTCGACACTCTTACTTACTGAAAGGACTACGATAGACCCCCTATACTTGTGGCTCATCAGAGTTTTGTTTCAAATTATATTTTGATTTGATTTGAGCATGGAACTGGGCATTCTGAATACCAGCCACTTTCTCGTGAATGACAAGTGAATCAACACTCATCGTGAGAATAACCCACCTAGCATGGAAGATACTGACAGCCCCCAGTCACTACATGAGCGATTCGGGCATACAAAACAGACTATCATTTGAAGGTTTAGAGTTTGGCACATGCAAAATTACTTGGAACGGCAGGTAAATACCACATATAGGCAGGTATGATGGACTCATATGTGATATGTCTCCGTCATATCTATAATTTTTGATTGTTTCATGCCAATATTATACAACTTTCACATACTTTTGGCAACATTTTATATGATTTATTTGGACTAACCTATTGATCCAGTGCCTAGTGCCAGTTCATGTTTGTTGCATGTTTTTTGTTTCACAGAAAATCCATATCAAACGAAGTCCAAACGCGATAAATTTTACGGAGAATTATTTTGGAATATATGTGATTTTTGGGACATGGAATCAACGCAAATGGGGGCCCAAAGTGCCCACAAGACACCAGGGCGCGCCCCAGGAGCCAGGCGCGTGGTTGTGGGTTGTGCTCACCTCGTACGTCGGTTAGGGCTCTACTTCGGGCGCAAGGAAGCTTATATCCGGGAAACAATCGTGTTAAAATCTTAGTGCAATCGGAGTTACGGATCTCCGGGAATATAAGAAACGATTTCGGCGAGATCTGGGGAATGTGAAATAGAAGAGAACAGAGAGGGAGATCCAATCTCGAAGGGGCTCCCGCCCCTCCGCCGCCATGGAGGCCATGGACCAGAGGGGGGACTCTCCTCCCATCTAGGGGGGAGGCCAAGGAAGAAGAAGAAGGAGGGGGGCTCTCTCCCCCTCTCTTCCAGTGGCGCCGGAGTGCCATCGGGGCAAGGATCGTGACGATGATTTACATCAAAAATCTTGCTACCGTCAACACCAACTCTCTCCCCCTCTATGCAGCGGTGTAACACCCCTTCTTCCCGATGTATTCTCTACTTACACATGGCGCTCAACTCCATATATTATTTCCCAATGATATTTGGCCATCCTATGATGTTTGACTAGATCCGTTTTGTCCTATGGGTTAATCATGATCTTGGTTGGTATGATTGTATATTTTATTTATGGTGTTGTCCTACTGTGCCCTCCATCTCGTGCAAACGTGAGGGGTCCCTGCTGTAGAGTGTTGCAATACGTTCATGATTTGCTTATGGTGGGTTGCGAGAGTGACAGAAGTTTAAACCAGAGTAGGTGGGTTGTTGCGTATGGGATAAAGAGGACTTGATACTTAACGCTATGGTTGGGTTTCACGACCTTAATGATCTTTAGTAGTTGCAGATTCTTGCTAGAGTTCCAATCATAAGTGCATATGATCCAAGTAGAGAAAGTATGCTAGCTCATGCCTCTCCCTCATATAGAATCACAAGAATGATTACCGGTACTTGTTATCGATTGCCTAGGGACAAATGACTTTCTTGTTGACAAAATCTATCCACTTCTATTTCCTTGCAATTTATCCGTAGTTTTATTCTCGCAAAGTACTTCTAGTTTTATACTTGTTCTAGGTAAAGCAAACATTAAGTGTGCGTAGAGTTGTATCGGTGGTCGATAGAACTTGAGGGAATATTTGTTCTGCCTTTAGCTCCTCGTTGGGTTCAACACTCTTATTTATCAAAGAAGGCTACAAACGATCCCCTATACTTGTGGGTTATCAAGACCTTTTTCTGGCGCCGTTGCCGGGGAGCAATAGCGTGGGGTGAATATTCTCGTGTGTGCTTGTTTGCTTTATCACAAAGTAGTTTTTATTTTGTGCTCTTGTTTTCTATATCTAGTTATGGGTAGGAAACGTAAAATACCAAAAAAATTAGCTGTAGCTACTAAACCAATGGTTGAAGAACCACCGAAAATCTATCATACTACTGAAGCTTTCTATTTGGATCATCTTCGATCCATTTGTGCTCGTGCTGAAAACCCAACTAGCTTAGTTGAGGGAAAATCATTAAATGAGCATGCTCATTTTGTGCGACACCGTTTATCTCAAAAAGGGAAACTTTTGTGGCATCATATTAATAGTTTGTATTGCTATGCTTTGAATTTATGTGAAATACATGATTTTACTTGTTGTTCCGAAGACCCTAAGAAACACCTTTTCTTCCAGTGTGAGTTTAAGGATAATGGAATCTTATCTTTGTTGTGCCAAGGGTGTTTATAATTACTTTGGTATTGAACAACAAATTCAATATTTAAGGATAATGTGAGTTTAAGGATAATGGAATCTTATCTTTGTTGTGCCTATGGAGTTGCTTCTTTGTTTGAAAAGTATGATGCTACTCTTTACAAATCTGAAAATTTTGCCATACTTAAATATTGCTATGAAAATTATTCTTCTAATACTTATATTAAACCATATATTGAGGACTTCTCCTCTGTCCAAGAAGAGACTAATATTTTGCAGGAGTCTATGTAAGAAGGAATTGATGAAACTGTGAGCTCATTGGATGAAAAAGATGATGAGGAGAGTGCATAACAAAAGGAGGAAGAGCGGATTAGCTACCCGTGCCCACCTTCTAATGAGAGTAACTATTCAACTCATACATTATTTAATTTCCCTTCATGCTTACCGAAGGATGAATGGTATGATAATTGCTATGATCCCATTGATTCGTTTGAAATATCCCTTTTTGATGAACTTGATGCTTGCTATGCTTGTGGCCATGATGCCAATATGAACTATGCTTATGGAGATGAACTTGCTATGGTTCCTTATATTAAGAATGAAATTGTTGCTATTGCACCCAGTCGTGATAGTCCTATTATCTTTTTGAATTCTCCAAACTACACTATATCGGAGAAGTTTGTTCTTATTCAGGATTATATTGATGGGTTGCCTTTTATGGTTGCACGTGATAATTTTGATGAATATAATATGCATGTGCTTGCTGCTCCTACTTGCAATTATTATGAGAGAGGAACTACATCTCCACCTCTTTATGTTTCCAACACGATAAAATTGCAAGAAACTACTTATGCTATGTATTGGCCTTTACTTGATGTGCATGAATTGTTCTTGTATGATATGCCGATGCATAGGAAGAGAGTTATACTTCGTCATTGCTTGATATATGTTGCTTTGTGCTCACTACTAAATGCCAAATCATTGCTAATTAAAATTGGCTTTGATATACCTTGGGATCCGGGTGGATCCCTTACTCGAGCACTTTATCCTAGCTTAATGGCTTTAAAGAAGGCGCTACCAGGGAGATGATATGTCTCCAACGTATCTATAATTTTTTATTGTTCCATGCTACTATATTATCCATCTAGGATGTTTTATATGTATTTATATGCTATTTTATATGATTTTTGGGACTAACCTATTAACCGAGAGCCCAGTGCCATTTTCTGTTTTTTCCCTTGTTTTTGAGTATCGCAGAAAAGGAAAACCAAACACAATCCAATTGACGTGCCAATTTTTGATGATTTTGTAAGGACCAAAAGAAGCCCCGGGAGTAAAAGAGTTGGGCCAGAAGAGTCACGGGCCGTCCACGAGGGTGGGGGCGCGCCCTACCCCCTGGGCGCGTCCCTCTATCTCGTGGACGACTCGGAGACCCCCCTGACGTGAGACATACGCCAAAAATTCTTATAAATACAGAAACCTCTAGAAAATAACCTAGATCAGGAATTCCGCCGCCGCAAGCCTCTATAGCCACCAAAAACCAATCAGGACCCTGTTCCGGCACCCTGTCGGAGGGGGGATCCCTCACCGGTGGCCATCTTTATCATCCCGACGCTCTCCATGACGAGGAAGTAGTTCACCCTCGGGGCTGAGGGTATGTACCACTAGATATGTGTTTGTTCTCTCTCTCTCTCTCGTGTTCTTGATTTGGCATGATCTTGATGTATCGCGAGTGTCGGAGTAATCGACCACGGGTACCCCGAGGACGGCAAGACGATATTTTAAGACATCGGGGCTAGCAAAGCCCCTCTGTCCGACTGCGCCAGCCAGCCGGCTGCGCCAACCAGCCGGCTGCCGACTGCGCCAACCAGCCGGCTGCCGACTGCAGCCCGACTCGACACCGACAAGACCCCGACGGGACGGCCATACCGCAGACGAGACAGCTGTACCGCGACGCCATCATCTATAGTGTACCTGTCCCCTTGGCACTATTCTATAAAGTGCCCAGGGGACAAGCATGACATGCACCACACCTCTCATGGGCATGGTGCCCCATGCCTACTTGCCCCCCATGCCACTCACCTAGCTTAGGAAACAAGCTAGCCATGCCCATATATATATATATACCACCCATCCATCCATCCACCAGGGGACACACGCATGCATCCATGCTCATTCACGGTGGAGCTCTCTCATGCCCACTAGCTAGCTAGCTCATACACACATATGAGGCATATACTAGATCAGAGGCACTTGGCACTGATCCCAGATACAGCTCCAGGAGCACTTTGTACTGCCCGATGTACATCCCAGATAGATACACTCAGACATGCAGCAGTAGGAGTATTATCTCTCAGGAGAGCTCCGAAGCTGGGTAAACTACCGCGTGCTACTCGCATACCCGCTCCCGGTCCTATCAGCAGCAGTCTTACCCACACACTAAGCCCTTGTGGCATCTGTCGACTCGCAAAGCCCCCCGTGAGAAATACCACGACAGTTGGGGCCCACCGTGGTGTGGTACTACTACTATGCTACCACGCTGCTGCTGGTTTCGCTGTCCGGGCGGGACCATCTTCGCCATCACCGCCGCGGCGTCGCGCCGTCTCTCCGGTAGCGCTCGGGGGCTCGACATCGACCCGCCCCCAGAGCGGCCGCGAGGGGTGGCGCGTGCTCGCCGTCGATCTCTTCGTCATAACCACCGCAACGCTGGCCGTCCGTCCGCGCGCACGCTGCGCTGGGCCTCGCTTCGGTCGGCCGCGTTCATCCACGCGCCGCTCGCGTATGCTCCCCTCGGCGCTGCGCCTTGTTCCGGCCGGAACGCGTATCGCTCCTCCATATCCCATCTTCGCAAGCTAGCTAGATGCAAGTCAACCATAGTCATACACCACCCAAAACACTTCTATGGCCATATACTAGTCAGATTATGGCCATACGTGCCTTGTACACGCATCAGATAACATTCAGACCACGCCCAGACAATGGCGCTGGTTTGTTGCTACTATTGCCCGCTGCATGCTTGCTCCTGCAACCGCTAAAGCCCGTGAGCACCGCGGCCGACCGCGCCGGCGCTCCCGCCGTCCGCGCGCCTGCATTCCTTCTCTCCACTCGCGCGCGAGCCCCACAGCCTGCTGCTACTGCTCCCCGTCGCCCCGTGGGCTTCGGTCGCCCCCACAGCCTGCTGCTGCTGCTCCCCGTCGCCCCGTGGGCTTCGGTCGCCCCCGCAGCGCTGCTCCGTCCACAGCGTCCCGTCGCTCCTGCATCGCCGCCACCAAGCGCCCCCACACGCGGGCGCGCGCTGCCTCGTCGCGTTGACGTCGCCCTACTGGCCCCGCGCGCGCCTCCCCGTCCTCCTTCGCGCCCGTCCGCGCCGGACTGCCACAGCCGTCCGTCCCCGCACCGGCTGGTTCTAGGCCCCTGCCGGCTGCTGGGTGCTCCGCGCCAGCCGGCTTCGGGCCCTCGCCGGCTCGCCTCCGCCCCGTTGGTCCGCTGCCGGCTGGGCTCCGGCGCATGCCGCGTGCGCCGCTCGTCCGGGTTGCCGCTGCCGCCTCCCACGCGCCGGCCGGGTGGCTGCCACCGAGTCCGCCTCGCCTGGCTGTCCTCCCCCGCGCCGGCTGCTCCTCTGCCCGTCTCCGGCTACCCCGGGCCCGGCTCCGCCCGTCGCCGGCTCCCCCGCGCCGGCTCGGCCCCGCGCGTCCGCCTCCACCCGACGTCACTGCCGTGTCGCCCGCTGCGCCGGCTGCGGCTCCCTGCCGCCTCACGCAGCACCGCCGGCTCCTGCGCCGCCGGCCTCACCGCGCTCGCCTGCTCCCGCAGCCGGCTTGCCACCAGCCGGCCTCACGCGCGCGCTGTGGCTCACCCGCCGGGTGACGCCCCAGCCGGCTGTTCGAGAAGAGAGAACGGGCCGGCTGGAAAGAGTTTCCTGGTTAAGAAAAAGAGAGAAAAGAAGCGGCCGGCTGCCCAAGTCCGGGTAGGACTAAAAAATGAAGTGGCCGGCTGCCAGAGAAGAAAAGTCAGGTGCCGGCTGCCCAAGCCGGCTGAGAGAGAAGTGGTCGGGTGCCAAGCCGGCTGACTTTAAAAAAAAAGAGAGAAAAGAGATCGGCTGGGACAAAAAGAAGGAGAAAAAAAGACAAAGTAATTGCCAGGAGATCCGGCCCGACTGCTCAGCAGTTGGCCCGAATCTCGGGGGCTACACCCAGCGGGTGCGCTGACGCGCCCCCGCGAGGAAGAAGACAAAGTAGTTGCCGGGAGATCCGGCCCGACTGCTCAGCAGTCGGCCCGAATCTCGGGGGCTAAACCCAGCGGGTGCGCTGACGCGCCCCCGCGAGGAAGAAGACAAAGTAGTTGCCGGGAGATCCGGCCCGACTGCTCAGCAGTCGGCCCGAATCTCGGGGGCTACACCCAGCGGGTGCGCTGGCGCGCCCCTGCGAAGATTGCAGACAAGAGAAGAGTTTTGTCCGGCTGCCAGCAGCCGGCAGAAGAGAAAAAGAAGAAAAAGGGAGTTGCAAGACGCCTCGCCGCCTGGCCGGTCGAGCCTGACCGGCCGGGACCCCCCCTTCGACCACCCGGGGGCTCGAAGGCTACACCCCAGCGGGTGCGCCGACGTGCTCCACGAGCGCCGAGTCGCGCCGGCTGTTTTCGACGACCGCGACTACAGAAAAATCAATGTGAGCTCCTCGCCCGCATATTTTTGCATCACGCAAGCACGGATAACACCGAGCGATGCTCGGGTGCTATTTCCGCATTTTTTATTATAGTTGCATCATTGTTCGCCCCGGCGCCAGCCAGAGTTGGCCCGGGTGCTGGCCGCTGGGCCTGAGACGTTAGTTCCTGCAGACGGTTTAGTAGCGTGCGCAGTACCAAAGGCTCACTCTTAGTCACAGACCGTAGAGCGGCTGTCCGGCTAGTAAGGGTGAATGCTGGAGGCCACCCACGCGAAAAACGTCCGGAAAAAAAAACGGTTCGGGCGACCCGGCCGTTTTCCTTTACAAGCATCTACTTGATTGAATCTGCTCCTAGACTCTGAGTACTGTACACTCCACTTCGCGGCCCACTCTTAGCCATAGACCGCAGAGCGGCTGTCCGGCAAGCAAGAGCACAAGCCAAAAAGCGGAGGGAACACGAAAAAGATTAAGCGGGCTCGGACGAAACCGAGTCGGCACCCTCCGCATAAAATTTGCAATGCTAAAAGCAAACATTTGATATATCCGCATGGACTAACTTTGTCTTTTTTCATGATCATTTTCATGAACACTCGCCAAAAAAGGTCCGCCCAACTTTGCCAAGTTGCCCGGAGGCTTGGGGGCTACTGTCGGAGTAATCGACCACGGATACCCGGAGGACGGCAAGACGATATTTCAAGACATCGGGGCTAGCAAAGCCCCTCAGTCCGACTGCGCCAGCCAGCCGGCTGCGCCAACCAGCCGGCTGCCGACTGCGCCAACCAGCCGGCTGCCGACTGCAGCCCGACCCGACACCGACAAGACCCCGACGGGACGCCCATACCGCAGACGAGACAGCTGTACCGCGACGCCATCATCTACAGTGTACCTGTCCCCTTGGCACTATTCTATAAAGTGCCCAGGGGACAAGCATGACATGCACCACACCTCTCATGGGCATGGTGCCCCATGCCTACTTGCCCCCCACGCCACTCACCTAGCTTAGGAAACAAGCTAGCCATGCCCATATATATATATACCACCCATCCATCCATCCACCAGGGGACACACGCATGCATCCATGCTCACTCACGGTGGAGCTCTCTCATGCCCACTAGCTAGCTAGCTCATACACACATATGAGGCATATACTAGATCAGAGGCACTGGGCACTAATCCCAGATACAGCTCCAGGAGCACTTTGTACTGCCGGATGTACACCCCAGATAGATACACTCAGACATGCAGCAGTAGGAGTATTATCTCCCCGGAGAGCTCCGAAGCTGGGTAAACCACCGCGTGCTACTCGCATACCCGCTCCCGGTCCTATCAGCAGCAGTCTTACCCACACACTAAGCCCTTGTGGCATCTGTCGACTCGCAAAGCCCCCCCGTGAGAAATACCACGACAGCGAGCTTTGCTATTATAGTTGGATCTTATGATGTTTCTCCCCCTCTACTCTCTTGTAATGGATTGAGTTTTCCTTTTGAAATTATCTTATCAGATTGAGTCTTTAAGGATTTGAGAACACTTGATGTATGTCTTGCATGTGCTTATCTGTGGTGACAATGGGATATTCACGTGATTTACTTGATGCATGTTTTGGTGATCAACTTGCGGGTTCGGTGACCTTGTGAACTTATGCATAGGGGTTGGCACATGTTTTTGTCTTGACTCTCCGGTAGAAACTTTGGGGCACTCTTTGAAGTTCTTTGTGTTGGCTGAATAGATGAATCTGAGATTGTGTGATGCATATCATATAATCATACCCGCGGATACTTGTGGTGACATTCGAGTATTTAGGTGACATTAGGGTTTTGGTTGATTTGTGTCTTAAGGTGTTATTCTAGTACGAACTCTAGGATAGACCGAACGGAAAGAATAGCTTCGTGTAATTTTACTATGGACTCTTAAATAGATAGATCAGAAAGGATAACTTTGAGGTGGTTTCGTACCATACAATAATCTCTTTATTTATTCTCCGCTATTAGTGACTTTGGAGTGACTCTTTGTTGCATGTTGAGGGATAGTTATATGATCCAATTATGTTATTATTGTTGAGAGAACTTGCACTAGTGAACGTATGAACCCTAGGCCTTATTTCATTGCATTGCAATACCGTTTGTGCTCACTTTTATCATTAGTTACCTTGCTGTTTTTATATTTTCAGATTACAAAAACCTATATCTACCATCCATATTGCACTTGTATCACCATCTCTTCGCCGAACTAGTGCGCCTATACAATTTACCATTGTATTGGGTGTGTTGGGGACACAAGAGACTCTTTGTTATTTGGTTGCAGGGTTGTTTGAGAGAGACCATCTTCATCCTACGCCTCCCACGGATTGATAAACCTTAGGTCATCCACTTGAGGGAAATTTTCTACTGTCCTACAAACCTCTGCACTTGGAGGCCCAACAACGTCTACACGAAGAAGGTTGTGTAGTAGACATCAAGAAATTTCTGGCGCTGTTGACGGGGAGGTTAGCACTTGAAGGTATATCTTTAGATCTTGCAATCGAATCTTTTAGTTTCTTTTTTATCACTAGTTAATTCTATAAAAGAAAACTACAAAAAAATGGAATTAAGGTTGCCTCATATGTTTCATCTTTTTAATGTCTTTCATGAAAATGATGGGAAGGATAATTGTGCTCAATTGCTAGAGGAAGAATGTATTAAAATGTTTGGCACTAAATCTTTGAATGACGAGCATGATTGCAATGTTGTTAGTACGAATTCCTTGAATATCCATGATGCTAATGATATGAAAAGCCACAAGCTTAGGGAAGCTATGTTTGATGAAGATGATATTTTTGGTCTCACAAGTTTTCATATGCAAATTTATTATGATGATAGAATGCCTCCTACTTATGATGATTGATAACCCACAAGTATAGGGGATCGCAATAGTTTTCGAGGGTGGAGTATTCAACCCAAATTTATTGATTCAACACAAGGGGAGCCAAAGAATATTCTCAAGTATTAGCAGTTGAGTTGTCAATTCAACCACACCTGGATAACTTAGTATCTGCAGCAAAGTATTTAGTAGCAAAGTAGTATGGAAGTAACGGTAACAGTTGCAAACGTAACAGTGATAGTTTTGTAGTGATTGTAACAGTAGCAACAGAAAAGTAAATAAGCGAAGAACAATATGTGAAAAGCTCGTAGGCACTGGATCGGTGATGGAGAATTATGCCGGATGCGATTCCTCATGCAATAGTTATAACATAGGGTGACACAGAACTAGCTCCAATTCATCAATGTAATGTAGGCATGTATTCCGAATATAGTCATACGTGCTTATGGAGAATAACTTGCATGACATCTTTTGTCCTACCCTCCCGTGGTAGCGGGGTCCTATTGGAAACTAAGGGATATTAAGGCCTCCTTTTAATAGAGTACCGGACCAAAGCATTAACACTTAGTGAATACATGAACTCGTCAAACTACGGTCATCACCGGTAAGTATCCTGATTATTGTCACTTCAGGGTTAACGGATCATAACACATAATAGGTGACTATAGACTTGCAAGATAGGATCAAGAACTCATATATATTCATGGAAACATAATAGGTTCAAATCTAAAATCATGGCACTCGGGCCCTAGTGACAAGCATTAAGCATAGCAAAGTCATAGCAACATCAATCTCAGAACATAGTGGATACTAGGGATCAAACCCTAATAAAACTAACTCGATTACATGATAAATCTCATCCAACCCATCACTGTCCAGCAAGCCTACGATGGAATTACTCACGCACGGCGGTGAGCATCATGAAATTGGTGATGGAGGAAGGTTGATGATGACGATGGCGACGGATTCCCCTCTCCGGAGCCCCGAAGGGACTCCAGATCAGCTTTCCCGAGAGAGATTAGGGCTTGGCGGCGGCTCCATATCGTAAAACGCGATGAATCCTTGTCTCTAATTTTTTTTCTCCCCGAACACGAATATATAGAGTTGGAGTTGAGGTCAGTGGAGCACGAGGGGGCCCACGAGGCAGGGGGCGCGCCTAGGGGGCTAGGCGCGCCCCCACCCTCGTGGATAGGGTGTGGGGCCCCTGGCCTTGATTCTTTCGCCAGTATTTTTTATTAATTCCAAAAATAATCTCCGTTGATTTTCAGGTCACTCCAAGAACTTTTATTTCTCCACAAAAATAACACCATGGCAATTCTGTTGAAAACAACATCAGTCCGGGTCAGTTCCATTCAAATCATGCATGTTAGAGTCCAAAACATAAATGCAGAGCACCTTTGAAGGTCAAGGACTGACTAAACATTGTAATTCATGGTAAAAGAGATCTAGTCATAGTCATACCCAATATAAATTAATAGTATTGCATGCAAATGACAACGATGCTCTCCAGCTGATGCTTTTTAATAAGAGAGTGATGACTCAACATAAAAGTAAATAGATAGGCCCTTCGCAGATGGAAGCAGGGATTTGTAGAGGTGCGAGAGCTCGATTTTAAAGCAGAGATGAATAATATTTTGAGCGGCATACTTTCATTGTCAACATAACAACCGAGAGATCTCGATATCTTCCATGCTACACACATTATAGGCGGTTCCCAAACAGAATGGTAAAGTTTATACTCCCCCACCACCAACAAGCATCAATCCATGGCTGGCTCGAAACAACGAGTGCCTCCAACTAGCAACACCCCTGGGGGAGTTTTGTTTGCAATTATTTCGATTTGATTTGCTTAGAGCATGAGACTGGGCATCCCTGTGACCAGCCATTTTCTCGTGAGTGAGGAGCGGAGTCCACTCCTCTTGAGAATAACCCGCCTAGCATGGAAGATACAGATAGCCCTAGTTGATACATGAGCTATTCGAGCATGCAATATAGAATTTCATTTGAAGGTTTAGAGTTTGGCACATACAAATTTACTTTAAGAGGCAGGTAGATACCGCATATAGGAATGTATAGTGGACTCATATGGAATAACTTTGGGGTTTATGGAAGTGGATGCACAAGCAGTATTCCCACTTAGTACAAATGAAGGCTAGAAAAAGACTGGGAAGCAACCAACTAGAGAGCGACAACAGTCATGAACATGCATTAAAATTAATGAACATTGAGTGCAAGCATGAGTAGGATATAATCCACCATGAACATAAATATCGTGAAGGCTATGTTGATTTTGTTTCAACTACATGTGTGAACATGTGTTAAGTCAAGTCACTCAATGTTGGAAATATGCCCTAGAGGCAATAATAAAAGCATTATTATATTTCCTTGTTCATGATAATTGTCTTTATTCATGCTATAATTGTGTTATCCGGAAATCGTAATACATGTGTGAAAAATAGACACTAACATGTCCCTAGTAAGCCTCTAGTTGACTAGCTCGTTGATCAACAGATAGTCATGGTTTCCTGACTATGGACATTGGATGTCATTGATAACGAGATCACATCATTAGGAGAATGATGTGATGGACAAGACCCAATCCTAAACATAGCACAAGATCGTATAGTTTGCTTGCTAGAGTTTTCCAATGTCAAGTATCATTTCCTTAGACCATGAGATCGTGTAACTCTCGGATACCGTAGGAGTGCTTTGGGTGTGCCAAACGTCACAACGTAACTGGGTGACTATAAAGGTATACTGCGGGTATCTCCGAAAGTGTCTGTTGGGTTGACACAGATCGAGACTGGGATTTGTCACTCCGCATGACGGAGAGGTATCACCGGGCCCACTCGGTAATGCATCATCATAATGAGCTCAATGTGATCAAAGTGTTTGATCATGGGATCATGCATTATGGTACGAGTAAAGTGACTTGCCGGTAACGAGATTGAACAAGGTATTGGGATACCGACGATCGAATCTCGGGCAAGTAAAATACCGATTGACAAAGGAAATTGTATACGGGATTAATTGAATCCTCGACATCGTGGTTCATCCGATGAGATCATCGTGGAGCATGTGGGAGCCAACATGGGTATCCAGATCTCGCTGTTGGTTATTGCCCGAGAGCCATCTTGGTCATGTCTGCCTGTCTCCCGAACCCGTAGGATCTACACACTTAAGGTTCGGTGATGCTAGGGTTGTGAAGATATGTATATGCAGTAACCCGAATGTTGTTCGGAGTCCCGGATGAGATCCCGGACGTCATGAGGAGTTTCGGAATAGTCCGGAGGTAAAGAATTATATATAGGAAGTGCTGTTTCGGCCATCAGGACAAGTTTCGGGGTCATCGATATTGTACCGGGACCACCAGAAGGGTCCCGGGGGTCCACCGGGTGGGGCCACCCATCCCGGAGGGCCCCATGGGCCAAAGTGGGGAGGGGAACCAGCCCATAGTGAGCTGGTGCGCCCCCTAGGCCCACCCCATGCGCCTAGGGTTGAAACCCTAGGGGTGGGGGGGGGGGGCGCCCCACCTTGGCTTGGGGCCACTCCAGCCCTTGGCCGCCGCCCCTCCTAGGAGATCCAATCTCCTAGGGCCGGCGCCCCCCCTAGGGGGCAATATATATGAGGGGGGGGGAGGGGGCAAGAGCACCTGAGTCCTGGCGCCTCCCTCTCTCCCTTCTACACCTCTTCCTCTTGTAGTACACGACGAAGCCCTGCTGCTGTGACGCCCTGCATCCACCACCACGCCGTCGTGCTGCTGGATCTTCATCAACCTCTCCTTCCCCCTTGCTGGATCAAGAAGGAGGAGACGTCACGCTGACCGTACGTGTGTTGAACGCGGAGGTGCCGTCCGTTCAGTGCTAGGATCTCCGGTGATTTGGATCACGTCGTGTACGACTACCTCATCCCCGTTCTCTGAACGCTTTCGCTCGCGATCTACAAAGGTATGTAGATGCATCCGATCACTCGTTGCTAGATGAACTCATATATGGATCTTGGTGAAACCGTAGGAAAATTTTGTTTTCTGCAACGTTCCCCAAGAGTGGTATCAGAGCCAGGTTTATGCGTAGTTCTTCTTGCGCGAGTAGAACACAGTTTGTTGTGGGCGTAGATTTGTCAACTTTCTTGCCGCTACTAGTCTTATCTTGCTTCAGCGGTATTGTGGGATGAAGCGGCCCAGACCAACCTTACACGTACGCTTACGTGAGACCGGTTCCACCGACTAACATGCACTAGTTGCATAAGGTGGCTGGCGGGTGTCTGTCTCTCCCACTTTAGTTGGAGCGGATTCGATGAAAAGGGTCCTTATGAAGGGTAAATAGAAGTTGACAAATCACGTTGTGGCTTTCACGTAGGTAAGAAAACGTTCTTTCTAGAACCCTAATTCAGCCACGTAAAACTTGCAACAACAATTAGAGGACGTCTAACTTGTTTTTGCAGCAAGTGCTTTGTGATATGATATGGCCAAAGTTGTGATGAATGATGAATGATCTATATGTGATGTATGAGATGTTCATGCTATTGTAATAGGAATCACGACTTGCGTGTCGATGAGTATGACAACCGGCAGGAGCCATAGGAGTTGTCTTTATTTTTGTATGACCTGCGTGTCATTGAGAAACGCCATGTAAATTACTTTACTTTATTGCTAAACGCGTTAGCCATAGTAGTAGAAGTAATAGTTGGCGAGCAACTTCATGGAGACACGATGATGGAGATCATGATGATGGAGATCATGGTGTCAAGCCGGTGACAAAGATGATCCTGGAGCCCCAAGATGGAGATCAAAGGAGCTATGTGATGTTGGCCATATCATGTCACGTTTATTATTTGATTGCATGTGATGTTTATCATGTTTTGCATCTTGTTTACTTAGAACGACGGTAGTAAATAAGATGATCCCTCATAATAATTTCAAGAAGTGTTCCCCCTAACTGTGCACCGTTGCGACAGTTCGTTGTTTCGAAGCACCACATGATGATCGGGTGTGATAGATTCTAACGTTCACATACAACAGGTGTAAGACAGATTTACACATGCAAACACTTAGGTTGACTTGACGAGCCTAGCATGTACATACATGGCCTCGGAACATAGAAGACCGAAAGGTCGAGCATGAATCGTATAGAAGATACGATCAACATGAAGATGTTCACCGATGTTGACTAGTCCGTCTCACGTGATGATCGGACACGACCTAGTTGACTCGGATCATGTTATACTTAGATGACTAGAAGAGGGATGTCTATCTAAGTGGGAGTTCATTAATAATTTGATTAGATGAACTTAATTATCTTGAACTTAGTCTAAAATATTTACAATATGTCTTGTAGATCAAATGGCCAACGTAGTCCTCAACTTCAACGCGTTCCTAGAGAAAACCAAGCTGAAAGACAATGGCAACAACTACACGGACTGGGTCCGGAACCTGAGGATCATCCTCATAGCTGCCAAAAAAGATTATGTCCTACAAGCACCGCTGGGTGACGCACCTGTTCTCCCTGCAGAACAAGACGTTATGAACGCTTGGCAGGCATGTACCGATGACTACTCCCTCGTTCAGTGCGGCATGCTTTACAGCTTAGAGCTGGGGCTCCAAAAGCGTTTTGAGAGACATGGAGCATATGAGATGTTCGAAGATCTGAAAATGGTTTTCCAAGCTCATGCCCGGGTCGAGAGATATGAAGTCTCCGACAAATTCTTCAGTTGTAAGATGGAGGAAAATAGTTCTGTCAGTGAGCACATACTCACTATGTCTGGGTTACATAACCGCTTGACTCAACTGGGAGTTAATCTCCCGGACGACGCGGTCATTGACAGAATCCTCCAGTCGCTTCCACCAAGCTACAAGAGCTTTGTGATGAACTTCAAAATGCAGGGGATGGAAAAGACCATTCCTGAAGTATTTGCTATGCTGAAATCAGCAGAGGTAGAAGTCAAAAAGGAACATCAAGTGTTGATGGTGAATAAAACCACTAAGTTCAAGAAGGGCCAGGGTAAAAAGAACTTCAAGAAGGACGGCAAGGAAGTTGCCGCGCCCGGCAGGCAAGCTGCCGGGAAGAAGCCAAAGAATGGACCCAAGCCCGAGACTAAGTGTTTTTATTGCAAGGGAAGTGGTCACTGGAAGCGGAATTGCCTCAAATACATAGCGGACAAGAAGGCCGGCAAAACAAAAGTTATATGTGATATACATGTAATTGATGTGTACCTTAGCAGTACTCGTAGTAGCTCTTGGGTATTTGATACCGGTGCAGTTGCTCATATTTGTAACTCAAAGCAGGAGCTGCGGAATAAGCGAAGACTGGAGAAGGCCGAGGTGACGATGCGCGTCGGGAATGGTTCCAAGGTCGATGTGATCGCCGTCGGCACGCGACCTCTACATTTACCTACGGGATTAGTTTTAAACCTCAATAATTGTTATTTAGTGCCAAGTTTGAGCATGAACGTTGTATGTGGATCTCGTTTAATTCGAGATGGCTACTCATTTAAATCCGAGAATAATGGTTGTTCTATTTATATGAGTGATATGTTTTATGGTCATGCTCCGATGGTTAATGCTTTATTCTTAATGAATCTCGTACGTGATAATACACATATTCATAGTGTGGATACCAAAAGAGTTAAAGTTGATAACAATAGTCCCACATACTTGTGGCACTGCCGCCTTGGTCACATAGGTGTCAAACGCATGAAGAAGCTCCATGCAGATGGACTTTTAGAGTCTCTTGATTATGAATCATTTGACACGTGCGAACCATGCCTCATGGGTAAAATGACCAAGACTGCGTTCTCAGGAACAATGGAGCGAGCAACCAACTTATTGGAAATCATACATACTGATGTGTGCGGTCCAATGAGTGTTGAGGCTCGCGGTGGCTATCGTTATGTTCTCACCCTCACTGATGACTTGAGTAGATATGTGTATATCTACTTAATGAAACACAAGTCTGAGACCTTTGAAAAGTTCAAGGAATTTCAGAGTGAGGTTGAAAATCAACATGACAGAAAGATCAAGTTTCTACGATCAGATCATGGAGGAGAATACTTGAGTCACTAATTTGGCACACACTTAAGAAAATGTGGAATAGTTTCACAACTCACGCCGCCTGGAACACCTCAGCGTAATGGTGTGTCCGAACGTCGTAATCGCACTCTATTAGATATGGTGCGATCTATGATGTCTCTTACCGATTTACCGCTATGTTTTTGGGGCTATGCTTTAGAGACTGCCGCATTCACTTTAAATAGGGCTCCGTCGAAATCCGTTGAGACGACACCGTATGAATTATGGTTTGGGAAGAAACCTAAGCTGTCGTTTCTAAAAGTTTGGGGATGCGATGCTTATGTCAAGAAACTTCAACCTGAAAAGCTCGAACCCAAGTCGGAAAAATGCGTCTTCATAGGATACCCTAAAGAAACTATTAGGTATACCTTCTACCTTAGATCCGAAGGCAAGATCTTTGTTGCCAAGAATGGATCCTTTCTAGAGAAGGAGTTTCTCTCTAAAGAAGTAAGTGGGAGGAAAGTAGAACTTGATGAAGTGTTACCTCTTGAACCGGAAAATGGCGCAACTCAAGAAAACGTTTCTGAGGTGCCTGTACCGACTAGAGAGGAAATTAATGATGATGATCAAGATACTTCTAATCAAGCTCCTACTGAAATTCGAAGGTCCACAAGGACACGTTCCGCACCAGAGTGGTACGGTAACTCTGTCTTGGAAATCATGTTGTTAGACAACGGTGAACCTCCGAACTATGAAGAAGCGATGGCGGGCCCGGATTCCGACAAATGGCTAGAAGCCATGAAATCCGAGATAGGATCCATGTATGAAAACGAAGTATGGACTTTGACTGACTTGCCCGTTGAACGGCGAGCCATAGAAAATAAATGGATCTTTAAGTAGAAGACAGACGCGGATGGTAATGTGACCATCTATAAAGCTCGACTTGTCGCTAAGGGTTATCGACAAGTTCAAGGGGTTGACTACGATGAGACTTTCTCACCGGTAGCGAAGCTAAAGTCCGTCCGAATCATGTTAGCAATTGCCGCATTCTACGATTATGAGATATGGCAAATGGACGTCAAAACGGCATTCCTTAATGGTTTCCTTAAGGAAGAATTGTATATGATGCAGCCGGAAGGTTTTGTCGATCCTAAGAGTGCTGACAAGGTGTGCAAGCTCCAACGCTCGATTTATGGGCTAGTGCAAGCATCTCGGAGTTGGAACATTCTCTTTGATGAGATGATCAAAGCGTTTGGGTTTACACAGACTTATGGAGAAGCCTGCGTTTACAAGAAAGTGAGTGGGAGCTCTGTAGCATTTCTCATATTATATGTAGATGACATACTTTTGATGGGAAATGATATAGAACTCTTGGACAACATTAAGGCCTACTTGAATAAGAGTTTTTCAATGAAGGAACTTGGAGAAGCTGCTTATATATTAGGCATCAAGATCTATAGAGATAGATCAAGACGCCTCATAGGTCTTTCACAAAGCACATACCTTGATAAGATATTGAAGAAGTTCAATATGGATCAATCTAAGAAGGGGTTCTTACCTGTGTTACAAGGTGTGAAATTGAGCTCAGCTCAATGTCCGACCATGGCAGAAGATATAGAAGAGATGAGTGTCATCCCCTATGCCTCAGCCATAGGTTCTATTATGTATGCTATGCTGTGTACCAGACCTGATGTAAACCTTGCCATAAGTTTGGTAGGGAGGTACCAAAGTAATCCCGGCAAGGAACACTGGACAGCGGTCAAGAATATCCTGAAGTACCTGAAAAGGACTAAGGAAATGTTTCTCGTTTATGGAGGTGATGAAGAGCTCGTCGTAAAGGGTTACGTCGACGCTAGCTTCGACACAGATCTGGATGACTCTAAGTCACAAACCGGATACGTGTATATTTTGAATGGTGGGGCAGTAAGCTGGTGCAGTTGCAAGCAGAGCGTCGTGGCGGGATCTACATGTGAAGCGGAGTACATGGCAGCCTCGGAGGCAGCACATGAAGCAATTTGGGTGAAGGAGTTCATCACCGACCTCGGAGTCATACCCAATGCGTCGGGGCCAATCAAACTCTTCTGTGACAACACTGGAGCTATTGCATTTGCCGAGGAGCCCAGGTTTCACAAGAAGACCAGGCACATCAAGTGTCGCTTCAAATCCATTCGTGAAAATGTTCAAGATGGAGACATAGATATCTGTAAAGTGCATACGGACCTGAATGTAGCAGATCCGTTGACTAAACCTTGTTGGGGAACGTTGCAGAAAACAAAAAAAATTCCTACGGTTTCACCAAGATCCATCTATGAGTTCATCTAGCAACGAGTATTCAGATTCATCTACATACCTTTGTAGATCGCGTGCGGAAGCGTTCGAGGAACGGGGATGAGGTAGTCGTACACGACGTGATCCAAATCACCAGAGATCCTAGCGCCGAACGGACGGCACCTCCGCGTTCAACACACGTACGGTCAGCGTAACGTCTCCTTCTTCTTGATCCAGCAAGGCAAAGGAGAGGTTGAGGAAGATGGCTCCAGCAGCAGCACGACGACGTGGTGATGGTGGAGCTGCAGTACTCCGGCAGGGCTTCGCCGAGCTCTACGGAGGAGGAGGAGGTGTTGGAGAGGGAGAGGGAGGCGCCAAGGCAAAAGGGGTCGGCTGCCCCTCTCCCCTCCCCCCTTTATATCGGCCTCTTGGGGGGGGGGGCGCCGGCCCTGGGAGATCTGATCTCCCGAGGGGGCGGCGGCCAGGGAGGATTTCCTCCCCCCCCAAGGCACCTAGGAGGTGCCTTCCACTTGTGGGACTCTTCCCCTTTGGAACCCTAGGCGCATGGGCCTCTTGGGGCTGGTTCCCCTTGGCCCATGTACGCCAAGGCACACCCCCTACAGCCCATGTGGCCCCCGAGGCAGGTGGCCCCACCCGATGGACCCCCGGGACCCTTCTGGTGGTCCCTGTACAATACCGGTGACCCCGAAACTTGTCCCGATGGCCAAAACAGCACTTCCCATATATAATTCTTTACCTCCGGACCATTCCAAAACTCCTCGTGACGTCCGGGATCTCATCCGGGACTCCGAACAACATTCGGATTACTGCATATACATATCCCTACAACCCTAGCGTCACCGAACCTTAAGTGTGTAGACCCTACGGGTTCGGGAGACATGCAGACATGACCGAGACGGCTCTCGGGCAATAACCAACAGCGGGATCTGGATACCCATGTTGGCTCCCACATGCTCCACGATGATCTCATCGGATGAACCACGATGTCGAGGATTCAAGCAACCCCGTATGCAATTCCCTTTGTCAATCGATATGTTACTTGCCCGAGATTCGATCGTTGGTATCCCAATACCTCGTTCAATCTCGTTACCGGCAAGTCACTTTACTCGTACCGTAATGCATGATCAAGTGACCAAACACTTGGTCACATTGAGCTCATAATGATGATGCATTACCGAGTGGGCCCAGTGATACCTCTCCGTCATACGGAGTGACAAATCCCAGTCTCGATCCGTGTCAACCCAACAGACACTTTCGGAGATACCCGTAGTATACCTTTATAGTCACCCAGTTACGTTGTGACGTTTGGCACACCTAAAGCACTCCTACGGCATCCAGGAGTTACATGATCTCATGGTCTAAGGAAAGGATACTTGACATTGGAAAACTCTAGCAAACGAACTATGCGATCTTATGCTATGTTTAGGATTGGGTCTCGTCCATCACATCATTCTCCTAATGATGTGATCTCGTTATCATTGACATCCAATGCCCATAGTCAGGAAACCATGACTATCTATTGATCAACGAGCTAGTCAACTAGAGGCATACTAGGGACATGTTGGTGTCTGTTATTCACACATGTATTACGATTTCCGGATAACACAATTATAGCACGAATAAAGACAATTATCATGAACAAGGAAATATAATATAATAATAATGCTTTTATTATTGCCTCTAGGGCATATTTCCAACAGTCTCCCACTTGCACTAGAGTCAATAATCTAGTTACATTGTGATGAATCGAACACCCATAGAGTTCTGGTGCGGATCATGTTTTGCCTTAGGGAGAGGTTTAGTCAACGGATCTACGACATTCAGATCCGTGTGCACTTTACAAATTTCTATGTCTCCATCTTGAACATTTTCACGAATGGAGTTGAAGCGACGCTTGATGTGCCTGGTCTTCTTGTGAAACCTGGGCTCCTTGGCAAGTGCAATAGCTCCAGTGTTGTCACAGAAGAGTTTGATTGGCCCCGACGCATTGGGTATGACTCCGAGGTCGGTGATGAACTCCTTCACCCAAATTGCTTCATGTGCTGCCTCCGAGGCTGCCATGTACTCCGCTTCACATGTAGATCCTGCCACGACGCTCTGCTTGCAACTGCAGCAGCTTACTGCCCCACCATTCAAAATATACACGTATCCGGTTTGTGACTTAGAGTCATCCAGATCTGTGTCGAAGCTAGCGTCGACGTAACCCTTTACGACGAGCTCTTCGTCACCTCCATAAACGAGAAACATTTCCTTAGTCCTTTTCAGGTACTTCAGGATATTCTTGACCACTGTCCAGTGTTCCTTGCCGGGATTACTTTGGTACCTTCCTACCAAACTCACGGCAAGGTTTACGTCAGGTCTGGTACACAGCATGGCATACATAATAGAACCTATGGCTGAGGCATAGGGGATGACCCTCATCTCTTCTATATCTTCTGCCATGGTTGGACATTGAGCTGAGCTCAATTTCACACCTTGTAATACTGGTAAGAACCCCTTCTTAGATTGATCCATATTGAACTTCTTCAATATCTTATCAAGGTATGTGCTTTGTGAAAGACCTATGAGGCGTCTCGATCTATCTCTATAGATCTTGATGCCTAATATATAAGTAGCTTCTCCAAGGTCCTTCATTGAAAAACTCTTATTCAAGTAGGCCTTAATGCTGTCCAAGAGTTCTATATCATTTCCCATCAAAAGTATGTCATCTACATATAGTATGAGAAATGCTACAGAGCTCCCACTCACTTTCTTGTAAACGCAGGCTTCTCCATAAGTCTGCGTAAACCCAAACGCTTTGATCATCTCATCAAAGCGAATGTTCCAACTCCGAGATGCTTGCACCAGCCCATAAATCGAGCGTTGGAGCTTGCACACTTTGTCAACATTCTTAGGATCGACAAAACCTTCCGGCTGCATCATATACAATTCTTCCTTAAGGAAACCATTAAGGAATGCCGTTTTGACGTCCATTTGCCATATCTCATAATCATAGAATGCGGCAATTGCTAACATGATTCGGACAGACTTTAGCTTCGCTACCGGTGAGAAAGTCTCATCGTAGTCAATTCCTTGAACTTGTCGATAACCCTTAGCGACAAGCCGAGCTTTATAGATGGTCACATTACCATCCGCGTCTGTCTTCTTCTTAAAGATCCATTTATTTTCTATGGCTCACCGCTCTACGGGCAAGTCAGTCAAAGTCCATACTTCGTTTTCATACATGGATCCTATCTCGGATTTCATGGCTTCTAGCCATTTGTCGGAATCCGGGCCCGCCATTGCTTCCTCATAGTTCGAAGGCTCACCGTTGTCTAACAACATGATTTCCAAGACAGGGTTGCCGTACCACTCTGGTGCGGAACGTGTCCTTGTGGACCTTCGAATTTCAGTAGGAGCTTGATTAGAAGTATCTTGATCATCATCATTAATTTCCTCTCTAGTCGGTGCAGGCACCTCAGGAACGTTTTCTTGAGTTTCGCCATTTTCCGGTTCAAGAGGTAACACTTCATCAAGTTCTACTTTCCTCCCACTTACTTCTTTCAAGAGAAACTCTTTCTCTAGAAAGGATCCATTCTTGGCAACAAAGATCTTGCCTTCGGATCTGAGGTAGAAGGTATACCCAATAGTTTCTTTAGGGTATCCTATGAAGACGCATTTTTCCGACTTGGGTTCGAGCTTTTTAGGTTGAAGTTTCTTGACATAAGCATCGCATCCCCAAACTTTTAGAAACAACAGCTTAGGTTTCTTCCCAAACCATAATTCATACGGTGTCGTCTCAACGGATTTCGACGGAGCCCTATTTAAAGTGAATGCGGCAGTCTCTAAAGCATAGCCCCAAAAAGATAGCGGTAAATCGGTAAGAGACATCATGGATCGTACCATATCTAATAGAGTGCGATTATGACGTTCGGACACACCATTACGCTGAGGTGTTCCAGGCAGCGTGAGTTGTGAAACTATTCCACATTTTTTGAAGTGCGTGCCAAATTCGTGACTCAAGTATTCTCCTCCACGATCTGATCGTAAAAACTTGATTTTTCTGTCACGTTGATTTTCAACCTCACTCTAAAATTCCTTGAACTTTTCAAAGGTCTCAGACTTGTGTTTCATTAAGTAGATATACCCATATCTACTCAAGTCATCAGTGAGGGTGAGAACATAACGATAGCCACCGCGAGCCTCAACACTCATTGGACCGCACACATCAGTATGTATGATTTCCAATAAGTTGGTTGCTCGCTCCATTGTTCCTGAGAACGGAGTCTTGGTCATTTTACCCATGAGGCATGGTTCGCACGTGTCAAATGATTCATAATCAAGAGACTCTAAAAGTCCATCTGCATGGAGCTTCTTCATGCGTTTGACACCTATGTGACCAAGGCGGCAGTGCCACAAGTATGTGGTACTATCATTATCAATTTTAACTCTTTTGGTATTCACACTATGAATATGTGTATCATCACGTACGAGATTCATCAAGAATAAACCATTAACCATCGGAGCATGACCATAAAACATATCACTCATATAAATAGAACAACTATTATTCTCAGATTTAAATGAGTAGCCATCTCGAATTAAACGAGATCCAGACACAATATTCATGCTCAAACTTGGCACTAAATAACAATTATTGAGGTTTAAAACTAATCCCGTAGGTAAATGTAGAGGTAGCGTGCCGACGGCGATCACATCGACCTTGGAACCATTCCCGACGCGCATCGTCACCTCATCCTTCGCCAGTCTTTGCTTATTCCGCAGCTCCTGCTTTGAGTTACAAATGTGAGCAACTGCACCGGTATCAAATACCCAAGAGCTACTACGAGTACTGGTAAGGTACACATCAATTACATGTATATCACATATACCTTTTGTTTTGCCGGCCTTCTTGTCCGCTAAGTATTTGGGGCAATTCCGCTTCCAGTGACCACTTCCCTTGCAATAAAAGCACTCAGTCTCGGGCTTGGGTCCATTCTTTGGCTTCTTCCCGGCAACTTGCTTACCGGGAGCGGCAACTTCCTTGCCGTCCTTCTTGAAGTTCTTTTTACCCTTGCCCTTCTTGAACTTAGTGGTTTTATTCACCATCAACACTTGATGTTCCTTCCTTATTTCTACCTCTGCTGATTTCAGCATAGCATATACCTCAGGAATGGTCTTTACCATCCCCTGCATGTTGTAGTTCATCACAAAGCTCTTGTAGCTAGGTGGAAGCGACTGGAGGATTCTGTCAATGACCGCTTCATTCGGGAGATTAACTTCCAGTTGAGTCAAGCGGTTGTGCAACCCAGACATCTTGAGTATGTGTTCATTGACAGAGCTATTTTCCTCCATCTTACAGCTAAAGACTTTGTCAGAGACTTCATATCTCTCGACCCGGGCATGAGCTTGGAAAACCATTTTCAGCTCTTCGAACATCTTATATGCTCCATGTCTCTCAAAACGCTTTTGGAGCCCCGGCTCTAAGTTGTAAAGCATGCCGCACTAAACGAGGGAGTAATCATCAGAACGTGACTGCCAAGCGTTCATAACGTTTTGTTCTGCAGGGAGAACAGGTGCGTCACCCAGCGGTGCTTGTAGGCCATAATCTTTCTTGGCAGCTATGAGGATGATCCTCAGGTTCCGGACCCAGTCCGTGTAGTTGCTGCCATCGTCTTTCAGCTTGGTTTTCTCTAGGAATGCGTTGAAGTTGAGGACTACGTTGGCCATTTGATCTACAAGACATATTGTAAATATTTTAGACTAAGTTCATGATAATTTTAAAGTTCATCTAATCAAATTATTTAATGAACTCCCACTTAGATAGACATCCCTCTTCTAGTCATCTAAGTATTACATGATCCAAGTCAACTAGGCCGTGTCCGATCATCACGTGAGACGGACTAGTCAACATTGGTGAACATCTTCATGTTGATCGTATCTTCTATACGACTCATGCTCGACCTTTCGGTCTTCTGTGTTCCGAGGCCATGTCTGTACATGCTAGGCTCGTCAAGTCAACCTAAGTGTTTGCATGTGTAAATCTGTCTTACACCCGTTGTATGTGAACGTTAGAATCTATCACACCCGATCATCACGTGGTGCTTCGAAACAACGAACTGTCGCAACGGTGCACAGTTAGGGGGAACACTTCTTGAAATTATTATGAGGGATCATCTTATTTACTACCGTCGTTCTAAGTAAACAAGATGCAAAACATGATAAACATCACATGCAATCAAATAACAATAGTAGTGACATGATATGGCCAACATCACATAGCTCCTTTGATCTCCATCTTGGGGCTCCATGATCATCTTGTCACCGTCTTGACACCATGATCTCCATCATCATGATCTCCATCATCATGATCTCCATCATCGTGTCTCCATGAAGTTGCTCGCCAACTATTACTTCTACTACTATGGCTAACGCGTTTAGCAATAAAGTAAAGTAATTTACATGGCGACACGCAGGTCATAAAAGAATAATGACAACTCCTATGGCTCCTGCCGGTTGTCATACTCATCGACATGCAAGTCGTGATTCTTATTACATGAACATGATCTCATACATCACATATATATCATTCATCATTCATCACAACTTTGGCCATATCATATCACCAAGCACTTGCTGCAAAAACAAGTTAGACGTCCTCTAATTGTTGTTGCAAGTTTTACGTGGCTGAATTAGGGTTCTAGCAAGAACGTTTTCTTACCTACGTAAAAGCCACAACGTGATTTGTCAACTTCTATTTACCCTTCATAAGGACCCTTTTCATTGAATCCGCTCCAACTAATGTAGGAAAGACAGACACCCGCCAGCCACCTTATGCAACTAGTGCATGTTAGTAGGTGGAACCGGTCTCACGTAAGCGTACGTGTAAGGTTGGTCCGGGCCGCTTCATCCCACAATACCGCTGAAGCAAGATAAGACTAGTAGCGGCAAGAAAGTTGACAAATCTACGCCCACAACAAATTGTGTTCAACTCGCGCAAGAAGAACTACGCATAGACCTAGCTCTGATACCACTGTTGGGGAACGTTGCAGAAAACAAAAAAATTTCCTACGGTTTCACCAAGATCCATCTATGAGTTCATCTAGCAACGAGTATTCAAATTCATCTACATACCTTTGTAGATCGCGTGCGGAAGCGTTTAAGGAACGGGGATGAGGTAGTCTTACACGACGTGATCCAAATCACCGGAGATCCTAGCGCCGAACGGACGGCACCTCCGCGTTCAACACACGTACGGTCAGCGTAACGTCTCCTTCTTCTTGATCCAGCAAGGCAAAGGAGAGGTTGAGGAAGATAGCTCCAGCAGCAGCACGACGGCGTGGTGATGGTGGAGCTGCAGTACTCCGGCAGGGCTTCGCCGAGCTCTACGGAGGAGGAGGAGGTGTTGGAGAGGGAGAGGGAGGCACCAAGGCAAAATGGGTCGGCTGCCCCTCTCCCCTCCCCCCTTTATATAGGCCTCTTGGGGGGGGGGGCGCCGGCCCTGGGAGATCTGATCTCCCAAGGGGGCGGCGGCCAGGGAGGATTTCCTCCCCCCCAAGGCACCTAGGAGGTGCCTTCCACTTGTGGGACTCTTCCCCTTTGGAACCCTAGGCGCATGGGCCTCTTGGGGCTGGTTCCCCTTGGCCCATGTAGGCCAAGGCGCACCCCCTACAGCCCATGTGGCCCCCGAGGCAGGTGGCCCCACCCGGTGGACCCCCGGGACCCTTCTGGTGGTCCCGGTACAATACCGGTGACCCCGAAACTTGTCCCGATGGCCAAAACAGCACTTCCCATATATAATTCTTTACCTCCGGACCATTCCAAAACTCCTCGTGACGTCCGGGATCTCATCCGGGACTCCGAACAACATTCGGATTACTGCATATACATATCCCTACAACCCTAGCGTCACCGAACCTTAAGTGTGTAGACCCTACGGGTTCGGGAGACATGCAGACATGACCGAGACGGCTCTCGGGCAATAACCAACAGCGGGATCTGGATACCCATGTTGGCTCCCACATGCTCCACGATGATCTCATCGGATGAACCACGATGTCGAGGATTCAAGCAACCCCATATGCAATTCCCTTTATCAATCGATATATTACTTGCCCGAGATTCGATCGTTGGTATCCCAATACCTTGTTCAATCTCATTACCGGCAAGTCACTTTACTCGTACCGTAATGCATGATCCAGTGACCAAACACTTGGTCACATTGAGCTCATAATGATGATGCATTACCGAGTGGGCCCAGTGATACCTCTCCGTCATACGGAGTGACAAATCCCAGTCTCGATCCGTGTCAACCCAACAGACACTTTCGGAGATACCCGTAGTATACCTTTATAGTCACCCAGTTACGTTGTGACGTTTGGCACACCCAAAGCACTCCTACGGCATCCGGGAGTTACACGATCTCATGGTCTAAGGAAAGGATACTTGACATTGGAAAACTCTAGCAAACGAAGTATGCGATCTTATGCTATGTTTAGGATTGGGTCTTGTCCATCACATCATTCTCCTAATTATGTGATCTCGTTATCATTGACATCCAATGCCCATAGTCAGGAAACCATGACTATCTATTGATCAACGAGCTAGTCAACTAGAGGCTTACTAGGGACATGTTGGTGTCTGTTATTCACACATGTATTACGATTTCCGGATAACACAATTATAGCACGAATAAAGACAATTATCATGAAAAAGGAAATATAATATAATAATAATGCTTTTATTATTGCCTCTAGGGCATATTTCCAACAAACCTCTCCCTAGAGCAAAACATGATCAACACCAGAATTCAATGGGTGTTCGATTCATCACAATGTAACTAGATTATTGACTCTAGTGCAAGTGGGAGACTGTTGGAAATATGCCCTAGAGGCAATAATAAAAGCATTATTATTATATTTCCTTGTTCATGATAATTGTCTTTATTCATGCTATAATTGTGTTATCCGGAAATCGTAATACATGTGTTTATAATAGACACCAACATGTCCTTAGTAAGCCTCTAGTTGACTAGCTCGTTGATCAACAGATAGTCATGGTTTCCTGACTATGGACATTGGATGTCATTGATAACGAGATCACATCATTAGGAGAATGATGTGATGGACAAGACCCAATCCTAAAGATAGCACAAGATCGTATAGTTCGCTTGCTAGAGTTTTCCAATGTCAAGTATCATTTCCTTAGACCATGAGGTCGTGTAACTCCCGGATACCGTAGGAGTGCTTTGGGTGTGCCAAACGTCACAACGTAACTGGGTGACTATAAAGGTATACTGCGGGTATCTCCGAAAGTGTCTGTTGGGTTGACACGGATCGAGACTGGGATTTGTCAC
This sequence comes from Aegilops umbellulata, assembly GCA_032464435.1. Lineage (NCBI taxonomy): Eukaryota > Viridiplantae > Streptophyta > Magnoliopsida > Poales > Poaceae > Aegilops > Aegilops umbellulata. The sequence continues at coordinate 259,624,035 of CP136059.1, forward strand.
TCCGCATGACGGAGAGGTATCACCGGGCCCACTCGGTAATGCATCATCATAATGAGCTCAATGTGATCAAAGTGTTTGATCACGGGATCATGCATTACGGTACGAGTAAAGTGACTTGCCGGTAACGAGATTGAACAAGGTATTGGGATACCGACGATCGAATCTCGGGCAAGTAAAATACCGATTGACAAAGGAAATTGTATACGGGGTTAATTGAATCCTCGACATCGTGGTTCATCCGATGAGATCATCATGGAGCATGTGGGAGCCAACATGGGTATCCAGATCCCGTTGTTGGTTATTTCCCGAGAGTCGTCTCGGTCATGTCTGCCTGTCTCCCGAACCCGTAGGGTCTACACACTTAAGGTTCGGTTACGCTAGGGTTGTGAAGATATGTATATGCAGTAACCCGAATGTTGTTTGGAGTCCCGGATAAGATCCCGGACGTCACGAGGAGTTTCGGAATAGTCCGGAGGTAAAGAATTATATATAGGAAGTGCTGTTTCGGCCATCGGGACAAGTTTTGGGGTCATCGGTATTGTACCAGGACCACCAGAAGGGTCCCGGGGGTCCACCGGGTGGGGCCACCCATCCCGGAGGGCCCCATGGGCCAAAGTGGGGAGGGGAACCAGCCCATAGTGGGCTGGTGTGCCCCCCTAGGCCCACCCCATGCGCCTAGGGTTGAAACCCTAGGGGTGGGGGGGCGCCCCACCTTGGCTTGGGGGCCACTCCAGCCCTTGGCCCCCCCTAGGAGATCCAATCTCCTAGGGCCGGCGCCCCCCTAGGGGGCTATATATATGAGGGGGGGGGAGGGGGCAAGAGCACCTGAGTCCTGGCGCCTCCCTCTCTCCCTGCTACACCTCTTCCTCTCGTAGTACACGGCGAAGCCCTGCTGCTGTGACGCCCTGCATCCACCACCATGCCGTCGTGCTGCTGGATCTTCATCAACCTCTCCTTCCCCCTTGCTGGATCAAGAAGGAGGAGACATCACGCTGACCGTACGTGTGTTGAACGCGGAGGTGCCGTCCGTTCGGTGCTAGGATCTCCGGTGATTTGGATCACGTCGTGTACGACTACCTCATCCCCGTTCTCTGAACGCTTCCGCTCGCGATCTACAAAGGTATGTAGATGCATCCGATCACTCGTTGCTAGATGAACTCATAGATGGCTCTTGGTGAAACCGTAGGAAAATTTTGTTTTCTGCAACGTTCCCCAACACTCAAATCATTCAAAGGAGGATACCACCCTATCATACCACATCACAACCATTTTAATAGCATGTTGGCACGCAAGGTAAACCATTATAAACTCCTTGCAAATTAAGCATGGCATAAGCAACTATAATCTCTAATTGTCATTGCAAACATGTTTATTCATAATAGGCTGGATCAGGAATGATGAACTAATCATATTTACAAAAACAAGAGAGGTCGAGTTCATACCAGCTTCTATCATCTCAATCATTTGATCATGTATCATCATTATTGTCTTTCACTTGCACGACTGAACGATGTGGATAATAATAATAGTGCACGTGCATTGGACTAAGCTGGAATCTGCATGCATTCAATACAAAGGAGAAGACAAGGTAATATGGGCTCTTGGTTAAATCAACAATAATGCATATAAGATCCACTTCAACATTTTCATTATGGTCTTCTCCTCTCGACCCCCAAAGAAAAGAAAAGAAATGAAACTATTTACATGGGAAAGCTCCCAACAAACAAAAGAAGAACAGTAAATCTTTTTGGGTTTTCTTTTAATTATTACTACTACAGACAAGGAAAGTAAACTAATTAAAAGCACAACTAATTTTTTTGGTTTTCTTAAGGTTTATCAAACACACAAGAAGAAAGCGAGAAAAAGAAAATAAACTAGCATGGATAATACAATGAAAAAGTATGAGCACCGACAACTAGCATGAGTGTGTGAGCATGAATGTAATGTCGGTGAGAAATACCACTACAAAAAAAGACACATCCGTGACATTTTGGGCCGAACGAATTTTTTATATCATACATATGACACTCCTATGACGATAATTGTGAAAAAACCCGGTACCATCATAGATGTGGTGGGCTCCTACTTCTATGACAAAAAATCATGACAGAAAATGGGCTTTTCGTCCTGGGTGGGCCGGAGACGCAACTGCATGACATTCTTTGGGCCGTCCATGACGGAAAAAACCGTGGTAGAAGCGAGGGGGAGGAAAATTTCGGGGTGTTCCCGGTTACGGTGGGAGGTCGGGGGCCGAGCGATGCGCGTTTCTCTCGTACACGTACGCGCATGTGTGCGAGGCGTTGGCTCTAACTGAACCCGAGCGAGGCGTTGGGCTCTAACTGAACCCGAGCGATTGCACTGCAGGCTATGCGTTACTGAACCCGAGCGATCGATCGATGGCTGTTAACTGAACCTGATCGAGCGATTCCTTCGCTACTGCTGCTAACTGAAGCCGATCGATGCTGCCTCTAGGGTGAACAGTGACCGTTGTGGGGGGGGGGGGTTGGATGAACAGTGAGCGCGGTAGAGGGGTGCCCGTGGAGGGGTGGTTGAACAGGACCCCGTGGTGTGGAGGGCTGGATGAACAGTAGACGGTGGAGGGGTGGTTGATTAGTAGCCGGTGGAGTAGCGCGTGGTGGAGGCTGGATGAATAGGAGCCCGTGGAGGGTGGAGGAGGTCGACGGTAGCCCGTGGAGGCTAGAGGAGGTCGACGGTGGAGATGAACAGTATCCCGTGGAGTCCCGTTTTGCGGTACGCCACACCCCTCCCAATGAACAGGACCCCCGTTTCGACCGTAGCGCTCCAACACAAGTCCGTTTCCTCCATTTTGCGGTACGCCACACCCCTCCCGATCAATAAGACCCCCGTTTCGACCGTAGGAGGTCCGTTTCCTCCGTTTTGCGGTACGCCAGACCCCTCCCGATCAACATGACCCCCGTTTCGACCGTGGTCGGTCGAACACAAGGCCATTTCCTCCGTTCTGCGGTACGCCAGGCCTCGTTTCCATCGCCTGTTCCGTCCAAGCCCTCCCGATGAACACGACCACGCATTCCGTTCCGACCCAGCCGGTAGGCTCCCACGTGTTCCGTTGCCTCCCGATGAACACGACACATTCCGTTGCCTCCCATGAACACGATGCATTCCGTTGCCTCCCCATGAACACGACGATGCTGTTTCTCTGTTCAGACCCAGCCATGTACACGAGCCCTCGCCGTACGTATGCGCGAGTAGGCGTTCGAGACCCTGCCCGTATGTACGTACGTGGCCGTATTTTCTTTCTTGCACCTTGGCCGCTGTACGTATGTGTACATGCTACGTGCGCGCCTCTACTACGACACGTGCGCGCCTCTACATCCACCAGTATATATGTACGTACACGTTCGCGACCAGAATGACAACGCTACGTACGCTTTGACCAGGTGGGTCCCGACTGTCAGGCACTTCCTTGCCTGCGAAGATGTAGCTGGTGGGTCCCAGCAGTCAGGGGGGCGAATTGTTTTTTTGCCCAGACGCACTTCCTTGCGTGCGAAGATGTAGCTGGTGGGTCCCAGCAGTCGGGGGGCTGGTAGGTCCCAGCAGTCAGGGGGGTGAATCATTTTTTTCGGACGCACTTCCTTGCGTGCGAAGATGTAAGTCCCAGTAGTCAGGGGGTGAATCATTTTTTTCACGAAATACGGTGGCCCGTCCGGTGGGTCCCCGCTGTCAGGTGGAGGAATAATTATTTTACCGTAATAAAGAGGCACTTCCTTGCGGCTGCCGTGGACCCAGCTGCCAGCCTCTCCACGTACAGTACTCTTCCGATGGAATTCGGTCATTGACCATGTTGACCACGACGCGTCGAGAGCACCAGGGCAGTGGTCTGGACGACGGCGAGGCCTAGGAAGGGGACGACGCGGAGCCGGGGAAGACGCAGCAGTGGAAGCCCGTGCGGAGAGGAGTACGAGGGTTCACTGGTTCAGCTGCGCTGTGAGGCTGCCGTTGCCGCAGAATAACAGGGGGTGTGGGTGAGTAGAGGGATGGCCTGGCCAGCGGTGGGAGTAGTACGGGGCGGTGAGGCCTCCGCGGCATCACAATCGGCCACGGGAGGCAGGATGCGACACGACCGGCGCTGCTTTGGGCGGCTGGAGCAAGAAGACCAGAGGTTGAAGAAGCACTACGGCCATTGGATGGACATCGTACGATCACTGCAGCTAGAATCGTTTATATTGACTAAGTTGACAAAGCCATTGGTACGCGTCAACTTAGTAGGCCCACAGCTCGGATTTGGCAGAGAACATATAGCCCATTTGTGATTTGTAAGAATGTACAACCCATTTTTTAATTCAAATGCAATTTACTATAGCCCATTTACAGTTTGTTAAAAGTACATCCCAACTTCTAGCTAGGACAACGATTAATAATTTCAAAGAACCGCTCAAAACAGAATTTAAAAAAAAATCCCACATTTTGATGAGATCCGAAATATTTTTATCCGAAATTTCTAGTCAGGTTAAATATAATTTCAAAATAAAGTTGTATTACGTTAAAATCCAACGAAATATTGCGCGCGCAACAAGTAATGAAATTAAAATTTTCAAATTCCAAAAATAATATATTTTTCAAACTAATTACGTGTTTGGTGCATAGTAACTGTCCAGTTATTATAATTACATCCCATTTATTATTTCTTAAAGTCCATTTTTTTGTTAAGCCTAATGCATACCTCCTAGGAAAGTTTGCAGCCCAGTGGAGCGGAGAATAACAAGTTGACCCGGATATTGTGTACAACTATCGGCCGAGTTGCATTGCCGACGTTGAAAAAAGCTATTTTTTTAAAATAATACATTTCTTTTATTAATTTTCATAAATATTATGTTGGATAAAAAAGTTTTAAAAATAATACACCGTCGGTCCGCTACAGGCCGACTGGGCCTAGTCGGCCCACAACAGGCCGATTGGATTCGAGTCGGCCTATAGCTAGCCGACTGGCCCTTGTCAGTCCATTGTGGGCTGATTGCGTCCTGTCGGCCCACTATGGGCCGACTGCAGCTAATTGGCTCGCTGTGGGCTAATTGTTTTTGCAAAAAGGTAGGCATAAAAAATATATGTTTAAAAAAATGTTAATCATGTAATTAAAAAATGTTAAACGTGTATAAAAAATGTTCCTGATGTATACAACAATTTTTTCAAATACATGATTAACATTTTTTCAAACATATTTTTTTGCTGTCAACTTTTTTTCATACACATTCTATATTTTTTGTATAGATAAGGAACATTTTTTATACTCACATTTAACAAGTTTTAAATACATGATTAACAATTTTTAAAACATATTTTTTAGTCAACTTTTTTGCATATATATCGCACATTTTTTATATACATCAGGTTTAACATTTTTTAATTACATGATTAACATTTTTTAAACATATATTTTTTATGCCTATTTTTGCAAAAACAATTAGCCCACAGCGATCCAATTAGCCCCAGTCGGCCCACAGTGGGCCGACAGGGACCAGTCGGCCAGCTGTAGGCCGACTAATCCAATCGGCCTGCTGTGGGCCGACTAGGTCTAGTCGGCCTGCAGCGGGCCGACGGTGTATTATTTTTGAAAAAAATTTACCCAACGTAATATTTATGAAAATTAATAAAAAATGTATTATTTAAGAAAAATAGCGAAAAAAGGCCTGTGTAGTACAGTACAACCCAACATGCTTACTCAGCCCACATTCAGCGACGCCGGAAAGGCTCAAACAAGATTTCTGTACAACTTTTTGAAGTCACTGAGCTCAATTAATAATTTAAGAAAAACGTTAGATTACAGTGGAACCTAATTAAAAGCTGTCACGAGCAAATAAATAATTCAACGGGTCCCACTTGTGCGTGTGCGTGTGTGTGTGTGTGTGAGAGAGAGAGATAGAGAGAGAGAGACCCATCGGTCGATGCTCGTAAATACATCTTTCAGCCATATGCATTGCTGATGCTCAGTAAAAAGTTATATAGTTGACACAATCATATAGAACATCATAGCACACTGAACTTGTATACAAAAATTTCACGCAGGCGGCACAATCAGGATGGAAGCAGTGGATCGCTATGGGAAGGGCTATGTTGAAACCAACGAAGTCGTATATAACGGTTCATCGTCTTTATCAATGACGGGGATATATCTTGAATGTTGTGCAAAGAAAACAGACAGACAACACAATAAGTTCTGCTAGCACATTAAATTGACGCACAATCCTTTCTAAAAAAAAGTTCAGTTACAAAATTAGAACAGGTCACAATCAAATGTACTGGCATATCAGTGCTTCACACCCATAGCTTGGATTTAACTAGTATCTGACAAGATTCAGTTGTTACCTCAAATTAGAGCACATCCAGGCAGCCAACCCTGCCTCTTCTCCCAAAGAAGCAGTGGCCTCCGCCGCGTGATGGAGTAGGCCCTGTGCCATCCATCATTCCGAGCAACACGGGGAAAGTCTGACATTGACTCCTATAATGGACGTCGTCGACGGACCCTGGCACCAGCGGCGGCGGCAGGACTTCGATTGATGGATTGACCACTTCTTCGACATGCACGAACACTTGATACAGGTACATTCCTAACGTGGTCCGCGGCGGCCTTGGTGGCGACGAATAGTAGAACCCCGGTTCCTGCACCGGTATCTCAATACCAATCACCTTCGGTATGGTGGACGGCTTCTTCATGCATGCCATAACCGCCAGAGCCCAGCTGTCTGGAGGAACAAACATACTTAGAGCTCACCTCCAAGGTCATTGATAAGCTCGTTCATGGACTCGCTGTTCCAAGCACGTCGAGGCATGCCGTGGAAGGTAAGCTTTGTTAAAAACTCAAACTCAGAGGGCACCGAGCCCCATCCTGGGTGCCACCAATCAAAGCTCACCAGCGCGCCATCGCAGAACAAAAGCCGGGAAGATTCGGACACATGACTGCAGTCGAAAATTGTCCGGAACCTGACGAAGAAATCAACCGGTGGCAGACAGACTTCGACGAGCAAGTCACTTATTTGGATGCCATGCGCAATGCCAAGAGCTTTGACAAGGTCGTCCTGCGAGATGGGAGGCCGGTCGCCGTTGATGGTTACCATCAACACTTTTTCGGCAAACTGGTCGTCAAGCGCCGCCATGCCACTATTGAGCGACAGCACGCAGCGACCGAAGGCAGGACGGATCTCAGGATCTCCGGCTCGGAGATCCGCATTGACCGGCGACATGATAGTGCGCTTGAGTACAGGGAGTACAGGAGGGGGATTTGTTGGGGAACGTAGCAGAAATTCAAAATTTTCCTACGTGTCACCAAGATCTATCTATGGAGAAACCAGCAACGAGGGGAAGGAGAGTGCATCTACATACCCTTGTAGATCGCTAAGCGGAAGCGTTCAAGTGAACGGGGTTGATGGAGTCGTACTCGTCGTGATCCAAATCACCGATGACCAAGTGCCGAACGGACGGCACCTCCGCGTTCAACACACGTACAGCCCAGTGATGTCTCCCATGCCTTGATCCAGCAAGGAGAGAGGGAGAGGTTGAGGAAGACTCCATCCAGCAGCAGCACAACGGCGTGGTGGTGGTGGAGGAGCGTTGTGATCCAGCAGTGCTTCGCCAAGCACTAGATATGAGGAGGAGAGAGGCAGCGCTGCACCAACAGGGAGAGATCAGATCGCGTATGTTGGGCAGCCCCTGGGCCTCATATATATAGGGGAAGGGGAGGAGGGTGCGCCCCCTCTAGGGTTCCCATCCCTAGAGGGGCGGCAGCCCTAGATGGGTTTTGGGTGGCGGCCAAGAGGGGGAGGAGAGGGAGGCGCACGGAGCATGGGCCTTAGGGCCCATCTGCCCTTAGGGTTTGCCCCCTCTCCTCTTCCCTTGCGCCTTGGGCCTTGTGGGAGGGCGCACCAGCCCACCTGGGGCTGGTCCCCTTCCACACTTGGCCCATGCAGCCCTCCGGGGCCGGTGGCCCCACTTGGTGGACCCCCGAACACCTCCGGTGGTCCCGGTACACTACCGGTGATGCCCAGAACACTTCCGGTGGCCAAAACCATACTTCCTATATATAAATCTTTACCTCCGGACCATTCCGGAACTCCTCGTCCGGGATCTCATCCGGGACTCCGAACAACATTCGGTAACCACATACGAACTTCCTTTATAACCCTAGCGTCATCGAACCTTAAGTGTGTAGACCCTACGGGTTCGGGAATCATGCAGACATGACCGAGACGTTCTCCGGTCAATAACCAACAGCGGGATCTAGATACCCATGTTGGTTCCCACATGTTCCACGATGATCTCATCGGATGAACCACGATGTCGAGGATTCGATCAATCCCGTATACAATTCCCTTTGTCTAGCGGTATTGTACTTGCCCGAGATTCGATCGTCGGTATCCCGATACCTTGTTCAATCTCGTTACCGGCAAGTCTCTTTACTCGTTCCGTAACACATCATCCCGTGATCAACTCCTTGATCACATTGTGCACATTATGATGATGTCCTACCGAGTGGGCCCAGAGATACCTCTCCGTCACACGGAGTGACAAATCCCAGTCTCGATTCGTGCCAACCCAACAGACACTTTCGGAGATACCCGTAGTGCACCTTTATAGCCACCCAGTTACGTTGTGACGTTTGGCACACCCAAAGTATTCCTACGGTATCCGGGAGTTGCACAATCTCATGGTCTAAGGAAATGATACTTGACATTAGAAAAGCTTTAGCATACGAACTACACGATCCTGTGCTAGGCTTAGGATTGGGTCTTGTCCATCACATCATTCTTCTAATGATGTGATCCTGTTATCAATGACATCCAATGTCCATGGTCAGGAAACCGTAACCATCTATTGATCAACGAGCTAGTCAACTAGAGGCTTACTAGGGACATGGTGTTGTCTATGTATCCACACATGTATCTGAGTTTCCTATCAATACAATTCTAGCATGGATAATAAACGATTATCATGAACAAAGAAATATAATAATAACCTATTTATTATTGCCTCTAGGGCATATTTCCAACAGTCTCCCACTTGCACTAGAGTCAATAATCTAGTTCACATCGCCATGTGATTAACACTCACAGAGTTCTGGGTTTGATCATGTTATGCTTGTGAGAGATGTTATAGTCAACGGGTCTGAACCTTTCAGATCCGTGTGTGCTTTACAAATATCTATGTCATCTCCTAGATGCACTTACCACGCTCTATTTGGAGCTATTCCAAATAACTGTTCTACTATACGAATCCAATTTACTACTCAGAATAATCTGGATTAGTGTCAAAGTTTGCATCGGCGTAACCCTTTACGACGAACTCTTTTTCCACCTCCATAATCGAGAAAATTCCTTAGTCCACTAGTTACTAAGGATAACCTTGACCGTTGTCCTGTGATCCATTTCTAGATCACACTTGTACCCCTTGATTGACTCATGGTTTGGCACACTTCAGGTGCGGTACACAACATAGCATACTTTAGAGCCTACGACTAAATCATAGGGGACGACCTTCGTCCTTTCTCTCTATTCTGCCGTGGTCATGTCTTGAGTCTTGCTCACACCTTGTAACACAGCCGAGAACTCCTTCTTTGCTGATCTATTTTGAACTCCTTCAAAATCTTGTCATGGTATGTGTTTGTTTGAAAGTACTATTAAGCGTTTTTGATCTATCCTTATAGATCTTGATGCTCAATGTTCAATTAGCTTAATCCAGGTTTTCCATTGAAAAACACTTTTCAAATAACCCTATATGCTTTCCAGAAATTCTACATCATTTCTGATCAACAACATGTCAACAACATATACTCATCAGAAATTCTATAGTGCTCCCACTCACTTCTTTGGAAATACAAGTTTCTCATAAACTTTGTATAAACCCAAAATATTTGATCATCTCATCAAATTGTACATTCCAACTCCGAGATGCTTACTCCAGTCCTTAAGGATTGCTGGGGCTTTGCATACTTGTTAGCATCTTTCAGGATCGAGAAAATCTTCTGGTTGTATCACATACAACCTTTCCTCAAGAACAAGGAAACAATATTTTTGACATCCTATCTGCAAGATTTCATAAATAATGCAGTACCTGCTAATTCCAACAGACTCTTAGCATCGCTACGAGTGAGAAAGTCTCATCGTAGTCAACTCCTTGAACTTGTCGGAAAACATCTTAACGACAAGTCGAGCTTTCTTAATGGTGACATTTACCATCATTGTCCATCTTCCTTTTAAAATCCATCTATACTCAACAGCCTCACGACCATCGAGCCGTTCTGCCAAAGTCTACAATTTGTTTTCATACATGGATCCTCTCTCGGATTTTATGGCCTCGAGCCATTCATCGGAATCCGGGCCCACCATCGCTTCTCCATAGCTCGTAGGTTCATTGTTGTCTAGCAACATAACTTCCAAGACAGGATTACGTACCACTCTGAAGCAGTACGCATCCTTGTCGTCCTACGAGGTTTGGGAGTGACTTGATCCGAAGTCTCATGATCACTATCATAAGCTTCCACTTCAATTGGTTTAGGTGCCATAGGAACAACTCCTGTGCCCTGCTACACACTAGTTGAAGTGACGGTTCCATAACCTCATCAAGTCTCCACCATCCTCCCACTCAATTCTTTCGAGAGAAACTTTTCCTCGAGAAAGGACCCGATTTGAGAAACAATCCCTATTGCTTTCGGATCTGAGACATGAGGTATACCCAACTGTTTTGGGTGTCCTATGAAGATGAAGTTATCCGCTTTGGGTTCGAGCTTGTCAGCCTGAAACTTTTTCATATAAGCGTCGCAGCCCCAAACTTTTAAGAAATGACAGCTTAGGTTTCTCTAAACCATAGTTCATACGGTGTCATCTCATCGGAATTACGTGGTGCCCTATTTAAAGTGAGTGCGGTTGTCTCCAATGCCTAACCCATGAACGATAGTGGTAATTTGATAAGAGACATCATGGTACGCACCATATCCAATAGGGTGCAGTTATGATGTTCGGACACACCATCACACTATGGTGTTCCAGGCGGTACTAGTCATGAAACAATTTCCACAATGTCTCAATTGTGTACCAAACTCGCAACTCAGATATTCATCTCTATGATCATTTCATAGATATTTTATCCTCTTGTCACGACGATATTCAACTTCATTCTGAAATTACTTGAACCATTCAATAATTCAGACTTGTGTTTCATCAAGTAAATATGCTCAGTATCTACTCAAATCATCTGTGAAGTAAGAGCATAACGATATCCACTGCGTGCCTCAGCACTCATTGGACTGCACACATCAAAGTGTGTTACTTCCAACAAGTTGCTTTCTTGTGCCATTTTACCGAAACCGAAGCTTTCAGTCATCTTGCCCATGTGGTATGATCTGCATGTCTCAAGCGATTCAAAATCAAGTGAGTCCAAAATGGTCCATCTGCATGGAGTTTCTTCATGCGTATATACCAATAGACATGGTTCACATGTCTCAATCCTTTTAAAAAATGAGTGAGTCCAAAGATCCATCAACATGGAGCTTCTTCATGCGTTTTATACCAATATGACTTACATGGCAGTGCCACAAGTAGGTGGTACTATCATTACTATCTTATATCTTTTGGCATGAACATGTGTATCACTATGATCGAGATTCAATAAACCATTCATTTTAGGTGCAAGACCATTGAAGGTATTATTCAAATAAATAGAGTAACCATTATTCTCCTTAAATGAATAACCGTGTTGCGATAGACATAATCCAATCATGTCTACGCTCAACGCAAACACCAAATAACAATTATTTAGGTTTAACACCAATCTCGATGGTAGAGGGAGCGCGCGATGCTTGATCATATCAACCTTGGAAGCACTTCCAACACATCTCGTCAGCTCACCTTTAGCTAGTCTCCGTTTATTCCGTAGCTTTTATTTCGAGTTACTAACACTTAGCAACCGAACCGGTATCTAATACCCTGATGCTACTAGGAGTACTAGTAAAGTACACATTCACATAATGTATATCCAATATACTTCTATCGACAGCCTTCTCATCTACCAAGTATCTAGGGTAATTCTGCTCCAGTGGCTGTTCCCCTTATTACAGAAGCACTCAGTCTCGGGTTTGGGTTCAACCTTGGGTTTCTCCACTAGAGCAGCAGCTGATTTGCCGTTTCATGAAATATCCCTTCTTGCCCTTGCCCTTCTTGAAACTAGTGGTTTCACTAACCATCAACAATTGATGCTCCTTCTTGATTTCTACTTTCGCGGTGTCAAACATCGCGAATATTTCAAGGATCATCATATCTATCCCTGATATGTTATAGTTCATTACGAAGCTCTAGCAGCTTGGTGGCAATGACTTTGGTGAAACATCACTATCTTATCTGGAAGATCAACTCCCACTCGATTCAAGTGATTGTTGTACTCAGACAATCTGAGCACAAGCTCAACGATTGAGCTTTTCTCCCTTAGTTTGCAGGCCAAGAAAATCGTCGGAGGTCTTATACCTCTTGACGTGGGCACGAGCCTGAAATCCCAATTTCAGCCCTCGAAACATCTCATATGTTCCGCGACATTTCAAAAATGTCTTTGGTGCCTCAATTCTAAACCATTTATCATTACCGAACTATCATGTAGTCATCAAAACATGTATGTTAGATGTTCGCAACATCCACAGACCACGTTCGAGGTCCAGCACACCGAGCGATGCATTAAGGACATAAGCCTTGTACTGTCCGCATAATTGCTACTGTCAACTTTCAACTATATTTTCTCTAGGAACGTATCTAACTCAGTAGAACTAAAGCGCAAGCTATAACATAATTTGCAAAGTTCTTTTAACTATGTTCAGGATAAACAAGTTCATCTTATGAACTCCCACTCAGATAGAGATCCCTCTAGTCATCTAGGCCGTGTCCGATCATCACGTGAGACGGACTAGTCATCATCGGTGAACATCTTCATGTTGATCGTATCTACCATACGACTCATGCTCGACCTTTCGGTCTCTTGTGTTCCGAGGCCATGTCTGTACATGCTAGGCTCGTCAAGTCAACCTAAGTGTTTCGCGTGTGTAAATCTGTCTTACACCCGTTGTATGTGAACGTAAGAATCTATCACACCCGATCATCACGTGGTGCTTCGAAACGACGAACTTTCGCAATGGTGCACAGTTAGGGGGAATACTTTCTTGAAATTTTAATGAGGGATCACCTTATTTACTACCGTTGTTCTAAGCAAATAAGATGTATAAACATGATAAACATCACATGCAATCAAATAGTGACATGATATGGCCAATATCATATTGCTCCTTTTGATCTCCATCTTCGGGGCTCCATGATCATCATCGTCACCGGCATGACACCATGATCTCCATCATCATGATCTCCATCATCGTGTCTTCGTGAAGTTGTCTCGCCAACTATTACTTCTACTACTATGGCTAACGGTTAGCAATAAAGTAAAGTAATTACATGACGATTTAAGTTGACACGCAGGTCATAAATAAATTAAGACAACTCCTATGGCTCCTGTCGGTTGTCATACTCATCGACATGCAAGTCATGATTCCTATTACAAAAACATGATCATCTCATACATCACATATATCATACATCACATCCTTTGGCCATATCAAATCACATAGCATACCCTGCAAAAACAAGTTAGACGTCCTCTAATTGTTGTTTGCATGTTTTACGTGGCTGCTATGGGTTTCTAGCAAGAACGTTTCTTACCTACGCAAAACCACAACGTGATATGTCAATTGCTATTTACCCTTCATAAGGACCCTTTTCATCGAATCCGATCCGACTAAAGTGGGAGAGACTGGCACCCGCTAGCCACCTTATGCAACTAGTGCATGTCAGCCGGTGGAACCTGTCTCACGTAAGTGTACGTGTAAGGTCGGTCCGGGCCGCTTCATCCCACAATGCCGCTGAATCAAGATTGACTAGTAACGGTAAGCATATTGAACAAAATCAACGCCCACAACTACTTTGTGTTCTACTCGTGCAAAGAATCTACGCAATAGACCTAGCTCATGATGCCGCTGTTGGGGAACGTAGCAGAAATTCAAAATTTTCCTACGTGTCACCAAGATCTATCTATGGAGAAACCAGCAACGAGGGGAAGGAGAGTGCATCTACATACCCTTGTAGATCGCTAAGCGGAAGCGTTCAAGTGAACGGGGTTGATGGAGTCGTACTCGTCGTGATCCAAATCACGGATGACCAAGTGCCGAACGGACGGCACCTCCGCGTTCAACACACGTACAGCCCGGTGACGTCTCCCATGCCTTGATCCAGCAAGGAGAGAGGGAGAGGTTGAGGAAGACTCCATCCAGCAGCAGCACAATGGCGTGGTGGTGGTGGAGGAGCGTTGTGATCCAGCAGTGCTTCGCCAAGCACTACGAGATATGAGGAGGAGAGAGGCAGGGCTGCACCAACAGGGAGAGATCAGATCGCGTATGTTGGGCAGCCCCTGGGCCTCATATATATAGGGGAAGGGGAGGAGGGTGCGCCCCCTCTAGGGTTCCCATCCCTAGAGGGGCGGCAGCCCTAGATGGGTTTTGGGTGGCGGCCAAGAGGGGGAGGAGAGGGAGGCGCACGGAGCATGGGCCTTAGGGCCCATCTGCCCTTAGGGTTTGCCCCCTCTCCTCTTCCCTTGCGCCTTGGGCCTTGTGGGAGGGCGCACCAGCCCACCTGGGGCTGGTCCCCTTCCACACTTGGCCCATGCAGCCCTCCGGGGCCGGTGGCCCCACTTGGTGGACCCCCGAACACCTCCGGTGGTCCCGGTACACTACCGGTGATGCCCAGAACACTTCCGGTGGCCAAAACCATACTTCCTATTATATACATCAGGTTTAACATTTTTTAATTACATGATTAACATTTTTTAAACATATATTTTTTATGCCTATTTTTGCAAAAACAATTAGCCCACAGCGATCCAATTAGCCCCAGTCGGCCCACAGTGGGCCGACAGGACCCAATCAGCCCACAGTGGGCCGACAGGGACCAGTCGGCCAGCTGTAGGCCGACTAATCCAATCGGCCTGCTGTGGGCCGACTAGGTCTAGTCGGCCTGCAGCGGGCCGACGGTGTATTATTTTTGAAAAAAATTTACCCAACGTAATATTTACGAAAATTAATAAAAAATGTATTAATTAAGAAAAATAGCGAAAAAAGGCCTGTGTAGTACAGTACAACCTAACATGCTTACTCAGCCCACATTCAGCGACGCCGGAAAGGCTCAAACAAGATTTCTGTACAACTTTTTGAAGTCACTGAGCTCAATTAATAATTTAAGAAAAACGTTAGATTACAGTGGAACCTAATTAAAAGCTGTCACGAGCAAATAAATAATTCAACGGGTCCCACTTGTGCGTGTGCGTGTGTGTGTGTGTGTGAGAGAGAGAGAGAGATAGAGAGAGAGATACCCATCGGTCGATGCTCGTAAATACATCTTTCAGCCATATGCATTGCTGATGCTCAGTAAAAACTTATATAGTTGACACAATCATATAGAACATCATAGCACACTGAACTTGTATACAAAAATTTCACGCAGGCGGCACAATCAGGATGGATGCAGTGGATCGCTATGGGAAGGGCTATGTTGAAACCAACGAAGTCGTATATAACGGTTCATCGTCTTTATCAATGACGGGGATATATCTTGAATGTTGTGCAAAGAAAACAGACAGACAACACAATAAGTTCTGCTAGCACATTAAATTGACGCACAATCCTTTCTAAAAAAAGTTTAGTTACAAAATTAGAACAGGTCACAATCAAATGTACTGGCATATCAGTGCTTCATACCCATAGCTTGGATTTAACTAGTATCTGACAAGATTCAGTTGTTACCTCAAATTAGAGCACATCCAGGCAGCCAACCCTGCCTCTTCTCCCAAAGAAGCAGTGGCCTCCGCCGCGTGATGGAGTAGGCCCTGTGCCATCCATCATTCCGAGCAACACGGGGAAAGTCTGACATTGACTCCTGTAATGGACGTCGTCGACGGACCCTGGCACCAGCGGCGGCGGCAGGACTTCGATTGATGGATTGACCACTTCTTCGACATGCACGAACACTTGATACAGGTACATTCCTAACGTGGTCCGCGGCGGCCTTGGTGGCGACGAATAGTAGAACCCCGGTTCCTGCACCGGTATCTCAATACCAATCACCTTCGGTATGGTGGACGGATTCTTCATGCATGCCATAACCGCCAGAGCCCAGCTGTCTGGAGGAACAAACATACTTAGAGCTCACCTCCAAGGTCGTTGATAAGCTCGTTCATGGACTCGCTGTTCCAAGCACGTCGAGGCATGCCGTGGAAGGTAAGCTTTGTTAAAAACTCAAACTCAGAGGGCACCGAGCCCCATCCTGGGTGCCACCAATCAAAGCTCACCAGCGCGCCATCGCAGAACAAAAGCCGGGAAGATTCGGACACATGACTGTAGTCGAAAATTGTCCGGAACCTGACGAAGAAATCAACCGGTGGCAGACAGACTTCGACGAGCAAGTCACTTATTTGGATGCCATGCGCAATGCCAAGAGCTTTGACAAGGTCGTCCTGCGAGATGGGAGGCCGGTCGCCGTTGATGGTTACCATCAACACTTTTTCGGCAAACTGGTCGTCAAGCGCCGCCATGCCACTATTGAGCGACAGCACGCAGCGACTGAAGGCAGGACGGACCTCAGGATCTCCGGCTCGGAGATCCGCATTGACCGGCGACATGATAGTGCGCTTGAGTACAGGGAGTACAGGAGGGGGATTTGTTGGGGAACGTAGCAGAAATTCAAAATTTTCCTACGTGTCACCAAGATCTATCTATGGAGAAACCAGCAACGAGGGGAAGGAGAGTGCATCTACATACCCTTGTAGATCGCTAAGCGGAAGCGTTCAAGTGAACGGGGTTGATGGAGTCGTACTCGTCGTGATCCAAATCACCGATGACCAAGTGCCGAACGGACGGCACCTCCGCGTTCAACACACGTACAGCCCAGTGATGTCTCCCATGCCTTGATCCAGCAAGGAGAGAGGGAGAGGTTGAGGAAGACTCCATCCAGCAGCAGCACAACGGCGTGGTGGTGGTGGAGGAGCGTTGTGATCCAGCAGTGCTTCGCCAAGCACTACGAGATATGAGGAGGAGAGAGGCAGCGCTGCACCAACAGGGAGAGATCAGATCGCGTATGTTGGGCAGCCCCTAGGCCTCATATATATAGGGGAAAAGGAGGAGGGTGCGCCCCCCTCTAGGGTTCCCACCCCTAGAGGGGCGGCAGCCCTAGATGGGTTTTGGGTGGCGGCCAAGAGGGGGAGGAGAGGGAGGCGCAGGGAGCGTGGGCCTTAGGGCCCATCTGCCCTTAGGGTTTGCCCCCTCTCCTCTTCCCTTGCGCCTTGGGCCTTGTGGGAGGGTGCACCAGCCCACCTGGGGCTGGTCCCCTTCCACACTTGGCCCATGCAGCCCTCCGGGGCCGGTGGCCCCACTTGGTGGACCCCCGAACACCTCCGGTGGTCCCGGTACACTACCGGTGATGCCCAGAACACTTCCGATGGCCAAAACCATACTTCCTATATATAAATCTTTACCTCCGGACCATTCCGGAACTCCTCGTGACGTCCGGGATCTCATCCGGGACTCCGAACAACATTCGGTAACCACATACGAACTTCCTTTATAACCCTAGCGTCATCGAACCTTAAGTGTGTAGACCCTACGGGTTCGGGAATCATGCAGACATGACCGAGACGTTCTCCGGTCAATAACCAACAGCGGGATCTAGATACCCATGTTGGTTCCCACATGTTCCACGATGATCTCATCGGATGAACCACGATGTCGAGGATTCGATCAATCCCGTATACAATTCCCTTTGTCTAGCGGTATTGTACTTGCCCGAGATTCGATCGTCGGTATCCCGATACCTTGTTCAATCTCGTTACCGGCAAGTCTCTTTACTCGTTCCGTAACACATCATCCCGTGATCAACTCCTTGATCACATTGTGCACATTATGATGATGTCCTACCGAGTGGGCCCAGAGATACCTCTCCGTCACACGGAGTGACAAATCCCAGTCTCGATTCGTGCCAACCCAACAGACACTTTCGGAGATACCCGTAGTGCACCTTTATAGCCACCCAGTTACGTTGTGACGTTTGGCACACCCAAAGTATTCCTACGGTATCCGGGAGTTGCACAATCTCATGGTCTAAGGAAATGATACTTGACATTAGAAAAGCTTTAGCATACGAACTACACGATCCTGTGCTAGGCTTAGGATTGGGTCTTGTCCATCACATCATTCTTCTAATGATGTGATCCCGTTATCAATGACATCCAATGTCCATGGTCAGGAAACCGTAACCATCTGTTGATCAACGAGCTAGTCAACTAGAGGCTTACTAGGGACATGGTGTTGTCTATGTATCCACACATGTATCTGAGTTTCCTATCAATACAATTCTAGCATGGATAATAAACGATTATCATGAACAAGGAAATATAATAATAACCTATTTATTATTGCCTCTAGGGCATATTTCCAACAGGATTTGGGGGAACTGGAGTAGGAATCGAGATTCCAGAGGTGGGGGAGGGGCGGGAGACTGGGGATGAAAAGGTAGCATGAATTTTGAGCACGCGCCAATATGCTCTCAGTGCGCAAGCGCACGAAAACACCGGTGGCGCCCACATGTCGGCCTAAGAGTCCTTATTCTTTCTTTTTTGGAGAGCCCGACCTTTTTTTCAGGATCTTTTGAGAGCCCGGCCTGAGAGTCATAATTGACCTGTTTGGCATTCCGTTACTACTCAGCCCATATTCAACGACACCTCACTGGCCCAAACAAGTGTACATCATCGAAAAGACACTGAGCTCAAATTATATAACTTGAAAAAAGGAGATATACTCTGAACATTGGAGAATGGTGATGCCCTCATTTAGCCCACCAGTAGTTCGAGACAATAAACAGTTCGAAACAACGATATATACAACATTCAAACACTGACTAGTGACTACTAGTGACATAAACAACAAGACATGATAGTTCATAAGAAGTCTTGCTACACCACCAAAACGCACCCATCTGCAGCGCTCAGACTCTCGTGATCCAGACGAGAATGACATTCTAAACAGAAGCAACTATTACATAGTAAGAGTGACATAGACGAGGATGACCAAATGACAAGGAATATGCATAACAAAAGGAAGAACTACCCATCCAGAACCAGGAGCAAAGACAACAAAGTCATTCGAAGAGATGATCCAACACCATCATAATTTGCAGCCCCGCTTCAGCGACCAGTGATCCGGAGACACCAGTACTCCACCCTTTCGATGCAACAGCCCAATTACCTATCAACCTGAAGGCTCGAACCACATCACTGCCTGTCATAATTGAGATATCCAGGATCAAAGTTAATCCGGATGCCTTTGTCATTCTCACCTTCTTTTGGCTACAGGCTGTATCGTTGACAGTCAGGGGAGTTTGCTCCCGAACTCCTAGGGCTCGCCATGTTGACATAGTTTTCCATAGCAAACAGAGCCTCTCTGCCATCAAGGTCCTTGCCAACGGTGATCTCCTGGTTAATTGGATAATTGAGTCCGAGAAACAGAGAGTGTGAACCAAGGCTGTTTACCCGCCTCCAACTAAAAAATCCTAAAGGCCCCAACAAGCTGGTATCCTGCTCATAGACGTAACAGCCACTGTCTGGATACTCACGTATTACACGGTGCTTGCATACAGTGGGGTTTTTGCAATATAACTTTTCCGGCTCATGTGTCCGAATGATCATCAGTCTTTTGCCGTCGTCTGATCGAGCGAGGAACCAGTTGTGCTTCCCTGTTTTTGGCAAAGGTGGTGTGATTACAAAGGGCAGTAACTGCAGGGACACTGCATCATATCAAAAAGGACATGCATTGTTAATGTAAGATCATCATTGTTTAGAGTATGAGTAGGATAATGCAAGAAACAACATTGATATGTCCCTGTTGGAACTGGGAGGAAAATACAGGGAAATGTATACTGGGTTCGAAAATATAGAAGTGCCATGCATGGTTATACTCATGTTATCTCGCAATCGATTCTTCACAGGAAACTACCATGTCATGCATGTTATGTAATCATGTTCTGTCCTCACAAACAAATTCTTCAAGGTAACTAACAGACCATGCATTGTTATATACTCATGTTCTGTGGCAAAATTTTTGTGAGGATATTATTCTAGCCATTGATTGCTGAAGGGCGAATATAGGTATGTACACATGGTAAGCATTGCAGGATTTCACTACTTCCAAATATAGAGTTATCCATATGCACATTTACTTCCCTAGTGTATGGTTAGATGAAACCAACAGTGTGGTGCATGTTTCTACATCATGAAAATGAGGAAACTAACATGGCCATTGATACACATTCATATTTAGTAGTAGTATATAGATTACTGTAAAATAAGGATAATATCCATATATTCCTAACCGTTTGATTATTCAGGGTACAAATTGGCTGTAATGACATGGTCACAATCGCATGAATTAACTCATTCCAAATATAGCTGATTTACGGCGTCTCTAATACATTGCCATAGTTCTACTCAAATTCTGTTCAAACAGGGATATGCCAATCATCACAAAAAGTTCAAACAGTGTCATGGCGTCATCATTAACATGAGACGGAAACAACTTACACGCGCCGTCCCAGCAATACGTGGTGCCATCTGCTTTTTTGATCGTGTAGATGATGCCATTGTGTTCAATAGCATCACAGAAGTGTGTACAACTTTGAGATGATCCACTGCGAGCCGAGTTGTCTCCAGCTAAAGAAGGCACCGACGTAAAGATAGGCGAGTCTGCGGTCGAACAAGGCAATTAGCTTGAAGTCTGCGTAATTCGCATGTCGTGTGGGCACTTGGCAGATTACAATCTTCTACAAAACAAGGTCCGTCCAACTGACGTAGTAATCTAGATGACTTGGATCGCGATGGTAATACTCTATATAATCCAACAGAGGAAGGATAATCTCATGGGAGGTCTGGAAGTTCACGAGCACCAACTTTTTACCGTCTTCTCTGAAGGCAGCCATCCAGTGGGAGTTCATGCCGACCCAGTACATACCTGCCAAGAAGTTTCGGGCGATGGTGACGGATCGATGTCGAGGGAAATGATGTATGGCGACCCACTACATACCTGCAAAGAAGTTTCGGCTAATGGAGATCGGATTGAAGTCGAGCGGCATCATGCACGCCTCCGTATCATGGTGAGCCAATCTCGCAAGACCAGATAGCAGCAAGCAGGTTGTCTTGAAAAGCTTAGGCCTCGCTTCGACGATGGCCGTGTGCATGTCCCTCGAGCAAGCAGCCAGCCGCAGGGCGCTCAACATATCCATACACGAACAACAGAGGTCGAGGATGTCACTGGGGAGATTGCTCCAATCGCGGCTCATATGGATGCTGCGCGGTTCACATTCGGCCATGGTGGAGTTTGGAAGGGGGCTTGATTTACGGGGGAGAAGGATGTCGGTGCTGGAGCGGCTAGCGAGGGAATAGTGGTACTGGGGGAGGCGAGTGAGGCGACGATACACGGGGGCACAATGAGATGGAGACGGAGACGGAGACGGAGAAGGAGATGGAGATGGAGTGGTGCTATGGGAGCGGAGAGGGAGACGAGGCGAGGCGCCAATGTGCTGTACAGCAGCAGTGACACACTGCATAATGCATAGGGTGAGGTTGACTTTGGTAACCCGAACACGCCGCCTGGACTGGTGTCAGGCGCAAGGTGTTGTCACTTCACTGTGAGGACCAGATGAATAGTATTTTGACCATCAAGTGTACCACAGTTGTACTACTACTACTACTACTACTACTACTACTAGTAGTAGGAACATGAGTACTCCAGTATTGTATGCGGAAATAGGTCTCCCGTGCTAGCATGCCTGTTCACTTCATCGTTCAAGTATCATCCATATTGCGAGCAAAACCAAATTCTCGTGCATGCCCAATCAACGCCCTGCCACGATGCATGCAGTGGTCGTTCTGGTGCATCAAGGATGGCATGCAAATCGTTCCACACTTGAGAAGAGGAAAAATGGAAAGGTAGAACGCGGCAACAGAGGAAGAGAACGCTGGCTAACGAGGCTGGGAGGGGATCGAGCAGGAAGTTAATGTTCCACGCCTAAAGGTTTTGGGAAAACCTGATTTTCATAAGGTGACTTATACTCACCTAAATGGAGGGAGTATTCCTTAACCAGAGAATGTTTTGTCTCCCACTCACGCGCTAAAAAAAACTACGACACATTTTTTATTTGTTTGCATAGGTCCCACCTATCAGGAAGGATGGGCACGTACACGAACATGTACGACTCATCAGTCTACCCGCATAGCCTTTTCGTTTAGTCTACCTAGCCGTCTAATCAACTGCCTGCACGCCACTTCTCCCATTTACTTCTCCACCGGGAACCGATTCTCCTCGGCTTCTTCATCTCCCCTTCGTCTTCATTTGCATCCAAACCCCACTGCGTTCACATTGTTTTAACCTTTTTAAATAATCATCTAATACTTCAGTTAGACTAGCCATCTAATCCTAATTCTCCAAACCATAGCCCTCCATTCCAGCGGTTCCAAATGGCGATAGAGCTCGAGATGCAGGTTTTTAGCGTCCAACATGTCCTCGTCAAAGGCTCGATGCGCATAGTTGCCACCGTCACCGTCCACCCAAGGGTTATTCGGCAGTGGATCAACAATGTATCCAACTCCCTCGAAAAGGTAGAGACGAGGGTCATTAGTCTCGACGCAGAGTACATAGAGCGTGCCCCTGGGAAGATCCAGCGCGCCGCCGTCCTTCAGCTGTGCCTCAAAGATGATGTTTTGGTGTACCACATCATACACTCGCCCTCCATACCAGGTGAGCTTCACGATTTCTTGTCTCGGGAGGACGTATACTTCTGTGGGGCAGCCATCGAAGGGGACAAACAGAAGCTTGAGCCGTACAACCTTGATTTGAAAAGCATCGCTGACCTACAAACCAGAATCAAAATTCCTATAGAAGTTTGTGATAAACAGACACCATCCCTATTCGACGTGGCAAATTTTGTGCTCGGTACAAATCTTCAGAAGGGTGACGAGACGGTGGCATTAAGGTCGTCTGGATGGGAGAATTATCCCTTGACGTACGAGCGGGTAAAATATGCTGCGCTCGATGCCTGTGTGAGTTTCGAGATAGCTGCAAGGTCCAAAGAGCTTGTTGCGAAGCCATCTCCCACAGAGAATGAGAACAAGAAGAAGAAGAAGAAGAAGAAGAAGAAGAAGAAGAAGAAGAAGAAGAAGAAGAAGAAGAAGAAGAAGAAGAAGAAGAAGAAGAAGAAGAAGAAGAAGAAGAAGAAGAAGAAGAAGAAAAGGCTGCACCAGCAGGAGCGCATTATGGATGGATGAACTATTTCCTCTATTGTAAAAAAATTATTCCCTCTAGGTGTATATTGATATAGATGGACTATTTCGATGGTGTGCATGTCTTTGGAACAGAGTAGTAGCGTGGGTCTGCTTGACTATAAGGAACTATTTATCCGCATATATAGCTTTCTCTGCTACTCCTTCCAGTGATTGGTATGCAGTGCATGTGTCCGTAGACATGACAGCTTGTCCATGGAAGTTCAACTACGGCGACCATCACGTTTCATCTTGCGATTCCCACGATGCCTCTCCAACTCATGACACCACGCCCCCCGACGTGCGCCTCACCCCTCTCGGCCGCCCCGCCCCTCTGCCTTTGTGTGCATGACATGTGGGCCACCTAAAATGCGGCGAGCATCAAGTTTCTACCACAACCACCCACGATTCCCATGACGTCGCTCGAACCCATGAAACCACATGTACCCCGACCTGCGGCTCACCCCTCTTGGCCCCACTGCCCCTCTGCCTACGGGAGCATTACATGTGGACCAGTCACCTATCGGGTCCACATGTTATTGACTCAAAGGTAGGTATAGTAAGGCGCTGAAGCTCAGTCCCGACGGCCCTGAGAGAGAAATGTAACTCCTGCGCCAGGGCTTGTGGTGCTCCCGCAGCACGAACTCGTGCCAAACTCGAGATTTTTTTCTTTACTATACATGCACGCAACGATTTAATGGACACTGTAATCTCAACATGTGATGGGGAGCCCTAAATTTGAATTTGAAACTTATAAAACGAAAAGATTCAAAACAAAAAAACTGGGAGAGAGGGAGTATATCATAGGATGTGTCCCATACAAAATAAGTCCCCTGGTTTGTCACCGCGAAGATGCGGTTAGAAAGGAGGACAACGTCTTCCTACTCGCACGACAACAAATCGGCCGCAGACAGCATGGTACACCTTTGACCGCCATGTGCAAGGTTCATGCTATCTTATTCAATCTCACCGTGGTTCCATCGTACCAATTCATGTGGTGGCCCGTTGCATGGTTGATCCCAATGTTGGACAAAGGTTCTAAGGGAACAGTGTCACCGTTGTAAATGTTGTGCAAATTGATGTTGGTACCCTCCCGTACATATGCAAGCCAATCTCCACTCGCACCGAGCCTAACCTGTGAAACAGTGGGCAGGGGGAGAATTAGGAAATGGACACGGAAGTAGTCTTTAGAATGCATTTACTACATGATCAAACTCATCTTACCTGCTCATCGGAGGAAATCCGAGTGCCCCTCAACGTCGGCATCTCAAGGGGCGTCAACTTGCAACTACGGCCATGCCGCGCTGGAGAGACCCCCATGGAAACATCCTCGTGCGTTCCACGGAACATCAAGATGCATTTGTATGAGTAGTTTATCTTGTGAGAGAAAAGGATGAACGAGGGGAGGCCTCTAGAGATAGAGATGGACACTACTACTACCAATGTGCTGGCCCCTGCGTTGCAATGGATCCAAAGTAGTAGAATAATACTTGTTCACGTGCTTGAAATATAAACACTCTAGTTTTGATATACATGTGTCAGCAGACATGACAACTTGTCCATGGAAGTTTAACCACGGCGACCATCACGTTTCTTGTTTCTACCACTGCCACACCCACACGCAATTCCCACGACGCCACTCCAACCCACGGCACGACGTCCCCCGACGTGGACATGGATCCTTTGACGTGGCTATCACTGCCTTGTCCTGCCTTTCCTTCGCTGACAGGTGGGACCCACGCTTATGGGTCCCACATGTCAGTGACAGAATGGTAGGATTGTTCGCGTCAGGGGATCCTCATCCCCCGATGTGCCCCTCATCCCTATCGGCCCCACCGCTCCTCTGCCTTTGTGTGCATGACATGCGGGCCAACTGAACTGCGGTGACCATCAACTTTCTACCACAGACACACCCGACTGGACGCGGTTTGCCTGCTCCGCTGCTATGCTCCGATTCGTACTCCCGCACCATCGAATTTTCATCCAGCGGCTGTGACACATTTCGTCCCGGGCATCATTCCTTAGCTGGAGTACTTATGTACTACAGGTAGTACCCGCCGGTGTGGCCATCTACGCCTCGTAACGCCCTGACGCCCAGCTGTGGCACCCTCGCCACGGCCACGCCACCACCGATCGGTTCATGTCGAACGAGTGAGTCGCCAACCACGCCACCACCATGAGAATGACATGTGGTCCAGCCGCATTTAAGGTCCGCATGTCATTGACTCATAGGCCGGGCACTAAGCCACTAAAGTTCGGTCCCGTGGTCCCCGAGAGGGAAATGTAACTCCCACAGCAGGCCTTGTGGTGCTCCCGCAGTACGAGCTCGTGCCAAAACTGGAATTTGTTTCTTACTACTACCAACTAGTACTAGTAAGGTACACGTGAATTGCACGCATGAGATTCTGGTGGTTTGTGCATTATGCTTCTACATGTGGAGCTTTCTGGATTCTAACATGTGGCAAAATCTAGTGGAATGTAAGGTTGGGCAAGTTTGATTAACTTAGGTGAGTGTTTGGTTTAATCCACACCTTAGGCAAGCCACACTAAGGCCCCACATGACATACACACAAAAATGTGGCAAGATTCCCTTAGGCTTGCCAACTTGTGGCTCTCATTTTGAAGAACTAATAACTTTGCCTAAGCTTAGTTGTGGCAAAGTTAGTCATGAATTCAGTTCAACCATGGAGTCTTCTAGACTATACATGTGGCAGAATCTGGTGGATGATATCCAACGGCCAGTAGTGCTCGGATTTTCCATATTTGTACCATTGGATTGGCTTCATCCAACGACCAACTTTCAAAGTTTTTCACACACTATATTGGGGGTATAGATATAGATGTGCCGGTCCGTTGCAATGGATCCAAAGTATATCTATTTAGTGGAGTGCACTCTAAACACATTATCTATTTATTTTTCTCTAACCTTCCGTAGCCATGCAACCAAGCCACATAAGCTTCATGGGTGCCCCCCACATCATATTATTCAAACTACATTCATTGAAAAAAAGATAAATCACCCAAAACAAGATCTTCCCATTTTTGTTCCTACGATGTTGTGTCGTGCACGTACCTACTAGTTGTATAGTGGTAGTACTAGTAATATAGTATTAGGAGTACAAACTTGGTACTAGTAGGAGTAGTACTAGTACAGAATGCTCCTACTCTATCATCGAGCCCCGTGTGACACCAAATTTCTTGGCTTTCGTGCTACAGCTAGATCTTCCCCTCGTTTTTTCCAACCCGGCGGCGGGCGGGGTGTCGGTTTGCTCAACGGCGGTCCCACATGAAAGTGAAAATGCTAGGTAACACACCTTCCCTAAGCTATGTGTCGTGTCGGACGGGCCGTGTTGTACTCCTGATTCCCGGGCGTGTGGGGGTGCGACGCGAATGCGACAGGCCTTTTCCTTTTACCAGCAATGTGCCCGTGCGTTGCGACGGATCCAAAGTAGTAGAATAGTAGTATTTGTTCACAAACTTGAAAGCAATCACTATTGTTTTGATATACTCCTAACATATTACTCCCTCCGTACCTAAATATTTGTCTTTTTTGAGATTTCAAATGGACTATCACATACGGATTATATAGACATATTCTAGTGTTTCTAGCAAGATGCCCGCGCGTTGCACGAAGTTGATGGAAAAGGTAAGCACAACTTATAAATTGACGGATGGAGTACTAGTTACAGTGATGCATATAATTAAGCAAAGGGATCGCACATGTCGGTATTGACTAGAACGAGAATGCAACATCACAATAAGAATTAAGGCCACGATGATGCGATCGCAGTGGTGGTTACAAAAGGCAAGAAGAAAGATGGATCCACGAACGTACGACCTCCTCCTCCTCCTCCTCAACTTAGTTCGCCGGGCCACCGACCGACGGCTAAGGAGCGGCGACTTTTGTGGCGAGGTCGAGGTGCTTCTCAGCAAAGGCATCCAAGGCTTCCAGCCGGTTGAGGAAGGCCAACCTCGTAGCATCCTCACTGGCCTTGTAGATACCTATGTATACGATTTGCTCGTACACATGGATGTGTAGGTCGATGAATTCTTGCAGGGCGAGTCGCCTCGCGGCGAGTGCGACCTCCAGGTGGACATTCTTCGTGGCGTTGGCGGGCAGTCGCAGGGCCACCAGTGCTTGAAAGAGGTTCCGGCCATGGAGGCCGATTAGGGTGGCAGGCAATGAGGAGCCAGGGCGCGCGGGCTGGAGGAGTATGGCGATGTCGTCCGCGAGCTTCTTGATTACGGTGAACTTGTTGCTGGTGGCAACGATCATCTGGTCCAACTGAGAGTCGTAGTTGGCGTCGACGGCGGCCATCCACCAACCGGTCTCCAACACTGTCTGGAGACGATCCTCGGCGCCATGCACAGCAGGCCGGCGTCGTGGACCATCTGGCGCAGCCGCTGGACGCTCACGCGCATCGCCGCCATGGGTCTGGAGTGAGCTCTTTTGCGCTTAGTGTAGGTGCTTAGGAAAATGCTTAGGTGCGTACGATGTGGTAGATGCATTGGAATGGAGGGGCGCCTTTATATGAGGGTAATGAAGGCAAACTGCGTTGCATTCACATCATGCAGCCTCTTTTCCCGGACCCCCTCCCATTACTTCCCTCATGCATTAATTGAAGGAGGATGCATTGGCCGTTCAACATATCGGGAACCGCTACTCCCTCCCTCGTCTGCATTAAAGCCGTATCGGGAACTATGCCGCCCGCTGTCAAATCAAATACTCCCTCCGTCTAGGTGAGTATTAAGTCATCTTACAAAAACCACTCGTTTCTTCACATTATATACGTACAATATATATGGCCAACATCATATAGCCAGCAGTTTAGTTGTCAAAGAATTTCAGGGTGCTTAGTTTTGTCAAAGAATTCCAGGGTGCTTAGTTTTATTTGAGGGGTGGGTTGTGCACTTGTGCTGGACACCATTATTGTGACAAGCCTTTTTAATAGTACTATATGCATAATTTGGCGATGAGCGCTCTGTATATGTACCACCTTTTTTTTAATTTCAAGTTTTGCTCCATGGCGCAATCCATCGATACTACTACTGTACAAAAGTGGAGTATATACATTTTTAAAAGGCTAGAGGGCGGGGCAGTCTAGCTCGGTCGGTTTCACGAGAGGCGAGGGCCTTTGTGATTTGACGGCTCATTACTGTTGTCAAATCGAATAGTACTGCGCCGCCCGCTGCACGCCCGGCGCCTCCATTAAACCCCTCCGTTAAACCCGCATGCAAACCGAGAATCCTACTCCGGCCATGTTGGAAATATGCCCTAGAGGCAATAATAAAAGCATTATTATTATATTTCCTTATTCATGATAATTGTCTTTATTCGTGCTATAATTGTGTTATCCGGAAATCGTAATACATGTGTGAATAACAGACAACAATATGTCCCTAGTAAGCCTCTAGTTGACTAGCTCGTTGATCGACAGATAGTCATGGTTTCCTGACTATGGACATTGGATGTCATCGATAACAGGATCACATCATTAGGAGAATGATGTGATGGACAAGACCCAATCCTAAACATAGCATAAGATCGCATAGTTCGTTTGCTAGAGTTATCCAATGTCAAGTATCCTTTCCTTAGACCATGAGATCATGTAACTCCCGGATACCGTAGGAGTGCTTTGGGTGTGCCAAACGTCACAACGTAACTGGGTGACTATAAAGGTATACTACGGGTATCTCTGAAAGTGTCTGTTGGGTTGACATGGATCGAGACTGGGATTTGTCACTCCGCTTGACGGAGAGGTATCACCGGGGCCCTCTCGGTAATGCATCATCACAATGAGCTCAATGTGACCAAAGTGTTTGATCACGGGATCATGCATTACGGAACGAGAAAAGTGACTTGCCGGTAACGAGATTGAACGAGGTATTGGTATACCGACGATCGAATCTCGGGCAAGTAAAATACCGATTGACAAAGGGAATCGTATACAGGATTAATTGAATCCTCGACATCGTGGTTCATCCGATGAGATCATCGTGGAGCTTGTGGTAGCCAACATGGGTATCCAGATCCCGCTGTTGATTATTGCCCGAGAGCCGTCTCGGTCATGTCTGCATGTCTCCCGAACCCGTAGGGTCTACACACTTAAGGTTCGGTGATGCTAGGGTTGTGAAGATATGTATGTGTAGTAAACCGAATGTTGTTCGGAGTCTCGGATGAGATCCCGGACGTCACGAGGAGTTCCGAAATGGTCCGGAGGTAAAGAATTATATATAGGAAGTGCTGTTTCGGCCATCAGGACAAGTTTCGGGGTTATCGGTATTGTACCGGGACCACCGGAGGGGTCCCGGGGGTCCACCAGGTGGGGCCACCTGCCCTGGTGGGCCACATGGGCCTTAGGGGGTGCGCCTTGGCCTGCTTGGGCCAAGGGGAACCAGCCCCAAAGGGCCCATGCGCCTAGGGTTCCATCTAGGAGGAGTCCTAGTGGTGGAAGGCACCTCCTAGATGGCTTGGGGGGGAGGGAAACCTCCCTGGCCGCCGCCCCCTTGGGAGATTGGATCTCCCAGGGCCGGCGCCCCCCCAGAGGCCTATATAAAGGGGGGCAGGGGAGGGGTCTGCGCACCCTATGCCCTGGCGCCTCCCTCTATCTCTCCAACACCTCCTCCTCCTTCGTAAGTGCACGGCGAAGCCTTGCCGGAGTACTGCAGTTCCACCATCACCACGCCGTCGTGCTGCTGCTGGAGCCTTCTTCCCCAACCTCTCCTTTGCCTTGCTGGATCAAGAAGGAGGAGACGTCACGCTTTCCGTACGTGTGTTGAACGCGGAGGTGCCGTCCGTTCGGCACTAGATCATCGGTGAATTGGATCACGGCGGGTACAACTACCTCATCCACGTTCACCCGAACGCTTCCGTTGCGATCTACAAAGTGGTATGTAGATGCTATCTAATCTGAATACTTGTTGCTAGATGAACTCATAGATGGATCTTGGTGAAACCGTAGGAAAAATTTTAATTTTTCTGCAACGTTCTCTAACAGTGGCATCATGAGCTAGGTCTATGCGTAGTTCTTCTTGCGCGAGTAGAACACAATCTGTTGTGGGCGTAGATGTTGTCAACTTTTCTTGCCGTTACTAGTCTTATCTTGCTTCAGCGGTATTGTGGGATGAAGCGGCCCGGACCAACCTTACACGTACGCTTACGTGAGACCGGTTCCACCGACTAACATGCACTAGTTGCATAAGGTGGCTGGCGGATGTCTGTCTCTCCTACTTTAGTTGGAGCGGATTCGATGAAAAGGGTCCTTATGAAGGGTAAATAGAAGTTGACAAATCACGTTGTGGTTTTACGTAGGTAAGAAAACGTTCTTGCTAGAACCCTAATTCAGCCACGTAAAACTTGCAACAACAATTAGAGGACGTCTAACTTGTTTTTGCAGCAAGTGCTTTGTGATATGATATGGCCAAAGTTGTGATGTATGATGAATGATCTATATGTGATGTATGAGATGTTCATGCTATTGTAATAGGAATCACGACTTGCATGTCGATGAGTATGACAACCGGCAGGAGCCATAGGAGTTGTCTTTATTTTTTGTATGACCTGCGTGTCATTGAGAATCGCCATGTAAATTACTTTACTTTATTGCTAAACGCGTTAGCCATAGTAGTAGAAGTAATAGTTGGCGAGCAAATTCATGGAGACACGATGATGAAGATCATGATGATGAAGATCATGGTGTCAAGCCGGTGACAAGATGATCATGGAGCCCCAAGATGGAGATCGAAGGAGCTATGTGATATTGGCCATATCATGTCACGTTTATTATTTGATTGCATGTGATGTTTATCATGTTTTGCATCTTGTTTACTTAGAACGACGGTAGTAAATAAGATGATCCCTCATAATAATTTCAAGAAAGTGTTCTCCCTAACTGTGCACCGTTGCTAAGGTTCGTCGTTCCGAAGCACCACGTGATGATCGGGTGTGATAGATCCTTACGTTCGCATACAACGGGTGTAAGACAGATTTACACACGCAAAACACTTAGGTTGGCTTGACGAGCCTAGCATGTACAGACATGGCCTCAGAACACAGAAGACCGAAAGGTCGAGCATGAGTCGTATAGAAGATACGATCAACATGAAGATGTTCACCGATGTTGACTAGTCCGTCTCACGTGATGATTGGACACGGCCTAGTTGACTCGGATCATGTAATACTTAGATGACTAGTAGAGGGATGTCTATCTAAGTGGGAGTTCATTAAATAATTTGATTAAATGAACTTTATTATCATGAACTTAGTCTAAATATTTACAATATGTCTTGTAGATCAAATGGCCAACGTAGTCCTCAACTTCAACGCGTTCCTAGAGAAAACCAAGCTGAAAGACGATGGTAGCAACTATACGGACTGGGTCCGGAACCTGAGGATCATCCTCATAGCTGCCAAGAAAGATTATGTCCTACGAGCACCGCTGGGTGACGCACCTATTCTCCCTGCAGAACAAGACGTTATGAACGCTTGGCAGTCACGCTGCGATGATTACTCCCTCGTTCAGTGCGGCATGCTTTACAGCTTAGAGCCAGGGCTCCAAAAACGTTTTGAGAGACATGGAGCATATGAGATGTTCGAAGAGCTGAAAATGGTTTTCCAAGCTCATGCCCGGGTCGAGAGATATGAAGTCTCCGATAAATTCTTTAGCTGTAAGATGGAGGAAAATGGCTCTGTCAGTGAGCACATACTCAAAATGTCTGGGTTGCACAACCGCTTGACTCAACTGGAAGTTAATCTCCCGGATGAAGCGGTCATTGACAGAATCCTCCAGTCGCTTCCACCTAGATACAAGAGCTTTGTGATGAACTACAATATGCAGGGGATGGTAAAGACCATTCCTGAGGTATATGCTATGCTGAAATCAGCAGAGGTAGAAATCAAGAAGGAGCATCAAGTGTTGATGGTGAATAAAACCACTAAGTTCAAGAAGGGCAAGGGTAAAAAGAACTTCAAGAAGGACGACAAGGAAGTTGCCGCGCCCGGTAAGCAAGTTGCCGGGAAGAAGCCAAAGAATGGACCCAAGCCCGAGACTGAGTGTTTTTATTGCAAGGGAAGTGGTCACTGGAAGCGGAACTGCCCCAAATACTTAGCGGACAAGAAGGCCGGCAAAACCAAAGGTATATGTGATATACATGTAATTGATGTGTACCTTACCAGTACTCGTAGTAGCTCTTGGGTATTTGATACCGGTGCAGTTGCTCACATTTGTAACTCAAAGCAGGAGCTGCGGAATAAACGGAGACTGGCAAAGGACGAGGTGACGATGCGCGTCGGGAATGGTTCCAAGGTCGATGTGATCGCCGTCGGCACGCTGCCTCTACATTTACCTACGGGATTAGTTTTAAACCTCAATAATTGTTATTTAGTGCCAAGTTTGAGCATGAACATTGTATCTGGATCTTGCTTAATTCGAGATGGCTACTCATTTAAATCCGAGAATAATGGTTGTTCTATTTATATGAGAGATATGTTTTATGGTCATGCTCCGATGGTTAATGGTTTGTTCTTGATGAATCTCGTACGTGATGATACACATATTCATAGTGTGAGTACCAAAAGAGTTAAAGTTGATAACAATAGTCCCACATATTTGTGGCACTGCCGCCTTGGTCACATAGGTGTCAAACGCATGAAGAAGCTCCACGCGGATGGACTTTTAGAGTCTCTGGATTATGAATCATTTGACACGTGCGAACCATGCCTCATGAGTAAAATGACCAAGACTCCGTTCTCAGGAACAATGGAGCAAGCAACCAACTTATTGGAAATCATACATACCGATGTGTGCGGTCCAATGAGTGTTGAGGCTCGCGGTGGCTATCGTTATGTTCTCACCCTCACTGATGACTTGAGTAGATATGGGTATATCTACTTAATGAAACACAAGTCTGAGACCTTTGAAAAGTTCAAGGAATTTCAGAGTGAGGTTGAAAATCAACGTGATAGAAAGATCAAGTTTCTACGATCAGATCGTGGAGGAGAATACTTGAGTCACGAATTTGGCACACACTTAAGAAAATGTGGAATAGTTTCACAACTCACGCCGCCTGGAACACCTCAGCGTAATGGTGTGTCCGAACATCGTAATCGCACTCTATTAGATATGGTGCGATCTATGATGTCTCTTACCGACTTACCGCTATCTTTTTGGGGCTATGCTTTAGAGACTGCCGCATTCACTTTAAATAGGGCACCGTCGAAATCCGTTGAGACGACACCGTATGAATTATGGTTTGGGAAGAAACCTAAGCTGTCGTTTCTAAAAGTTTGGGGATGCGATGCTTGTGTCAAGAAACTTCAACCTGAAAAGCTCGAACCCAAGTCGGAAAAATGCGTCTTCATAGGATACCCTAAAGAAACTGTTGGGTATACCTTCTACCACAGATCCGAAGGCAAGATCTTTGTTGCCAAGAATGGATCCTTTCTAGAGAAAGAGTTTCTCTCGAAAGAAGTAAGTGGGAGGAAAGTAGAACTTGATGAAGTGTTGCTTCTTGAACCGGAAAATGGCGAAACTCAAGAAATCGTTCCTGAGGTGCCTGCACCGACTAGAGAGGAAATTAATGATTATGATCAAGATACTTCTGATCAAGCTCGTACTGAAATTCGAAGGTCCACAAGGACACGTTCCGCACCAGAGTGGTACGGCAACCCTGTCTTGGAAATCATGTTGTTAGACAACGATGAACCTTCGAACTATGAGGAAGCAATGGCGGGCCCGGATTCCGACAAATGGCTGGAAGCCATGAAATCCGAGATAGGATCCATGTATGAAAACGAAGTATGGACTTTGACTGACTTGCCCGTTGAACGGTGAGCCATAGAAAATAAATGGATCTTTAAGAAGAAGACAGACGCGGATGGTAATGTGACCATCTATAAAGCTCGGCTTGTCGCTAAGTGTTATCGACAAGTTCAAGGAATTGACTACGATGAGACTTTCTCACCGGTAGCGAAGCTGAAGTCCGTCCGAATCATGTTAGCAATTGCCGCATACTATGATTATGAGATATGGCAAATGGACGTCAAAACGACATTCCTTAATGGTTTCCTTAAGGAAGAATTGTATATGATGCAGCCGGAAGGTTTTGTCGATCCTAAGAATGCTAACAAGGTATGCAAGCTCGAACGCTCGATTTATGGGCTGGTGCAAGCATCTCGGAGTTGGAACATTCGCTTTGATGAGATGATCAAAGCGTTTGGGTTTACACAGACTTATGGAGAAGCCTGTGTTTACAAGAAAGTGAGTGGGAGCTCTGTAGCATTTCTCATATTATATGTAGACGACATACTTTTGATGGGAAATGATATAGAGCTCTTGGACAGCATTAAGGCCTACTTGAATAAAAGTTTTTCAATGAAGGACCTTGGAGAAGCTGCTTATATATTAGGCATCAAGATCTATAGAGATAGATCGAGACACCTCATAGGTCTTTCACAAAGCACATACCTTGATAAAATATTGAAGAAGTTCAATATGGATCAATCAAAGAAAGGGTTCTTACCTGTGTTACAAGGTGTGAAATTGAGCTCAGCTCAATGTCCGACCACGGCAGAAGATATAGAAGAGATGAGCGTCATCCCCTATGCCTCAGCCATAGGTTCTATTATGTATGCCATGCTGTGTACCAGACCTGATGTAAACCTTGCCGTAAGTTTGGTAGGTAGGTACCAAAGTAATCCCGGCAAGGAACACTGGACAGCGGTCAAGAATATCCTGAAGTACCTGAAAAGGACAAAGGAAATGTTTCTCGTTTATGGAGGTGACGAAGAGATCGTCGTAAAAGGTTATGTCGACGCTAGCTTCGACACAGATCTGGATGACTCTAAGTCACAAACCGGATACGTGTATATTTTGAATGGTGGGGCAGTAAGCTGGTGCAGTTGCAAGCAAAGCGTCGTGGCGGGATCTACATGTGAAGCGGAGTACATGGCAGCCTCGGAGGCAGCACATGAAGCAATTTGGGTGAAGGAGTTCATCACCGACCTCAGAGTCATACCCAATGCGTCGGGGCCAATCAAGCTCTTCTGTGACAACACTGGAGCTATTGCACTTGCAAAGGAGCCCAGGTTTCACAAGAAGACTAGGCACATCAAGCGTCGCTTCAACTCCATTCGTGAAAATGTTCAAGATGGAGACATAGAAATTTGTAAAGTGCACACGGATCTGAATGTTGCAGACTCGTTGACTAAACCTCTCCCTAAGGCAAAACATGATCAGCACCAGAACTCTATGGGTGTTCGATTCATCACAATGTAACTAGATTATTGACTCTAGTGCAAGTGGGAGACTGTTGGAAATATGCCCTAGAGGCAATAATAAAAGCATTATTATTATATTTCCTTATTCATGATAATTGTCTTTATTCGTGCTATAATTGTGTTATCCGGAAATCGTAATACATGTGTGAATAACAGACAACAATATGTCCCTAGTAAGCCTCTAGTTGACTAGCTCGTTGATCGACAGATAGTCATGGTTTCCTGACTATGGACATTGGATGTCATCGATAACGGGATCACATCATTAGGAGAATGATGTGATGGACAAGACCCAATCCTAAACATAGCATAAGATCGCATAGTTCGTTTGCTAGAGTTATCCAATGTCAAGTATCCTTTCCTTAGACCATGAGATCATGTAACTCCCGGATACCGTAGGAGTGCTTTGGGTGTGCCAAACGTCACAACGTAACTGGGTGACTATAAAGGTATACTACGGGTATCTCTGAAAGTGTCTGTTGGGTTGACATGGATCGAGACTGGGATTTGTCACTCCGCTTGACGGAGAGGTATCACCGGGGCCCTCTCGGTAATGCATCATCACAATGAGCTCAATGTGACCAAAGTGTTTGATCACGGGATCATGCATTACGGAACGAGAAAAGTGACTTGCCGGTAACGAGATTGAACGAGGTATTGGTATACCGACGATCGAATCTCGGGCAAGTAAAATACCGATTGACAAAGGGAATCGTATACGGGATTAATTGAATCCTCGACATCGTGGTTCATCCGATGAGATCATCGTGGAGCTTGTGGGAGCCAACATGGGTATCCAGATCCCGCTGTTGGTTATTGCCCGAGAGCCGTCTCGGTCATGTCTGCATGTCTCCCGAACCCGTAGGGTCTACACACTTAAGGTTCGGTGACGCTAGGGTTGTGAAGATATGTATGTGCAGTAACCCGAATGTTGTTCGAAGTCCCGGATGAGATCCCGGACATCATGAGGAGTTCCGGAATGGTCCGGAGGTAAAGAATTATATATAGGAAGTGCTGTTTCGGCCATCGGGACAAGTTTCGGGGTTATCGGTATTGTACCGGGACCACCGGAGGGGTCCCGGGGGTCCACCAGGTGGGGCCACCTGCCCTAGTGGGCCACATGGGCCTTAGGGGGTGCGCCTTGGCCTTCTTGGGCCAAGGGGAACCAGCCCCAAAGGGCCCATGCGCCTAGGGTTCCATCTAGGAGGAGTCCTAGTGGTGGAAGGCACCTCCTAGATGGCTTGGGGAGGGGGGAGGGAAACCTCCCTGGCCGCCGCCCCCTTGGGAGATTGGATCTCCCAGGGCCGGCGCCCCCCCAGAGGCCTATATAAAGGGGGGCATGGGAGGGGGGCTGCGCACCCTATGCCCTGGCGCCTCCCTCTCCCTCTCCAACACCTCCTCCTCCTCCGTAAGTGCACGGCGAAGCCCTGCCGGAGTACTGCAGTTCCACCATCACCACGCCGTCGTGCTGCTGCTGGAGCCTTCTTCCCCAACCTCTCCTTTGCCTTGCTGGATCAAGAAGGAGGAGACGTCACGCTTTCCGTACGTGTGTTGAACGCGGAGGTGCCGTCCGTTCGGCACTAGATCATCGGTGAATTGGATCACGGCGGGTACAACTACCTCATCCACGTTCACCCGAACGCTTCCGTTGCGATCTACAAAGTGGTATGTAGATGCTATCTAATCTGAATACTCGTTGCTAGATGAACTCATAGATGGATCTTGGTGAAACCGTAGGAAAAATTTTAATTTTTCTGCAACGTTCTCTAACAGGCCACACGTCTGTTCATGATGTTGGGGAACGTAGCAGAAATTCAAAATTTTCCTACGTGTCACCAAGATCTATCTATGGAGAAACCAGCAACGAGGGGAAGAAGAGTGCATCTACATACCCTTGTAGATCGCTAAGCGGAAGCGTTCAAGTGAACGGGGTTGATGGAGTCGTACTCGTCGTGATCCAAATCACCGATGATCCTAGTGCCGAACGGACGGCACCTCCGCGTTCAACACACGTAAAGCCCGATGACGTCTCCCATGCCTTGATCCAGCAAGGAGAGAGGGAGAGGTTGAGGAAGACTCCATCCAGCAACAGCACAACGGCGTGGTGATGATGGAGGAGCGTGGTACTCCAGCAGGGCTTCGCCAAGCATGTGACGGAGGAGGAGAGGTGTTGGGGAGGGGAGGGGCTGCGCCTTGGATCAGGTATGAAGTCCTCCATCTCCCCCACTATATATAGGAGGGCCAAGGGGGGGCGCCGGCCCTAGGATATCCAATCTCCTAGGGGGGCGGCGGCCAAGGGAGGTTTCCCTCCCCCACAAGGCACCTAGGGGGTGCCTTCCCCTTGTGGGACTCTCCCTTTAGGGTTTCCCCCACACTAGGCGCATG
The DNA here is from genome assembly GCA_032464435.1 of Aegilops umbellulata. Taxonomy (NCBI): domain Eukaryota; kingdom Viridiplantae; phylum Streptophyta; class Magnoliopsida; order Poales; family Poaceae; genus Aegilops; species Aegilops umbellulata. The sequence goes on from CP136059.1 coordinate 259,662,103, forward strand.
GGCCCTAGGGGAAAGTGGCGCCCCAGCCCACTTTGGGCTGGATCCCTTCCCACTTCAGCCCATGGGACCCTCCGGGATAGGTGGCCCCACCCGGTGGGCCCCCGGGACCCTTCAGGTGGTCCCGGTACAATACCGATGACCCCGAAACTTGCCCCGATGGTCGAAATAGGACTTCCTATATATAAATCTTTACCTCTGGACCATTCCGGAACTCCTCCTGACGTCCGGGATCTCATCCGGGACTCCGAACAACATTCGGTAACCACATACAAACTTCCTTTATAACCCTAGCGTCATCGAACCTTAAGTGTGTAGACCCTACGGGTTCGGGAACCATGCAGACATGACCGAGACAACTCTCCGGCCAATAACCAACAGCGGGATCTGGATACCCATGTTGGCTCCCACATGTTCCACGATGATCTCATCGGATGAACCACGATGTCGAGGATTCGATCAATCCCGTATACAATTCCCTTTGTCTAGCGGTATAGTACTTGCCCGAGATTCGATCGTCGGTATCTCGATACCTTGTTCAATCTCGTTACTGGCAAGTCTCTTTACTCGTTCCGCAACACGTCATCCCGTAATCAACTCCTTGATCACATTGTGCACATTATGATGATGTCCTATCGAGTGGGCCCAGAGATACCTTTCCGTCACACGGAGTGACAAATCCCAGTCTCGATTCGTGCCAACCCAACAGACACTTTCGGAGATACCCGTAGTGCACCTTTATAGCCACCCAGTTACGTTGTGACGTTTGGCACACCCAAAGTATTCCTACGGTATCCGGGAGTTGCACAATCTCATGGTCTAAGGAAATGATACTTGACATTAGAAAAGCTTTAGCATACGAACTACACGATCTTGTGCTAGGCTTAGGATTGGGTCTTGTCCATCACATCATTCTTCTAATGATGTGATCCAATTATCAATGACATCCAATGTCCATGGTCAGGAAACCGTAACCATCTATTGATCAACGAGCTAGTCAACTAGAGGCTTACTAGGGACATGGTGTTGTCTATGCATCCACACATGTATCTGAGTTTCCTATCAATACAATTCTAGCATGGATAATAAACGATTATCATGAACAAGGAAATATAATAATAACCTATTTATTATTGCCTCTAGGGCATATTTCCAACAGTCTCCCACTTGCACTAGAGTCAATAATCTAGTTCACATCGCCATGTGATTAACACTCAGAGAGTTCTGGGTTTGATCATTTTATGCTTGTGAGAGATGTTATAGTCAACGGGTCTGAACCTTTCAGATCCGTGTGTTCTTTACAAATATCTATGTCATCTCCTAGATGCAGTTACCACGCTCTATTTGGAGCTATTCCAAATAACTATTCTACTATACGAATCCAATTTACTACTCAGAATAATCTGGATTAGTGTCAAAGTTTGCATCGGCGTAACCCTTTACGACGAACTCTTTTACCACCTCTATAATCGAGAAAATTCCTTAGTCCACTAGTTACTAAAGATAACTTTGACCGTTGTCCTGTGATCCATTTCTAGATCACACTTGTACCCCTTGACTGACTCATGGTTTGGCACACTTCAGGTGCGGTACATAACATAGCATACTTTAGATCCTACGACTAAAGCATAGGGGACGACCTTCGTCCTTTCTATTCTGCCGTGGTCATGTCTTGAGTCTTGCTCAATACTCACACCTTGTAACACAGCCGAGAACTCCTTCTTTGCTGATCTATTTTGAACTCCTTCAAAATCTTGTCATGGTATGTGTTCGTTTGAAAGTACTATTAAGCGATTTTGATCTATCCTTATAGATCTTGATGCTCAATGTTCAAGTAGCTTAATCCAGGTTTTCATTTGAAAAACATTTTTCAAACAACCCTATATGCCTTCCAGAAATTCTACATCATTTCCGATAAACAATATGTCAACAACATATACTCATCAGAAATTCTATAGTGCTCCCACTCACTTCTTTGGAAATACAAGTTTCTTATAAACTTTGTATAAACCCAAAAATACTTGATCATCTCATCAAAGTGTACATTCCAACTCCGAGATGCTTACTCCAGTCCTTAGAAGGATTGCTGGGGCTTTGCATACTTGTTAGCATCTTTTAGGATCGACAAAACTTCTGGTTGTATCACATACAACCTTCCCTCAAGAACAAGGAAACAATATTTTGACATCCCATCTGCAAGATTTCATAAATAATGCAGTACCTGCTAATTCCAAGAGACTCTTAGCATCGCTACGAGTGAGAAAGTCTCATCGTAGTCAACTCCTTGAACTTGTCGGGAAACACCTTAACGACAAGTCGAGCTTTCTCAATGGTGACATTTACCATCATTGTCCGTCTTCCTTTTAAAATCCATCTGTACTCAACAGCCTCACGACCATCGAGCCGTTCTGCCAAAGTCTACACTTTGTTTTCATACATGGATCCTCTCTCGGATTTTATGGCCTTGAGCCATTCATCGGAATCCGGGCCCACCATCACTTCTCCATGGCTCGTAGGTTCATTGTTGTCTAGCAACATGACTTCCAAGACAGGATTACGTACCACTCTATAGTAGTACACATCCTTGTCATCCTACGAGGTTTGGGAGTGACTTGATCCGAAGTCTCATGATCACTATCATAAGCTTCCACTTCAATTGGTGTAGGTGCCACAGGAACAACTCTTTGTGCCCTGCTATACACTAGTTGAAGTGACGGTTCAATAATCTCATCAAGTCTCCACCATCATCCCACTCAATTCTTTCGAGAGAAAATTTTCCTCGAGAAAGGACCCGATTTTAGAAACAATCCCTATTGCTTTCGGATATGAGACAGGAGGTATACCCAACTGTTTTGGGTGTCCTATGAAGATGCAGTTATCCGCTTTGGGTTCGAGCTTATCAGCCTGAAACTTTTCATATAAGCGTCGCAGCCCCAAACTTCTAAGAAATGACAGCTTAGGTTTCTCTAAACCATAGTTCATACGGTGTCATCTCATCGGAATTATGTGGTGCCCTATTTAAAGTGAGTGCGGTTGTCTCTAATGCCTAACCCATGAACGATAGTGGTAATTCGATAAGAGACATCATGGTATGCATCATATCCAATAGGGTGCAGTTATGATGTTCGGACACACCATCACACTATGGTGTTCCAGGCGGTACTAGTCGTGAAACAATTTCCACAATGTCTCAATTGTGTACCAAACTCGCAACTCAGATATTCATCTCTATGATCATATCATAGATATCTTATCCTCTTGTCACGACGATATTCAACTTCATTCTGAAATTACTTGAACCATTCAATAATTCAGACTTGTGTTTCATCAAGTAAATATGCTCAGTATCTACTCAAATCATCTGTGAAGTAAGAGCATAACGATATCCACTGCGTGCCTCAGCACTCATTGGACTGCACACATCAAAATGTGTTACTTCCAACAAGTTGCTTTCTTGTTCCATTTTACTGAAACCGAAGCTTTCAGTCATCTTGCCCATGTGGTATGATTTGCATGTCTCAAGCGATTCAAAATCAAGTGAGTCCAAACGGTCCATCTGCATGGAGTTTCTTCATGCGTATATACCAATAGACATGGTTCACATGTCTCAATCCTTTTCAAAAATGAGTGAGTCCAAAGATCCATCAACATGGAGCTTCTTTATGCGTTTTATACCAATATGACTTACATGGCAATGCCACAAGTAGGTGGTACTATCATTACTATCTTATATCTTTTGGCATGAACATGTGTATCACTATGATCGAGATTCAATAAACCATTCATTTTAGGTGCAAGACCATTGAAGGTATTATTCAAATAAATAGAGTAACCATTATTCTCCTTAAATGAATAACCGTATTGTGATAGACATAATCCAATCATGTCTATGCTCAACGCAAACACCAAATAACAATTATTTAGGTTTAACACCAATCTCGATGGTATAGGGAGCGTGCAATGCTTGATCACATCAACCTTGGAAACACTTCCAACACATCTCGTCAGCTCACCTTTAGCTAGTCTCCGTTTATTCCGTAGCTTTTATTTCGAGTTACTATCACTTAGCAACCGAACCGGTATCTAATACCCTGATGTTACTAGGAGTACTAGTAAAGTACACATTCACATAATGTATATCCAATATACTTCTATTGACAGCCTTCTCATCTACCAAGTATCTAGGGTAATTCTGCTCCAGTGGCTGTTCCCCTTATTACAGAAGCACTCAGTCTCGGGTTTGGGTTCAACCTTGGGTTTCTCCACTAGAGCAGCAGCTGATTTGCCGTTTCATGAAGTACCCCTTCTTGCCCTTGCCCTTCTTGAAACTAGTGGTTTCACTAACCATCAACAATTGATGCTCCTTCTTGATTTCTACTTTCGCGGTGTCAAACATCGCGAATATTTCAAGGACCATCATATCTATCCCTGATATGTTATAGTTCATTACGAAGCTCTAGCAGCTTGGTGGCAATGACTTTGGAGAAACATCACTTATCTGGAAGATCAACTCCCACTCGATTCAAGTGATTGTTGCACTCAGACAATTTGAGCACAAGCTCAACGATTGAGCTTTTCTCCCTTAGTTTGCAGGCTAAGAAAATCGTCGGAGGTCTTATACCTCTTGACGTGGGCACGAGCCTGAAATCCCAATTTCAGCCCTCGAAACATCTCATATGTTCCGTGACATTTCAAAATGTCTTCGGTGCCTCAATTCTAAACCATTTATCATTACCGAACTATCATGTAGTTATCAAATCGTGTATGTCAGATGTTCGCAACATCCACAGACCACGTTCGAGGTCCAGCACACCGAGCGGTGCATTAAGGACACAAGCCTTCTACTGTCCGCATAATTGCTACTATCAACTTTCAACTATATTTTCTCTAGGAACATATCTAAAACAGTAGAACTAAAGCGTGAGCTTACGACATAATTTGCAAAGATCTTTTGACTATGTTTAGGATAATTAAGTTCATCTTATGAACTCCCACTCAGATAGACATCCCTCTAGTCATCCAAGTGATTACATGATCCGAGTCAACTAGGCCGTGTCCGATCATCACGTGAGACGGACTAGTCATCATCGGTGAACATCTTCATGTTGATCGTATCTACCATACGACTCATGCTCGACCTTTCGGTCTCTTGTGTTCCGAGGCCATGTCTGTACATACTAGGCTCGTCAAGTCAACCTAAGTGTTTCGCGTGTGTAAATCTGTCTTACACCCGTTGTATGTGAACGTAAGAATCTATCACACCCGATCATGACGTGGTGCTTCAAAACGACGAACTTTCGCAACGGTGCACAGTTAGGGGGAACACTTTCTTGAAATTTTAATGAGGGATAATCTTATTTACTACCGTCGTTCTAAGCAAATAAGATGCAAAAACATGATAAACATCACATGCAATCAAATAGTGACATGATATGGCCATCATCACTTTGCTCCTTTCGATCTCCATCTTCGGGGCTCCATGATCATCATCGTCACCGGCATGACACCATGATCTCCATCATCATGATCTCCATCATTGTGTCTTCATGAAGTTATCTCGCCAACTATTACTTCTACTACTACCGCTAACGGTTAGCAATAAAGTAAAGTAATTACATGACGTTTATGTTGACACGCAGGTCATAAATAAATTAAGACAACTCCTATGGCTCCTGCCGGTTGTCATACTCATCGACATGCAAGTCGTGATTCCTATTACAAGAACATGATCAATCTCATACATCACATATATCATTCATCACATCCTTTTGGCCATATCACATCATATGGCATACCCTGCAAAAACAAGTTAGACGTCCTCTAATTGTTGTTTGCATGTTTTACGTGGCTGTTATGGGTTTCTAGCAAGAACGTTTCTTACCTATGCAAAACCACAACGTGATATGTCAATTGCTATTTACCCTTCATAAGGACCCTTTTCATCGAATCCGATCCGACTAAAGTGGGAGAGACTGGCACCCGCTAGCCACCTTATGCAACTAGTGCATGTCAGTCGGTGGAACCTGTCTCACGTAAGTGTACGTGTAAGGTCGGTCCGGGCCGCTTCATCCCACAATGCCGCCAAATCAAGATTGGACTAGTAACGGTAAGCATATTGAACAAAATCAACGCCCACAACTACTTTGTGTTCTACTCGTGCAAAGAATCTACGCAATAGACCTAGCTTTGATACCACTGTTGGGGAACGTAGCAGAAATTCAAAATTTTCCTACGTGTCACCAAGATCTATCTATGGAGAAACCAGCAACAAGGGGAAGAAGAGTGCATCTACATACCCTTGTAGATCGCTAAGAGGAAGCGTTCAAGTGAACGGGGTTGATGGAGTCGTACTCGTCGTGATCCAAATCACCGATGATCCTAGTGCCGAACGGACGGCACCTCCGCGTTCAACACACGTACAGCCCGGTGACGTCTCCCATGCCTTGATCCAGCAAAGAGAGAGGGAGAGGTTGAGGAAGACTCCATCCAGCAACAGCACAACGGCGTGGTGATGATGGAGGAGCGTGGTACTCCAGCAGGGCTTCGCCAAGCACGTGACGGAGGAGGAGAGGTGTTGGGGAGGGGAGGGGCTGCGCCTTGGATCAGGTATGAAGTCCTCCATCTCCCCCACTATATATAGGAGGGCCAAGGGGGGGCGCCGGCCCTAGGAGATCCAATCTCCTAGTGGGGGCGGCGGCCAAGGGAGGTTTCCCTCCCCCCCAAGGCACCTAGGGGGTGCCTTCCCCTTGTGGGACTCTCCCTTAAGGGTTTCCCCCACACTAGGCGCATGGGCCCTAGGGGAAAGTGGCGCCCCAGCCCACTTTGGGCTGGATCCCTTCCCACTTCAGCCCATGGGACCCTCCGGGATAGGTGGCCCCACCCGGTGGGCCCCCGGGACCCTTCAGGTGGTCCCGGTACAATACCGATGACCCCGAAACTTGTCCCGATGGCCGAAATAGGACTTCCTATATATAAATATTTACCTCTGGACCATTCCGGAACTCCTCGTGACGTCCGGGATCTAATCCGGGACTCCGAACAACATTCGGTAACCACATACAAACTTCCTTTATAACCCTAGCGTCATCGAACCTTAAGTGTGTAGACCCTACGGGTTCGGGAACCATGCAGACATGACCGAGACAACTCTCCGGCCAATAACCAACAACGGGATCTGGATACCCATGTTGGCTCCCGCATGTTCCATGATGATCTCATCGGATGAACCACGATGTCGAGGATTCGATCAATCCCGTATACAATTCCCTTTGTCTAGCGGTATTGTACTTGCCCGAGATTCGATCGTCGGTATCTCGATACCTTGTTAAATCTCGTTACTGGCAAGTCTCTTTACTCGTTCCGTAACACATCATCCCGTAATAGACTCCTTTATCACATTGTGCACATTATGATGATGTCCTACCGAGTGGTCCCAGAGATACCTTTCCGTCACACGGAGTGACAAATCCCAGTCTCGATTCATGCCAACCCAACAGACACTTTCGGAGATACCCGTAGTGCACCTTTATAGCCACCCAGTTACGTTGTGACGTTTGGCACACCCAAAGTATTCCTACGGTATCCGGGAGTTGCACAATCTCATGGTCTAAGGAAATGATACTTGACATTAGAAAAGCTTTAGCATACGAACTACACGATCTTGTGCTAGGCTTAGGATTGGGTCTTGTCCATCACATCATTCTTCTAATGATGTGATCCCGTTATCAATGACATCCAATGTCCATGGTCAGGAAACCGTAACCATCTATTGGTCAATGAGCTAGTCAACTAGAGGCTTACTAGGGACATGGTGTTGTCTATGCATCCACACATGTATCTGAGTTTCCTATCAATACAATTCTAGCATGGATAATAAACGATTATCATGAACAAGGAAATATAATAATAACCTATTTATTATTGCCTCTAGGGCATATTTCCAACACATGAGCGGGACGGAATTAAACGCAACACCGGCCGAGCTCCTCCCGTCCACCCTCATTTTAAACGAGGCCAGACGCTGGCCAAGCTCCTACCGTCCGCCCTCTTTTTACATGAGGCCAGACAGACAGCGGGCAAGAATCGCACCCCTCCGCCGCTCCCCCATCTCCTCCTTCACCATTTTCTCCACTCTTCCGGTGGCTTCCGATGAGCCGTTCACCGGCATATTACCCGGCTGGGTGGCCCGCCGAGCCCTCTGGATACGGGCGAGGCCGCTCGGTGCTTCACCAACCTCGCTTGGCCCGACGGAGCCAGTTGCCGCCCCAAGCAGGCACGTGGTTCAGCAACTCGCTGCTCCAGTTCAGCTCGATGAGGAGTGGCGAGTTGCTCCACGCCGGCACGGCGGCGAGCATGCCGGTACGGGTGTCGTCCCTGCCGCGTCGTACCGCGCCACCAGTGTCTGCGATGGCCGCGACTCCCGTGTCTGTGGGCGCGCCTCCCGTGCCTGTGGCAGTGCCATGCAGGTAGAGACAGAAGCCGGGTGCGTGGAGAGCGATGAGAAAGTGGCCAGCTTCTCCGTGTCCGCCGCCATCATCGAGGAGAAGTAGAACACGGGAGGCCGCCGCCACTTGGGACCCATGAAGGCCACCGCCGAGGCGACGACCGCGGATTCAGGTGGTTTCTTTGCTGCTTCGTCTCTTCCGAGGACCTTCGTCGACCCCGCAAGTGTCTGACGGACATGAGGAAGACAAAGGGATCCGTGGGCGGCCATTTAGAACTAAAGTAAGTCTAGATACATCCATTTCCAGGACAAGTATTTTCGGACGGAGGGAGTATTAATTATACAAGAGAGCCGAATTGGCACCTCTTAGTTCATGTAAATGTAATGAAATCCATCATGTTTATATGAAGATCTGGCTTTTTTATATGAAATACTTCATGCTTATATGAAATCAGTCCGTGTTTGCACGAATTTCATCTGGTTGGTTAGAGTTGTAAAAATGTATGCCGTTGGCGTTTTATGTCGTCCTCTGCTTAAGGAAGCGGGAGGAAATTTGCCGGCTGCCGTTGGAGATGCTCTTTATGCTGGAAATAATAGAGTGACATCCAATCCATTTGAGTTAATTGCTTGTATGATTGTCCCTCTGTAAAAAGTTAATTGCATGTACAATGTACACGTGACTTGCAGGGTGGCTACAGCTTCGTACAGAAAGTTAAAAAGAAACAAGTCCATCCTTAATCTTGTATTCTAAGTACTCTGTGGGTTCCACTGTCAGTACAGTAGCGAAAGAAGTATATATTAAATAAGTAGAGTAATATATAATATAAAAATATAAAGTTAAAAGACAGAATTCGAACTCATGTCATCGCGTTGCGAGCATCCGGCGCTAACTAGCGCAACACATTTTTGTTGTAGACCATGTTGGAGATATAACTCCATGTCTACTCTTATATATACTCCATTCGTTCTTAAATATTTGTCTTTTTCAGATTTCAAATGGACTACCACATACGGATGTGTATGTAGACATATTTTAGAGTGTAGATTCACTCATTTTGCTCCGTATGTCTTTTCAGGAAGGGGTCAGATTTGTCCTTGATTTATTTATAAGGTATCCATATGGCACTGCACCGCCAAGAAAAGAGGGTAACATCGAAATTATGGACTACTTTTTTAGTATGTTGGTAAGGTCCGGTCATAGTCACTTGTTAAAATCTCTAAAAAGACAAATACTCCCTCCGTCCGGAAATACTTGTCATCAAAATGGATAAAAGGAAATGTATCTAGACGTATTTTAGTTTTAGATACATCTATTTTTACCCATTTTGATGACAAGTATTTTCGGACGGAGGGAGTAGAAAAAGAGTTGGTGATGATGGTGTGCGTGCCATCCTACAATATAGGCCGTCGGATTTATATCTAACGGATAGGAAAGAAACTATGGCAATTTTGCAAAAATATACCCACACGTCTCTCCATGTTCGCGAATAAGGCCTTCCCTCATTCAACCTTTTCTCTCACAAGATAAACTACTCATACAAATGCATCTTGATGTTCCGTGCAACGCACGGGCAGCTAGCTAATTTCTTCTAAAATAGTTGCTGCGATAATTGGGTTCAAGTGATATATTTTATGTCTGTCCTGAATGATTTTAGATTCACTAGTAGTAATAAAGAAAAGGTTGCCTTGTTAATTAACAGAAAACAGGGTGAAAACTATCACATGAGGCCGGTAAAAACAAGGCACACTGGGTTCAGCGTCATCGTTACTACAGCTGTGCGCGCGCGAGAAGTCTACATATCGAGGGGGCTACCGAGCGAGGCACTGAGACACAATGTTTGAGAGAGAAACCAATTGACAGATTATGATCAGATCGAGTTGTCACCCTTCTGCTGTCATTGTTGGGGGGAGGGGAGGGAGAGAAAGACGTATCGAGAGTGTGCGCAGTAGGCACAGAGGCACAACTAGCGAGTGTGTGTGTGTGTGTGTTTGAAAGAGGAGTAGATAGATTATTATCAAGATCGATGTGCCACCCTACTCCTCCGGTGTCGGGTAGTGTGTGTGCGTATGTTTGAGAGAGAAGCTAGTCAATAGATTAGTATCAAGATCTAGGTGTCACCCTACTCCTTCGGTGTTGGGAAGTGTGGGTGTGTGTGTGGGGGGGGGGGCAGTGACACTCACGTATCTCTACTCTTATAAAAAACAGAGTTGGTGATGATGGTGTTCCTGCCATCCTGCAATATAGGCCATCCGATTTATATCTGACGGAAAGGAAGGAAACTATGGCAATTTTGCAAAAAGATACCCACACCCCTCTCCGCATTTGCAAATAAGGCATTCCCTCATTCATCCTTTTCTCCCACAAGATAAACTTCTCATACAAATGCATCTTGATGTTCCGTGCAACGCATGGGGATTTTGCTAGTAGGGAGAAGGAGTTTGTGTGACACATATCTAGCTATATTAAGGGATAGGTAGATAGCATATGTGTGAGAGACATTAGTGGCTGTGGGTGGGTGGAATTAAAGGGGTGGGCGTGTTAGACATAGAGAGCGTGTGTGTTTCTGTGTGAGAGACTTTTAGAACGGGGTAGAAAGACGAATTTAACCCTGACAAAGGGAGAGAAATACAGGAAGTGCGCGTGTGTGATTCCGATGCCCACAGGGAAATGAGATATGTATGCGTGTGACAGAGATTGCACAATTCATTCACGTATTACTACCTACCGATCGTGGACGTGCATCGCTTGAACATAAGTCAATATCTACTTCATATCGTGGCCAAAGGTACAATATCGATTCAACGCTATAAAGATTGGACACTCACATATCACATTTTTTTTATTTAAATAAGCCTTTTCAGTTGTGCATGCCAAAGTTACAGTGATGTTTCTTCAAACAACCAATGTAGCTATCATGTACATGCACCATTGTTACTCTTGCATTCAAATTCATTAGTCTTGGATGATTTAAGTTTCTATTTTGAAGTAATATATGTAATATTCATATATGAATTCAACGGGTACGCAATTTATGAAATGGAGGCTATGTAATCATATGAGGTAACACTTTTAAGTAGCTGACTACAATATCCATTTCTTTTTGTGCGCCTATACACTAACACGTCAATGCATTATGTTTAAAGTAAATAACCAATGGCACTAAATTATCTATTTACACGAGAAATACATAGGCTGAGTGTTTGATCCCTTTTTTTGTGAACGCGCCACTACACCCGTAAGATTGGCCGCGCCCATGTGAACATCCAAGTTATCGGCGCATCATCCCGAGTTATTGTCTTTTTTTTCTGGGGTGGACTTCACACCAGTTATTAAATGCTGACGCGTGCCCCGTGTACACAGTCTAGCATGACTTTCCCGCTCGCACGGTCCAAAATTAATTGAAACTGGATACGAACGATCCCGCGGGTGGCAAATCTCCCGCCTCCTTCTAAAATTTCCGCCACATTAGTCTTTAGCATGCGAAATCCCCCTTTTGTCCTGGGTGCACGGAGACCAACAGTTACAATACCGCCCTCATCTACATGATAGGTCGGGGCTGCTTTGGTAACTTCCGGTTCCCCCACTACACGGCACCCCCATTTCCTCTCCCCCTCCCGCAAAAACGACTAACTCCACAGCACCAGAGCATCTTACATCACGTCGTCCATACTTCATCGCCCTTTCTCCTCTTCCCTCTCGAAACCCTAGACTACTCATCCACCGGCGTACCATAGACCATTCACTGCCAGCGGCGTCCACCTTGCCGGATCTGCTTCTGCGACCGCATCTATCCCTCCCACCTCCCCTAGAAACAAGTAGACCGCTCATCCACCACCGTACCATAGCCCATTCAGTGTCGGCCTTGTCCACGGCGCCGGATCTGCTTCGCCGGTACTCTCGTCAACCGCCGCGCATCTGCAGTGGCTCATTCGTACTCCCCATCGGAGACGCTTCGTCCACACCCCCCGGAGCCGCCCCACCGACGCCCCCGTTGACGGCCTCTGATCCTCTTCGCCGACACCTTCCTCAACCCTACCGGAGCCGCTTCGCCGACACCTTCCTCAACCCTACCGGAGCCGCTTCGCCGACACCATCGTCAACCCTACCGGAGTAGCTTCGCCTATACCATTCTCAACCATACCGGGGCCACTTTGCCAACTCACAAGTCCACGGCCTCAGATCTTCTTCCTCGCACCCTCATCCAACCTACTAGAGCAGCTTCTGATGCCCTGTCCACGGCCGCAGATCTGCATCGTCGACACCACCCTTAACCCAACCACCGGAGCAGCTTCTGATGCCCCGTCCACAGCCGCAGATCCGCATCGTTGACACCATCCTTAACCCAACTACCAGAGTAGCTTATGACGCCCCGTCCACGGCCACAGATCTGCTTCGCCCACACCGTAGTCCACCCTACCGGAGCCGCTCCACAAACACCCTACTCGACGGTTCTAGATCTCCTTACTGGACCCTGACAGCCAACGCATCGTCATCACCCTCGATGTTTCTAACCTGATTCGCACCGTTTGGAGAGATGCCAAGCACCCGCCACGGCCTAGGTACTTGTCACCTTTAAACCCGTCCAACATCAGCTGCCCGATGTACTTCAAATATACTAACCGGTCGCTGTTACCTGTTATGCAGCTGGCAAAAACTACAAGGACGATGTTTCTTCTGGATCTAACAGCTTGGCCAACCAAGATCCTGGACTGAGGCATTGCTATGATCTTGTAAGCGCGTCTCTCTCTCTCTTGTATTGTTCTGTGCCTGCCAGCGTGCTTTGCTAGGATTTTCGACCAGTAATCCCTTTGTGCAGACAATGATTTCAACTAATGGCTGCTAAATTAGATATGTAGATGTCATACATGATACTACCTCGTACCTCCGTTCCTAAATATAAGTCTTTCTAGAGATTCCACTATAGGCTACATACGGAGCAAAATGAGTGAATCTACACTCGAAAATGCATCTATATACATCTGTATGTGGTCCATACTGGAATCTCTACAAAGACATATATTTAGGAACAGGGGCAGTACATTACACAAAATCATAGGTGGCATGTAGGAATTCCAGTGCACTACATTAGGCTCCCTTAGAGTGCCTGCTAGTCCAGCATACAGAGTCATGGCTAGTTTATGGTACGCACACAATTGTTAATTGGTGGTTTAAATATGCGCAAGGGATATGCAATGTAGTATCATGCAGAGATGTCTGAAATTAGCCGTGTCAACTTGCAGATAGGGTTACACAAGGAAAAAGTACAAGATGTATGCGGAAATTTCATGGAACATCGCAAAAAAGGAGAGGCTGCAGTGAGCCTATACAGTGTGCTATGGTACGTCACTCCTCCATTGCAATCATCGTGACATGTTATTTGTATGCCAGTTCTATTAGCCAAGTTTCTTAGGGACAATTATTACGAGTTATCCTAAGAAAATAAGCACCTGTGAATATAAGCTCCATGTAATAAGCCAACCAGTTCTTTTCATTGTGTTTTCAGCTTATCTTTGGTATGATCAGTGGAAATTCTAGATTGCATTATATATTTTTCATTTTGCTGCCCATATGGAAATTAATTTGAATTGCAAACATCACAAATTGAACCCAATGCAGTAATTAATATGATAGGAAAATAGACGATCACTATTTGCTCAAAATGCAAATACAAAGATACCATCTACTTGGCACAATCTACTTTGGTCAATGTTTTCCATAGAGATCCCATTGCCTAATTTAAATGAAGAACGCATGACCCACATTTAAATAAAGAACAATTATTTATTGAAATTCGATGGTCCAAGTGGCTGGTTATTATCGTATAGCAGCACCACCTGAAAGCATCATATAGCAGCAGCAACAGCTCATAGCAACTCATCATAAAGTAGCAGCAGTCTGCAATTCATCATATACTAGCAGCAGCTCATAGCAATTCATCATATAGCAGCAGCAGGAGCAGCTCATAGCAATTCATCATATAACATCAGTAGGAGCAGCTCATAGCAATTCATCATATAGCAGCAGCAGGAGCAGCTTGTAGCAACTCATCATATAGTAGCAGCAACTCATAGCAATTCATCATATAGCAGCAGCAGCTCATAGCAACTCATCATATAGCAGCAACAGCTCATAGCAATTCATCATATAGCAGCAGCAGGAGCAGCTCATAGCAATGCATCATATAGCAGCAGCAAAAGCAGCTCATAGCAATTCATCATATAGTAGATCAGAATGAAAATTTGGCAAAAAATCAGAGGAGATCCTCACCTTGTTGGATGAGCTCATCCTTCAACAACACCTCAAGGCCATGGCCTGGGAGGAGTGGAGGGGGAATAAGGTGCCTTCTGTCGCAGTGTGGCATCAGCCATAGTTGCGCAGCGCCCGCCAGAGTAGTGCGTTGGAGGAACCACAGTGGAGCAGCTGCTGGAGACCATGAGAATGAGGGGCGGCGCCAGAGGAGGAGCATCCAGGGAGATTTGCCCCTACCCGCCGGCCATGTAGCCTAGCTGGACATAGCATCATCGAGGACCAGGCCAGATGGGACCAGTGGCGACGGCTCGCTGGAGGAACCATAGTGTTGCAGGCAGGGGATCGAGGTAGAGGGAAAGGGGAGAGGAGATGCAAGCGGGCAGGGCAATGAATGCTTGCGTGTTTGTTTTTACTTGAGGGTCAGGTGTGACACGGGCGTCAGCAATTGCATTTTGAGTGTAATATAGGCAGACAACAGAGTCATTTCACTATTCCCCTTCCCTTCAATTTTTAGTGAGGTTCTACCCGAAACACACCCCCAAGCGAAATTAGTTAAGCCCAAGCCTATAACTCAAAAATGACTTATTTACATATTTTATGGCTTATTTTGACAATATGCCCTGAAAAGGCGGAATTGAACTGGCCCTTAACCTACAATTCAATTGCGCGTGCAATGATGAATCACTCCTGCCTGCTATCTGTACATTTAGGCATCATCATACATGGCATAACCTAATACATGTGCATTCCATTGTAGAATCTGAAATATGCAATGTTTATGTTAGTTCATACGTTGCACATGATGTTTAAATGCCCCTTAAATCTGGTCAGTCAAGTAATGGTCTTTAAGCGTCCTCCTTTGCTTGTTTTCTATGATATGTAAGATTTGCTCACACATCTGTTCAATTGCTTGTTTGCATCAGCAAGCCATACTAGGACTGTTTGCTTTGATTACTTGCTTCTTGACCTAACACTCTAACAGAGCTTGTCAACGATTTAAACACTAAGGGCTGCTGTAGCGGGGCCTTGTCTAACTCATAGGTGACATAAAGGTTTGGCTGTACACTACAGTAGGCTCTCCAAGAGTACCTGGAGATCCAGTTCGAAGGTATGCCTAGTTTTTACATAGTGCAGACATAGTAAATGCTCATTTCATTGTGCGCAAGTGCAAGAGATGCGGCATGTTTCATTATGTGGTGTTGTTTTGTTACAATCTCATCCTTTTGTGTTCACAGACTGGAAAGTATGCATATTTATCTTCCAAGGAAACGAGTAACTAGTTTGTGTCACCTTGCAGAGGGGGTGCAATGAAGACTATCTTTTTTATAATTTTTAAAATATCACCTACTTATGCTTCATGACGTGTAACATTTTTTTTGAAAGTGACGTGTAACATTATTGTTAGTCCTGTTTTGCCATGTAGTACAAAATAGTGTCTTGTTTGCTTCACTGCTGTAACTATATTTTTGCCCTAGTCATGTGTACTTACAGAAACATTTCAGGATGAAGTGACATCAACACAAAGATTTGCGAGCAGTGCGGCATGGCCGTTACCGAATGATTATGGATTGGAATTGGAATGTGCTGATGTTCTCAAGCATCAACTAGAGGTGGCAAGACAACGTGTACATGATTGTCAACGTATAATCAACAAGTTGAGACTGTACATGCAGGTATTAGATGCAGGAGTCAAAAAATGAAACAAGACACTGAGGTAACCATGAAGGAATTGGAGATTTTGCAGACTGAAATTTGTGCTATCTGAATCCGGCCAATCCTATTTTTCGAAGAGATTATAGTTCAAATGGATTTAAGTTGATGCGCGTCCATGATGTATGAGCTGTATTTGCCCAGTGTATGTAATTTACTGTTTGTGTATGCTTTATTATCACCTATGCCGAACCATAATGTCGAGTGGGTATAATCGGCTATAATTTTTTATTTCATAGTGTAGGATTATTCTACCTTTCTATGCCTTGATCTCTTTGTTGTATAGTGTATGCTTTTTAGAGGTGATAGTATTGAGTAGGATAATTCTTTCAATATGCTATATCGTTCAAACGGGGGCCAACTCGCCCGACCATGGCCCTTCACGCGCCGTCGAATCCATGGGCCTTCTACGTCTCATAGGATCCATGGGCCTTCTACGTCTCGTAGGATCCATGGGTCGTAGACTCATTTATGGGTCTTGTACAGGCCTTTAATGGGCCGTAGACGGGCCTGTAATGGAAATCGTACGTTTTATGGGCTGACCATAACAGGCCGTTAATAGGCCGTATTTGGTGATGCTATGAAAATGGCCCAACAGACTAACGGTCCACAAACGGGCCGACTGTAACGACGGGCTGAATTTGGCCCACAAGTAGAAAATGACAGTAACGGGCCGTAAGTAATCGAATGCTGCAAATGAGCCCAGGAATAAATGGGCCCTCAGAAGGCTGAAAGTTAACTGGGGCTGGAAACGGTCCAACGGAATAACGGGCCGTTAATGGGTATAAAGTGATACACTGTTCATTACGGGCCAATTTCATCACGGGCCGTTAATGGGTGTAAAGTAATACAATGTTCATGATGGGCCAGTTTCAGCACGGGCCGCTAATGGGCCAAGAGTTACAAAGGGCCTCATATGGGCCGAAAGACGTCATGGGCTATACATGGGCCAGAAGTGAAAACGAGCTGGAATCATATTGTATGGCCCAGATGACGCTACTGGGCCTAATTCGGATAGGGCGTAACGGGCCTTGGGTTAGCGGGCTGTAAATGGGCTATATGCGAATAGGCCGTTAACAGGCTTTCCATGGGCCGGCCCGCCAGCTTTTGACCAAGTCAAACGGGCCGGCCTTTTCATAGGAATGGGCCACTGTTGGGCCGTGCCACGTGTCGACGTATCATAGGCGCCTTCTGTCTAGTGAGTGGATGACATCTGTCCTAACGATGAGCCGACACATGTTTCCTCTAGCCAATGATGATTTTACATGTGGAAAATCCCCATTGGTCGGGGCTGTTAACGGGTTATCGGATCCAAAACCCGAGCTGATAGCTTAACAGCGCTCCGTTATGGTGGATGCCACGTGTAGGTCACCTTTGACGAAAGCACTTTTGTGATGCGCGATTTATCGTCATGGGAGTGGACACTTCCGTGATGATAATTTTGGTAATGTCATGGAACACTTCTACGACAGCACAGGTATGACTATCTTGATTCTATCATAAATTTGTCATGGATGTACATGCATGACAAAAAACGTGAGCTACTGTGATAAACACGTATCATCACGGAAGTGTATTTTTTGGTAGTGTACGTACTCCCCCAAGCTTAAGCTTTTGGCCTAAGTTGGTCTACTACCACGGCTGGCCTGGCGGATATTCAAAGTTGTAGTTGGGGTTGTACTAAGAACGAGCCTCGGGGTACCACTGATTGGCGATCTTCTCTGGATCCCACTGGTAAACAGACTGACGTGGAGGATCAGGTTGTGGCTCCAGCTCTAGCTCTGTAGCTGCTGTGGGGTTCTGGTAGGCATGAAATGCCTCTGGCAGAACAAGATACTTGCGTGAAGATAAGTCAAACAAAGAAGGAGCAGGCAAAGTAATAGTCTCAGGGCGATTTTTATCAAATATCAGTCTGTACTTAAGCATCTTTTCCTTATTCTTAACGATAAAATCATGTGCTACCATACTCTTATAGTCTAGAAAAATAGGAGGCAACAACTTTTCTTCTTTCTCATAATGCCAAATAGGTATGTTAAAGTGTGCAGCGAGGCGCGAGGCAAAGATACCTCCCAAGATGGGACCCTTCGTGCGGTTAAGACTTAACTGTTTGGCAACGATAGTGCCTAGGCTAAAAGTGTTATCATGTAACAAGGCATGGCCCAAAATAACAATATCAGGGGCACTAAGGTTTCCACAGTTTCCGCGACCAATTAAACATCTACTAGCAAATATCACAAAGTAACGCAGAACTGGAAAATGTATGCTAGTAATTCTTGCATCGGAAACTTTCCTTGTTTCCCCTACATCAATCATATCAATAAACCCTTCCACATCATTTCGATGTGGTTCCTCTATGCTACCAGTAAGGGGTATCTCACAAACCCGGCAGAAATCAGAAAGGGACATCTCCTTATGCTCATTATATAAATAAAATTCCACTAAAGGTGGTGATCTCCTAGCATGGAAATGAAAATTTTGCACGAAAATATTAGTGAGTAAGAGATACTGTTCGTGTTGGTCGCGAAGGAAGTCGGCTACTGTTAAGAACTCAACCAAAGAATAGAAATCATCATGAATCCCGGCTGCTGTTAAGAACTCATCACAAGGCCATTCACACGGCCGAACCTCCGCGGTGAGAGGGAGAGTATATTTGGGCCTCTGATCCTCTTCACTTTTCTTATCCCTCGAGCTTCGGCTCGAAGATCCCCTCAAAAATCTCTTCATCTATTCCTGAAATTTTCTGAATTTTTTTAGTAACTCAAAATAAAAGTGAACCAAACTCAACAAAATTGATAGCAACTACTCCCACAAGTGCCTAGAGACTATATCATGCATTTGAACTACTTGGGACCAAATAAATTTGACATGCAAGATCAAGAACAGGGTCACCTAAGCAGCAAAAATTTGCAATGAATAAAGCACTAGAACAAAACTAATTGGACCATTGGAGGAGTCACATACCGAAGAACAATCCCCCAAAGCAGTTTTGTGAGTGGAGCTTTGAGCTAGGAGATCGAAAATCACAGCAAAATGAGCTAGAACTCGTGCTTGAGCTGGTTGGTGATTTTTTTGGGAGGAATAAGGAGTGTGTGGTGGCTGGAATAAGTGGAGGGGGGCCACCAGGGGCCCACAAGGCAGGGGGCGCGCCCAGGGGGGTGGGCGCGCCCTGGACCCTCGTGGCCAGGTGCTTGCTCCCCCTGATGTGTTCTCAGTGCCAGATATTCTCAAATATTCTAGAAAAAATCATATTTCATTTTCGGGGCATTTGGAGAACTTTTATTTTCGGGGTATTTTTTATTGCACGGATAATTCAGAAGACTAACAGAACATACTATTTTTGCTTTATTTAATCTAAATAACAGAAAGTAAAAGGAGGGTACAGAAGGTTGTGCTTTCTAATTTCATCTATCTCATGCTCATCAAAAGGAATCCACTAACAAGGTTGATCAAGTCTTGTTAACAAACTCATTCCGAATAACATGGAACCGGAGAAATTTCGAATAACACTATGTTACCTCAACGGGGATATGCACATCCCTAACAATAAGAATATCATATCTCTTTTTGACAGTAGGAAGAGGAAATTCAAAACCTCCAATAGTAATCGATGGAATTTTTCCAATAGAATTGATACTGTGGACTTGAGGTTGTTTCCTCGAAAAGTGTACCGTATGCTCATTTCCATTAACATGAAAAGTGACATTGCCTTTATTGCAATCAATAACAGCCCCTGCAGTATTAAAAAAGGGTCTACCAAGGATAATCGACATACTATCGTCCTCGGGAATATCAAGAATAACAAAGTCCGTTAAAATAGTAACATTTGCAACCACAACAGGCACATCCTCACAAATACTGACAGGTATAGCAGTTGGTTTATCAGCCATTTGCAAAGATATTTCAGTAGGTGTCAACTTATTCAAATCAAGTCTATGATATAAAGAGAGATGCATAACACTAACACCGGCTCCAAGATCACATAAAGCAGTTTTAACATAGTTTCTTTTAATGGAGAATGGTATAGTTGGTACTCCTGGATCTCCAAGTTTCTTTGGTATTCCACCCTTAAAAGTATAATTAGCAAGAATGGTGGAAATTTCAGCTTTCGGCATCTTTCTCTTATTTGTAACAATTTCTTTCATATACTTAGCATAAGGATTCATTTTAAGCATATCAATAAAACGCATACGCAAAAAGATAGGTCTAATCATTTCAGCAAAGCGCTCAAAATCCTCATCATCCTTTTTCTTTGATGGTTTGCGAGGAAAAGGCATGGGTTTCTGAACCCATGTTTCTCTTTCTTTACCGTGCTTCCTAACAACGAAGTCTCTCTTATCATAACGTTGATTCTTTGATTGTGGGTTATCAAGATCAATAGCAGGTTCAATTTCTACATCATTGTTATTACTAGGTTGAGCATCAACATGAACATCATCATTAACATTATCTCTAGGTACATGTTCATCACCAGATTGTGTTTCAGCATCAGAGATAGAAATATCATTGGGATTCTCAGGTGGGTCTACAACAGATTCACTAGAAGCATGCAAAGTCCTATCATTTTTCTTTTTCTTCTTCTTAGAAGGACTAGGTGCATCAACATTAGTTCTCTGAGAATATTGCTCAATTCTCTTAGGATGACCCTCAGGATACAAAGGTTCCTGAGTCATTTTACCCCCTCTAGTCATAACTCCAACAGCAAAGTCATTTTTCTTATTATTTAATTCATTGAGCAAATCATTCTGAGATTTAAGCACTTGTTCTACTTGAGTGGTAACCATAGAAGCATGTTTAATAATGAGTTTAAGTTCACCTTTAACTCTAGACATATAATCACTCAAGTGTTCAAGCATATCAGCATTGTGTTTCAATTGTCTACCAACATAAGCATTGAAGTTTTCTTGTTTGACAATAAAATTATCAAACTCATCTAAGCATTGGCTAGCAGACTTATAACAAGGAATATCACCTTCATCAAATCTATAAAGAGAATTTACCTTTACTACCTGTGTCAGGTTATCAAGACCATGTATTTCTTCAACAGGCGGCAAATTAAGACCATGTATTTCTTCAATAGGAGGTAAATTCTTAACATCTTCAGCTTTAATACCCTTTTCTTTCATATATTTCTTTGCCTCTTGCATATCTTCAGGACTGAGAAATAGAATACCCCTTTTCTTCTGAGTTGGCTTAGGAGTTGGTTCAGGAAGTGTCCAATTATTTTCATTAGTCAACATATTATTCAATAGCAATTCAACTTGATCAACTGTTCTTTCCCTGAAAACACAACTAGCACAACTATCCAGGTGGTCTCTGGAAGCATCGGTTAGTCCATTATAAAAGATATCAAGTATTTCATTTTTCTTGAGAGGATGATCAGGCAAAGCATTAAGTAATTGGAGAAGCCTCCCCCAAGCTTGTGGGAGACTCTCTTCTTCAATTTGCACAAAATTATATATTTCCCTTAAAGCAGCTTGTTTCTTATGAGTGGGGAAATATTTAGCAGAGAAGTAGTAAATCATATCCTAGGGACTACGCACACAACCAGGATCAAGAGAATTAAACCATATCTTAGCATCACCCTTTAATGAGAACGGACATAATTTAAGGATATAGTAGTAGCGAGTTTTCTCATCATTAGTGAATAGGGTGGCTATATCATTTAATTTAGTAAGATGTGCCACAACAGTTTTAGATTCATAGCCATAAAAATGATCAGATTCAACCAAAGTAATTATCTCAGTATCAACAGAGAAATCATAATCCTTATCAGTAACAAAGATAGGTGAAGTAGCAAAAGTAGGGTCATATTTCATTCTAGCATTTAGAGATTTTTCTTTCAGCTTAGCTAATAATTTCTTAAGATCACTCCTATCGTTGCAAGCAAGAAAGTTTCTAGAAGTTTCTTCATCCATAACATAACCCTCAGGCACAACAGGCAATTCATATCTAGGGGGAGAATCTTCATCATCACTTTCATCAATATTATCAGTTTCAATAATTTCATTCTCTCTAGCCCTAGCAAGTTTCTCATCAAGAAATTCACCTAGTGGCACAGTAGTATCAAGCATAGAAGTAGTTTCATCATAAGTATCATGCATAGCAGAAATGGCATCATCAATAACATGCAACATATTAGAATTAATAGCAGAAGCAAGTTTAGGTGTCGCAAGCTTACTCAAAACAGAAGGTGAATCAAGTGCAGAGCTAGATGGCAGTTCCTTACCTCCCATCATAGTTGAGGGAAAAATCTTAGTTCTTTCGTCTTTCAAGTTCCTCATAGTGAGCAGCAGATATAAATCCCAAGTGACTCAAAGAATATAGCTATGCTCCCCGGCAACGGTGCTAGAAAATAGTCTTGATAACCCACAAGTATAGGGGATTGCAACAGTTTTCGAGGGTAGAGTATTCAACCCAAATTTATTGATTCGACACAAGGGGAGCCAAAGAATATTCTCAAGTATTAGCAGTTGAGTTGTCAATTCAACCACACCTGGATAACTTAGTATCTACAGCAAAGTATTTAGTAGCAAAGTAGTATGGAAGTAACGGTAACGGTGGCCAAAGTAACAGTGATAGTTTTGTAGTGATTCTAATAGTAGCAATGGAAAAGTAAATAAGCGAAGAACAATATGTGAAAAGCTCGTAGGCATTGGATCAGTGATGGAGAATTATGCCGGATGCGATTCCTCATGCAATAGGTATAACATAGGGTGACACAGAACTAGCTCCAATTCATCAATGTAATGTAGGCATGTATTCCGAATATAGTCATACGTGCTTATGGAAAAGAACTTGCATGACATCTTTTGTCCTACCCTCCCGTGGCAGCGGGGACATATTGGAAACTAAGGGATATTAAGACCTCCTTTTAATAGAGTACCAGACCAAAGCATTAACACTTAGTGAATACATGAACTCATCAAACTACGGTCATCACCGATAAGTATCCCGATTATTGTCCCTTCGGGGTTAACGGATCATAACACATAATAGGTGACTATAGACTTGCAAGATAGGATCAAGAACTCACATATATTCATGGAAACATAATAGGTTCAGATTTGAAATCATGGCACTCAGGCCCTAGCGACAAGCATTAAGCATAGCAAAGTCATAACAACATCAATCTCACAACATAGTGGATACCAGGGATCAAACCCTAACAAAACTAACTCGATTACATGGTAAATCTCATCCAACCCCTCACCGTCCAGCAAGCCTACGATGGAATTACTCACGCACGACGGTGAGCATCATGAAATTGGTGATGGAGGAAGGTTGATGATGATGATGGTGACGGATTCCCCTCTCCGGAGCCCCGAACGGACTCCAGATCTGCCCTCCCGAGAGAGATTAGGGCTTGGCGGCGGCTCCGTATCATAAAACGCGATGAATCCTTCTCTCTGATTTTTTCTCCCTGAACACGAATATATAGAGTTGGACTTGAGGTCGATGGAGCACCAGGTGGCCCACGAGGCAGGGGGGCGCGCCCCCACCCTCATGGACAGGGTGTGGGCCCCCTTGGCCTTGATTCTTTCGCTAGTATTTTTTATTAATTCCAAAAATAATCTCCATTGGTTTTCACGTCATTCTGAGAACTTTTATTTCTGTACAAAAATAACACCATGGCAATTCTGCTGAAAACAGCGTCAGTCCGGGCCAGTTCCATTCAAATCATGCAAGTTAGAGTCCAAAACAAGGGCAAAAGTGTTTGGAAAAGTAGATACGGCGGAGACGTATCAATTATTATATTGATGAAAGTGGGTTTGGAAGAGTGTCAACTTTAGGAAGTAATGATCCCACTATTTTGGAGGGTGTTGAATCTTATTGTGATAATTATGAAAGTGGATTTGGAGAGGTCATGACTTTATTTAGTGATGAATCCACTATTTTGGAAGAGGTTCCAATTGATTATGAGAACAAAGTTGCCATATATGATGATTATTGTGATGACATGTATGCTGTAAAGAACAATGATAACCATGAAACTTGTTAGCATGATTTTAATTTTCAATTGGATTATGCCTCACATGATAGTTATTTTGTTAAGTTTGCCCCCAGTACTATTCATGAGAATAAATTTGCTTATGTGGAGAGTAATAAAAATTATATGCTTGTAGATCATGAAAATAATGCTTTATGTGATGGTTATATTGTTGAATTCATTAATGATGCTACTGTAAATTATTATGAGGGAGGAATATATGCTTGTAGGAATTGCAATAATATCAAGTTTCCTCTCTATGTGTTGAAAATCTTGAAGTTGTGCTTATTTTGCCTTCCTATGCTAGTTGATTATTGTTCCCTTAAGTTGTTTGTTCATAAAATCCCTATGCATAGGAAGTGGGTTAGACTTAAATCTGCTAGTCATATTGTTCATGATGCTCTCTTTATGTTTCAATTCTTATCTTTTATGTGAGCATCATTGAAATCATCATGCCTAGCTAGGGGCGTTAAACGTTAGCGCTTGTTGGGAGGCAACCCAATTTTATTTTTGTTCTTTGCCTTTTGCTCCTGTTTAGTAATAAATAATTCATCTAGCCTATGTTTAAATGTGGTTTTATTGTTTTAGTTAGTGTTTGTGCCAAGTAGAACCTTTGGGAGGACTTGGGTGAAGTCCTTGCGATCTTGCTGTAAAAAACAGAAACTTTTGCGCTCACGAGATTAGCTGCCATGTTTTACTGGAGAGCGATTTTAGGTTGATTATTTTTGCATAAGATTAATAGACAAATTCCTCACATCGACCAATTTATTTCAGATTTTTTGGAGTTACAGACGTATTCGAATGATACAGATTACTACAGACTGTTCTATTTTTGACAGATTCTGTTTTCTATGTGTTGTTTGCTTATTTTGATGAATCTATGAGTAGTATCGGAGGGTATGAACCATAGATAATTTGGAATACAGTAGATATTACACCAATATGAATTTATAATGAGTTCACAACAGTACCTAAGTGGTGATTTATTTTCTTATACTAACAAAGCTTACGAGTTTTCTGTTAAGTTTTGTGTTGTGAAGTTTTCAAGTTTTGGGTAAAGATTCGATGGACTATGGAATAAGGAGTGGAAAGAGCCTAAGCTTGGGGATGCCCAAGGCACCCCAAGGTAATATTCAAGGACAACCAAGATCCTAAGCTTGGGGGTGCCCCGGAAGGCATCCCCTCTTTCTTCTTCGTTCATCGGTAACTTTACTTGGAGCTATATTTTTATTCACCACATGATATGTGTTTTGCTTGGAGCGTCATTTTATTTTCTTTTGTTTTGCTTGCTGTTTGAATAAAATACCAAGATCTGAAATTCTTAAATGTTAGAGAGTCTTCACATAGTTACGTAATTATTCAACTACTCATTGATCTTCACTTATATCTTTTGGAGTAGTTTGTCATTTGCTCTAGTGCTTCACTTATATCTTCTTAGAGCATGGCGGTAGTTTTATTTTTAAGAAATTTTTGACCTCTCATGCTTCACTTATATTATTTTGAGAGTCCTAAACAGCATGGTAATTTGCTTTGGTTATGAAACTAGTCCTAATATGATAGGCATCCAAGATGGGTATAATAAAAACTTTCATATAGAGTGCATTGAATACTATGAGAAGTTTGATACTTGATAATTGTTTTGAGATATTAAGATGGTGATATTAGAGTCATGCTAGTTAAGTATTTGTGAATTTGAGAAATACTTGTGTTGAGGTTTTCAAGTCCCGTAGCATGCACATATGGTAACCGTTGCGTGACAAATTTGAAGCATGAGGTGTTCTTTGATTGCCTTCCTTACGAGTGGCGGTCGGGGACGAGCGATGGTCTTTTCCTACCAATCTATCCCCGTAGGAGCATGCGCGTAGTGCTTGGTTTTGATGACTTGTAGATTTTTGCTATAAGTATGTGATTTCTTTATGACTAATGCTGAGTCCATGGATTATACGCACTCTCACCCTTCCATAATTGCTAGCCTCTTCGGTACTGTGCATTGCCCTTTCTCACCTCGAGAGTTGGTGCAAACTTCGCCGGTGCATACAAACCCCATGATATGATACACTCTATCACACATAAGCCTCCTTATATCTTCCTCAAAACAACCACCATACCTACCTATTATGGCATTTCCATAGCCATTCCGAGATATATTGCCATGCAACTTTCCACCATTCCGTTTATTATGACACGCTTCTTCATTGTCATATTGCCTTGCATGATCATGTAGTTGACATCGTATTTGTGGCATGGCCACCATTCATAATTTTTCATACATGTCACTCTTGATTCGTTGCCCATCCCGGTACACTGCCGGAGGCACTCATATAGATTCATATTTTGTTCTAGTATCGAGTTGTAATCCTTGAGTTGTAAAGATCCAAAACTGCACACTTTATATAGTTATGTATCCAGGATCGGATGCATAGAAGTGTGATGATCATCATTATCAGAGCATTGTCCCGTGTGAGGAAATAAAAAAAAGAGAAAGGCCAAATAAAAAAGAGAAGCCCCCTCCAAAGAAAGGCCAAAAAAAGAGAAGGCCAAAAAAGATAAAAAGAGAGAAGGGGCAATGCTACCATCGTTTTACCACACTTGTGCTTCAAAGTAGCACCATGATCTTCATGATAGAGAGTCTCCTATGTTGTCACTTTCATATACTAGTGGGAATTTTTCATTATAGAACTTGGCTTGTATATTCCAACGATGGGCTTCCTCAAAATGCCCTAGGTCTTCATGAGCAAGCAAGTTGGATGCACACCCACTTAGTTTCTTTTGTTGAGCTTTCATACATTTATAGCTCTAGTGCATCCATTGCATGGCAATCCCTACTCCTCGCATTGACATCAATTGATGGGCATCTCCATAGCCTGTTGATTAGCCGCATTGATGTGAGACTTTCTCTTTTTTTTGTCTTCTCCACACAACATCCATCACCATATTCTATTCCACCTATAGTGCTATGTCCATGGCTCACGCTCATATATTGTGTGAAAGTTGAAAAAGTTTGAGAATGCTAAAGTATGAAACAATTGCTTGGCTTGTCATCTGGGTTGTGCATGATGAGAGCATTTTGTGTGATGAAAATGAAGCATGGACAAACTATATGATTTTGTAGGGATGAGCTTTCTTTGGCTATGTTATTTTGCGAGGACATAATTGCTTCGTTAGTATGCTTGAAGTATTATTGTTTTTATGTCAATATTAAACTTTTGTCTTGGATCTTTCGGATCTGAACATTCATGCCACAATAAGGAAAATTACATTGAAAATTATGTTAGGTAGCATTCCACATCAAAAATTCAATTTTTATCATTTACCTACTCGAGGACGAGCAGGAATTAAGCTTGGGGATGCTTGATACGTCTCCAACGTATCTATAATTTTTTATTGTTCCATGCTATTATATTATCTATCTAGGATTATATGATTTTTGGGACTAACCTATTAACCTAGAGCCCAGTGCCAGTTTCTGTTTTTTCCTTGTTTTTGAGTATCGCAGAAAAAGAATACCAAACAGAGTCCAATTGGCATGCCAAGTTTTGATGATTTTTTATGGACCAAAAGAAGCCCGCGGAGTAAAAGAGTTGGGCCAGAAGAGTCCCGGGTCGTCCACGAGGGTGGGGGGCATGCCCTACCCCCTAGGCGCGTCCCCCTATCTCATGGACGACTCGGAGACCCCCCTAATGTGAGACCTACGCCAAAAATTCCTATAAATACAAAAACCTCCAGAAAATAACCTAGATCGGGAGTTTCGCCGTCGCAAGCCTCTGTAGCCACCAAAAACCAATCGGGACCCTGTTTCGGCACCCTGCCAGAGGGGGGATCCCTCACCAGTGTCCATCTTCCTCATCCCGGCGCTCTCCATGATGAGGAGGGAGTAGTTCACCCTCGGGGCTGAGGGTATGTACCACTAGCTATGTGTTTGATCACTCTCTCTCTCTCTCTCTCTCTCGTGTTCTTGATTTGGCATGATCTTGTTGTATCGCAAGCTTTGCTATTATAGTTGGATCTTATCATGTTTCTCCCTGTCAGTGTCAAAACCGGCGGATCTCAGGTAGGGGGTCCCGAACTGTGCGTCTAGGCGGATGGTAACAGGAGACAAGGGACACAATGTTTTTACCCAGGTTCGGGCCCTCTCGATGGAGGTAAAACCCTACTCCTGCTTAATTAATATTGATGATATGGGTAGTACAAGAGTAGATCTACCACGAGATCAGAGAGGCTAAACCCTAGAAGCTAGCCTATGGTATGATTGTTGTTCGTCCTACGGACTAAAACCCTCCGGTTTATATAGACACCGGAGAGGGTTAGGGTTACACAGAGTCGGTTACAACGGAAGGAGATCTACATATCCGTATTGCCAAGCTTGCCTTCCACGCCAAGGAAAGTCCCATCCGGACACGGGACGAAGTCTTCAATCTTGTATCTTCATAGTCCAGGAGTCCGGCCATCGGTTATAGTCCGGCTATCCGAACACCCCCTAATCCAGGACTCCCTCAGTAGCCCCTGAACCAGGCTTCAATGACGACGAGTCCGGTGATCAAATTGTCTTCGGCATTGCAAGGCGGGTTCCTCCTCTGAATACTTCGTAGAAGATTGCGAACACAAGGATAGTGTCCGGCTCTGCAAAATAAGTTCCACATATTGCCATAGAGAGAATAACATTTACACAAATCTAATCTGCTGACGTACCCCGCAGTGTAACATCACACCACGGCCAAGTCTGTATTCGAATCGCTTTATTGTCTCACCTCAGCGTGTTTAGCGAGGCGGTTTCTTTGGCACGTCTTGTCGAAGCAGAGATCGTGTCCCCTTAATTTACGGGATTCTCATCAATACGGACGTGGGCAACCCAGTCGTGCCCGTTGGTGTGTCTCCTCAATTAAAGGCGAGTCCCAATCGGTCATGGGGAGGGCTCTTGGTATTCAACCCCTTATAAAGAGACCAAGGCCTTACTCCTTTCTTTCAATCTCAATCAAGTTCGCCCTTCGCCTCGAGTTCCAACACCCAAGGCCACAGATTTTAGGCGCTTCAGACCTTTGACAATGTCCGGTTCCGACCTTGGAGGCCGATGGATGCCTTCTTCCATCACGGAGGAAGACATGCTGAAGCTGAGAGAGGCCAGGTTTTTGATAGGCGAAATCTTGCACAGGCTTCCTACTCAAGGGCAGGTTATTCCCACTCCCAGGCCTGGTGATAGCGTGGTGTTTATGTCTCACTTCTTCCGAGGGCTCGGCTTCGCGATGGATCCCTTCATGAGGGGGCTCATGTTTTATTATGGGCTGGAATTTCATGACTTGGCTCCGGAGTCCATCCTCCATATCTCGTCGTTCATCGTTGTGTGCGAAGCCTTCCTCCGCATTACTCCTCACTTCGGACTGTGGCTTAAAACCTTTAAAGTGGAACCGAAGATGATCGAGGGACAACACGCGGAGTGCGGAGGCGCCGTTATAAGCAAGAGTGCTGACGCTCCGTGGCCCGAGGGCTCTTTTCAAGAGGAGTTCAGCTTATGGCAACAAGAGTGGTTTTATATCACAGCTCCCAGGGGCACCAAGTGGGTGGCGCCACCTACTTTCCGCTCGGGTCCCCCGCCACGACTAGCGTCATGGGTCAATAAGGGGCTAGACTGGGGGCCGGCAAAGGACGTGCCCCTATTGCAAGGCCGCATCCGAGATCTCTTAGAAAGAGATATTAGTCTGGTCATGGTGATGCAGGTTATGTTAATTCGCCGAGTCCTGCCTTGCAAACGTCGCCCTCTCCGTCTATGGGAGTTCAACCCGGAGGGACCACGAGCTCTCCAACACTTTATTTGCATGAAGCCCGTGGAGATGTACAAATTGTTCTTCGGACCACAAGTAATGTGTCCGGATTCTACGGAGGACGCAGGACTAAGCTGCAATCGTCCGGATACCGAAGTAAGTAGCCCTGTTTCCGGACACACCATCCATTCATTTATCATGACATCACCCTTAAAAGAGTTGTCTTTGAAACTGGAGTGGGTAGCGAAGGCGAAGTTAATCAGGTGTCCGGCCCCCCTTCCTGAGACCTCGCCGAATCCCGTGTTGACCAGGATGCTGGAGATTGTGCCTTTGGAAGAGAATGAGGAGGGGGACAAGGGAGCTACCGGCTCCTCGAAGGAGTCTGTTGGGAAAGGAGGAATCAAAATTTCCTCCACCCAGGGGAAGAAGAGGAGCGCCTCTGAAGACCCGGAGACCATGGTCTCAAAGCGGGGGAAGAAATCTTCGCCAGAGAGTCCTGCGCCGAGGGATACCTCGGCCGTACTGTGCCCCCAAGGGGATCAGCCCTCCACCGAGGCGTAAGTAGAGAGGGGAGTTTAAGATGAGAAACACCCCTGTTTTATTCCCGAGGAAAATAACCGAGTTTTTACCTTGTAGTTCGGATCTCAGCCCTTCTCAGCAGAGCTCATCTTCGGGGGATCTTCTTCCGGAGATGATGGAGAGCGGATCGCCTCCCCTTGCCATACCGCCTCACGAGGTGGGCGACCCCGAGGTGTCGTCACGGAGGGCTTCCCCGAATCCGGCAGGGCCGGAAAGCAGTCATGTGTCCCCCCAAAGCCCTCCGTATCCGGCCTCTGAAAAAGGCCATCGGACGAGTCTGGCACCGTCTGGTGCACGGCCGGAGGAGCTGAAGGAGCTGCTCGGGCGAGCGTCTATCTCAGAAGAACACCGTACGTTAATGGGTACGATGATTGAAAGGATTTCATCCGCGGAGAGCGGGTTGCTCGAGGTCATCAGGAGTTTACTGACAGGTTTTTAGGTATGTAAAATGATGCACCTTTTGCCAGTTCCACATATATAGGATGCATCCTGTGTAGATAGTAGCCCCTGAGACTCTGTGCGGTGTCAAAAGTGATGGCGCGCAGAGGATCATAATCCCAGGAATAATATGTCGCCTGTCATGTGTAGGTGGCGAAATGTCCGGCGGCTAGCCGGACTGATGAATTTGCCGAACTAAAGCGGCAACTTGACGTGGCAGATGCCGACATCGCGCTTGTCAACAAGCGGCTCGACTAGGCACAAGGTATGTAATTTCTCCGGAGACACCTGGTAAGAGGAGCTTGATGCCAGTATCTTACAGTGTTTGTACCTGATGCAGATGGGGCTGCCTCTGTGGAGGACCTTTGGGCAGAGCTTGCCCGAGCCAAGGAGCGAGCCAGGGAAAGTGATGCGGCTGCCTTAAAGGCGGCTGAGGAGCTGAAAGCCGAACAGGCTGCTCATTGCCAAAGAAAAAAGGAGATGGCCGAGATGGCTGCGTAGTTGAAGACCGCTGTTGACCGCTGCAAGCTTCTTGAGAAAGAAGATCGGGCGGAGCGGACAGACCTGGAAAAGGCCATTACGGTGGCCAAGGATGCTCGTTCTGCGTTGAGAGCGATCAAGGAGGAGCTGCGTCAGGCCGGAGATATCACGGCTGGAAAACCCTTTATGCTGCGGATGAAGTTCGGGGATCCTAAACATGCTCCGTTGGACCGGATGTGGAGTTCGGTGGACGCATATATGGATTTAGCGGCGAGTGCCGCTGATGCGGTCGAACACTTCCGAGATCAGGAAGGTCATGAAGTGGAAAAGCTTTTCTGGTCGCAGTTCCACAATCCCGAGCGTCCGCTTCCATTACCCGATCACTTGGCGGAATGGGCCGAGCTGAATAGGTTATCCGGACTCGCCATGAAGTATGTCGTGGATCATCTGTGGCCGAAAAGGCCAAAGCCAAACAGTTATTTTAGCTTGGTGCAACAGTTCCTTGGTGCGGTGCCGCATATCAACGCGATGAAGAGGTCAGCGTGTGTGGAGGGTGCGCGGATGGCCCTTGCCCGTGTCAAGACATACTGGGCGGAGATGGAGGCCACCGCTGTTGCAGCCCAAGATTCGGGCGAAAGCCGAGTACCTGCCGAGCACTACTTTCAAGAAGTCCTTGAGGGCGCTCGTTTAGTAGAGACGCAGTGCTCGAAGGATATTATGTTCGAATAGCTTGTAGCATTGTAGAACAATACTTTGATTGAATGGAGTAGCTTTTTATACTTGTGCTTACAAGAATTATAATGCCTCCTATGCGGCCGTTTACATATATGTATATATAACCTGAAAGATTGCAGTTGTTGGCTTCAACCCCCACGGATATAATGCGGTTTTTTTTGCAAAAGGCGCATCATCACACTTGATCCAACGTCTTGGTCCATTAAGGTGGTGGTAGCGCAGCGAACTAGGCAACCGGACTATAATGCTTTATCACTTTCACTTAGCCATAGGAGTTTGACCGTGGAGCTACTATATAGCCCCTGGTGGCACCGCGCTTGCCGAAATTCGGGGCGCGTGTGTGCCTGGCCGGGAAGCGGCCCTTCGTTAATGCGGAGGAATCCTAAAGATTCCGGCGGGTCATCGAGTGGTTGACCAGTCTCACGCTATATCATGACAGTCAATTTTCGGCTTTCTCTACTGAGGTGCTCACCTGGCTGAACCGGGGCAGAATCGCAGTAGTTCTCCTGGTGTCGCCTTAGCCGATAGAGCGGAACATAAGGCAACAAAACACAGGAGCCGGGCAAACCCAACATTTGACCAAAGACATGATTCGGAGCTGATGCATATAAGGCCAAACTCGCGACGCCGAACACTCCCTAGGGTATTCGGTCTTTATGAAAAATGGGCTAATCAGTGCCCTTGATAATAAGCCCCTGGTGTCTCGGTACGTGCAAAATTCTGACGTGGCCACATGCCAAGATGCCAGCCTCCTCCTCGGGTATATTGAAAATCCGGGGGATGTATATCAACAAGAGACAGTAAAAAAGGTTTATGCAGGGCCTTAATATAAAAAGAATCCTGGGGACGGGTCCCTGCTGCACGTATGTGCCTGTGTCTCCGTTGTGCCGTGTCCTGGACGGGTGTAGCATGGTGTTCATCTGTAAAAGAGAGGAACTTAGCTGACAAGAAAAGGAATAGTAGTGTGGAATGTACGCTGTACTAGATAAACAATGTATAATTTAAAATGGGTAAAGTTGAGCCTTATTGTCGTGTATTTTACATACGCGGAGCCCATTGTATAGGGGTGTAAGGCTACTAAACCTTTATCAATTATATGTTTTCTCCGGACTCGCCTAGCCGAGTCCATGGTCTTGATGACCTAGTAGATGCTTTTGTTGGTGAAGCTGTTTTAATGTATGGCTGTCAAGGCAGCCACAAATGCTTTCGCGCGCACAGAACACTTGGTATTTCCCTTTAGTGAGATGATGCCTCGTGGACCGGGCATCTTAAGCGTAAGAGATGCATAATCCGGTATTGTGTTCAAGTGGGCGAAAGCCTCTCGTCCCAGCAGTGCTTTATAGCTACTTGAAAATGGGGCGATGTGGAAGGTTAGCTTTTCGCGGTAGAAGTTATCGGGGGAGCCGAACATAAATTCTAACCGGAGAGAACCCATGCAATGGGCCTCGGGGCCTGGCATTACTCCTTGAAAGGAAGTGTTGCTATGGCGAATTCTTGTTGGGTCTATCCCCATTTTGCGGATTGTGTCCTGATATAGCATGTTTAAACCACTGCCACCGTCCATCAGGACATGTTTAAAGTGGAGTCCTTCGATTATTGGATCTAGCACTAAGGCAGTCCAACCTTCGTTCCGGATACTTCTAGAGTAATCCTGATGGTCGAAGGTGATCGGTTTTAACAACCAGTGGCGGGACTTCTTTGGGGTAGGCCGCATAGGTGCCGCTCTATTTTTCCCTTTTGTCACGTGAAGTAAGTTTACTGTTTTGACATCGAGTGGGAAGTTCTTTTGTTTCCCCATGCTCTGCTTGTGGGGTTCGTCATCGTCCTCACTTGGTGTGTCGAGCCCCTTGTGTTCGGTGTTGAGTTGGCCGGATTGCTTGAAGACCCAACATTCTCTGCGGGTATGGTTTGCAGGCTTCCCGGGGGTGCTGTGGATTTGACATATCTTATCCAAGATTTTGTTTAGGTTAGATAGCTAATCCCTGTTATCCTTGGGGGGCAGCTTTATCTGATTCTGCCGAGAGCTTTTGAATCCGGCGTTGACTGCCGTGCTCTTCGAGCTGCTTTCCTTATTCCGGCGCTGTTCCTTACTGCGTCGTGGTTTTCCGTTTCCATCCCTGACTTCGGATGTACTTGGCTCGCTTGTGCTGCGTCTTGCCAACCAGCTGTCCTCTCCCGCGCAAAAGCGGGTCATGAGGCTTGTTAATGCGGCCATTGTTCTTGGCTTTTCTTGGCCAAGGTGTCTGACGAGCCATTCGTCTCGAACGCTGTGTTTGAAAGCTGCTAAAGCTTCGGCGTCCGGACAGTTGACTATCTGGTTCTTTTTAGTAAGAAATCTGTTCCAGAGTTTCCGGGCTGACTCTCCGAGCTGTTAAGTTATATTACTTAGATCATCTGCATCTGGAGGTCGGACATAGGTTCCATGAAAATTTGCCCGAAAAGCCTCCCGAGCTCTTCCCAACTTCCAATGGTGTTTTCGGGAAGGCCTTTAAGCCAATGCCGGGCTGGCCCTTTGAGCTTGAGGGGTAAGTATTTTATGGCGTGGAGATCGTCTCCTCGGGCTATGTGTATGTGGAGGATATAATCCTCAATCCAGACTCTAGGGTCTATGGTTCCGTCGTATGCCTCTATGTTTACGGGCTTAAATCCCACTAGAAACTCATAGTCCAGCACCTCATCGGTGAAACAGAGGGGGTGTGCGGCACCCCTGTATTTGGGTGTGCCGTGTTGTGCGGATGTTTGTTGCGTCGCATTGCTTACTAGAGCTTGCTTTCTTGGCCCGTAGAGAGACCTTGTTGGGCCGTCCTTTTGATGCGAATCCTTGGGTGGATCGCGTGTTGATTTGTGTGTGGCGCCATATGTCGTTCTATGTTGGCCATGGGGTTGTCTATCCGACCGGGTGGCTTCCTGATTTTTTGATTTTGGGGGGCTCTAGGGCCTCTTCATCAAATTCGGCAGTAGCTTTCGCTTTGGGTAGCTCTTTATGTGGTGACTATCGCCGTATTTGTCGGCGGTGTTGAATACTCTGCTCCATCTGATTCGGAGTGCGTCTTCCGCGGTTTTGAGCTTCCGCTTCTGCTTTTTCAGGCTGCGCGCCGTGGCGGCGAGCCTTTTGCGGAGGTTTTCCTGTTCTAGGAGTTTCTCCGGCATGAGGTCGTCCAGACTGTTATCTTCGCCGAGGACGGGTTGTGCGGTTTGTGTATCCAAGTTATCTTGTTCGGACGGTCGCTCGATGGCATGTTCGCCGACCGCCGGTTCGCCCTGCTCTGCGGCTGGGTCCGTCTGGCTGCTGTCTCTGTCGAGGCGGGGCTTGGAGCGGCGCTTATGTCGCCGCTTTGACTGCTTCTCGAGGGAATGATCCCTCGTTGCATCCAGTTGATCCTCGTTGTCGCTTCCTTTAGGTTTGTCCACCATATATACCTCGTGAGGTGAGGTGGTTGTCCAGTGCCCTATGGGCGTTGGTTCCTGTTCGTCTCCTACATCGTCATCCATACCGTCGATGTCTTCGGAGTCAAGGTCTAGCATGTCAGTTAAATCATCGACAGTGGCTACAAAGTGGGTGGTGGGTGGGCATCGAATTTCTTCGTCGTCCGCATCCCAATCCTGTTGGCCATAATCCGGCCAGGACTCTCCTGACAAAGAGTGAGACCTCATTGAATTCAGAATATCGCCGAAGGGCGAGTGCTGATAGATATCCGCGTCGGTGAATTCCATGACCGGCGCCAAATCGGATTCGATTGGCAAGGGCGCGGGGGGCTCGGAGTCCGGAGAGGAGTCCGACACTTTGGAGTCATGGGCTTCGTAGAGGGTAAGGCTGGTATTCGGCTCGATCGCTGTAGAGATTGCACCCCCGAGGCGGTGTCCAGCCACCCATCCTCGATTGGTGCAGTCGGCTCCGTGCTAAGGGTCGGAGCGGACACGGGTGCGGCCTCCAGGGCACTGTTCGGCGGCAGAGCTAGATCATGCCCTTCGTGACAGTGCTACGCACCCGGCTGTGGCTCAAATCCGTCGAGGATCAAGTCTTCGCGGATATCAGCCGTGTAGTTCAAGCTTCCAAATCTGACCTGACGGCCAGGGGCGTAGCTTTAAATCTGCTCCAGATGGCCAAGCGAATTGGCCCGAAGTGCAAAGCCGCCGAATACGAAGATCTGTCTGGGAAGAAAAGTCTCACCCTGGACCGCATCGCTGTTGATGATTGGAGGAGCCATCGGGCCTAAAAGCGACGACACAGAGGAACTCTCAATGAAAGCACCAATGTCGGTGTTGTGACGCCCGGGTAATCTAGCTACAGTAACCCTCTGGTAATGATGCCACGTCACCTCAATTATTGTTGATAATATCGCGTTAGTTCAGAACCGATCCAAATTCAAATTTGAATTAAAGTCAAAACAATTAAAGTTTTCAAAAGTCAAAACTAAATTGTTCCTAATGTGTCAAATAATCCATAATAAATGTTGGTGCATAATCATCTTTTAATAAAATACTTAAATGCACTAAATAAATTAAAACAGTGTAAAACTATTATTTAAATGCTCTTAAATTAATAAACAAATACAAACTACTTTAATTAATGTGCCAAGTTATTTGTGGTAGTGGAATATTTAGTAACACTAATTTAGAGGCTCTTATTGTGTTTTACTTAAACTAAAGCAATTAAGGTTAAAACAACAAAAAAGGAAAACAAAAGAAAACAAACAAAATAGAAAAAAGGGAAACACCCCCCACTGGGCTCCGGCCCAGCAGGTCATTGGGCCACCCACCTGGTTGGCCCAGCCGGGCCTCCTTACCCCTCCCCCTGTCCCGAAACCCTAACCACCCGATCCCCACTTCCCCCCACTTCCCCCTCACTCCCCTGATCTAGATCGAGATCGGGGCGACCACGCACCCGACCCCGTCGACACCTCCGCCCCGACGCTCGACGCCGTCACCGGACACCGCCGCCGCCCGGAGCCTCCCTCGCCGGCCTGCCTCCCCTGCGACACGCCATCCCCATCCTCCTCCTCACGCATCGCTGCCCCGTCCCTACAAACGCCGGTGAGGCCCTCGGCCTCCTCTTACCCTTGCCCCGCTCGACCCAGTGAGCTCCCTAACTACGCGCTAGCAGGAGCCGCTCCGCCCCTGACCCCCCCTCGTGGCCTCACCGTGCACGCAACGAGCCGCACGCCCGTCGCCGCACGCTGCCCCTGCTTGCGTCTCCGACGCGCTCGCGCACGCGCCACGCCTTTCGCCCGTCGACGTCGTCGCCCTTCCCGTGCAGCCCCTTGCTGACGCCTTCCACGGCAGGCCCGCCTCCCTCTACCACTGCTGCTTGCCGCCGTGCACGCCTGCTGCTAGCCCTGCCGCGCCCTTCCTCTGTAGCCAGCGCCGCTCCGCCTCGCGCTCGCCACGCTCTCCCGCAACCCCCTCGCGCGCGCTTACTGCGGTCGGGCCGCGCCCGTCACTCCGCACCGATGTGCCATGCCTGCGCCGCTCGCTCGCCGCGCCACCGCCCCATTTTCCCCCACATCGCTGCGCCTCGCCTTCCCCTGCACGTCACTGGCCATGCCCCGAAGCCTCCCGTGCTCTCCTGCCATGGCCGCGTCTTGGCAGCCCCCTGCCGCCGCTCTTCCCCCCGCTGCTGCTGCTCCGCTACCGGTGTCGCTCGCCGCGCGTCCGCGTCGTTCCGCCACCGCATCACCGTGCGTCCCCGCACCGGCCCGGCCACGCCCCCACCTCCAGCATGCGCCGCCCCGCTCCGATCCGTCGCCGTGGCCGGCGCCCCACTGGGTGGCCACTGGCGCACGCCCGCAGCGCCCGAAACCCGCGTGATCAGCGCCCGTTAACCGCCCCCTGTGACTATGACAAATGGGGCCCACGCCAAAAAATAAAACATAAAAAAAGATTAAATAAATAAATATTGTTAAATTAATTAATTAATTAGCTAGTAAGTTAATTAGTTAACTTAGTTAACCTGTTTAATAACCTAATCAACCAAATTAGTTAATCAAGTGTTGTTTAGTAAAACATGTATCAATGACACATGGGTCCCATTGACCAGTCAAACCGCTGACTGGGATAACCCAGTCAATGACATGCGTGTCCCATGGGCCCCTTTTGACCAGTCAACGGTCCAGTCAAACGCTGACTGGACATTTGACCAGGACCCCACCTGTCAGCCCCTTAGAGACAATCTGGGTACACTTCCTGTGTACCCATAGCATTTAAATACAAATTTAATTTCGAATTAAATTAAATCCTGAATTTGGAAAATCATTTTAAATCTTTAAATTTTAATATAAAATAATCCATAGCTCGGTTGGAAAAACTTTGTACATGAAAGTTTCTCAAAACGATGGGACGAATCCGGATACGTAGCCCGTTCATCCGCCACACATCCCTAGCATAGCAAACACGCAACTTTCCCCCTCCGGTTCATCTGTCCGAAAACGTGAAACACCGGGAATACTTTCCGGATGTTTTCCCCCTTCACTGGTATCACCTCATACCGCGTTAGGGCACCCCTAGCACCGATACTTGTCATGTCATGCATCGCTATGCATCTGCTTGCTTAAATATTTATTGTTTCTTCCCCTTCTTCTCTCGCTAGACACCGAGGCTGACGTCGCTGCTGCCCTGATCGACTACGGTGTTGACGACCCATCCTTCTTGTCTGAGCAACCAGGCAAGCCCCCCCTTGATCACCAGATATCGCCTACTCTCTTCTATACTGCTTGCATTAGAGTAGTATAGCATGTTACTGCTTCCCGTTATCCTATCCTGATGCATAGCCTTTCCTTGTTACTACTATTGTTACCTTTACCTGCTATCCTACTGCTTAGTTTAGGATGCTAGTTTTCCATCAGTGGCCCTACATTCTTGTCCGTCTGCTGTGCTATACTATCGGGCCGTGATCACTCGGGAGGTGATCACGAGTATATACTATACTTTATACATGATACATGTGGTGACTAAAGTTGGGTCGGCTCGAGGAGTACCCGCGAGTGATTCATGGATTGGGGGCTGAAAGGACCTTTGTCCCGACGGCCCTCTGTGTGGATCTTTATGGCGGAGCGGGAGGGCAGGTTGAGGCTGCCTGGGTGAGAGGTGGGCCTGGCCCTGTCGGCGT
The DNA here is from genome assembly GCA_032464435.1 of Aegilops umbellulata. NCBI lineage: Eukaryota > Viridiplantae > Streptophyta > Magnoliopsida > Poales > Poaceae > Aegilops > Aegilops umbellulata. The sequence continues at coordinate 259,701,583 of CP136059.1, forward strand.
TCGCGGATACTTAACACGCTTAACGAGATCTGGGTATTTGATCTGAGTCTGGCTACTGGCCTATATGCACTAACCAACTACGCGGGAAAGATATGGGCACTCGGCATCGTGGTATGAGCCGAAGCCTTCGTGACGTCAGCGACTGAGCGGCGCGCGCCAGATTGGGCCGCGTAACGTGACTTCCGTTGTACTGGAGGTTGCTAGGTCGGCTTCTGGCCGCCCATGCAACATGTAGGTGTGCTCAGGGCGATGGGCCCAGACCCCTGCGCGCTTAGGTTTAGACCGGTGTGCTGACCTCTCTATTGTGCCTAGGTGGGGCTGCGACGTGTTGATCTTCCGAGGCCGGGCATGACCCAGGAAAGTGTGTCCGGCCAAATGGGATCAAGCGTGTTGGGTTATGTGGTGCACCCCCACAGGGAAGTTAATCTATTCGAATAGCCGTGTCCCTCGGTAAAAGGACGACCCGGAGTTGTACCTTGACCTTATGACAACTAGAGCCGGATACTTAATAAAACACACCCTTCCAAGTGCCAGATACAACCCGGTGATCCCTCTCTAACAGGGCAATGAGGAGGGGATCGCCGGGTAGGATTATGCTATGCGATGCTACTTGGAGGACCTCAGTCTACTCTCTTCTATATGCTGCAAGATGGAGGCTGCCAGAAGCGTAGTCTTCGACAGGATTAGTTATCCCCCTCTTATTCTGGCATTCTGCAGTTCAGTCCACTGATATGGCCCTTCACACATATATCCATGCATATGTAGTGTAGCTCATTGCTTGCGAGTACTTTGGATGAGTACTCACGGTTGCCTTGTTCCCCCTTTTTCCCATTTCTCTACCCCATTGCTGCGACCAGACGATGGAGCCCAGGATCCAGACGCCACCTTCAACGACGACTCCTACTACTCTGGAGGTGCCTACTACTACGTGCAGCCCGCTGACAACGACCAGGAGTAGTTAGGAGGATCCCAGGCAGGAGGCATGCGCCTCTTTCGATTGTATCCCAGTTTGTGCTAGCCATCTTATGGCAACTTGTTTAACTTATGTCTGTACTCAGATATTGTTCCTTCCGCTGACTCGTCTATGATCGAGCACTTGTATTCGAGCCCTCGAGGTCCCTGGCTTGTATTATGATGCTTGTATGACTTATTTTATTTGTAGAGTTGTGTTGTGATATCTTCCCGTGAGTCCCTGATCTTGATTGTACACATTTACGTGCATGACTAGTGTACGATTGAATCGGGGGCGTCACAGGTGTCAAAACCGGCGGATCTCGGGTAGGGGGTCCCGAACTGTGCGTCTAGGGGGATGGTAACAGGAGACAAGGGACACGATGTTTTTACCCAGGTTCGGGCCCTTTTGATGGGGGTAAAACCCTCCTTCTGCTTGATTAATATTGATGATATGGGTAGTACAAGAGTAGATCTACCACGAGATCAGAGAGGCTAAACCCTAGAAGCTAGCCTATGGTATGATTGTTGTTCGTCCTATGGACTAAAACCCTCCGGTTTATATAGACACCGGAGAGGGTTAGGGTTACACAGAGTCGGTTACAACGGAAGGAGATCTACATATCCGTATCGCCAAGCTTGCCTTCCACGCCAAGGAAAGTCCCATCCGGACATGGGACGCAGTCTTCAATCTTGTATCTTCATAGTCCAGGAGTCCGGCCATCGGTTACAGTCCGGCTATTCGAACACCGCCTAATCCAGGACTCCCTCACTCCCCCTCTACTCTCTTGTAATGGATTGAGTTTTCCCTTTGAAGTTATCTTATCGGATTGAGTCTTTAAGGATTTGAGAACACTTGATGTATGTCTTGCATGTGCTTATCTGTGTTGACAATGGGATATTCACGTGATTTACTTGATGTATGTTTTGGTGATCAACTTGCGGGTTCAGTGACCTTGTGAACTTATGCATAGGGGTTGGCACATGTTTTCGTCTTGACTCTCCGGTAGAAACTTTGGGGCACTCTTTCAAGTTCTTTGTGTTGGCTGAATAGATGAATCTGAGATTGTGTGATCCATATCTTATAATCATACCCCCGGATACTTGTGGTGACATTCGAGTATCTAGGTGAAATTAGGGTTTTGGTTGATTTGTGTCTTAAGGTGTTATTCTAGTACGAACTCTAGGATAGATCGAACGGAGAGAATAGCTTCGTGTTATTTTACTACGGACTCTTGAATAGATCGATCAGAAAGGTTAACTTCGAGGTGGTTTCGTACCCTACAATAATCTCTTTGTTTGTTCTCCGCTATTAGTGACTTTGGAGTGACTCTTTGTTGCATGTTGAGGGATAGTTATATGATCCAATTATGTTATTATTGTTGAGAGAACTTGCACTAGTGAAAGTATGAACCCTAGGCCTTGTTTCAATGCATTGCAATACCGTTTGTGCTCACTTTTATCATTAGTTACCTTGCTGGTTTTATATTTTCAGATTACAAAAACCTATATCTACCATCCATATTGCACTTGTATCACCATCTCTTCGCCGAACTAGTGCACCTATACAATTTACCATTTTATTGGGTGTGTTGGCACAAGAGACTCTTTGTTATTGGTTGCAGGGTTGTTTGAGAGAGACCATCTTCATCCTACGCCTCCCACGGATTGATAAACCTTAGGCCATCCACTTGAGAGAAATTTGCTGCTGTCCTACAAACCTGTGCACTTGGAGGCTCAACAACGTCTACAAGAAGAAGGTTGTGTAGTAGACATCAAGAGACAACCCAGAAGTTTTAGAGAGTCATTTATTTCTGTTAAGTGCTTTTATAAAGTTTAAAAACAAAAATATATATAGGGGAACTTAAAACTTCACAAAAAAGAAAGTGAAAGTGAGAGAGACGAGCATTCTTGAAGTGGGCGGGGGGGGGGGGGGGCTCCTTGAACTTTGTTCATGCCCATAGAAAATTTGTGAATCTCAATTACAGAAAATTTTCAACGAAATAATTATCCCCTTGTACAAATCCTTTGTATTGTAAAATTATTGTGCCAAGGTTTGCCTTTAGGATGATTAGATTGCTTGTTGGTATGTGCGGTGTAGAAACAGAAACTTAGGCTGTAGCACATGAATTTTCATTTTTTACTAGAACGTCAAAAGGTTCCGAAACTTTTTGCACACTATTGCCATACAAATTTTTTATTTCATCCTAATGTTTCAGAATTTTTGGAGCACCAGAAGTATGGTAGATGTTCAAATTGATATAGACTGTCCCGTTTAAGACATATTCTGGTTTTGATGCATGATTTTGCTTGTTTTGATGAAACTATCAATTCTATCGGTGGTATAAGCCATGGAAAAGTTATATTACAGTAGCTACAATGCAAAAACATTATGAATTGGTTTGCAATAGTACTTAGAGTAGTGATTTGCTTTATTATACTAGCAGATCTTACCGAGCTTTCTGTCGAGTTTTGTGTGGATGAAGTGATCAAAGATCGAGAAGGTCTCGATATGCGTAGAAGGAGGAGAGGCAAGAGCTCAAGCTTGGGGATGCCCAAGGCACCCCAAGTAAAAATTCAAGGAGACTCAAGCGTCTAAGCTTGGGGATGCCCCGGAAGGCATCCCATCTTTCTTCAACTAGTATCGGTATGTTTTCGTCTTCGTTTCATTCTCGTGATATGTGCAAATCTTGGAGTGTCTTTCATGTTAATTTTTTACTTTTATTTTATGCACCATGCTGGTATGAGATAGTCCATGGTTGATTTATAGATTGCTCATTGCACTTCACTTATATCTTTTGAGTATGGCTTTACATAATGCTTCATGTGCTTCACTTATATCATTTGAAGTTTGGATTGCCAGTTTCTCTTCACATAGAAAACCGTTGTTTGTAGAATTCTCTTTCGCTTCACTTATATTTGTTAGAGCATGGTCTTTTGTAGAAAGAATTAAACTCTCTTGCTTCACTTATATCTATTAAGAGAGTCAACAGGAATTGGTCAATTGCATGGTTAGTCATAAAATCCTACATAAAACTTATGGATCACTGAATATGATATGTTTGATTCCTTGCAATAGTTTTGCGATATAGAGATGGAATATGTGGGAAGTACTAGTAAACGGTTGTGGTTAGTAAGAATATTGGTGTTAAGGTTTGTAATTCCCGAAGCATGCACATACAGTCTCTCGTTATGCTATGAAGTTGGAGCATGATTTATTATTGATTGTCTTCCTTATGAGTGGCGGTCGGGACGAGCGATGGTCTTTTCCTACCAATCTATCCCCCTAGGGGCATGCGTAGTAGTACTTTGCTTCGAGGGCTAATAAACTTTTGCAATAAGTATATGAGTTCTTTATGACAAATGCGAGTCCATGGAATATACGCACTCTTACCTTTCCGCAATTTGCTAGCCTCTACGGTACCGTGCATTGCCCTTTCTCACCTCGAGACGTGGTGCAAACTTCGCGGGTGCATCCAAACCCCGTGATATGATATGATCTATCATACATAAGACTTATTATATCTTCCTCAAAACAGCCACCATACCTACCTATTATGGCTTTTCCATGGCCATTCCGAGATATATTGCCATGCAACTTCCACCGCTTCCGTTTGATGACTTGAGCATTCATTATCATATTGCTTTGCATGATCATATAGCTGACATAGTAGTTGTGGCTCAGCCACCGTTCATCACTTTTCATACATGTTATGCTGGATCATTGCACATCTTGGTACATTGCCAGAGGCATTCATATAGAGTCATACTTTGTCATAGGTATTGATACGTCTCCAACGTATCTATAATTTTTTATTGTTCCATGCTATATTATATTCTGTTTTGGACATTTATGGGCTTTATTATACAGTTTTATATTATTTTTGGGACTAACCTATTAACCCAGAGCCCAGTGCCAGTTCCTGTTTTTTCCCTTGTTTCAGTGTTTCGCAGAAAAGGAATATCAAACGGAGTCCAAACGGAATGAAACCTTCGGGAGAGTTATTTTTGGAACGGAAGCAATCAGGGAGACTTGGAGGGTACGTTAGGGGATCAACGAGGAAGGCACGAGGCAGGGGGCGCGCCCACCCCCCAGGGCACGCTCTCCACCCTCGTGGGGCCCTCGTGGCTCCCCTGACCGACTTCTTTTGCCCATATATATCAATATACCCTAAAACCATCAGGGAATAGAATAGATCGGGAGTTCCGCTGCTGCAAGCCTCTGTAGCCACCAAAAACCAATCGGGACCCTGTTCCGGCACCCTGCCGGAGGGGGGATCCCTCACCGGTGGCCATCTTCATCATCCCGGAGCTCTCCATGATGAGGAGGGAGTAGTTCACCCTCAGGGCTGAGGGTATGTACCAGTAGCTATGTGTTTGATCTCTCTCTCTCTCTCTCTCTCTCTCTCTCTCTCTCTCTCTCTATCTCTCTCTCTCTCTCGTGTTCTTGAGGTGATACGATCTTGATGTATCGCGAGCTTTGCTATTATAGTTGGATCTTATGATGTTTCTCCCCCTCTACTCTCTTGTAATGGATTGAGTTTTCCCTTTGAAGTTACCTTATCAGATTGAGTCTTTAAGGATTTGAGAACACTTGATTTATGTCTTGCGTGGGATACCCGTGGTGACAATGGGGTATTCTATTGATCTACTTGATGTATGTTTTGGTGATCAACTTGCGGGTTCTGCCCATGAACCTATGCATAGGGGTTGGCACACGTTTTCATCTTGACTCTCCGGTAGAAACTTTGGGGCACTCTTTGAAGTACTTTGTGTTGGTTTGAATAGATGAATATGAGATTGTGTGATGCATATCGTATAATCATACCCACGGATACTTGAGGTGACATTGGAGTATCTAGGTGACATTAGGGTTTTGGTTGATTTGTGTCTTAAGGTGTTATTCTAGTACGAACTCTTGAATAGATCGATCCGAAAGAATAACTTTGAGCTGGTTTCGTACCCTACCATAATCTCTTCGTTTGTTCTCCGCTATTAGTGACTTTGGAGTGACTCTTTGTTGCATGTTGAGGGATAGTTATATGATTCAATAATTTATATTATTGTTGAGAGAACTTGCACTAGTGAAAGTATGAACCCTAGGCCTTGTTTCCTAGCATTGCAATACCGTTTACACTCACTTTTACCACTTGCTACCTTGTTGTTTTTATATTTTCAGACTACAAAAACCTATATCTATCATCCATATTGCACCTGTATCACCATTTCTTCACCGAACTAGTGCACCTATACAATTTACAATTGTGTTGGGTGTGTTGGGGACACAAGAGACTTTTTGTTATTTGGTTGCAGGGTTGTTTGAGAGAGACCATCTTCATCCTACGCCTCCCATGGATTGATAAACCTTAGGTCATGCTACAAACCTCTGCACTTGGAGGCCCAACAACGTCTACAAGAAGAAGGTTGTGTAGTAGACATCAAGCTCTTTTCTGGCGCCGTTGCCGGGGAGGTGAGTGCTTGAAGGTATATCTTTAGATCTTGCAATCGAATCTTTTAGTTTCTTGTTTTATCACTAGTTTAGTTTATAAAAGAAAACTACAAAAAAATGGAATTAAGTTTGTCTCATACGCTTCATCTTTTTAATATCTTTCGTGAGTATGATGGAAAGGAAAATTGTGCCAAAGTGTTAGAAGAAGAATGCATTAAAATGTTTGACACTAAATCTTTGAATGATGAGCATGATTGCAATGTTGTTAGTATGAACTCCTTGAATATCCATGGTACTAATGATGATTGGACTAGTCATGATGAAAATATCTCTTATAAGCATGTCGATTTTTGTGGAGTGCATAGAGTTTGCAAATACATACCAAAAAGGGAAGATAGATTTTGTAAGAGGCATAAGTACTTAGAAACTAAATGGTTGCAAGAAAGGCTAGATGTTTGTGCTGAAAATTTAAATTTTCTTAGCCGTACTTGTGAACTTTGCAATGAACGTGGTCATTTAACTATCCGTGCAAATTGTTACATGATCTAATCGTGTACAAAAATTGTGATGACTTTATTTCCCTTGCACATCATAATGAACTTAGTTTGCTTATGGGCTATGAAGAAATGAAACGTATAACTAACTATCTTCCAGAATTTGCCCGTTATAAACTTCTTAATTTTGATCTAGAGGAAATTTATATGTATTGTGCGGTGAACTGCATTGAAAATCCTTATATTACCAATTACATAAAGAAAATAAAGCAAATAGAAGATGAAGAGAATACTAATGAAAGGGAAGAGACTTCCCAATATCATCCTATTATTTCTTATGATGAATCAGGTAATGAGGAGGAGCCTTCTATTCAACCAATCTCATTAATAAGGAGCTCCAAAAAGAGGGTTAAACCCACACATGATGTGAAGAAGAAAAAGAAAAAAAACGGAGAATCAAAGGTAAAAAGGTATCCCTCCCAAATGATGTTGCTCCTATTATTCATTGTGATGATGATAATTGCTATACTATTGGTGCTATCCATACTATTAATGATGAGAGTGATTATGCTTATGATATGAAAGGGCCCAAGCTTGGGGATGTTGTGTTTGATGAAGATGATGTTTTTGAGAATATATTTTCTGCAATTAATGTTTGTCCCAAGCTTTGGGATTCTACGTCTAATGAAGATGGTATTTTTGATACGAAAATTTATAATGATGATAGCATGCCTCCTACTGTTGGGGAACGTTGCAGAAAATTAAAAATTTTCCTACGGTTTCACCAAGATCCATCTATGAGTTCATCTAGCAACGAGTATTCAGATTAGATAGCATCTACATACCACTTTGTAGATCGCAACGGAAGCGTTCAAGTGAACGTGGATGAGGTAGTCGTACTCGCCGTGATCCAATTCACCGATGATCTAGTGCCGAACGGACGGCACCTCCGCGTTCAACACACGTACGGGAAGCGTGACGTCTCCTCCTTCTTGATCCAGCAAGCCAAAGGAGAGGTTGGGGAAGAAGGCTCCAGCAGCAGCACGACGGTGTGGTGATGGTGGAACTGCAGTACTCCGGCAGGGCTTCGCCGTGCTCAATGGAGGAGGAGGAGGTGTTGGAGAGGGAGAGGGAGGCGCCAGGGCAATGGGGTGATCAGCCCCCTCTCCCCTCCCCCCTTTATATAACCCCCTGGGGGGGCGCCGGCCCTAGGAGATGAGATCTCCTAGGGGGGGGGGGCGGCCAGGGAAGGGGGGCTTGCCCCCCAAGCAAGGGGGCGCTCCCTTTAGGGTTTTCCCTCCCCCCCCAAACCCTAGGCGCATGGGCCCATGGGGGGGAGGCGCACCAGCCCACTATGGGCTGGTTCCCTCCCTCATACAGCCCATTGGGCCCTCCGGGATAGGTGGCCCCACCCGGTGGACCCCCCGGGACCCTCCGGTGGTCCCGGTACAATACCGATAACCCCGAAACTTGTCCCGATGTCCGTATGATGACTTTCCATATATAAATCTTTACCTCCGGACCATTCTGAAACTCCTCGTGACGTCCGGGATCTCATCCGGGACTCCGAACAACATTCGGGTTACTGCACATACATATCCCTACAACCCTAGCGTCACCGAACCTTAAGTGTGTAGACCCTACGGGTTCGGGAGACATGCAGACATGACCGAGATGGCTCTCAGGCAATAACCAACAGCGGGATCTGGATACCCATGTTGGCTCCCACATGCTCCACGATGATCTCATCGGATGAACCACGATGTCAAGGATTCAATTAATCCCGTATACGATTCCCTTTGTCAATCGGTATTTTACTTGCCCAAGATTCGATCGTCGGTATCCCAGTACCTCGTTCAATCTCGTTACCGGCAAGTCACTTTTCTCGTTACCGTAATGCATGATCCTTGTGATCAAACACTTTGATCACCTTGAGCTCATATGATGATGCATTACCGAGAGGGCCCGGTGATACCTCTCCGTCAAGCGGAGTGACAAATCCCAGTCTCGATCCATGTCAACCCAACAGACACTTTCAGAGATACCCGTAGTATACCTTTATAGTCACCCAGTTACGTTGTGACGTTTGGCACACCCAAAGCACTCCTACGGTATCCGGGAGTTACATGATCTCATGGTCTAAGGAAAGGATACTTGACATTGGAAAACTCTAGCAAACGAATTAAGCGATCTTATGCTATGTTTAGGATTGGGTCTTGTCCATCACATCATTCTCCTAATGATGTGATCCCGTTATCGATGACATCCAATGTCCATAGTCAGGAAACCATGACTATCTGTCGATCAACGAGCTAGTCAACTAGAGGCTCACTAGGGACATGTTTGTTGTCTGTTATTCACACATGTATTACGATTTCCGGATAACACAATTATAGCACGAATAAATACAATTATCATGAATAAGGAAATATAATAATAATGCTTTTATTATTGCCTCTAGGGCATATTTCCAACAGTCTCCCACTTGCACTAGAGTCAATAATCTAGTTACATTGTGATGAATCGAACACCCATAGAGTTCTGGTGCTGATCATGTTTTGCCTTAGGGAGAGGTTTAGTCAACGGACCTGCGACATTCAGATCCGTGTGCACTTTACAAATTTCTATGTCTCCATCTTGAACATTTTCATGAATGGAGTTGAAGCGACGCTTGATGTGCCTAGTCTTCTTGTGAAACCTGGGCTCCTTTGCAAGTGCAATAGCTCCAGTGTTGTCACAGAAGAGTTTGATTGGCCCCGACGCATTGGGTATGACTCCGAGGTCGGTGATGAACTCCTTCACCCAAATTGCTTCATGTGCCACCTCCGAGGCTGCCATGTACTCCGCTTCACATGTAGATCCCGCCACGACGCTTTGCTTGCAACTGCACCAGCTTACTGCCCCACCATTCAAAATATACATGTATCCGGTTTGTGACTTAGAGTCATCCAGATCTGTGTCGAAGCTAGCGTCGACGTAACCTTTTACGACGAGCTCTTCGTCACCTCCATAAACGAGAAACATTTCCTTAGTCCTTTTTAGGTACTTCAGGATATTCTTGACCGCTGTCCAGTGTTCCTTGCCGGGATTACTTTGGTACCTACCTACCAAACTTACGGCAAGGTTTACATCAGGTCTGGTACACAGCATGGCATACATAATAGAACCTATGGCTGAGGCATAGGGGATGACGCTCATCTCTTCTATATCTTCTGCCGTGGTCGGACATTGAGCTGAGCTCAATTTCACACCTTGTAACACAGGTAAGAACCCTTTCTTAGATTGATCCATATTGAACTTCTTCAATATTTTATCAAGGTATGTGCTTTGTGAAAGACCTATGAGGCGTCTCGATCTATCTCTATAGATCTTGATGTCTAATATATAAGCAGCTTCTCCAAGGTCCTTCATTGAAAAACTTTTATTCAAGTAGGCCTTAATGCTATCCAAGAGTTCTATATCATTTCCCATCAAAAGTATGTCATCCACATATAATATGAGAAATGCTACAGAGCTCCCACTCACTTTCTTGTAAACACAGGCTTCTCCATAAGTCTGTGTAAACCCAAATGCTTTGATCATCTCATCAAAGCGAATGTTCCAACTCCGAGATGCTTGCACCAGCCCATAAATCGAGCGTTGGAGCTTGCACACCTTGTCAGCATTCTTAGGATCGACAAAACCTTTCGGCTGCATCATATACAATTCTTCCTTAAGGAAACCATTAAGGAATGCCGTTTTGACGTCCATTTGCCATATCTCATAATCGTAGTATGCGGCAATTGCTAACATGATTCGGACGGACTTCAGCTTCGCTACTCGTGAGAAAGTCTCATCGTAGTCAACCCCTTGAACTTGTCGATAACCCTTAGCGACAAGCCGAGCTTTATAGATGGTCACATTACCATCCGCGTCTGTCTTCTTCTTAAAGATCCATTTATTTTCAATGGCTCGCCGCTCAACGGGCAAGTCAGTCAAAGTCCATACTTTGTTTTCATACATGGATCCTATCTCGGATTTCATGGCTTCCAGCCATTTGTCGGAATCCGGGCTCGCCATTGCTTCCTCATAGTTCGAAGGTTCACCGTTGTCCAACAACATGACTTCCAAGACAGGGTTGCCGTACCACTCTGGTGCGGAACGTGTCCTTGTGGACCTTCGAATTTCAGTAAGAGCTTGATTAGAAGTATCTTTATCATTATCATTAATTTCCTCTCTAGTCGGTGCAGGCACCTCAGGAACGATTTCTTGAGTTTTGCCATTTTTCGATTCAAGAGGTAACACTTCATCAAGTTCTACTTTCCTCCCACTTACTTCTTTCGAGAGAAACTCTTTCTCTAGAAAGGATCCATTCTTGGCAACAAAGATCTTGCCTTCGGATCTGAGGTAGAAGGTATACCCAACAGTTTCTTTAGGGTATCATATGAAGACGCATTTTTCCGATTTGGGTTCGAGCTTTTCAGGTTGAAGTTTCTTGACATAAGCATCGCATCCCCAAACTTTTAGAAACGACAGCTTAGGTTTCTTCCCAAACCATAATTCATACGGTGTCGTCTCAACGGATTTCGACGGAGCCCTATTTAAAGTGAATGCGGCAGTCTCTAAAGCATAGCCCCAAAAAGATAGCGGTAAGTCGGTAAGAGACATCATAGATCGCACCATATCTAATAGAGTGCGATTACGACGTTCGGACACACCATTTCGCTGAGGTGTTCCAGGCGGCGTGAGTTGTGAAACTATTCCACATTTTCTTAAGTGTGTGCCAAATTCATGACTCAAGTATTCTCCTCCACGATCTGATCGTAGAAACTTGATACTTTTATCACGTTGATTTTCAACCTCACTCTGAAATTCCTTGAACTTTTCAAAGGTCTCAGACTTGTGTTTCATTAAGTAGACATACCCATATCTACTCAAGTCATCAGTGAGGGTGAGAACATAACGATAGCCACCGCGAGCCTCAACACTCATTGGACCGCACACATCGGTATGTATAATTTCCAATAAGTTGGTTGCTCGCTCCATTGTTCCTGAGAACGGAGTCTTGGTCATTTTACCCATGAGGCATGGTTCACACGTGTCAAATGATTCATAATCAAGAGACTCTAAAAGTCCATCTGCATGGAGCTTCTTCATGCGTTTGACACCTATGTGACCAAGGCGGCAGTGCCACAAATATGTGGGACTATTGTTATCAACTTTAACTCTTTTGGTACTCACACTATGAATATGTGTATCATCACGTACGAGATTCATCAAGATTAAACCATTAACCATCGGAGCATGACCATAAAACATATCTCTCATATAAATGGAACAACCATTATTCTCTGATTTAAATGAGTAGCCATCTCGAATTAAGCGAGATCCAGATACAATGTTCATGCTCAAACTTGGCACTAAATAACAATTATTGAGGTTTAAAACTAATCCCGTAGGTAAATGTAGAGGCAGCGTGCCGACGGCGATCACATCGACCTTGGAACCATTCCCGACGCGCATCGTCACCTCGTCCTTCGCCAGTCTCCGTTTATTCCGCAGCTCCTGCTTTGAGTTACAAATGTGAGCAACTGCACCGGTATCAAATACCCAAGAGCTACTACGAGTACTGGTAAGGTACACATCAATTACATGTATATCACATATACCTTTGGTTTTGCCGGCCTTCTTGTCCGCTAAGTATTTGGGGCAGTTCCGCTTCCAGTGACCACTTCCCTTGCAATAAAAACACTCAGTCTCGGGCTTGGGTCCATTCTTTGGCTTCTTCCCAGCAACTTGCTTACCGGGCGCGGCAACTTCCTTGCCGTCTTTCTTGAAGTTCTTTTTACCCTTGCCCTTCTTGAACTTAGTGGTTTTATTCACCATCAACACTTGATGCTCCTTCTTGATTTCAACCTCTGCTGATTTCAGCATAGCATATACCTCAGGAATGGTCTTTACCATTCCCTGCATATTGTAGTTCATCACAAAGCTCTTGTAGCTAGGTGGAAGCGACTGGAGGATTCTGTCAATGACCACTTCTTCCGGAAGATTAACTTCCAGTTGAGTCAAGCGGTTGTGCAACCCAAACATTCTGAGTATGTGCTCACTGACAGAGCTATTTTCCTCCATCTTATAGCTAAAGAATTTGTTGGAGATCTCATATCTCTCGACCCGGGCATGAGCTTGGAAAACCATTTTCAGCTCTTCGAACATCTCATATGCTCCATGTCTCTCAAAATGCTTTTGGAGCCCCGGCTCTAAGCTGTAAAGCATGCCGCACTGAACGAGGGAGTAATCATCGCATCGCGACAGCCAAGCGTTCATAACGTCTTGTTGTGCAGGGAGAATAGGTGCGTCACCCAGCGGTGCTCGTAGGACATAATCTTTCTTGGCAGCTATGAGGATGATCCTTAGGTTCCGGACCCAGTCCGTATAGTTGCTACCATCGTCTTTCAGCTTGGTTTTCTCTAGGAACGCGTTGAAGTTGAGGGCTACGTTGGCCATTTGATCTACAAGACATATTGTAAAGATTTAGACTAAGTTCATGATAATAAAGTTCATTTAATCAAATTATTTAATGAACTCCCACTTAGATAGACATCCCTCTTCCAGTCATCTAAGTATTACATGATCTGAGTCAACTAGGTCGTGTCCGATCATCATGTGAGACGGACTAGTCAACATCGGTGAACATCTTCATGTTGATCGTATCTTCTATACGACTCATGCTCGACCTTTCGGTCTTCTGTGTTCCGAGGCCATGTCTGTACATGCTAGGCTCGTCAAGTCAACCTAAGTGTTTTGCGTGTGTAAATCTGTCTTACACCCGTTGTATGTGAACGTTAGAATCTATCACACCCGATCATCACGTGGTGCTTCGAAACAACGAACTGTCGCAACGGTGCACAGTTAGGGTGAACACTTTCTTGAAATTATTATGAGGGATCATCTTATTTACTACCGTCGTTCTAAGTAAACAAGATGCAAAACATGATAAACATCACATGCAATCAAATAATAACCGTGACATGATATGGCCAATATCACATAGCTCCTTCGATCTCCATCTTGGGGCTCCATGATCATCTTGTCACCGGCTTGACACCATGATCTTCATCATCATGATCTTCATCATCGTGTCTCCATGAAGTTGCTTGCCAACTATTACTTCTACTACTATGGCTAACGCGTTTAGCAATAAAGTAAAGTAATTTACATGGCGTTTCTCAATGACACGCAGGTCATACAAAAATAAAGACAACTCCTATGGCTCCTGCCGGTTGTCATACTCATCGACATGCAAGTCGTGATTCCTATTACAATAGCATGAACATCTCATACATCACATATAGATCATTCATCATTCATCACAACTTTGGCCATATCATATCACAAAACACTTGCTGCAAAAACAAGTTAGACGTACTCTAATTGTTGTTGCAAATTTTACGTGGCTGAATTAGGGTTCTAGCAAGAATGTTTTCTTACCTACGTAAAAGCCACAACGTGATTTGTCAACTTCTATTTACCCTTCATAAGGACCCTTTTCATCGAATCCGCTCCAACTAAAGTAGGAGAGACAGACACCCGCCAGCCACCTTATGCAACTAGTGCATGTTAGTCGGTGGAACCGGTCTCACGTAAGCGTACGTGTAAGGTTGGTCCGGGCCGCTTCATCCCACAATACCGCTGAAGCAAGATAAGACTAGTAGCGGCAAGAAGAGTTGACAACATCTACGCCCACAACAAATTGTGTTCTACTCGCGCAAGAAGAACTACGCATAGACCTAGCTCATGATGCCACTGTTGGGGAACGTTGCAGAAAATTAAAATTTTTCCTACGGTTTCACCAAGATCCATCTATGAGTTCATCTAGCAACGAGTATTCATATTAGATAGCATCTACATACCACTTTGTAGATCGCAACAAAAGCGTTCAAGTGAACGTGGATGAGGTAGTCGTACTCGCTGTGATCCAATTCACCGATGATCTAGTGCCGAACGGACGGCACCTCCGCGTTCAACACACGTACGGGAAGCATGACGTCTCCTCCTTCTTGATCCAGCAAGGCAAAGGAGAGGTTGGGGAAGAAGGCTCCAGCAGCAGCACGACGGCGTGGTGATGGTGGAACTGCAGTACTCCGGCAGGGCTTCGCCGTGCTCAATGGAGGAGGAGGAGGTGTTGGAGAGGGAGAGGGAGGCACCAGGGCAATGGGGTGATCAGCCCCCTCTCCCCTCCCTCCTTTATATAACCCCCTGGGGGGGCGCCGGCCCTAGGAGATGAGATCTCCTAGGGGGGGCGGCGGCCAGGGAAGGGGGGCTTGCCCCCCAAGCAAGGGGGGCCCCCTTTAGGGTTTTCCCTCCCCCCCAAACCCTAGGCGCATGGGCCCATGGGGGGGAGGCGCACCAGCCCACTATGGGCTGGTTCCCTCCCTCATACAGCCCATGGGGCCCTCCGAGATAGGTGGCCCCACCCGGTGGACCCCCCGAGACCCTCCGGTGGTCCCGGTACAATACCGATAACCCCGAAACTTGTCCCGATGTCCGTATGATGACTTTCCATATATAAATCTTTACCTCCGGACCATTTCGAAACTACTCGTGACGTCCGGGATCTCATCCGGGACTCCGAACAACATTCGGGTTACTGCACATACATATCCCTACAACCCTAGCGTCACCGAACCTTAAGTGTGTAGACCCTACGGGTTCGGGAGACATGCAGACATGACCGAGACAGCTCTCGGGCAATAACCAACAGCGGGATCTGGATACCCATGTTGGCTCCCACATGCTCCACGATGATCTCATCGGATGAACCACGATGTCAAGGATTCAATTAATCCCGTATACGATTCCCTTTGTCAATCGGTATTTTACTTGCCCAAGATTCGATCGTCGGTATCCCAGTACCTCGTTCAATCTCGTTACCGGCAAGTCACTTTTCTCGTTACCGTAATGCATGATCCTTGTGATCAAACACTTTGATCACCTTGAGCTCATATGATGATGCATTACCGAGAGGGCCCGGTGATACCTCTCCGTCAAGCGGAGTGACAAATCCCAGTCTCGATCCATGTCAACCCAACAGACACTTTCAGAGATACCCGTAGTATACCTTTATAGTCACCCAGTTACGTTGTGACGTTTGGCACACCCAAAGCACTCCTACGGTATCCGGGAGTTACATGATCTCATGGTCTAAGGAAAGGATACTTGACATTGGAAAACTCTAGCAAACGAATTAAGCGATCTTATGCTATGTTTAGGATTGGGTCTTGTCCATCACATCATTCTCCTAATGATGTGATCCCATTATCGATGACATCCAATGTCCATAGTCAGGAAACCATGACTATCTGTCGATCAACGAGCTAGTCAACTAGAGGCTCACTAGGGACATGTTTGTTGTCTGTTATTCACACATGTATTACGATTTCCGGATAACACAATTATAGCACGAATAAAGACAATTATCATGAATAAGGAAATATAATAATAATGCTTTTATTATTGCCTCTAGGGCATATTTCCAACACCTACTTATGATGATTATATTGATGAAAGTGGGTTTGGAAGAGTGTCAAGTTTAGGAAGTAATGATCCCACTATTTTGGAGGATGTTGAATCTTATTATGATAATTATGAAAGTGGATTTGGAGAGGTCATGACTTTATTTAGTGATGATTCCACTACCTTGGAAGAGGTTTCAATCGATTATGATGAGAACAAAGTTGCTACTTATGATGATTATTGTGATGATACATATGCTATAAAGAGTAGTGATGATTATATTTATAAAACTTGTCATGATTATGATTCCCCTTTTTCTAAACATTACTCTTTTAATGTGGAAACAATTTATAGTATTCAAGTCTCTTATGATACTCCCACTATCCCGAATGAGAATAATTTTGCTTATGTGGAGAGTAGTAAATTTTCTATGCTTGTAGATCATGGAAAGAATGCTTTAGGTGCTGGTTATATTGTTGAATTCATTCATGATGCTACTGAAAATTATTATTAGGGAGGAATATATACTTGTAGGAATTGCAATAATATAAAGTTTCCTCTCTATGTGCTTAAAGTTTTGAAGTTATGCTTGTTTTGCCTTCCTATGCTAGTTGATTATTGTTCCCATAGGTTTTTTGCTCACAAAATCCCTATGCATAGGAAGTGGGTTGTACTTAAATGTGCTAGTCATATTCTTCATGATGCTCTCTTTATTTTTCAATTCTTATGTTTTATGTGAGCATCATTGAAATCATCATGCTTAGCTAGGGGTGTTAAACGATAGCGCTTGTTGGGAGGCAACCCAATTTTATTTTAGTTTCTTGCTTTTTGGTTCTGTTTCGGAATAAATAATCCATCTAGCTTATGTTTATCTGTGGTTTTGTGTTTTAATTAGTGTTTGTGCCAAGTATAACCTTTGGGGAAGACTTGGGTGAAGTCTTTATGATCATGCTGTAAAAAATAGAAACTTTAGCGCTCACGAGATTAGCTAAAACTTTTTAGTGGGGAGTGATATTTAGTTTATTCTTTTTGAATATGGTTACTAGACAAATTCCTCAGGTATACCAATTTATTTTAGAATTTTTGGAGTTCCAGAAGTATATGTTTGATACAGATTACTACAGACTGTTCTGTTTTCGACAGATTCTGTTTTCTATGTGTTGTTTGCTTATTTTGATGAATCTATGAGTAGCATCGGAGGGTATGAATCATAGAGAAGTTGGAATACAGTATATATTACACCAATATAAATAAAGGATGAGTTCACAACAGTACCTAAGTGGTGATTTGTTTTCTTATACTAATGGAGCTTACAAGTTTTCTGTTAAGTTTTGTGTTGTGAAGTTTTCAAGTTTTGGGTAAAGATTCGATGGACTATGGAATAAGGAGTGGCAAGAGCCTAAGCTTGGGGATGCCCAAGGCAGCCCAAGGTAATATTCAAGGATAACCAAGCGTATAATCTTGGGGATGCCCCGGAAGGCATCCCCTCTTTCGTCTTCGTTCATCGGTAACTTTACTTGGAGCTATATTTTTATTCACCACATGATATGTGTTTTGCTTGGAGTGTCATTTTATTTTATTTTGTTTTGCTTGATGTTTGAATAAAATATCAAGATCTGAAATTCTTAAATGGGATAGAGTCTTCACATAGCTACATAATTATTTAACTAACTCATTGATCTTCACTTATATCTTTTTTGGAGTAGTTTGTTGTTTGCTCTAGTGCTTCACTTATATCTTTTAGAGCACGATGGTAGTTTTATTTTGAAGAAATAGATGAACTCTCATGCTTCACTTATATTATTTTGAGAGTATTAAACAGCATGGTAATTTGCTTAAATTGTGAAATTAATCCTAATATGTTAGGTATTCAAGACTAGTAAAAACTTTCTTATGAGTGTGCTGAATACTAAGAGAAGTTTGATGCTTGATGATTGTTTTGAGATATGGAGGTAGTGATATTAAAGTTTTGCTAGTTGAGTAGTTGTAAAATTGAGAAATACTTGTGTTGAAGTTTGCAAGTCCCTTAGCATGCACGTATGGTAAAAGTTATGTAACAAATTTGAAACATGAGGTGTTCTTTGATTGTCCTCCTTATGAGTGGAGGTCGGGGACGAGCGATGGTCTTTTCCTACCAATCTATCCCCCTAGGAGCATGTGCGTACTACTTGGTTTTTGATGACTTGTGGATTTTTGCAATAAGTACGTGAGTTCTTTATGACTAATGTTGAGTCCATGGATTATACGCACTCTTACCCTTCCATCATTGCTAGCCTCTTCGGTACCGTGCATTGCCCTTTAATTTCTCACATTGAGAAGTGCTGCAAACTTCGCCGGTGCATCCAAACCCTGTGATATGATACGCTCTTTCACACATAAACCTCCTTATACCTTCCTCAAAACAGCTACCATACGTACCTATTATGGCATTTCCATAGCCACTCCGAGATATATTGCCATGCAACTTTCCGCCGTTCCGTTTATCATGACACGTTCATCATTGTCATATTGCTTTGCATGATCATGTAGTTGACATCGTATTTGTGGCAAACCCATCGTTCATAAATTTTTCATACATGTCACTCTTGATTCATTGCTATCCCGGTATACCGCCGGAGGCATTCATATAGAGTCATACTTTGTTCTAGTATCAAGTTGTAAATCATTGAGTTGTAAATAAATAGAAGTGTGATGATCATCATTCATAGAGCATTGTCCCATTAAAAAGAGAGAGAGAAAGGCCAAATAAAAAAAGGAGAAGGCCCAAAAAAGGGGGGCAATGCTACTATCCCCCACTTGTGCTTCAAAGTAGCACCATGATCTTCATGATAGAGAGTCTCCCGTTTTGTCACTTTCATATACTAGTGGGAAATTTCATTATAGAACTTGTCTTGTATATTCTAGCAATGGGCTTCCTCAAATGCCCTAGGTCTTCGTGAGCAAGCAAGTTGGATGCACACGCACTTAGTTTCTTTTGTTGAGCTTTCATGCATTTATAGCTCTAGTGCATCTGTTGCATGACAATCCCTACTCCTTGCATTAACATCAATCGACGGGCATCTCCATAGCCCGTTGATTAGTCGCGTTGATGTGAGACTTTCTCCTTTTTGTCTTCTCCACATAACCCCCATCATTATATTCTATTCCACCCATAGTGCTATATCCATGGCTCACGCTCATGTATTGTGTGAAGGTTGAAAAAGTTCGAGATTACTGAAGTATGAAACAATTGCTTGGCTTGTCATCGGGGTTGTGCATGATGAGAGCATTCTTGTGTGACGAAAATGGGGCATGACTAAACTATATGATTTTGTAGGGATGAACTTTCTTTGGCCATGTTATTTTGAAGAAGACATAATTGCTTAGTTAGTATAATTGAAGTATTATTGCTTTTATGCCAATATTAAACTTTTATCTTGAATCTTTCGGATCTAAATATTAATACCACAATTAAGAGAATTACATTGAGATTATGCCAAGTAGCGTTCCACATCAAAAATTCTGTTTTTATCATTTACCTACTCGAGGACGAGCAGGAATTAAGCTTGGGGATGCTTGATTCTTCTTCAACGTATCTATAATATTTTATTGTTCCATGCTATATTAGATTCTGTTTTGGACATTTATGGGCTTTATTATACACTTTTATAATATTTTTGGTACTAATCTATTAACCCAGAGCCCAGTGCCAGTTCCTGTTTTTCCCTTGTTTAGTGTTTCGCATAAAAGAAATATCAAACGGAGTCCAAATGGAATGAAACCTTCGGGAGAGTTATTTTTGGAACGGAAGCAATCCGGGAGACTTGGAGTGCACATCAGGGGATCAACGAGGAAGGCATGAGGCAGGGGGGCGCCCACCCCCCTGGGCACGCCCTCCACCCTCGTGGGGCCCTCGTGGCTCCCCTGACCGACTTCTTTCGCGTATATATACCCTAAAACCATCGGGGAACAGAATAGATCGGGAGTTCCGCCGCCGCAAGCCTCTGTAGCCACCAAAAACCAATCGAAACCCTGTTCCGGCACCCTGCCGGAGGGGGGATCCCTCACAGGTGGCCATCTTCATCATCCTGGCGCTCTCCATGACAAGGAGGGAGTAGTTCACCCTCGGGGCTGAGGGTATGTACCAGTAGCTATGTGTTTGATCTCTCTCTCTCTCGTGTTCTTGATGTGATACGATCTTGATGTATCGCGAGCTTTGCTATTATAGTTGGATGTTATGATGTTTCTCCCCCTCTACTCTCTTGTAATTAATTGAGTTTTCCCTTTGAAGTTATGTTATCGGATTGAGTCTTTAAGGATTTGAGAACACCTGATGTATGTCTTGCGTGGGATACCCATGGTGATAATGGGGTATTCTATAGATCTACTTGATGTATGTTTTGGTGATCAACTTGCGGGTTCCGCCCATGAACCTATGCATAGGGGTTGGCACACGTTTTCGTCTTGACTCTCCGGTAGAAACTTTGGGGCACTCTTTGAAGTACTTTGTGTTGGTTTGAATAGATGAATCTGAGATTGTGTGATGCATATCGTATAATCATACCCACGGATACTTGAGGTGACATTGGAGTATCTAGGTGACATTAGGGTTTTGGTTGATTTGTGTCTTAAGGTGTTATTCTAGTACGAACTCTTGAATAGATCGATCCAAAAGAATAAACTTGAGGTGGTTTCGTACCCTACCATTATCTCTTCGTTTG
Source organism: Aegilops umbellulata (assembly GCA_032464435.1). NCBI lineage: Eukaryota > Viridiplantae > Streptophyta > Magnoliopsida > Poales > Poaceae > Aegilops > Aegilops umbellulata. Next base: position 259,722,672 of record CP136059.1, read on the forward strand.
TTCTCCGCTATTAGTGACTTTGGAGTGACTCTTTGTTGCACGTTGAGGATATTTATATGATTCAATTATGTTATTATTGTTGAGAGAACTTGCACTAGTGAAAGTATGAACTCTAGTCCTTGTTTCCTAGCATTGCAATACCGTTTACGCTCACTTTTACCACTTGCTACCTTGCTGTTTTTATATTTTCATATTACAAAAACCTATATCTATCATCCATATTTCACTTGTATCACCATCTCTTCGCCGAACTAGTGCACCTATACAATTTACAATTGTATTGGGTGTGTTGGGGACACAAGAGACTTTTTGTTATTTGGTTGCAGGGTTGTTTGAGAGAGACCATCTTCATCCTACGCCTCCCACGGATTGATAAACCTTAGGTCATCCACTTGAGGGAAATTTGCTACTGTCCTACAAACCTCTGCACTTGGAGGCCCAGCAACGTCTACAAGAACAAGGTTGTGTACTAGACATCAGGTATCGAGTTGTAATTTTTATTTCTTTTGAGTTATAGGTAAATAGAAGTGTGATGATCATCATTATTCATTTTTAGAGCATGTCCCAGTGAGGAAAGGATGATGGAGACTATGATTCCCCCACAAGTCGGGATGAGACTCTAGACAATGAGAGAAAAAAGAGAAAAAAAGGAAAAAAAGAAAAAAAAAGAAAAAAGGAAGAAAAATAAAGAAATAAAGAGAGAAGGGGCATGCTAGTTCCACACTTGTGCCTCATAGTAGCACCATGTTTTTCATATGGAGAGTCTCCTATGTTGTCACTTTCATATACTAGTGTGAAATTTTCATTATAAGATTAGACCCACACCCACTTAGTTTTCATATTGAGCTTTCATACACTTATAGCTCTTAGTGCATTCGTTGCATGGCAATCCCTACTCCTCGCATTGATATCAATTGATGGACATCTCCATAGCCCGTCGGTTAGCCGCGTCGATCGATGTGAGGCTTTCTTATTTTTTTGTCTTCTCTATATTTACCCCTATCATCATACTCTATTCCACCTGTAGTGTTATATCCATGGCTTGCGCTCATGTATTGCGTGAGGGTTGAAAAAGCTGAAGCGCGTTAAAAAGTATGAACCAATTGCTCGGCTTGTCATCGGGGTTGTGCATGATAAATACTTTGTGTTAAGAAGACAGAGCATGGCAAGACTATATGATTTTGTAGGGATAGCTTTCATTAGCGTTGATATTTTGAAAGACACGATTGTTTGTTGGGATGCCTGAGTATTGATGTCTTTATGCCAAATTATAGACTATTGCTTTGAATCACTTATGTCTTTATATTCATGTCATGATTAGATATATGATCAAGTTTATGCTAGGTAGCATTCCACATCAAAAATTATCTTTCTTATCATTTACCTACTCGAGGACGAGCAGGAATTAAGCTTGGGGATGCTCATACGTCTCTATCGTATCTATAATTTTTGATTGTTTCATGCCAATATTATACAACTTTCACATACTTTTGGCAACATTTTATATGATTTATTTAGACTAACCTATTGATCCAGTGCCCAGTGCCAGTTCCTGCAGTTTGTTGCATGTTTTTTGTTTTGCAGAAAATCCATATCAAATGAAGTCCAAACGCGATAAATTTTTACGGATAAGTATTTTGGAATATATGTGATTTTTGGGACTTGGAATCAACGCAAACGGGGGCCCACAGTGCCCACAAGATACCAGGGCGCACCCTAGGAGCCGGGTGCGTGGTGGTGGGTTGTGCTCACCTTGTACGTCGGTTTGGGCTCTACTTCGGGCGCAAGGAAGCTTATATCCGGAAAAAAAATCGTGTTAAAATCTCAGCGCAGTCGGAGTTACGGATCTCCAGGAATACAAGAAACGGTTTTCGGCCAGATCTGGGGAACGTGAAATAGAAGAGAACAGAGAGGGAGATCCAATCTTGGAGGGGCTCCCGCCCCTCTGCCGCCATGGAGGCCATGGACTTGAGGGGGAACTCTCCTCCCATCTAGGGGGGGGCAAGGAAGAAGAAGGAGGAGGGGGGCTCTCTCCCCTCTCTCCCGGTGGCGCCGGAGTGCCATCGGGGCAAGGATCGTGACAACGATCTACATCAACAATCTTGGTACCGTCAACACCAACTCTCTCCCCCTCTATGCAGCGGTGCAACACCCCTTCTCCCCGTCGTAATCTCTACTTAAACATGGTGCTCAACTCCATATATTATTTCCCAATGATACTTGGCTATCCTATGATGTTTGAGTAGATTCATTTTGTCCTATGGGTTAATCATGATCTTGATTGGTATGATTGTATATTTTATTTATGGTGTTGTCCTACGGTGCCCTCTGTATCGCGCAAACGTGAGGGGTCCCCGTTGTAGGGTGTTGCAATACATTCACTATTTGTTTATGGTGGGTTGCGAGAGTGACAGAAGCTTAAACCCGAGTAGGTGGGTTGTTGTGTATGGGATAAAGAGGACTTGACACTTAATGCCATGGTTTGGTTTCATGACCTTAATGATCTTTAGTAGTTGCGGATGCTTGCTAGAGTTCCAATCATAAGTGCATATGATCCAAGTAGAGGAAGTATGTTAGCTCATGCCTCTCCCTCATATAGAATTACAAGAATGATTACCGGTACTTGTTGTCGATTGCCTAGGGACAAATGACTTTCTTGTTGACAAAAGCTATCCACTTTTATTTCCTTGCAATCTATCCGTAGTTTTATTCTCGCAAAGTACTTCTAGTTTTATACTTGTTCTAGGTAAAGCAAACGTTAAGTGTGCGTAGAGTTGTATCGGTGGTCGATAGAACTTGAGAGAATATTTGTTCTGCCTTTAGCTCCTCGTTGGGTTCAACACTCTTATTTGTCGAAGAGGGCTACAAACGATCCCCTATACTTGTGGGTTATCAATATGGAACAACTTTGGGTTTAAGGAAGTGGATGCACAAGCAATATTCCCGCTTAGTACAAGTGAAGGCTAGAAAAAGATTAAGGAGCGACCAACTAGAGAGCGACAACAGTCATAAACATGTATAGAGATTAACCAACATTGAGTGCAAGCATGAGTAGGATATAAATCACCATGAACATAAATATCATGGAGGCTATGTTGATTTTGTTTCAACTAGATGCGTGAACATGCGCCAAGTCAAACCACTCGAATCATTCAAAGGAGGATACCATTGTATCATATTACATCACAACCATCTTAAAAGCATGTTGGCACGCAAGGTAAACCATTACAAACTCCTAGCTAATTAAGCATGGCATGAGTAACTATAATCTCTAATTGTCATTGTAAACATGTTTCATTCATAATGGGCTGAATCAAGAACAATGAACTAATCATATTTACAAAAACAAAATAGGTTGAGTTCATACCAGCTTTTCCTCATCTCGATCATTTCATCACATATCGTCATTATTGCCTTTCACTTGCACGAGCGAACGGTGTGAATAATAATAAGCATGCACGTGCATTGGACTAAGCTGGAATCTGCAAACATTTATTCAAAGGAGAAGACAAGGTAATATGGCTCTTCGTTAGATCAACAATAATGCATATGAGAGCCACTCATCATTTTTATCGTGGTGTTCTCCTCTCGACCCAAAGAAAGGAAAAAGAATTTCAAAGAAACACACTTAAATATTTTTGGAGTTTTTGTTTTTCAGAAGAAAGTAAAACAAGAATGAGAAAAACTATTTACACGGGAAAGCTCCCAACAAGCAAAAGAAGAACGTGAAATATTTTTGGGTTTTCTTTAATACTACTACTAAACAAGGAAGGAAAACTAAAAAGAAACTACACCTATTTTTTTGGATTTTCTCGAAGTTTTTCAAACACACAAGAAGAAAGAAAGAAAAGAAATAAACTAACATGGATAATACAATGAAAAAGTATGAACTCTGACAACTGGAATGAGTTCGTGAACATGAATGTAATCTTGGTGAGAAATATGTACTCCCCAAGCTTAGGCTTTTGGTCTAAGTTGGTGTATGCCCACGGCTGGCCCAGCGGATATCCAAAGTTATAGTCGAGGTTGTACTGGGACACGACAGCTACTGCCTGAAGGGCTGCAACATGGAGGTGAGCGACCTCCACCTCTCTCTCATACCCGTTCGCCTCCTCTCTAGTTATAAAATATCTCCATTTTACCTGAAAGTTAAAGAAGGCAGGAGCAGGAAGGGTAATATGGACAACACACTGGCTGTCAAAGATTAGTCGGTACAGGAGGACTTTTCGTTCTTCTCAAGAAACTAGTAGCGTACTATAGCATTATAATCAAGAAAAGCAGATGGTAACTCAATGTCATCCCCTTATAGGTACCCCAAGAAAATTAGCTAAACGGGTGGCATAAATCCCACCAAAGAAATCTCCATCTTTAGAATTAAGGTGTAACCTCCTCGCAATAATAGCCCCCAAGTTATATCATTTATCACCCGTTACCGCACACTTGAGAACACTAAGATCCGACGCATAAAGGTGGCAATGATCATGTTTACCATTAATGCATCTACCTATAAAGAGAGCAAAATAATGTATGGCAGGAAAGTGAATGCTCCCTATGGTAACTGTGTAATATTTCTAGTTTCTCCCACAGTGATGCTAGCAAGGAAGTCATTGTATTCAGTTTTGCGAGGCTCACCAAGAATGCCCCATTTTGGGATTTTGCATGCATCATTAAAATCTTCAAGGTCCATGGTATATGATTTATCATAAAGATCAAATAAAATAGTATGAGTATTGCGCTGGGATGTAAACTCAAATCTTCGCACGAATGAATCAGTGAGGTGATAGTAACGCTGACACTTATCTGACACGAAGTCTCCTAGGTCAGCGTTTTGTATGTACGCATCAAATTCCTCCTTGAAACTAGCATGAAACATGAATTCATCCAACGGCCATTCGCCAGGCCGTACTGGAGCTTCTCTTGGTGGTTCAACGTCCGGCTCATGTATCGCGAGCCTTGGGGCTTGCTTCCTTGAGGAACCACCTTGATATATCCTCCTAAACATTTTTTTCCTCTGAAAAATTTCTAATTTTTTTAGTGATTTAAAATAAAAGTGAACCAAACTCAACAACATTGATAGCAACTACTCCTACAAGTGTCTAGAGTCTATATCATGCATCAAAACTACTTTGGACCGTATAAATTTGACATGCAAGCTCAAGAACAGGGTCACCTCAGTAGCAAAAATTTGAAATATATAAAGCACTAAAACAAACTAATTGGACCATTGGAGGAGTCACATACCGAAGAACAATCCCCCAAAACAGTTTTGCAAATGGAGCTTTGCACAAGGAGATCGAATATGGCAGCAAGATGAGCAAGAACACGGGTTTGAACAATGTGATGATTTTTTCTGGAGGAAGACGAAGTGGATGGGTGCTGTAATAAGTGAGGGGGGCCCATGTGGGACCCACAAGGCAGGGGGCGGGCACAGGGGAAGCGCCCTCCACCCTTGTGGTCCACTAGTGCAGCCCCCTGGTGTGTTCTCAGTGCCAAAAATCCTTAAATACTCTATTAAAATCATACTAAATTTTCAGGGTATTTGGAGAACTTTTATTTTCGAGACATTTTTATTGCACGGATAATTCAGAAAACAGACGAATAATAGTATTTTTGCTTTGTCTAAACTAAATAATAGAAAGTAAAAAGTAGGTACGGGAAGTTGTGCTTTCTAAATTCATTCATCTCATGCCCATCAAAAGGAATCCATTAACAAGGTCGCTCAAGTCTTATTAACAAACTTCTTTCGAGTAATATGAAACTGGAGAATTTTCGAATAACACTAGGTTACCTCAACGGGGATATGCATGTCCCCAAATATAAGAATATCATATTTCTTTTGGACTGTAGGAAGAGGGTATTCAAAACTCCAATAATAATAGTTGAAAATTTTCCAATAGAATTTACACGATGAACTTGAGGTTGTTTCTTTGGAAAGTGTACCGTATGCTCATTACCACTAACATGAAAAGTGGCATTGCCTTTGTTGTAATCAGTAACATCCCCTGCAGTATTCAAAAAGGGTCGACCAAGGATGATCAATGTCGGTGTCAAAACCGGCGGATCTCGGGTAGGGGGTCCCGAACTGTGCGTCTAGGCGGATGGTAACAGGAGACAAGGGACACGATGTTTTTACCCAGTTTCGGTCCCTCTCGATGGAGGTAAAACCATACTCCTGCTTGATTAATATTGATGATATGGGTAGTGCAAGAGTAGATCTACCCCGAGATCAAGGAGGCTAAACCCTAGAAGCTATCCTATGGTATGATTGTTCTGTTGTTCGTCCTACGGACTAAAACCCTCCGGCTTATTAGACACCGGAGAGGGCTAGGGTTACACAGAGTCGGTTACAATGGTAGGAGATCTACATATCCGTATCGCCAAGCTTGCCTTCCACGCCAAGGAAAGTCCCTTCCGGACACGGGACGAAGTCTTCGATCTTGTATCTTCATAGTCCAGGAGTCCGGCCGAAGGTATAGTCTGGCTATCCGAACACCCCCTAATCCAGGACTCCCTCAGTAGCCCCTGAACTAGGCTTCAATGATGACGAGTCCGGCGCGCAGATTGTGTTCGGCATTGCAAGGTGGGTTCCTCCTCCAAGTACTTCATAGAAGATTTCGAACACAAGGATAGTGTCCGGCTCTGCAAAATAAGTTTCCACATATTGCCATAGAGAGAATAATATTTACACCAATCTAATCTGCTGACTTATTCCATAGCGTGACATCACACCACGGCCAAGCCTTTATTCGAATCGTTTTATTGTCCCACCTCAGCGTGTTATGCGAGGCGGTTTCCTTGGCACGTCTTGTCAAAGCAGAGATCGTGTCCCCTTATTTCGGGATTCTCATCAATACAGGCATGGGTAACCCAACCGGCCATTGATTACGGTGCTTGGGAGATAAGCGAGTTTTGCCAGGTGGGTGGGGACGCGTAGTTGCGTCCGCCCATATAAGGGGATAAGGATCCACCTTTCTCATCCACGCCTTCTTCCTCCTTTGCCTATCCATTTCCGCGCACTCGAGCTCCAGCGCCCAAGTCCGCACTCCCCACCTCAACCTTTTCCAACCATGTCCGCAGCGGGAGGCAAGTGGATGGTCTCCTCCATCACGGAGGGACACATCAAAAAACTGAGGAAGGCCGAATACTTGTCTAACGACATCGCGCACCGGCATCCCAAAGAGGGGCAGCTCATCCCCACCCCAAGGCCCCATGAGAGGGTGGTGTTCCTCCCCCATTTCCTTCGCGGACTGGGTTTCCCTCTTCACCCATTTGTCCGAGGGCTCATGTTCTACTATGGCCTAGATTTCCACGATCTGGCCCCAAACTTTGTCCTTAATATCTCGGCGTTTATCGTCGTGTGCGAGGCCTTCCTCTGCATCCGCCCCCATTTTGGCCTATGGCTCAAGACTTTCAATGTCAAGCCAAAGGTGGTGCGTGGCAACCAGGCGGAGTGCGGAGGCGCCATGGTGGGCAAGATGCCCAACGTCCTATGGCTCGAGGGCTCCTTCGTGGAGACCCTGAAGGGATGGCAATCGGGGTGGTTCTACATCACCAAGCCGCGTGACCCTGAATGGGTCGCAGCCCACGAGTTCCGATCCGGACCCCCTACGCGGCTCACGTCCTGGGAAGAGATGGGCCTGTCGTGGGGCAACAAAGGAGAGGTGACTGGACTGCAAACATGCATCCAAACCCTGGTGAACAAGAAGCTTAAACTTGTCAACGTATCGAGGTTATGCTCATCCGCGGGATCCTCCCGTGTCAACAACGGGCCTTCAACCTGTGGGAGTTCGACCCGGCGCAACACCCAACTCTAAGCAGGCTCTTCGACACGACGTACGAAGATGCATGGAAGGTGCTATTCAAGGGCGCTGAGGCTCCCGCATCCGCTACCGAGGAGCGCGGATTCAACACGCAGCGTCACGCTAGTGCGGTAAGCCATTTTTACCTTTTACCGGGTATTTTAGCTTTTCATAGTTTTGATTTTATGCGGGATCTAAGCTCAATTTCCTTTGACAGGATTGACAGGCGAAGTCCCGACAGATCAACTGTCCGGCTCCTTTGCCCAAAGACCCAACAGATGCTCTATTGGCAAGGCTGCTGGTTCTGGCACCCTATGTGGTGCCGGAGAAGAAGGCCACGAAGAAGGCCACGTGGACTCGAAAGAGTGCCCGTCGTGTGGTGGTGTCGGATTCGTCGTCCGACGACTCCGAGATGCAATCCTCCCGTGAAGACGAGGAGGAGGAAGAAGAGACCTCTCCCCCTCCAACGGGGGAAGGAAAGAAAAGGAAGGCCACCCCAACTAGGGAGGCCGGAGGGTCCAAGAAGGGGAAAACCCTTCTTGCGGACTACTCCACCAACGCCGACGATGGCGAAGAGGAGTGGCCGCACATGGCTAAGCCCCTGGCGAAATCGTAAGTATCCGGATACTAGAGTAAATCATAGTATTCCTTTACTGCACAGCTTTTCCTTACGTCGAATATGATTATGCAGTCCACCCAAAGACCGGCTCGACGTGTCATCGAGCGGTTCCCTAGACTCGTCGGACATAAACTCTCTTCCGACGGCTACCTCCCCCCGCCCTACGGATGACACCAAGGTGGCGTCCCAGGAGGTTCCAAGCCAGGAGGAGGTGGTCCCGGAGGAGCCGCAAGGCGACCTTCCGGACCCCAGGCGCCAAGGGGATAGAACCCCTAAGGGCTCCAAGTCCGGCCCTAGGCCGGACACCACTCCGGAACCTTCAGAGGTTCCAGAGTCCGGCGGGCGACCTCCTTCCAAGAGGAGCAAGCCCACTGAGCCGATGGCCCCCATCCAACCGGAGGCGCCGGACAATCTGCTGGAGGTGCTTAAAGGCGCCTCCATCGACGAGGAGCACCGCACCATTATGAGTGCGGTGATTCAGAAAGTTCAGTCCGCCAAGAGCGGTCTGACCGAAGCCTGTGCCGGCCTTTTCACAGGCTTTGAGGTATGTAAAAAATATGTAAAAATATTACCGCATAGATAGTAGCCCCTGATGCTCTGTTTGGCGTTCGGAAAGAAAAGCTGAATAGAGGATCTAGTAAAATTTGCAGGAGTCTAACAAAAGTAAGTCAATATGCGTATGCAGGCTTCACTGCTGGCGTCCGCCACACTGACTGCGGAGGTGGACACGCTAAAGCAGAACCTCGAGCGGTCCGAGCAAGAGCTCGGCCTTGCCAAGAAGCAGCTCGAGGACAAAGAAGGTAAGAAATACCTTATTTAAATATAAAAAGGTGCAATTGCAAAAAGTGACAGGACTAACGTGGATATTGTAGGGGCCACAACGGAGGTGGCGACCCTTAAGCAAGCGTTGTCCGAGGCCGAGAAGAGGGCGGCCACGGAGCGCACCGAGTGGGAGAAACATGAGGCGCAGGTTGACGAGGTGCGACAAGAGCTCCAGGCTCTCATGAAAAAACATGAGAGTTTGGAGCTTGACTCAAAGACCCGAGAGTCCGAGCTCGCGGCGACCATTGAGAATGCCAAGTCTGCCAAGGCCGAAGCCCAGAAGGCCCTCCAGGAGGTTGAGGCGATGAAGAAGATAGCGGCGGGTAAGGCTTTCTTTATGCAAAGGAAGCATGTGAAAGTCAATTACTTGTTACTTAACCGAATCCGGAGCTCTCCAGGAGCATTCACAAATTTGCCCCACAGCGTGTCCGATGCCGCCGCGTTCTACCGAGCCGAGGAGGGCAGCTCGACAGAGAAGGTGTTCTGGTCTCAGTATGCTGAGGCCGGACTCCCTGTGCCCTTGAGCGACCAGCTGAAGCAACTGGTCGAGCTCCACAAGGTGGCCGAACAGGCCATGAAGGGCCTCATAGTTCGGTTGTGGCCTGGAGAGGCTCTTCCTGGGAGCTACTTCGGGCTGGTGAGGCGGCTGGTGGAGGCCTTTCCAAGGCTCGAAGTCATCAAGTGCTCCGTCTGCATCGAAGGTGCCCGTGCTAAGGTGCACTGGGGCAAGCTGGGTGCGGAGAAGCTTGTGAAGGAAGGGCCGCCGCCGGGCAAAGAGCATCGCCACCCCGAGATGTACTATAAGGGCGTTCTGGAAGGCGCCCGCCTTATGGCGGACGAATGCTCGAAAGATGTAATTTTTGAGTAAAACTTGTTTATTTTGTCCTGTGCGCTGAAAACTTGTTCATGTGCGCTAAGCAATGCTTTTTGAATTTAAAATATTACCTTCTGTGCGGCCGTTTATCAAATTTTGAGAGATGGCGAGTCGTCGGCTTTTGCCCCCATGCCACGAGTGCTGGGGTGTTCGGGATAAACTTGAGCGCTCTTTTTCCCATTCTTGGGTCCTTCGAGGGAGGCGCTCAACACAACGAACAAGGCAATTGGACTATAATGCTTGAACACTCTCACTTAGCCATAGAATTCTATAATTTTAAATTTTGGTGAAGCCCCTAGTGTTCGGAAGACCGAGTTCGGGGCGCTATCCACGCCTGGGCCGGACAAAGCCGACTCCTCGCTCTAAGCGGCATAAGTCTTTAGGGACTCGAAAACCTCGAACAGCGACCAGTTCTCGCCTTATCATGACGGTCAGTTTTAGCTTTCTCTACTGAGGTCCTTTAGCCCAGCTCAACTGGGGCACAATCGCAGTTGTTCTCCTAGCGCTACCTTAGCCGATACAACGGAACGTAAGGTACCAAAACATAGGAGCCGGGCAAACCCAACATTTGACCCAAGACATGATTCGGAGCCGATGCATATAATGCTATAAGTTCGAGGTGCCGCACTTGTGAAAGTGTTCGGACTTCTCAAACCGTGTTGTGGGGTTCTTAAGCCCCTGGTGTATTGGCCGTACCAAAGTGCACGGGTGCGACATGTCATTAATGAGCATATATTCTTAAAAAAGAGTAATACAGTAATAGACAAAAGCTATGCATTGTTTATTTGAAGAAGCTGTGATCAAAGCAAAACGATACAAATGGTGCGATAAGCAAAATGTGGGACTATTTGACATGTCCTATCCAGGGGCGGACTGTGGAATGATATGCAAAACAGGTATACTGCTCGTTATAGAGACCACCTTAGAGTTCCATAGTGCGGCGTGGTTTTCTTCTTACCTGGTTCTTGCATCGTTTGTGCGGCAATTGTGCTGCCGGCTTAGGCCTTCCGAAGAATGGAGTCCTGAAAGTAAGAAAAAAGTGAGAAATCGGCAGCCCCTAGTGCGGTTTAAGTCGTGCTTTGGGTGTGCTGTGATGGTGCCCCTCCCCCTGTGCCAATAGTATTTCCAGAGCGTAGTTATGTACGCGCAATACTGGTTTCGCAATTTTGTGAGGGCTGGGGCTGGGGCTGCATTGCTATGCCTGCTCACAACATGCCAGGCGGTCTTGTTGTAGGTTACTCCGGGCGCGCTTGACGGTGTCCGGACGTTTAGTGGTCGGACTGGAAAATTGCCTTGAGAGGCTGCTTTGTACTTCCGCTGCGAGAGCCGCCGTATGCTCCTCCATACGGAGAGAGCGTTCGGTGTTTCCATTGACCGTATTGACTCCTTAAGGGCCTGGCATCTTGAGCTTGAGGTATGCGTAATGCGGTACCGCATTGAACTTGGCAAATGCGGTTCGCCCGAGCAGTGCATGATAGCCACTGCAGAACGGGACTATGTCGAAGATTAACTCCTCGCTTCGGAAGTTATCCGGAGATCTGAAGACCACTTCAAGTGTGACTGAGCATGTACAGTTGGCCCCTACACCTGGTATGACGCCTTTAAAGGTCATTTTAGTGGGTTTAATCCTCGAAGGATCGATGCCCATTTTCCGCACTATATCCTGATAAAGCAGGTTCAGGCTGCTGCCGCCGTCCATGAGGACTCGAGTGAGGTGAAATCCGTGAATGATTGGGTCAAGAACCAATGCGGCGAATCCGCCGTGACGGATGCTAGTGGTGTGGTCCCTTTGATCAAAAGTGACCGGGCAGGAGGACCATGGGTTGAACTTCGGGGCGACTGGCTCCATCGCGTATACGTCCCTTAACGCACGCTTCCGCTCCCTCTTGGGGATGTGGGTTGCGTATATCATGTTCACCGTCCACACTTGTGGGGGGAATCCCTTCTGTCCACTACTGTTCGGCGGCCGGGGCTCCTCCTCGTCGTCGCTATGTAGCCCTTGATCTTTGTTTTTGTCATGTAACTTGCCTGCCTGCTTGAACACCCAACAATCCCTGTTGGTGTGATTGGCTGGCTTTTCGGGGGTGCCATGTATCTGGCACGAGCGGTCGAGTATTCGGTCCAAATTGGACGGGCCCGGGGTATTTCTCTTGAATGGCTTTTTCCGCTGACCGGGTTTAGAGCCTCTGAATCCGGCATTAACTGTCGTATCCTCAGCATTGTCACCGTTAATGCGGCGCTTGTGCTTGTTGCGACGCGACCTGGCACTATTGTCCTTGGTATCCGAATTACGAGGGATCTTGGTTATGTTATTGCTATGAGCCAGCCAGCTGTCTTCTCCCGCACAAAAGCGGGTCATGAGCGTCGTGAGGGCTGCCATAGATTTCGGCTTCTCCTGTCCAAGGTGCCGGGCAAGCCACTCGTCACGGATATTATGCTTGAAGGCCGCTAGGGCCTCTGCATCCGGACAGTCGATGATTTGATTTTTCTTGGTTAGGAACCATGTCCAGAATTGCCTGGCCGATTCCTCTGGTTGCTGAATTATGTGGCTTAGGTCATCGGCGTCTGGTGGTCGCACATAAGTGCCCTAGAAATTGTCGAGGAATGCGGCTTCCAGGTCCTCCCAACAACCAATTGATTCTGCAGGCAAGCTATTAAGCCAATGCCGAGCTGGTCCTTTAAGATTGAGTGGGAGGTATTTGATGGCGTGTAGATCATCACCGCGGGCCATGTGGATATGGAGGAGATAGTCCTCAATTCATACCGCAGGGTCTGTTGTGCCATAATATGATTCAATGTTTACGGTTTTAAAACCCTCTGGGATTTGATGATCCATTACTTCATCTGTGAAGCATAGTGGGTGTGCGGCACCTCTGTATTGAGCTATATCACGACGTAGCTCAAGCGAGCTTTGTCTACTATGTTCGGCCCGGCCGGATTTACTGTATTCGGCGTGACGATAACCGTCCCGTGCTGTGGGGCGCTCATGCGATCCGTAGATCGACCTTGTTTGCTCTGCCTTGTCCTCCAGTATATCTCGCAGGTCTGGCGCATTCCCCCGTGCCTTGGTATTTTTAAAGCGGCGCCGGGGTGCGGCTTGAGTGGAGGGCCGAGAGGCCTCTCTGTCGCGGCCACGTGATGGCCGGTCGGCCGCATCATGCGCTGGTGATGTAGGTGCTTCTTCCTCTAATCAGGGTAGCAACCTGCGCTTTGGGTAGCTCTTGGAGGGGCGTTCGAGTTCACACTCTTCGGCCGCTAGGACTTCCGTCCATTTGTCGGCTAGCAAGTCTTGATCAGCTCTAAGCTGTAGCTGTTTTTTCTTGAGGCTGCTCGCCGTGGCTATAAGCCTGCGTTTGAAGTGCTCTTGTTCGACGGGATCCTCAGGCACGACAAATTCGTCGTCGTCGAGGTTTGCCTCGTCTTCGGAGGGAGGCATGTAATTATCATCCTCGACCTCTCTGTCTGTCGCTCACTCATGAGGGCTGGCTTCTCCATCCTCCTGTGCTGAATTTTGCTGGAGGGGGTTTTCTTCGGCACTGTCTGGAGTGTTATTATCTCCCGTGCCGGAATCACCGTTTTTGCTTTGGCGGGATTTAGAGCGGCGCCGCTGACGCCGGTGCTTTGGCTGTTTCTTGGAGGGGTCATCCTCCACATTTCCATCGCCATCACCCTCTTTTGGGGTATCCACCATGTATATGTCATATTACGAGGTGGCTTTCCAGTGCCCTATAGGCGCTGATTCCTGATGGTCTCCTGCATCAGCGTCCATACTGTCGATGTCTTCGGAGTCATAGTCGAGCACGTCGGTTAAATCATCGACAGTGGCTACAAAGTGGGCGGTGGGTGGGTTTTCAATTTCTTCATCATCCGCATCCCAACCTTGATGACCGTAGTCCGGCCAGGGCTCTCCTGATAAAGAGAGAGACTTTAGTGAATTCAGAATATCGCCGAAGGGCGAGTGCTGAAAGATGTCCGCGGCGGTGAACTCCATAATCGGCGCCCAATCGGATTCGATCGGCAAGGGCGCGGGGGGCTCGGAGTCCATAGAGGAGTCCGGCACCTTGGAGTCACGGGCTTCACAAAGGACAAAGCTGGTGTTCGGCTCGATGGCCGTAGAGATTTCGGCCTCCGAGGCAGCGTCCAACCACTCATCCTCGATCGGCGCGATCGGCTCCGAACTAAGGGTCAGGGCCAATGCGGGCACGGCCTCCAAAGCACTGTTTGGCAGCAGAGCTAAATCGTGCCCTTCGTGACAGTGCGGCGCTTGGCTGCGGCTCGAATCCGTCGAAGATCAAATCCCCGCGGATGTCAGCCATGTAGTTCAGACTTCCAAATCTGACCTGATGGCCAGGGGCGTAGCTTTCAATCTGCTCTAGATGGCCAAGCGAATTGGCCCGCAGTGCAAAGCCGCTGAGTATGAAGATCTGTCCGGGGAGAAAAGTCTCACCCTGGACTGCATCACTGCTGATGATCGGAGAAGCCATCGGGCCTAAAAGTGACGACACAGAGGAACTCTCAATGAAAGCACCAATGCCGGTGTCAAAACCGGCGGATCTCGGGTAGGGGGTCCCGAACTATGCGTCTAGGCGGATGGTAACAGGAGACAAGGGACACGATGTTTTTACCCAGGTTCGGGCCCTCTCGATGGAGGTAAAACCCTACTCCTGCTTGATTAATATTGATGATATGGGTAGTACAAGAGTAGATCTACCACGAGATCAAGGAGGCTAAACCCTAGAAGCTAGCCTATGGTATGATTGTTCTGTTGTTCGTCCTACGGACTAAAACCCTCCGGTTTATATAGACACCGGAGAGGGCTAGGGTTACACAGAGTCGGTTACAATGGTAGGAGATCTACATATCCGTATCGCCAAGCTTGCCTTCCACGCCAAGGAAAGTCCCTTCCGGACACGGGATGAAGTCTTCGATCTTGTATCTTCATAGTCCAGGAGTCCGACCGAAGGTATAGTCCAGCTATCCGAACACCCCCTAATCCAGGACTCCCTCAATCGACATACTATCATCCTCGGGAATATCAAGAATAACAAAGTCCGTTAAAATAGTAACATTTGCAACTACGACAGGCACATCCTCACAAATACCAATGGGTATAGCAGTTGATTTATCAGCCATTTGCAAAGAGATTTCAGTAGGTGTCAACTTATTCAATTCAAGTCTTCGATATAAAGAGAAAAGCATAACACTAACACCAGCTCCCAAATCCAACAAAGCAGTTTTAACATAGTTTCTTCTAATGGAGCATGGTATAGTTGGTATTCCTGGATCTCCTAATTTCTTTGGTACTCCACCCTTGAAAGTGTAATTAGCAAGCATAGTGGAAATTTCAGCTTCCGATATCTTTCTTTTATTTGTAACAATATATTTCATATACTGAGCATAAGGGGACATTTTCAGAATATCAGTCAAATGCATACGCAAAAAGACAGGTCTAAGCATTTCAACAAAGCACTCAAAATCCTCTTCATCCTTTTTCTTGGATGGTTTAGTAGGAATGGGCATGGGTTTCTGAACCCATGGTTCTCTTTCTTTACCATGCTTCCTAGCAACGAAGTCTTTCTTATCATAAGGTTTATTCTTAGGTTGTGGTTTATCAAGATCAACAACAGGTTCAATCTCCACATCATTATCATTACTAGGTTGAGGATCAACATGAACATCATCATTAACATTATCACTAGGTTCATGTTCCTCACCATATTGTGTCTCAGCATCAAAAATAGAAATATCATTTGGATTCTCAGGTGTATCTGTAACAGGTTCACTAGAAGCATGCAAAGTCCTATCAGATTTCTTTTTCTTTTTATTACTAGGAGGACTAGGTGCATCAGTATTAATTCCCTGAGAATCTTGCTCAATTCTCTTAGGATGGCCTTCAGGATACAAAGGTTCCTGGGTCATCTTACCACCTCCAGTCATAACCCTAACAACATGATCATTGTTCTTACTATTCAACTCATTAAGCAGACCATTCTGTGCCTTAAGTACTTGTTCTACTTGAGTTTTAACCATGGAAGCATGCTTACTAATAATCTTAAGATCACTGACAGTTCTACTCATGTAATCACCCAAGCAGTCAAGCATGTAAGCATTACATTTCAATTGTCTACTAACATAAGCATTGAATTTTTCTTGTTTAACAATAAAATTATCAAACTCATCCAAGTATTGACTAGCAGGCGTATTATGAGGAATATCACCTTCATCAAATCTATAGAGAGAATTTACGTCTACTACCTGTGTCGGGTCATCAAGACCATGTATTTCTTCAATAGGTGGTAAATTCTTAACATCTTCAGCTTTAATACCTTTTTCTTTCATAGGTTTCTTTGCCTCTTGCATATCTTCAGGACTGAGAAATAGAATACCTCTTTTCTTTGGAGTTGGCTTAGGAATTGGTTCAGGAAGTGTCCAATCATTATCATTACTCAATATATTATTCAATAGCAATTCAACTTGCTCAACAGCTCATTCCCTGAAAACACAACCAACACAACTATCTAGGTGGTCCCTAGAAGCATCAGTTAGTCCATTATAAAAGATATCAAGTATTTCATTTTTCTTGAGAGGATGATCAGGCAAAGCATTAAGTAATTGGAGAAGCCTCCCCCAAGCTTGTGGGAGACTCTCTTCTTTAATTTTCACAAAGTTAAATATTTCCTGTAAAGCAGCTTGTTTCTTATGAGCAGGGAAATATTTTTCAGAGAAGTAGTAATCATATCCCCGGGACTACGCACACAACCAGGAGCAAGAGAATTAAACCATAACTTAGCATCACCCTTTAACGAGAAAGGAAACAATTTAAGAATATAGTAATAGTGAATCTTTTCCTCATGAGCAAATAGGGTGGCTATATCATTCAATTTAGTAATATGTGCCACAACAATTTCAGATTCATATCCATGGAAAGGATCAGATTCAACCAAAGTAATTAACTCATGATCGACAAATAATTCATAATCCTTATCAGTAACAAAGATAGGTGAAGTAGCAAACTTAGGATCATAATGCATTCTAGCATTCAAAGATTTTTCTTTCCACTTGCATAATAATTTCTTAAGATCATCTCTATCCTTACAAGCAAGAAAGTCCCTAGCTACCTCTCCATCCATAACATAACCCTCAGGCATAACATGAAGTTCATATCTAGGAGAGCTAGTCTTATCAGGTGTTTCAAAGTTTCCAGTTTCAATAATTTCATCAGTTTCAGAAATATCATCATCTTCAGCATAATCAATAGTTCTAACTCTAGCAAGATGTTCATCAAGTAATTCACCCAGTAGCAAAGTTTTATCAACCAAAGTAGTAGTATTATCATAATCATCATTCATAGCAGAAGTAGCATCATCAATAACATGTGACATATCAGAATCAATAGCAGGTGTAGGTGTCGCAAGTTTACTCAAAACAGAAGGTGAATCAAGTGCAGTGTTAGATGGCAGTTCCTTACCTCCCCTCGTAGTAGAGGGATAGATCTTGGTTTTGGAATCTTTCAAATTCTTCATAGTGATCAACAGATATAAATCCCAAGTGACTCAGAGAATAGAGCTATGATCACCAGCAACGGCGCCACAAAAAGGTCTTGATAACCCACAAGTATAGGGCATCGCAACAGATTTCAAGGGTAGAGTATTCAACCCAAATTTATTGATTCGACACAAGGGGAGCCAAAGAATATTCTCAAGTATTAGCAGCTGAGTTGTCAATTCAGCCACACCTGAAAGACTTAATATCTACAACAAAGTATTTAGTAGCAAAGTAGTATGGAAGTGACGGTAACAGTGATAAAAGTAACAGTAGCAGTTTTGTAGCAATTGTAACAGTGGCAACGACAAAGTAACATAACAAAGATCAATATGTGAAAAGCTCATAGGCAATGGATCAATGATGGATAATTATGCCAGATGGCATTCGTCATGCAACAATTATAACCGAGGGTGACATAGAACTAGCTCCAATTCATCAATATAATGTAGGCATGTATTCCGTATATAGTCATACATGCTTATGAAAAAGAACTTGCATGACATGTTTTGTCCTACCCTCCCGTGGCAGCGGGGTCCTAATGGAAACTAAGGGATATTAATGCCTCCTTTGAATAGAGAACCGGAACCAATCATTAACACTTAGTGAATACATGAACTCCTCGAACTACGGTAATCACCGGAAAGAATCTCAATTATTGTCACCTTGGGGTATGCGGATCATAACTCGTAATAGGTGTCTACAACTTGCAAGATCGAATCAAGAACACAAATATATTCATGAAAACATAAAGGGTTTAGATCTGAATTCATGGCACTCGGGCCCTAGTGACAAGCATTAAGCATAGCAAAGTCATAGCAACATCAATCTCAGAACATAGTGGATACTAGGGATCGAACCCTAACAAAAATAACTCGATTATATGATAAATCTCATCCAACCCATCACCGTCCAGCAAGCCTACGATGGAATTACTCATGCACGATGGTGAGCATCATGAAATTGGTGATGGAGGAAGGTTGATGATGATGATGGCGACGAACCCCCCCTCTCCGAAGCCCTGAACAGACTCCAAATCAGCCCTCCCGATGAAGAACATGAGGCGATGGCGGCTCCGTATCGTAAAACGCGATGAATCCTTCTCTCTATTTTTTCTCCCCGAACATGAATATATAGAGTTGGAGTTAGGGTCGAAGGTGGTCCAAGGGACCCACAAGGCAGGGGGCCCCCTCCACCCTTGTGGACGCTTGGTGGGTCCCCTCTGGTTGATTCTTTCGCCAATTTTTTTATTTATTCTAGAAATATTCCCGATGAATTTTCAGGTCAATCCGAGAACTTTTATTTCTGCACAAAAATAACACCAAGGCAATTCTACTGAAAACAACGTCAGTCCGGGTTAGTTCCATTCAAATCATACAAATTAGAGTCCAAAACAAGGTGAAAAGAGTTTGGGAAAGTAGATACGATGGAGATGTATCAGTGGGTAAACAAATTACTGTTGGGCAATTGATAGAACTTCAAATAATTATGACGATATCCAGGCAATGATCATTATATAGGCATCGCATCCAAGATTAGTAGACCGACTCCTTCCTGCATCTACTACTATTACTCCACACATCAACCGTTATCCAGCATGCATCTAGTGTATTAAGTTCATGAAAAAAGGGAGTAATGCAATAAGAACGACGACATGATGTAGACAAGATCTATTCATGCAGGAATAGACCCCATCTTGTTATCCTTAATAGCAACGATACATATGTGTCATGTCCCCTTCTGTCATTGGGATTGAGCACCATAAGATTGAACCCATCACAAATCACCTCTTCCCATGTCAAGAAAAATCGATCTAGTCGGCCTAACTGAACCAAAGATTCAGAAACGAAATACGAGGCTATAAGTAATCATGCATATAAGAGATCAAAGAAGCTCAAATAACTTTCATGGATATAAAATAGATCCGATCATAAACTCAAAGTTCATCGGATCCCAACAAACACACCACAAAAAGAGTTACATCAAATAGATCTCCAAGAGACCATTGTATTGAGAATCAAATGAGAGAGAGGAAGCCATCTAGCTACTGACTACGGACCCGTAGGTCTACAATGAACTACTCACGCATCATCGGAGAGGCACCAATGAGGATGATGAACCCCTCCGTGATGGTGTCTAGATTGGATCTCTGGTTTCTGGAACCTGCGGCGGCTGGAATTGTGTTTCATCGACTCCCCTAGGGTTTTTGGATTTTCAGGGTATTTATAGAGCAAAGAGGTGGTGTGGGAGGCGGCCGAGGTGGGCACAACCCACCAGGGCATGCCTGGGCCCCCAGGCGCGCCCAGGTGGGTTATGCTCCCCTCGGAGCCCCCCTTTGGTACTTCGTTGGCCCATCGTGTGTCTTCTGGTCCAAAAAAATCTCCAAAAAGTTTCACTGCGTTTGGACTCCGTTTGGTATTGATTTTCTGCGAAGTAAAAAACAAGCAAAAACCAACAACTGGCACTATGTCAATAGGTTAGTCCCAAAAATGGATATAAAGTTGCTATAAAATGATTGTAAAACATCCAAGAATGATAATATAACATCATGGAACAATAAAAAATTATAGATATGTTGGAGACGTATCAACATCCCCAAGCTTAATTCCTGCTCGTCCTCGAGTAGGTAAATGATAAAAACAGAATTTTTGATGTGGAATGTTGCCTAACTTGTTCATCACATATTCTTTTCTTTTGTAGCATGGACATTTGGACTTTTATATGGTTCAAAGCAATAGTCTAGTTTTGACATGCAGATTTCAATACTCAACCATATCAAGAAGCAACCATGTCTTTCAAAATATCAACACTAAAGCAAGTTGACCCTAGCCCATTATGCTCAATCATTGATCCATTCATGAAACACACTGAAAGGATCGGTATAGTTGACTAGGGGGGGTGAATAGGAAACTAACAATTTTTAACCTATTCTTTACCAATTTAAACTTTGCATCAAAGTAGATTGTCTAGATATGCAACTATGTGAGCAACCTATATGATGCAATAACAACAAGCACACAAGCAAGCAATAGATACAACACAAATAAGCTTGCACAAGTAAAGGGATGAGATAACCAAGAGTGGAGCCGGTGGAGACGAGGATGTGTTACCGAAGTTCCTTCCTTTTGAGGGGAAGTACGTGTCCGTTAGAGCGGTGTGGAGGCACAATGCTCCCCAAGAAGCCACTAGGGCCACCGTATTCTCCTCACGCCCTCACACAATGCGAGATGTTGTGATTCCACTATTGGTGCCCTTGAAGGCGGCGACCGGACCTTTACAAACAAGGTTGGGGCAATCTCCACAACTTAATTGGAGGCTCCCAACGACACCACAATGCTTCACCACAATGGAATATGGTTCCACGGTGACCTCAACCGTCTAGGGTGCTCAAACACCCAAGAGTAACAAGATCCACTAGGGATTAGTGGGGGAATCAAATTTCTCTTGGTGGAAGTGTAGATCGGGGCCTTCACAACCTATCCCGAGCAAATCAACAAGTTCGATTGGCTAGGGAGAGAGATCGGGCGAAAATGGAGCTTGGAGCAACAATGGAGCTTTTGGGGGAAGAGGTAGGTCAACTTTGGGGAAGAGGACCTCCTTATATAGTGGGGGGAACAATCCAACCGTTACCCCCCAAACAGCCCCGCAGAGGGCGGTACTACCGCGGAAGACAACGGTACTACCGCTGGGTTAAGCGTTACTACCGCTCCCTTCGGCGGTACTGCCGCGCAGAAGGAAGGACAAAGGGAAAGAGGGAACCGGGCGGTACTGCCGCGGTGGAAGAGCGTTACTGCCGCTCTACTGCCGCTGCGAGGTACCGCACAATCCGACACAGAAAAATACCCCTCGAATCGACACGGTGGGGACCTGGCAAGCCAGCGGTAGTACTGCTGAGGAGCCACCGGCGGTACTACCGTTGCGGAGCAGTACTACCGCTTGTGACCCCTAAGCGGTACTGCCGCTGGGTACCAGAAAAAGCCCACAAGGAAGGAGAAGATCTCTTCATAAAAGCGGAAGGGCTCGGAGGGTGAGAAGCGAATGTGTACGTGTTGATTCCACCCAAGCAATACCAAAGCGGACCCCCTCTTCATAGTATGGTGCCCTCTATGCAACTAGTCCACCGAAAAAGAAACGACCGAGCTACACCGTCTTGAATGACACTCCGAGGGGAAGAAATCGTCTCGTGCCAAGGATGAATCTCTGCAATGCTCAAAGCACATGATTAGTTCGCAAACACATTGTCATCAATCACCAAAACCACATCGAGAGAGATATGCCTCAACAATCTCCCCCTTTTTGGTGGATTGATGACAACCAGGGATTTGCACAAAGATAAGATATGAAAGAAAGGATACTTAGGACTACAACATATAGACGGGCTCCCCCTGAATGTGTGCACCTAGAAAGGAGTAGCTTTGGGGAGCAAGACGCACACATCAGGATCAACACTCCCCCTATATGTTATAGTCCAACAACCTAAGCATATGAGAGCAAGGAATGTATAACAAGGAAAACAAGCAACTCATAGGATACCAGAATACTAGCTAGACATAGAAGATAATAAGGTAGCATGTGTCTCACACCATATGACTAGAACTTAGGTCTCACAGGCATAAAACCAAACAAAGCAAAGCAGACGGCGAACACAAACACATAGAACACGGCAGCGACACAAATCCCACACAAATCCCTAAAACTCTCTCCCCCTTTGGCATCGAGACACCAAAAGGGCAGAGAGCGACGCTACGGCTCCAGCTGATAGCAAGATGAGGATCACGAGCATCACATCCCTGCGGGATCGTCTGCACCGCCGGTCGGGAACTGCTCGGCATCTAAATCTGTCCATGGGCAATGCTGCGGGATCCACTCTTCTTCCTCAGTGATCTGATCCTCCGATCCACTGACAACGATCGCACTCAACTGACGCATGAGTTCCTTGTGACGCCCCTAGCCTTCTTCTCCGCCACATGAGTCATGTACTGTCCATGTGATTCCATGAAGAAGAGCTTCTTCATCTTGTGCTTGAGCTTCTTTGCCCAAGAGGGCTCTGTCCCAAATGGCTCATAGGCCTCATCGTCATCATCAGCCTCAGCCTCGCCCTCGGTGTCGTGGTTCAAAGTCTGACAGTAGAATAGGGGGGTAGGAATGTAGAGGCAAGATCTCAGCTATGGAGGAGTTGTACATGCAAGGTTTACGAGTTCAGGCCCTTCTCGGAGGAAGTAACAGCCCTACGTCCCGGAGCCCGGAGGCGGTCGACTGGATTATACGTGTGTGAGTTACAGGGGGTGCGAACCCTTGTCCCAGAGGAGGGGGTGGCTCATATAGAGTACGCCATGACCCTAGCTCCCCTCCGTTACATAGGATTCAATGTGCATAAAGGGGTGGCGTTACAGGTAACGCCTGTATTGAAGTGTTACAAATGATCATTAAATGTATGAATAAATGCCTGACCGTTGCTGCGCGGAGCGGCTTTAAGTCTTCTTGTTGTCGAGTGGATAGGTGGTCGAGTGACCGGGATAGGTGAGGTCTCCGAGTGGATGGTAGGTCGATTGGATTTCACTCGACGCCTCTGCTGGATCTCCTCTTCTGATTCTTGAACTTCTTTGTTTTTAGGACAAGGACCTTAGGTAGGACGTGTAGGTCGGTTCTATTACCCTACCCTAGGTCTGTGTCCACATCATTAGCCCCCGAATGGATCGAGGTTTGAGTGAAAAATAAGGATGGAGTTGACTTTGCCTTTGCTCTTGTCTTGACTTGTTCTTATTTCCAAGTGGATGTCAGTCGCCAGAACTTCAGCTCCGTTTTAGTCGCCTCGATCGATTCAGAAATCGCCGACTGGTTTATACGATGACATCCGTCGAGTGGTATCCCTGAAACGATATCTTTGGCGTGATCGGTTGCGATGAATCCCGGATTTCACGGGATTCGAAATTTTGGTGGAAGCGCGCCAGGTGGAGCGTCCCGCGGTAAGTGGAAAAGATAAATGGGTCGTTTCGATTTCCACGCCACGTATCCTGTGCGCGACTACTGGGGGATTTGACAGGGTCGCTCGGGCCCACGCGTCCGCCACTCAGAAGCGGGCCTTTAAAAGCGGCAACGCCGAGGCTTCTTCACTATGCACGTCCATATCTCTTCTTCTTCCTCTCACTTCTCCACTTCGCCCCGCCCATCCACTCTTGACGCCGCTGCTCTGCCGCCATGGGGAAGGACAAAACGGAAGCGCTAGAGCGTGCGAAGAAGGCGACGGGGGCGGCGAAGAACAAGAAAATGAATCGGGGGTCTTCATCGCGCTTGGGGTTGTCATCGTGTTGGATCCAGGGAGACTGGATCCGATCTTCGCTTCGGCAGGAGGATTTGGATGATATGGCTGAGCTGGGGCTAATCGTCCATAAGTCTGCGCGCCTGCCGAAGGGAGAAACGGAGCCACAGCCGCGGCCGGGTGAGTGTGTTCTGCTCGCCACTCATGTCGACCGTGGCTTTTCGCTTCCACCGCATCCCTTCTTCCGCGGTTTCTTGAATTTCTTTGGTGCCCAACTCCACCATTTCACACCTAATACCATCACATACCTCGCCGCGTTCGTCTCCATGTGTGAGAACTTCCTGGGGTGCCGACCGCACTGGGGTCTTTTCAAGCACATCTTTACCATTCGATCCCAAACTATGAAGAAAGAGAATTCAAGAGACGAGGAAACCCATGTTATCCAGATGTGTGGGGGCCTGGGCATTCAGAAGAGGAAGAGGAGCTCTTTTCCTCTGATGACTCTCCCGGAGTCGGTCAGGGGCTGGCAGTCGACCTGGTTCTACTGCCAGGACATAGCAACCCCAGGCCAGTCGACTGGGCTTCCTCCCTTTTCTTTCGACCGTGTTCAAACCCCATCTTCCTTGAAAATGTCTGCTGCGGAGAAGGCGGGGACATGCATTCTAGTTGAGAAAGTAGTCCAGCTGATTAACCAAGGCATCACTGGTATGAACCTGCTTGAGGTGTTCCTCAGTCAGTGGATCCAACCCCTCCAGGCTCGTGACCATTCTATGTGGATGTACTCTGGAGCTGGTGACACCGCTCGGGATCATCCGGAGTTTGATATGCAGTAAAAAGTGATGAAGGCAGAGCAATTGAAGCAGCCGCCGGACCTGAAGCAGGGAGTCGTATCGACGCAGTAGAGGTCTGGGCAGCTAACCCTGAGGGGCGATCAGTCGACAGCGGAACTGCAAAGGTGATGTTAGTGTGAGCCAGATCCGTCGACCGCTCGGCCGTCGCCCCAGGCGTCACAGTCGATCGGGGAACCTGGACTTCAGGCGCCTTCTTGCTCAGTTCCTTGCCCTTCTTTTTCCTTCCCCTCAGTGGTACTTCTTCTTCATCATCCGGGAGCACAACAACGTCTCGTGGAACTGCAATGAACAGAGAAAGGCATAAGGATAACTGACAAACTATTCAGTCGACCAAATGAATTCGAATCGGGCAGACTCACTGGCTTTGGAAGTAACGGCGTCGTCAGCTTCCTCATTGGTTGGAGTCTTGTCAACATCCATGTCGGTCGCAGCTGAGGTCGGGCTACACAAGTTCATCATTCGCTCGGTCAGAGTAAGGAAACCGGTCGGAATATAAAATGGATCGAAATAAGAAGATACGAGAAGAGCACTTACCCAGAGGCAACGGGGATGTCCATCTTGATCCTAGGCAAGGACTTCCGAGCCTTCGAAGGATAGGCTTTGGGCTGTTTGGTTACCTTCAAAGTCAAATCTGGAGTCGGAGACCGAGTGTGCTTGTGAGATGGGGCACCCGACGCCACAGCTTCACCGCGCCTGCTCGCGGGTTTATGGTGTCGGCGTTCTGGGAACGGGGGTCCCCAGACTTGTCTGCCTGCGGCGTGGCTCAAAGGGGGGCCCAGCACGGCCCGTCTTCATCAACACAGACCCAAGACCCTCGCGAGGGGCCAAGCCTCGCGGGGCGGACGACACGAAGCTTCCTCAGGCACGACCTCATCAGGCTGGCTCACGAGGAGGCGGAGAGATCAAGGCGGGGTACCTCACGAGGTGCCCGTGACGCAAGCCATGACGACCAAGGGCGCCATGCGGGCGCC
Organism: Aegilops umbellulata; assembly: GCA_032464435.1. Taxonomy (NCBI): domain Eukaryota; kingdom Viridiplantae; phylum Streptophyta; class Magnoliopsida; order Poales; family Poaceae; genus Aegilops; species Aegilops umbellulata. Next base: position 259,748,409 of record CP136059.1, read on the forward strand.
AGCCCGCGCAGTGTCCTCCTTTCCTCTTTGGTGCAAAGGGAGCAAGCGCTGGCGAGAGCATCAAGCAAAGGCACCCGTTTCGGTGCAACGAGACCAAGACCAGCCCAACGGCAGGGAGGAAGTCATTGTGGAGCCCAAGCCAGCGTCACCACCAGAGCCTTTGGCAGGCGAGGACCAACTTTAGTCAGGATAAGTGTACCAGGTGTTCCCCTTCAAAAGGGCCAATTGTTGGCGTCCTTCCCGCTCAATATTTGGGAAGAGGCCCAGGGCCTTTGCCTATAAATAGGACTAGCCACCCCCAGGGTAGAGGCGGATCGGCCAATCCAGGAACAAGCCGGGATCAGATCGAGTAGCATCACACACACAGAGAGAGAGAAGGGTGACTGAACTCCTCCTAGCAGTTCATCGCCCCAGCCAAGAACAGACCCTCGCGAGGCTGTTCTTCCTTGTATTGCTCATCATCATCAGCCCAAGAGGCAATCCACCACACCACAAACTAGAGTAGGGTATTACACCACAATGGTGGCCCGAACTAGTATAAACCCTGTGTCTCTTGTGCTGTTCTTTCCATAGCTTAGATCTTAGCGAGGCGGTGGGGTGCAAGTAGGTAGAAGGCGAAATCTCCGCGCGCACCCCAGTGTTCGAACCTCAAGGGTCTGCCTGAACCCGAAATTCGACGTTTGGCGCGCCAGGTAGGGGTGCGCCGGAATCCACCTTCTACCGCTTCGTGTCCCGTCGCGTCATCATCACCATGTCCGGCAACCAGGCGGGCAACCCAGATCCTTGGGCGGCGTGGCCCGCCCGCGCAGAGCCACTCGCCTCGGGCGACCCCATGCCCCACGCAGCTCGCGGTCCGCAGGGCGCTGCGGGCCGTGGGCGACGCGGACAGGCTCCGACAGCTCTCACACCACGGCAGGCGCGGTCGGCAGCAAGGGCCTCCAATCACGCCGCGACCACGACACCGTACACCCGCCGGGAGCAGGCGAACTCGAGGGCCGCGCTCACGGTGGCCCGAGAGCTGCTGCAGTGCAGGCTGCTGGAAGGTGGCCGCGACGTGCTGCTGGAGTGGGTGGCAGAGCTCCTGGGCTTTTTCGCCTCGGGGGCCCACCCCTTCTGCACCGAGCTCCCATCTCAAGCCCAGGGCGGCCGCGCGGGGGCTCCGCGCGCGCCCGAGGGCTCCATGGCTACTCCAACGCCAGCGAAGCTGTCGGCACCGAGCCGGCGGCGGCGCTGCCCCCGCTCCCGGTCCGCGAAGAAGAAGGACTCGACGCGACCCACGGCCCCAGTGGACAGCCGCGCTACCACCCCACGGTGGGCGCGCCAAGCAAAGCTGCATGACACACGGAGCACTACGGCGTGGCCTTCGGGATGACGGCGCCAGAAGAATACGTGCCCCACATGATGGACCAAGGGCACCCTCACGAGGGCGAACAAGGCTCGCTCCTCAGCCCAAGCTGGGGGGATGAGGCGCCAGAAGCTGAGCTCTTCCAGGAGCCCCGGGACGGTCCCGCTTGCCACGCTGGAGGCAACGATTATCGGGTACCACTAATTCCTCATGAGCAAGCATACACTAATCATGGATCGCAGGAGGTGCAGGTCACCACAGCGAGCAGCTGCCCTGCTCCCACAGTCTCCTACCCCTCGGGAGGAGGCCGCAGGGGCCTGCAGGAGAGGGGCCGAGATCCGACATCACCACCGCGGCGTTCGGAGCAAGGTGTTCTCAGGAGGTAGGCCCTCTGCTGGGGAGGTGCCTCAGGGCCTGCCCCTGGCGGAGGACCCGTGGTCGTCAGGGGAACCTGGTTTCCGGTCGTCGTTGATGGCACTAGAGTGTGGCGCAAGGCGGGGCCCTCATCTGGCGATATGAAGCAAGGCCGGTACCTGTGAAGAAGGCCCAGTGCCTGTGAAGCTCGCCGCCCCGTGACACTCTCACGTAATAATGAGTGGGGCTGTACACGCCCCGGAGTCTCAGGGGTGCCGGCCTCAGGCCCTGGGGCTCCCTCCCATGCCCAGTGGCAGCACTTAGCTCCGCGCTGGTGAGAAGACGTCCAAGACTAGATTAGGTGCCGGACGCGGCCTTTTGTCTGCTTTCATTGCTTTTCCCTTTGGTTGTCACTTTCCCCCGCTGGATTTAATTTGGATTCGAATTTGAGATTTGCGTGTGTTCTGGGAAGGGGTGCTTAGTCTCGTTCGAGCAATTTCTCGCATTTGGATTACCACTTCGCCTCAGCTGCCTCCCCTCGTGAGCCCCTCGCGAGCCGGGTCAGGCCTAGCTTGCGCGCAGCCCAGACTGCCGCCGCCGCGTCCTCTCAGGAGGGTTTTTTACTGCAGATCCTACTGATTCGATCAGGGAACACTCGGGACACCACAGCCTTCCACAGGTTACATTAGGGCCCGCACGGAACGAAGGTACACTAGCCAACCAGCACGTCGCTTAGCCCACCACTTGGCGCGGGCACATGGGCTATGTAACATCTACTAATATGATGAACACAAGTTTTACATGAGGGGCTCCCCCTCCCAAAATGCTCTCACAGCCATCAGGCCAAAACCTGAGTTCTATTCATGTAAGGTAAGGAAGCAGGTACAATGCATAATCAGTCGGATAAATACCCCAATGCGTCCTCAGGAGCACCTCCCGAACCGTTCCTGGCGTCGTTGGAATCGCCATCGCGGTCTGCGTTGCCGCCACCCTCATCGGCAGCCACGATCACGCCGTCATTGTCTGAAGCGAAGGCCCTGACAAGGGCATCCACATTGTCTTCCACCCAGTGTGCCAGGTTGCCTCGGACGGCCTGGGAGACTGGGGCGATGGCGGCGTCGAAATTGAAGTGGGGATCCATGTTCCTGAGATGGCTGAAGATGCGAGAAAAGGTGCGCCCGAGTAGGGCGCGGCTCCTCTCCTCCACCAACCTGTCGGCCCTGACCGACCGCGCCTCCAGCTGCGTCACCACGTCGGTGAAGAACTGAAGGTTGCCGGCGTAGTTGACTGCGTGCGGCTCGCCAACAGGCGCCTCGCAGATGTTGCCCAAGGCTGTGTTGGCTCTCTCCCAGAGCGTGGCGAGCATGGGGCCGTGCTCATGCTCCAGGATCCACCGCTGACGTATCTCGTCCGCATTCTGGCGCGCGACGGCCTCCGCCTCCTCCACCCGATGGCGAAAAAGGAGCACCTCGGCCTGGGAGGTGGTTGACTCCCCTTGCGCTACCTCAAGGGCGGCCCGAAAAGCATCGGCCCGCCACGTCGCTTCCTCCAGTTTGGCCCTCAAGGCAGCAGTCCTACCTTCAGCCTCGACCCGGATCAACCCCAGCCTCTCCTCGAACTCGCGCTCGAGGTTCAAGCGCGCCATCGCCACCCGACGTCTGACCTCCTCCAGGACACGGGCTTCCCGTGCAGCGACATCATCCTCCGCCTGCGTCACCAAGCGCTCCCTTGCCTCCAAACGCTCGTACTCGCGTGCACGTTCGGCGGCTTCCAGCGCCAGTGCCTCCTCACACTTCTGGAGCTCTGCTGGGTCGCCAGAGGCTACCTTCATCGACGCGAGGGCTGCCTCGCATAGCTCCACTTGCTCCTCCAGTAAGTGGCACCGGGCCAGGAGCTCACGAGCCTGCTCCTCCGCCGCCTCTCGCCGCCGGTCAGCTTCCCGGGGCTCCTCAGAGGCCCGAGATCGGGCCTCCCGAGAGGCCACCAGCGACGCCTTGGCCTCTTCGTCGTCAAGATCGCACTGATGGGATGGCGCCCTCCAGCTCGCGCCTCTCTGCAGCCAGGTACAGGCCCTCGACCTCAAGGCGCGCGTCTTCATCAGCAAGCTCCTCACCAAGCAGGTTCACCGCGTCAGCCGCCCTTCAAAGGAATCCTTGGCGAAGAGCGCGACGCTCCTGGGCACGCTCGAGCACATCTTCCACACCATCATCTGCCCCAAGCAAGCGCCGGGGGCCATGAATCAGCACTCCCCCTCCGGCCAGGGGGCTGGGGGCTGGCACCCTCACGACGGCCGGGCACGCCGCGCCAGAAGCCCGGCCTAGAGCCAGCCCGTCCCCAGATGAAGAGCGTAGGGAGCGCCTCAGCCAATCGCAGTCCACGACCAGGCGAGAAGCCCACGGTAGGCTGGCTATGCCGCGAGAAGGCCCGCGAAGCAGGATCGCGAGGTGCGCAGGGTCTCGATGCGCCTCGGGACGGTTCGCCTCTCCGATCGCCCTCACCACAAGGGCTCTGCTACTCGGAGCGCTTGAGGACGGTAGAGGGGGCGAAGCCAAGGGGGATGGCACCTCAGCCATCTCCACGAGCTCGGCTGGAAGGGGCCTGCGGAGCAAGGATCAGTAAAAGCAACAGAAGGATTGGGAGCTGGAAAAGGAGAAGGCTTACTCATCAGTGGAAAAGTACTTCCTACGCTTCAGCAGGCGACAAGGGTAATCGTCGTCCAAGGCCTCCCTTCTCTTCCGGAGGGCCTCAAAGTCCACGCGGAAGCGGCCCAAGAGTTGAGCGCAGGGATCAACCTGCGACGAGGACGAAGCGTCAAGGCGATCCGCGTCAGGGGCGCCTGCCTGATGCGCACTGCCAGTCGCCTCGCCAAGAGAAGCGGCTGGAGGCTCAGGGGCCTCAGCCGCAGGCGATGAGGGCAGCTGCTTGCCGCCCTCAGTATCAGCGGCACGGGCCCCAAGAGCTACTCCTTCATGAGCATCGCCCGATGCTGTCACCCCGCCGAGAGCCCCCTCGGCCTCTGGCGCCTCATGCCTCCCTGCTCCGCTACTTGAGGAAGAGTCGCCTTGGCCGACTGGAAGGGCAGTCACCATCACTGGGTTCTCGCGAGGCCCCTGGAGGCCGGCGGGGCGCGGCCCCCACTCATCAAAGATAGGCATCCGATTCACAAAATCGCCCCTGTTCTGGCAGAGGTACATCAAGGCCCCTCCCTGCTGGAGGCTGCCAGGGTTGGGGTCCCCAGTCAGGATCAAGAGCACTGTGCTCAGCACTTCAGGCGTCAGGTCCTCTTCCTAGAGCCTCATACGATCATCACGCCCGCTGAAGGCCCACATCCGGCGAGAGTGGCGTTGGAGAGGAGCAATGCGGCGTAGCAGGAACTCCTTCACCACCTTGGGTGCTGTCACGCCAAGCGACCTCAAGAACGCGAAGCGGTGCCAGACGAAGACGAGCCGGGGGCTCTCGAGCGTCTCCTGGCCCCAGCCCGAATTGGGGACAACAGGCGAAGTTGGCTCCGATAGCAGGGGGCTGGGCACCCCTACATCCACATACAGCCACCGCTCGCGGAACCCAACCGCAGGCGGAGGGAGCCTGAAGTCAATCCCTGAGGCCGCTGTCTCAGACGCGGTAGCGAAGCTCACGCATGCCGAGCATTGGGTAGGGTCGACAAGGCGCAGAGAGAAGAAGTGGCGTAGCAAGGCAACCGAAGGAAGGATGCCCATCATTGCCTCGCAAACAAAGGTGAAGACCGAAAGAAGGGTGATGGATTCAGGACCCAGATGCATCATGTGGATCTGATAGTGGGAAAGCACGGCATTGAAGAAATCAGAAAAGGGGGGAACCAGACCCGCCCACAAGCAAAGGGAGCAAGCGCAGGCGAGAGCATCAAGCAAAGGCACCCGTTTCGGTGCAACGAGACCAAGACTAGCCCAACGGCAGGGAGGAAGTCATTGTGGAGCCCAAGCCAGCGTCACCACCAGAGCCTTTGGCAGGCGAGGACCAACTTTAGTCAGGATAAGTGTACCAGATGTTCCCTTTCAAAATGGCGAATTCTTGGCGCCCTTCCCGCTCAATATTTGGGAAGAGGCCCAGGGCCTTTGCCTATAAATAGGACTAGCCACCCCCAGGGTAGAGGCGGATCGGCCAATCCAGGAACAAGCTGGGATCGGATCGACTAGCATCACAGAGAGAGAGAGAAGGGTGACTGAACTCCTCCTAGCAGTTCATCGCCCCAGCCAAGAACAGACCCTCGCGAGGCTGTTCTTCCTTGTATTGCTCATCATCATCAGCCCAAGAGGCAATCCACCACACCACAAACTAGAGTAGGGTATTACACCACAATGGTGGCCCGAACTAGTATAAACCCTGTGTCTCTTGTGATGTTCTTTCCGTAGCTTAGATCTTAGCGAGGCGGTGGGGTGTAGGTAGGTAGAAGGCGAAATCTCCGCGCGCACCCCAGTGTTCGAACCTCAAGGGTCTGCCGGAACCCGAAATCCGACACATGGTGCAGCTTGGATCGACGTTCAGAACGAGGCGGTGAGTCGGCCACTTCCTCGTCGGTCGACTCATCACTCTCGTCATCGTCGGTGCACTAGTGGGGGCATGCTGAGTGCACCCACTGGGTGTAGTCCCCGAGACCATAGGTAACTGTGGGCAGTCGATTGTGGTCTGAAAATTTGAATCTCTCTCTCTTTTTGAAAGTCAGTCGACTGTCGACTGTAGTCTGAAAATCAGTGAGGGCACGCTAAGTGCACCCAGTGGGTGTAGTCCCCGAGACTACCATTGAATGTTTGATTCGGTGGTAGTCTTAGAGTAACTATCACTGCGAAGTCTTTTCATCTCTGTCGACTAATATGGTTGTAACTGCAGAAATCTTGTGATCTTGGGGCTCAGCTTTCTTCCATGAACAAACAGCAAATCAGCCTAAACCTTGATCTAGAGTTGGCCAAGAAGAATCTCCAGACTGCTCGTGACGAAGTAGCTACCATGGGAGGTAACCAATCGCCAACTTTATACCCTGATGCTGCCACTTTTCCTTTCCCTTTTTGAACCGAGTGGTTTCACTCGAGCAGATGTATGTAGTGAAAACCGCCAACTCCAAGCCTATCTGAAGAATGTTATTTCTTTAGAGAAAATGAAGCAGGCTTTGGAGAAGAAGGATCTGGATCTTGCTGCAGCACAGAAGGAGGCGCGCGAGAAGACAACGCTTGCGACAAACTTGGAAGCCTCAAGGCCAAGAATGGCGAGCTAGAGTCTTATCTGGGCCAACTTGCTGCGAAGCTGGTCTTGAAACTTGAAGGTATTGACTAATCTGTCTTATTTCTGTCGACTGACAAGTCTAATTGTGCCGTCGACTCATCATTCACTCGACCATGCAGAATTTTGCCAAGACTTTGAAGCAGAAACCGGGCGGGTCGAGACGGGTCTTGATCCCATCAACTGTCCAGTCAAAGATGATGTTGCAATGAACGTGCTGCGGTTGGAGTCTCGCATGGACAACGCAGTTGCTTATCTGGCCCGCTTGAAAGCTGCAATGACTCGGGTTGATGCTGAACTTTGGCCTCAGGCGGAACTGTCTCAAGATCTCGAGTCTTTGATGGCTCGACTGAATCAAATCCCTGAGCGCGTGCAAGAATGGACGAAGTCATCTGCTCGCTGTGGTGCTGACGTCGCTTTGTCTCTGGTTCGAGCCCACTGCAAGGATGTCATAGAAGACAAGCTGGCGGAGCTCAAGGTTGCTAACACGAAGAGGCACACGTTCCAATCTTTCATGGACACCTTCCTTGACGCTGCCACTCGCATTGCAGACAACATTGACCTTGATAGTTTCTGCGACCCAGCCTGTCCTTCTCCTGATGCATGACCGAAAAACATTATGCTTCACCTTTATTTGCCTCGGAATGCCAAGTGATTTTGTAACCGTTAAACATCTTCGGGCTTGATGCTCGAATACTTTTGATCTGCCGTCTAGAACTTTGGGATTTATCCGAACTTGGTTTATTTCCGAATATGCTCGTGTTTGCTTTCGACTGGAATTTGTTCTTCACTCGGAATAATCTTTGTGCTTGGGATGCAGCTTTGAGGTGGAAAATACATTCGACCTGCACTTCATCCTCCTTACAGGTAGGGATGGAGCACGTATTGCAGTCGACCTGCACCTCGTCGTCCTTGCTAATGGGAACAGAGCGCACGTTGTATTTGTGGCGTAGCTCCGAAGGAGAAGGTAGCAGTCGACCTGCACCTCGTCGTCCTTGCGGATCGGGATGTTTTTCAAACTTACGCGAGTACTTGGACTGCAGCTAAGCCCCCGAGTGGGAGGATCGCTCTCCACTCGGTGGGATTTTTCATACTTAGGCGAGTACTTGGACTGCAGCTAGGCCTCCGAGTGGGAGGATTGCTCTCCACTCGGTAGGATTTTTTAAACTTAGGCGAGTACTTGGACTTCAGCTACGCCTCCGAGTGGGAGGATCGCTCTCCACTCGGTAGGATTTTTTAAACTTAGGCGAGTACTTGGACTGTAGCTAAGCCCCCGAGTGGGAGGATTGCTCTCCACTCGGTAGGATTTTTTAAACTTAGGCGAGTACTTGGACTGCAGCTAAGCCCGCGAGTGGGAGGATCGCTCTCCACTCAGTAGGATTTTTTAAACTTAGGCGAGTACTTGGACTGCAGCTAAGCCCCCGAGTGGGAGGATCGCTCTCCACTCGGTAGGATTTTTTAAACTTAGGCGAGTACTTGGACTGCAACTAAGCCCCCGAGTGGGAGGATCGCTCTCCACTCGGTAGGATTTTTAAAACTTAGGCGAGTACTTGGACTGCAACTAAGCCCCCGAGTGGGAGGCTGGCCCACCACTCGGTAGGATTTTTTAAACTTACGCGAGTAGTTGGACTGCAACTAAGCCCCCGAGTGGGAGGCTTGCTCACCACTCAGTAGGATTTTTTAAACTTAGGCGAGTACTTGGACTGCAGCTAAGCCCCTGAGTGGGAGGCTGGCTCACCACTTGTGTCGGATCACGGGTTCCGGCAGACCCTTAAGGTTCGAACTCTGGGGTGCGCGCGGAGATCGTGCCCTCTACCTCTCCCTCTCGTAAGGATCTAACTACTGCAAGAACAACACAAGAGACACAGGGTTTATACTGGTTCGGGCCACTGATGCGGTGTAATACCCTACTCTAGTGTGGTGGGTGGATTGCCTCTTGGGCTGATGATGAAGAACAGTACAAGGAAGAACAGCCTCGCGAGGGTCTGTCCTTGGCTAGGGGATGAACTGCTAGGAGGAGTTCGATCGCCCTTCTTACTCTCTGAGTGTGTTGCTACGTTCTAGCTGGTTTCTTGGTACTTGATCTGACTTCTCTCTACCCTGGGGGTGGCTAGTCCTATTTATAGGCAAAGGCCCTGGGCCTCTTCCCAAATATTGAGTGAGAAGGGCGCCAACAATTGGCCAATTTGAAGGGGAACATCTGGTACACTTATCCTGACTAAAGTTGGTCTTCGCCTGCCAAAGGCCCTGTGGTGACGCCGTCCTGGGCTCCATGGTGACCTCCTTCCCACCGTTGGACTGGTCTTGGTCTTGTTGCACCGAAATGGGTGCCTTTGCTTGATCCTCTCGCCTGCGCTTGCCCACTTTGCACCAAAGAGGAAAGGGAGACGCTGTGCGGGCTGGCGCCCGCCTGGCACCCTTGGTCGTCATGGCTTGCGTCATGAGCACCTCGTGAGGTACCCGCCTTGATCTCTCCGCCTCCTCGCGAGCCAGCCTAAGGAGGCCGTGCTTGAGGAAGCGCCGTGTCGTCCGCCTCGCGAGGCTTGGCCCCTCGCGAGGGTCTTGAGCCTTGTGTTGATGAAGATGGGCCACACTGGGCCCCCATTTGAGCCACGTCGCAGGCCGCAGGCAGGCAAGTCTGGGGACCCCCGTTCCCAGAACGCCGACAGTAGCCCCCGGGCCCAAGGCACGCACGGACTTGGCCGTGGCGAGAGGCGAAAGGGCAAGGGAGAAGCGCCGCGGGCCCTAACAGCCTGCGGCCTTGGGTGCCGCGTGGCGGTTGATTGGACGTGGGCGTCTCCGCTTCCCCATGACGCCTCGACGATCATGCGGATTGGACAAGTCCCTGCATGCAAATCGTGTCATGATTACCTGTGATCGTGGAGGCCGATGGTTGGCCTCCGCCGACTATAAGTACGGCACTGGGCGTGCCCTTCTAGTCCATCTCCCCTTGCTTCCTCCTCCGCCTCAGTTCTTGCTCCGTCTTGGTGTGATGGCTCCAATTCGCCGGTTCTCTGCAGCGGAGAAGGGAAAGGCTCCTCAAGAGGGACCTGACCCGCTCCCGTCGAAGAAACGGCCTGCCTTGCGCGGCCGAGACGAGGAGAACCGCCTGGTGGTTCTGAGGCCTTGGTACGAGCGGCCTCCGTCGGGATTCCCGCTTCCCTTGTATGCCCACGCCGAGGGCCTTGGAAGAGGAGATGCCAATCCCCTCGGCCAGCGCCGTCGCCGGCGCCGGAGGGTCACGAAGGTGTGGGTCGTTCCTCCTGGATTCCACGCCGAGGGCTCCTCCCGCGAGCTCGTGCTCCATGCCGCCATGCCTCCGCGGACTTGGATTCGCTTTCCTCCCTTCTTCGCCTCCTTCTTCCTGCGGGGAAGACTCCTGGAGCTGTGGCTGCAGCACGCCGACTGCAGCACTCCTGCGACCGAGGCAGAGGTCGCGATCACTGCCCCGGGCGAGGTCTTCATGACTCGCGGCTGGGGCGAAATCGCTCGGTGCTGCAGAATGAGGGGCGCCCTCACGATCCACGTGGAGTACGACGGCGCTTCGGTGATGTTCTTCAAGGTCTTCGACGCGAACGGTCGCCGCCTAGAGTGTTGTCCCGGGGGAGGCGGCCAGGACCTTGCTATGGCGACGGCTGGGCCTGCCAACCGCCCCTGGACAGCTCCACAAGTGACGGGAGTGCCGGAGGATCCAGCGATCCCAGTGAGGTCTTCGCGACGCCGGAGACGAGCGACGACGGCTACGAGCCCGCGAGCCAACACCGCTCCTGGAGCAGGGCAGGCTCGCTTGGTCGCCGCCGGTCCTGATCTGTATGGGGTTGGCGCCGGTGCTTGACGGCCCACTGTTGATGATGGCATCTTTTGCAAGGGCGCGTGTAGTTAGCACCCTTTAGGATCCGTTCCCTGCGAGGAATCACATTGTGCCCCATAGGGGCTTGTAAGGCGGCTGTGATCCTTGTTGTTAATATGTAACCCTTGCTATGGATCTGTGCGAATCGCAAATTCCGTCATAGTTCGGTCCCCCCTTCCGCACCTCGCGAGGGCTTGGTGCTCTGCGTCGACAGGTCCCAGTCCCAAGGCGGCGTCAGCCATCGCTGGTATGCCAAGTCGCGATGCCGTGGTCAAGGCCAGGAGGTGAGCGACCCGGGGTCCGGTAAGAGCCCCTGAGTCGCGATGCTCAGGAGGTCCCCTTTGGCGCCCAAGCAGTCGACGCTTGGTGAGAAAGAGAAGTAACGTCGCTAGTACGAAGTCGCTTTTAGGTGCGGGGGTAGTGCCATGGTAGCCAACGCTTTGGATGGTGACTTATCTTGAGAATCGGAGATTGCCCCCAGCGCGTCATCGGGTCCGGGGGGTAATTTGAAAGGAGTCGCTTGACGAGGTCCTCGCGTGCCCCTTCTCCCTCGCCTCTGCTCCCCTTTCTGCTCTACGTCCTCGGGTCCCGGCCCTCAAGCTGGTCTCAGCCGTCGCTGGTATGCCAGGTCGCGATGTCGTGGACAAGGCCAGAGGGTGAGGGCTGGAGAGCCAGTAAGAGCCCTGAGTCGCGATGCTCAGGCGCCCCCCCTTTAACGTGCAAGCGGTTTGCGCGGGCGAGGGTGAAGGAAACGCCATGAGGGCCTTGGCTAGCGCGGTTCCCTCTATGGGCTCTGCAGATTCATCACAAAAAGAAGACGGGGTTGCCATAACAGCCATTAGTTGATTGTTAGTCGCTCAGGAGCTCGCTGGTTGGAGCAGGTGAGGTGTGTCTGGGCACCCGTGAGCCAGCGCGGGACTCACGAGGCCCTACCTCTAGGCGGGTTGCGCCTGGCGCTGGGCCGTATCTCGAGATGTGTTCCTGCAAAATTTGGTTAGATGCCGGCACTCTACGTCCTCAGGTCCCGGCCCTCGAGCTTGTCTCAGCGTCGCTGGTATGCCAAGTCGCGATGCCGTGGACAAGGCCAGAGGGTGAGGGTTAGAGAACCAGTAAGAGCCCTGAGTCGCGATGCTCAGGCACCCCCCCCTTTAACGTGCAAGTGGTCGACATGAAGAAGAAAAGGTGCCGTGGACGACATCAAGTAATCAAGCATGATGCATAATTGGAAATAAACGCGGAAGGGATGCATGCCGCTGGGCCTAGCCCGAGTGGCCTGGGGATGATGCAGCCCGAGGGGCGCCCCCAGCAAAGCAAGCTAGCGACTGAAAAGATAAAAAGGGATACATGCCACAAGGACGGACCCACGCGGCCTGGGAATGACGCAACCCTGGGAGGGCGCTCCCAGCTGGGAATGAAACTTGAAAGATGTCACCTGAAGATGTTGTCAGTGTAGTGGCGTTGGTGCAGCAGACTCGGTGGGTTGCGGAAGCCGATGCTCACGAGCCCCCAGGCCCAGGGGCCTCGGGAGGCTCCGGAGGCATTGGTGGCTCCTCGTGAGCAGCCTCCATCTCCGCCAGGGCTGTGGAACGCCTGTCTTCTTGTGCCTCCAAGATGCTCCTCATGATGCGCTGGTACGCCGCAGCCACGCTCGGCAGGCCATAAGGCATGCGAACATAGTTGTGGGGTGGTCCTCCGCAGCGCCCCACTTGTGAGGGCCAGAGGCGCTCCGCCGTGGCGATCCGGTTGAGTCCTGGTACGTCGACGCAGACGCGCAGCCCACCATCCTCGCCTGGATGGGGAGCCACAGCTGGTGGGCGACGGCAACCTCTCATGATCCTTGACTCCTGTAGTTCTTGAATGGCCTTGCTAACAAACTCCTGCTGGTCTGACCTTCCTTCCCAGGCTTCCTTTCGAGGGAAACGTGCTTCGAAACATGCCTCCACATGGTTCCCCAACGCCTCCCTCGTGACCTTGGCGAGGTCGGTGGCCCTCCAGGTGAGAGCCCCCGAGCCCTGCTTGAGGGGGGCGCCGGGCACGCTTTCCTATGCGATTGAAGGGGGATCCCCCTGGGCAGACGCAGGCCTTGAAGGGCCTGCCTCCTGAGGGGCTGAGCCTGACATTGTCTTCTTCTTCTTGGGGGTGGTCTCAGGAAGCCTCCTGCTTCCGCGATCTAGGTCTTCTAGTGACGCGGCCTGAAAGGCTCGCTCCAGGGCACACACTGCATCCTTCTCTTGACATGGCACCGTGATGACGCCGCCGCTTCCTGGCATCTTGAGGACGTTGTAGCCATGGTGAGTCACGGCCATGAACTTGGCCAGCGCCGGGTACCCGAGGATGGCGTTGTACGGTAGGTGGATGTGGGCGACATCAAAGTCGATGAGCTCGGTGTGGTAGTTGTTGCGGGCCCCGAAGGTGACTGGGAGGCGGACCTGCCCGATCGGGACTGTGGAACCATCGGTGACTCCGGAGAAGGGCTTGGTTGGCTGAAGCTGGTCATAGGGCACTTGGAGACTGTTGAATGTTTCCACGGACAAGACATTGAGCCCTGCCCCTCCGTCAATGAGGGTCCTGGTGACCAGAACGTTGCTGATGAATGGGGAACAAAGCATCGGGAGGACTCCGGTTGTGGCCGCGCACTTGAGCTGGTCTGCGGAGCTGAACGTGATGGCGCATGCCGACCACTTGAGGGGACGCGTTGCTTCGAGCTTGGGGAGAAGTGCATTCACTTCGTGATCAAGCTGCTTGAAGATACGTTGAGAGGCTGGGGCTTGAGCTCCGCCCAGGATGCAGGCGATTGCGCGAGGCTCTTGGAAGCCCCCAGCCCCCTCGTCTTGGTGGCGGTCTTCGTTCCTTCTTGGCTGAGGCGGCAACGGCGGCAGGCCTGGGTTGCCGTGAGGGCGATCCTCACGAGGCTAGTCCCTCTAGTCCCCCTCGCGAGGCGGGTCACGCCAGCGGTCCTCGCGAGGTTGGTCACGCCAGCCTTGACGTGGGCCACGATCTTCCCAGCGTCCCGGGTTCCTTCCTCCTCCTCGGCCGTAGCCCCGGTCAGCACGGTCAGGGCGTCGGCCGACTCTTCCTTCTCGCACAGCACGGAGTTCTTAGCATTCATTGGTGTTGTGGGTGTGGAGGTCGTGGTACACACAGTACCGGCTTCCCCTGGAGGATTCAGGCAGATCCTTGCCCCGCTTGGTGTCCGGCTCTGCCGGGAGCACGACAGCCTCCTTGCGCTTCACGTCCTTGGCCTTGGGCTTCTTTTCTTCTGGGTCTGCGGCAGGCAGCTCGAGGAGGGAGAGGCATCCCTCCTCAGCTCTGGCGCACTTGGTTGCCAGGTTGAACAGCTCCAGGGAGGTGCAGAGGTCTTCATGCATCGCCAACTCGTCCTTCATCTTGACGTCGCGCACGCCATCGGAGAAGGCCGAAATGATGGCCTCCTCGGACACCCTGGGATCTTGAGGCGCGCACTGTTGAAGCGCTGGATGTACTTTTGCAGGGTCTCTCCAGGTTGCTGCTTGATGCGGCGCATGTCGCTCACGGCGGGAGGCCGGTCGCGGGTACCTTGGAAGTTGGCGATGAAGCGAGTACGCATCTGGTCCCAGGAGGAGATCGTGCCTGGGGCCAGGTTCAGGAGCCAAGTGCGAGCACCTTCCTTCAGCGCCATGGGGAACCAGTTCGCCATGACCTTTTCGTCCCCGCTGGCTGCTTCGATTCCCAGCTTGTAAAGCTGGAGGAACTCTGTGGGATCAGTCGTGCCATCGTAGCGAGGGGGCAGGTCCGGCTTGAACCTACCGGGCGATGCGACTCTGCGCAGCTCGGCAGTGTAGGCGCGGCAGCCAGCGGTGGCCGCGGGAGGTTTTGGTTGAGGGAGAGCTTGGCCTTGCGGATCCCCTTGCGCTGCAGCTGGGAGCAGCACGAAGTCTTGGCGTGCCGGAGCTGGGAGCGCCCGGGCGGCCTCTTGCGGTCGCGGGACTTCTTGGCAGCTCCGTTCCTGCAGGGCCGGCGCACGACGGAGCGGGTTCCGCCCAGGAGCTACGCGCCTTGGGGCCATGGCATCTTCTTGGAAAGGAGGCGGCTGGAATGCCCCCGGGGCTTTATTGCCCACGCGGGGCGGAGTGCAGCGCAGCGGTGCGGAAGGCGCGGGAGAGCCCCCTGCGGCGTGGACGAGCTCGGCGACACGGTCGAGCCACTCCTCGTAGACGTCGTCGACGGGGCGATAGCACAGGAGCTCGTTCGCCGCGATGAGCGCAGCTCGAGCCTCCAAGGGCGCGCGAAGCGCGTGCGACGAAGAACCGGCCGGGGTGAGCGACGGAGTGGCGGTGCGGCCATCCCGCCGCATGGACGGGTGCTGAGAGGATGCTTGCTGCTCGTTCCCCGCCGGGCCGGTGGCGGCGTTGATGGCGGGCGATGGGGAACGACGAGGACGCCCACCGACGGGGGCCGTCTGGACGGCGCGGGAAGCGATGGCGGCCCGGCGCTCGGCGCGGGCCAGACGAGCGTCAGACATGGATGCGACGGTCGGTGGAGAGCGGAGCGGTGGAAGACAGATTCCGGCGCACCCCTACCTGGCGCGCCAAATGTCGGATCACGGGTTCCGGCAGACCCTTAAGGTTCGAACTCTGGGGTGCGCGCGGAGATCGTGCCCTCTACCTCTCCGTCTCGTAAGGATCTAACTACTGCAAGAACAACACAAGAGACACAGGGTTTATACTGGTTCGGGCCACCGATGCGGTGTAATACCCTACTCCAGTGTGGTGGGTGGATTGCCTCTTGGGCTGATGATGAAGAACAGTACAAGGAAGAACAGCCTCACGAGGGTCTGTCCTTGGCTAGGGGATGAACTGCTAGGAGGAGTTCGATCGCCCTTCTTACTCTCTGAGTGTGTTGCTACGTTCTAGCTGGTTTCTTGGTACTTGATCCGACTTCTCTCTACCCTGGGGGTGGCTAGTCCTATTTATAGGCAAAGGCCCTGGGCCTCTTCCCAAATATTGAGCGGGAAGGGCGCCAACAATTGGCCAATTTGAAGGGGAACATCTGGTACACTTATCCTGACTAAAGTTGGTCTTCGCCTACCAAAGGCCCTGTGGTGACGCCGTCCTGGGCTCCATGGTGACCTCCTTCCCACTGTTGGACTGGTCTTGGTCTCGTTGCACCGAAATGGGTGCCTTTGCTTGATCCTCTCGTCTGCGCTTGCCCCCTTTGCACCAAAGTGGAAAGGGAGACGCTGCGCGGGCTGGCGCCCGCCTGGCACCCTTGGTCATCATGGCTTGCGTCATGAGCACCTCGTGAGGTACCCGCCTTGATCTCTCCGCCTCCTCGCGAGCCAGCCTAAGGAGGCCGTGCTTGAGGAAGCGCCGTGTCGTCCGCCTCGCGAGGCTTGGACCCTCGCGAGGGTCTTGAGCCTTGTGTTGATGAAGATGGGACGCGCTGGGCCCCCATTTGAGCCACGCCGCAGGCCATAGGCAGGCAAGTCTGGGGACCCCCGTTCCCAGAATGCCGACAACTTGGTAGGATTTTTTAAACTTTGGCGAGTACTGGACCGCAGCTAAGCCCCCGAGTGGGAGGCTGGCTCACCACTCGATAGGATTTTTTAAACTTAGGCGAGTACTTGGACTGCAGCTAAGCCCCCGAGTGGGAGGCTAGCTCACCACTCGGTAGGATTTTTTAAACTTAGGCGAGTACTAGACCGCAGCTAAGCCCCCGAGTGGGAGGCTGGCTCACCACTCGGTAGGATTTTTCAAACTTAGGCGAGTACTTGGACTGTAGCTAAGCCCCCGAGTGGGAGGCTGGCTCACAACTCGGTAGGATTTTTTAAACTTAGGCGAGTACTGGACCGCAGCTAAGCCCCCGAGTGGGAGGCTGGCTCACCACTCGGTAGGATGTTTTAAACTTAGGCGAGTACTGGACCGCAGCTAAGCCCCCGAGTGGGAGGCTGGCTCACCACTCGGTAGGATTTTTTAAACTTAGGCGAGTACTTGGACTGCAGCTAAGACCCCGAGTGGGAGGCTGGCTCACCACTCGGTAGGATTTTTTAAACTTAGGCGAGTACTGGACCGCAGCTAAGCCCCTGAGTGGGAGGCTGGCTCACCACTCGGTAGGATTTTTTAAACTTAGGCGAAGCGGATTCGCATCTAAGCCTCCGAGTGAGAGGCCGGCTCCGCACTCGGTAGGATTTCAAAAACTTAGGTGAAACGGATTCGCAGCTAAGTCACCCACTGGGGGATTTCAGAATGTTAACACAGGCGACAACAATTATTCCAAAAAAGGAAAACTGCAAAGCTCTTGTTACTGATAAATAAACTAAAAAGGTATTTCTTATTACATCTCATCTGAATGAGTGCTTAAGTATAAAAGGGCGGAGCAGCTCTGCATTCCAAGCAGATGGCTCATCATTCTGGCGATCGATGTTGTAAAGATGGTACGCTCCATTGTGGACAACTCTGGTGACGATGAAGGGACCTTCCCAAGTAGGAGCGAGCTTGTGTGGTTTCTGTTGATCCACTCGGAGGATCAAGTCTCCTTCTTGGAAAGCTTGACTCTTCACATTTCTGGCATGGAATCGACGCAAATCTTGCTGATAGATAGTCGACCGGATCATGGCCATCTCTCTTTCTTCTTCTAGGATGTCGACTGCGTCCTACCGGGCTTGTTCTCCTTCATCTTCAGAGTAGAGCTCGACTCGGGGTGCATTGTGAAGCAAATCACTCGGTAGAACCGCTTCCGCTCCGTAGACCAAAAAAAATGGAGTTCGTCCAGTTGACCGATTAGGGGTGGTCCTCAACCCCCAAAGAACTGATGGAAGTTCGTCGACCCATGCGCCTGCTGCATGCTTGAGATCACGCATCAGTCGGGGCTGCAGTCCTTTGAGAATTAGGCCGTTTGCTCTTTCCGCTTGTCCATTCGACTGGGGGTGAGCGACTGAAACGTAGTCGACTCGTGTGCCTTGAGAGGCGCAAAAGGCTCTGAACTTGTCAGAGTCGAAGTTTGACCCATTATCCGTGATAATGCTATGCGGAACTCCATATCTGAATATCAACTCTCTGATGAAACTGATAGCAGTGCAAGTGTCAAGATTCTTGATAGGCTTAGCTTCGATCCATTTAGTAAACTTGTTGACTACCACTAGCACATGAGTGAAGCCGCTCCTGCCAGTTCTCAGTGGTCCAACCATATCCAATCCCCAAACAGCGAAGGACCAGATGAGTGGAATGGTCTTCAAGGCTGACGCGGGTTTGTGCGACATATTGGAGTAGAACTGACATCCTTCACATTTATCAACTATCTCTTTCTCCATTTCATTTGCTCTTGGCCAGTAAAATCCCGCTCGGTATGCTTTAGCCACAATGGTCCGAGAGGACGCATGGTGACCACAGGTCCCCGAGTGGATATCGTCAAGAATTATTTGACCTTCTTCTGGCGTTAGACATTTCTGACTGACTCCAGTCGCGCTTTCCTTGTATAACTGTCCCTTTATCACAGTAAAGGCCTTGGATCGACAGACGATCTGTCGAGCCTCTTCTTCATTCTCTGGGAGTTCTTTCCTTAGGATGTACACGATGTACGGCACCATCCAGTCGGGAGTGATGACCAAAACTTCCATGACCAGGTCGACCACTGCTGGAACCTCAACTTCAGTCAGATCCGTGGCACTTTTTGGCTGCAGGGCTTCTTCGGTGGAAGGATCCTCTTGAACTGATGGTGTGTGGATGTGTTCTAAAAACACATTGCTGGGAATGGCTTCTCTCTTGGAACCTATTTTTGCCAAATCATCGGCTGCTTGATTTTTCAGTCGTGGTATATGATGAAGCTCTAACCCCTCGAATTTCTTTTCTAGCTTTCTCACTACATTGCAGTAACCAGTCATGGCTGGGCTTCTGACGTCCCACTCTTTCATCACTTGATTGACCACCAAATCTGAGTCGCATAGACCATGAGGCGAAGGACGCCGAGTGAAATGGCCATGCGCAACCCATACAAGAGTGCCTCATATTCTGCTTCATTATTGGAGGAATCAAAATGAATCTGGAGTACATATCTGAGCTTGTCTCCTCGGGGGGATACAAGTACCACCCCGGCACCAGAACCATTCAGCATCTTGGAACCGTCAAAGAACATAGTCCAGTGCTCCGAGTGAACTTGAGTCGGCAGTTGCTGTTCAATCCACTCGGCGAGGAAATCGGCTATTGCTTGGGACTTGATAGCTTTATTTGCCTCAAACTTGATATCTAAGGGAAGGAGTTCAATCACCCATTTTGCCACTCGACCAGTTGCACCTCTGTTGTGCAGAATCTCCGACAATGGAGCGTCGCTGACGACTGTGATAGAGTGGTCAGAGAAATAGTGTGCAACCTTCTTCGTGGTCATGTAAATCCCATAAACAAGCTTCTGATAGTGCGGGTATCTCTGTTTTGACGGAGTCAAAACTTCAGAAACATAGTAAACTGGGCGCTGAACTTTATAGGCTTTTCCTTCTTCTTCTCGCTCGACCGTAAGTACTGTACTGACGTCTTGTCAAGTAGCTGTAATATAAAGCAGCAAAGGCTCTTTGCTGATTGGAGCAGCAAGCATTGGCTGGGTGGAAAGCAGGGCTTTTAGCTCTGCAAATGCTGCATCAGCTTCGGGAGTCCACTCAAACTTATCTGACTTCTTCATCAGTCGGTAGAGGGGTAGTGCCTTCTCACCGAGTCTGGAAATGAATCAGCTTAAGGCGGCCAAGCAACCAGTAAGCTTCTGGACATCATGCACATGCACGGGGCGTTTCATCCGGAGTATGGTACCAACTTTCTCGGGGTTAGCATTGATCCCTCGTTCGGAAACGAGAAAACCGAGTAATTTTCCTCCTGGAACTCCAAATGTGCACTTTGATGGATTAAGCTTGATATTGTACCTTCGGAGGTTGGCAAAGGTTTCAGCAAGGTCAGCCAGTAGGTCAGAACCTTTACGTGACTTGACCACAATGTCATCCATGTACGCTTCCACATTTCGACTGATTTGAGTGAGTAAACACTTCTGGATCATTCGCATGAACGTGGCTCCAATGTTCTTCAGACCGAATGACATAGTGACATAACAGAAGCACCCGAATGGGGTGATGAAAGCTGTTTTAATTTCATCGGGTCCATACAGACGGATCTGGTGATACCCGGAATAGGCGTCCAAAAAGGACAAACGCTCGCACCCCGTAGTCGAGTTGACTATTTGATTAATGCGGGGGAGAGGAAAGTGATCCTTTGGGCAGGCCCGATTGATATGCTTGAAGTCGATGCACATGTGAAGTGAATCGTCCTTCTTAGGGACCATGACAACATTAGCTAACCCCTTGGAGTGGTAAATCTCTCGGATAAACTCAGCTGCAAGGAGTTGAGCCACTTCTTTACCGATTGATTTCTCTTCTGCACGGCGGACCGTCGAAGATGTTCCTTGACCGGTTTTACCTTTGGGTCGACTCGCAAACGGTGCTCAGCCAGCCCCCTGGGAACACCTGACATGTCAGAAGGTTTCCATGCAAAGATGTCCCAGTTCTCACGGAGGAACTGGATGAGCGCTTCTTCCTATTTGGAATCGAGTGTTGTTGAAATGTGAGTCGGAGCAGCATTGGGGTCAGTCAGGTGGATATGAATCGGTTTTGTTTCCCCGGATGACTGAAATGTTGAATCTGTTGCAGGCTTCTTAGCTCGCAGCAAATCACTCGGATCTGCACTTTTCTGATACTCCTGCAATTCCACCACTGCCATCTGAGCGTTGGTGATCTTCAAGCCTTTCTGGAAGCACTCTTCTGCCTTCTTCCGATTGCCAGTAACAGTGATCACACCTCTAGGACCAGGCATCTTCATCTTGAGGTACACATAGCATGGTCGAGCCATGAAACGCACATAAGCTGGCCTGCCCAGAATAGCGTGATAAGCGCTCTGGAAATCCACAACTTCAAACGTCAACTTTTCTTTGCGGTAATTCTTGGAATCACCAAAAACACATCAAGAGCAATCTGGCCGAGTGATTCAGCTTTCTTGCCTGGAATGACTCCATGGAAACTCATATTACTGGTACTGAGCCTGGACATCGAAATGCCCATCCCTTTCAATGTCTCTTCATACAGTATGTTGAGGCCACTGCCACCATCCATCAAAACTTTAGTCAGTCAAGTGCCTTCGACAACTGGGTCGACCACCAAAGCTTGCCTCCCAAGGGTGGCTATATGCGTCGGGTGATCGGACTGGTCGAATGTGATGGTAGTCTGAGACCATTTCAGATAACTGGGTGTCGCCGGAGCGACCATATTCACTTCTCTGTTGATAACTTTCAATCGACTTTTGCTTTCAACATCAGCAAAAATCATCAGGGTGGAATTGACCTGGGGGTATCCATCATCACTATCTTCTTTGTCCTTAACTTTGTCCGACTCCTTTTCCTTATCTTTGGGCTTGTCGGTGTCAAAACCGGCGGATCTCGGGTAGGGGGTCTGTCACACCCTGATTTTCATGCCTCAACACTTAAGCTAATAAATCATGATAAAATGTGGTTTGACAAAAACTTTTGAGTGTTTTGTCTTTGCTTTGATTGAATGTTTGACTGTTGTTTGCTGGTGCTCTAAAAATCAAATAAATTATCCAACTCTTATACTCCTTCTCCTTGATCCAAAACCTTTTCCCAATGATCATGCCATGTGTATAGAGAAATATAGTATTTTCTTACAAAAATAATTTGGCCAAAAAGTATTTTCAAAAAATTAGTTTTCCAAAAACCGCTGAATAGAGGATTACACTGCAAGTACTTAATTAAGGGCAGTAAATATCTTTCCAAAAATATTTTTGACTCCTATTAGATATAGGTTACCCAGAAACCACAAAAATATAATTTTAAAAGTTATTTTCCTATTTTATTTAAAGGATTTTTCTTAGGGCCAGAAATGGTCTTTAATAGGTTAAAATTATTTTAAAGCTTTAGAAATATTTGAGAAAAATTAGGGAGACTCAATGGACATATATTTTCCATATATATGAGTTTCAACACATGGTCATGATCAAAATATTGGACAAAACCTCCCAAAACCATTTCTGCTCATTTCAAGGATTTGAAATATTTCTACAGGAAATATTTTCATGAAAATCCAAGAAAATTCTAGAATGTCACATATGACATGTTTGATGATCTTGCAAAGTCTCATGTCATGGAGAACAACATAACCCCATGAAACCCTATCAAAACCACTTCTGTCCTTTTTCAAGTTTAAACATTTTTGCACTGTCAAACATGTCCAAATGTTCTCAAACTTGGTGCACATTCTCAAATGGTGTAATAATGCATCTATACCAAATGGCTCAAGTTGGAGAGAATGTTATCTTGATCAAAGTGCCCCAAAACCCTCTCTGACCAGAATCAAATTTGAACAAGTTTGTGCTGCCAGCTTTTTCTCCTTGACCCCAACTTTTGTGGGCATGTTAAAATCCTCAAATGATGACACTACACCAAGTGGTGCATCAAGGAGAATAGATTTGCATGACTAAATCTTGGTAAAGCCATTTCTGCTGATTTCTAGGGTTTACCAAAGTTACATTGGCTACTTTGTCCAAATGAGCTCAAATTTGGGGGCACACCCTATTTCTAAGTGTCATTCCATCCTGTTAAGTATCATAGCAATTTGAGTTCATTTTCTTGCCCAAACCAACAACAAACACCTTCTGCCATTTTTCCAAAAACACCATTTTGACCCCTTCCACTAATCTCCATGGCCTCAACTTTTTACCACAGCCCCTCCTAGTCCCCTTGCACCTCCACTAGCAATGGCAAATCCATAGCTCAATTATTGGAGGGGTAAAACCCCACTTTCTCTCTCTGGACAGCCCCTCTCTCCCTCTTCTTCTACCTCTCTCCTCTCCTACTGGCTCACCAGGGCACCCAAGGCCACCACCCATTTGTTTACTCCTCCCCTGACCCCCTGGACACTAGTGGCCACACCCTGGGCGCCAAAAATATGCCAATGCCAGCCATATGCGTGCTCTGGAGCGCGCTACAGTGCACTAGGGCACTGTAGCCGCGTCCTGCCCGAGGCTTCTGACCACCTAGGGCCTCCCCCTTGTGTCCCCCAAGGCCGCCTCGGCGTCCGGGACACGCAAGACGGTCGGCCCCCTCCTCCTTCTCCCTCCTCCTGCCCCTGCTCGCACGCGCGCCGGCCGCCCGAGTACACCAGTGAGCAAGCTCACACGCGCGGTGCCCCTGACCCCCCTGCTCTCTCTCTTCTCTCCCCTAGCTCTGGACCGAATCCAGGAACACCCCAGACACACCGCGACGAGCTCCCGTGGCTCGTAGCGACAAGCACGAGCTCGTCGGCGCACGAACCCACGGTGCACCATCGCCCCGCCATAAAAGGCCACCCCGGTCCCTCTCTGGCCTCCGTTCGCTCTCTCTCCCTCCTGCGCGTCATCCCGACCGGCTCACTCCTCTCCCCGCGCCCTCCATAGCCCTCCATGGCCGGAGAGCCGCCGTCGGCATCCACCTAAATTCACCCGAGCCGAGCTCTTCTCCCTCTCCTCTCTCCACCAGCAGGCTCCCCTGAGCAAGGCGGAGCTCCCATGCTCTTTCCCTCGTCCGAGGGCGCACCGTAGTGCCGTCCCCAATCTCGCCCGACGCCACCGTCCGCCAGCGTCCAAGCCGTCGTCGCCTCGACCATCCCTGGCAGCCGTGGCATACATGAATGGATGCGTCGTTCGGCGCCGAGCTCATCCATAACCAGGGCGTCGCCGGAGGTGCTCCGTAGCGCCGGCAGCCGCCGTCGGGGCTCTCTGCTCCCTCGGCCAGGCAAGCGCGTGGGAGGAAGACGAAGACGAAGGCCCTGCAGGCGGGCCCCGCTCGTCAGTGGCCCAGCCACCGGGCCACGCTGGCAAGTGGAGGCGGGTTCGCCCCCTCTCGCGTCCTCGCGCTGAAGGCCCACTCCGCGTGGGCGCCTTCGACGTCGCCTCGGTCACCCCATGTGGCCATTCGGCTGGGCCGGCCCACGGTCTATCTGCCGCCCATGCGCGGGATAAGGTTAAAACCTTATTTCCTTTTTCTTTTTCTAGTGAACTTCAAAAATCCATAAACAATTCAAATTAACTCCAAATTTGATGATTCAAATTTCTAGTAGTTTCTAAATTCATTCCCTATCACATGGTGCTATTTGCACATTTTTCCAGAAACTTTCTATTCACAAATATTTATAAAAACCCATTTTTCCTATTTCTGTGATGAACTTTGGAAATTCACAGAGAGCTCATATTTGATCCAAACCCCATGATTCAAATTCCTAGATTCCTATAAGAGCAAAACTTAGCTTCTGAACATTTTTCCCAATACCATATGTGCCACATCAAATATTGGTCTATTTATCCATGTATAGCCAACTTTGCAAATTCATAGGAAATTCATTTGAACTCCAAATCCAGTGAAACCAACTCCTAGATGCTTCTAAAATCATCCTTTGTTAAATGGGTGCCTTTGCTCATTTTTCAAAAATATGTTTCTGTACACTTCTTGCAAATCCATAAACCCCTTGATTCCGTCATATCAAAATGTTTAGAAATATCCATTGATCCACTTCCAATGAAATCACTTTGGTCATTCCTCATATGACCAGGGGTATCCAATAAAAGTCAACTTCATATTTTTAGAGCACATTTATTCTTGTCTTGTTGTGTTGCTTATTATAGATGCTTTCATCGATAGTTGACGGAGTAGACGAAATGCTCGGAGTTGGACCAGAGATATTTGAAGACCTCGAAGACTTTGTTAAAACAGGCAAGCAGCCCTTTGACCATGTCTATGAAACCCTTTTTATGCATGTCATATAGCACTTTATTAGTGTTGCTTCGGAATCATGATGTGATGGTAACCACTTTGATGGGTTGCCTCTGTTACTTCCTCGTTGATACTTGCATTGTGCATGACCCTACCTCCTTATGAGGGTTATGCTGGTGGGAGTAGATAGGATGCAAAAGTAGTGCTACGCAAAAAGGGACATGCATGGTGATGGAGACAAAGTATTTTCAAAGGACTTTTCGAAAACCCCGTCGGGTGCCACTTATGCCCGAGGGAGATGATAAGTTGGGTAGCCACTTGATGACGAAGTGGTGTACCGAGGCCAGTGTGTGTTGTTTTCAAAAACGGATTGGTTTAAGTTGCGACCGTTATTCCAACCTTACATGCGCAACCACTCTACCCTTATATGGGAAAGGGCATTATTGATTACCTATGCCGATACTAGCTTGGAGCCCGCATTACTAGTGACGGGGGAGAGTTGGTGCTCTCTCCCGGGACAGGGTCGTGCCAGGTAGGGCGGCCATGACAGTTTTCACAGGGCACCGGATACACTGTTGTGTCCCCTCTCGGATGTTACGATCTCGAGTGAGTCTCGTATGATGTACATGTTACTTGAGGAACAACGAGTGGACTCCATGTTAGTGTCGTCTAGGGAAAGGTAGTGATCGGGTCCTTACCCCGGGTACTTGAGGTATCGCGGGTCGTGGATGACACGGAAGTTCCCCGGATCTTGTGGGTAAAGTGTGCAACCTCTGCAGAGTGTAAAACTATTCGAATAGCCGTGTCCACGGTCAAGGACAGTTGGGTAACCGCTCTTGGGCTACGTCCACTTGTTTACAAACCAGTGTGTGTGGGAAGAACTACTTGGGTCAAGTCAAAGGACTTGACATGATTGAGTTGGGTTGGTGCCCACTCTATTTATGTTGGCATCTGTAACCTGTCCTCATGGTTACTTGAATTCTCCTGATGCATGTCTTACAAGTTGTTGAACATGTCATTGCACTCAAAACTAGCTTTCCGCAAAAATTTACCTATATCATGCATTGTTGTACCTTGAACCAAAACATGGGTTGCTTGCGAGTACATTCAAAGTACTCATTGGCTTGCCACTGGTTATTTTATTGGCCGGGCATGAAAGAACATGATATGCAGAAGAATACTGTGGTGACGAACATGCGAGCTAGGACGCTTCCCAGTCAGAATGCCTGTAGGGTTAAGGCAGATGGCATGGGTCCAAGTTATCAACGAAGATTTCCGCTGCAATGTTATACTCAAGACTTGACGATAATGGTCCTACTTGTGTAATACAATATGTATGGATGTAAGACTCTTGTTATTCAGCTTTTGTGTGTTCAGTGAGCATTGATCTCTGGGATCACTATACACGTGCATTCGGTGATCACGACTTATGAGTCGGGGTCCCCACAGAGCTGGTATCAGAGCCAGGTTGACTGTAGGAAGCCTTAGTTAGCATGGTCGTTAGTTAGGGTAAAACTATTTCCAAAACTACTACTAGTTTTCAAAACTATATATACTTCTCTTCCCTTCTCAGTTTTTCGAAAACTAAGGTATACTTTCCTTATTGATCTCTTCCCCTTCAAAACCTTTGGTCGCTAGAACCCTTATGCCCCTGACCACTGGATTCCTTGTAATCCTCGTGGATAATCTAGAAGGAAGATGCCTTGCCAGACATTCACCCACATCACCTGAACACAAGATTGGCGACATCACAACAAGACGATACCAATAGAAGATACATCCTCGAGGGATGAGGACCTGAAGACCCAGGAGATGGTGACACCCTTGACACTGCCCCAAGATGATGCAACCTTAGCCTACGACGATCAGGGCATAGGATATGCAAGATCATGATATACATCGCTAATAGGGTAACCCTGTCACTACCGTTGTTGTATCGGCGACCATCGGTGGATGAGAACCTAGCCATTTGGTCCGCCTCACTATAGTGAGCAGGAAAACGGTTCTCTTCATCCCCCGCTCTTGGTGTCGATGTTGTCATGAACGTAACCGACATGCTGGACCTCTACTATGCCTTGTTAATGTCATTGCATAAAGGATTACCTACCTAGTACCATCGACGCCTTAGAAGACATAATGGGATCGTCATGATTAAGAAGACAGTAGAAGACCGAGTCAATGCCAGCTACGAGGAGCCACCTTCACCCCATCACTTCAACAGGCGAGAAGTTGTTGAAGACTCTTCAGGCTCAACCCGGATTGTTTCATCGAACAACTACAAGAGACGTAGCAACACCTGAGGAAAATCCAGAAGACTGCATGAGGCATGAAGTAAAGCACGACTACTTAGTCCGAGAACCCCTAGGGTAGGATGAGTCGTGTACCCCCTATGCGCAGTCGAGTCCATATGATGGTTCGAATAGAACCATGACTGTTTGTTGCTTGTTTTTATTTGTTTGTGTTTTAATATAGGTCACAACTTTTGCCCTAGGCAACAAGTACGTGACTATATCACCTGCCTTATTTTGTTGTTTGTGTTCGGCCCTTTTTGGCACTTGTTTGTTTGCACCTGCACTATAGAACCCCCTTTAGGCATTCCCCTCCTCTATGCTACTTCTCCCTCTCATCTCTCTCATCAACTGAAGGCTAGCAAGACAAGATGCACCAAGAATTCCACCTCGGCAGCCAACTAGCACTGAAGAATTTTTGTTGCAGCCTCCTCGACCAAGTGAAACCCCGTAGAGTTATGTTTAACCCTCCAGACTAGAAACCCATTCCTAGACCCTTCGAGACTTCACGAGATACTCCATCACGAACCCTTAATCATGTGCCTAACCCCCGGAATTGCGAGATAACCAGTTAAACATGCATAACCTTGCACAACACTGGGTTCATTATGGAACTAGTGGACATAGTGAACAAGCACATTATCATCCTAATATAGCACCAGAACTGATGATGCCATAGGGAAGACCGGTTTCAGGGTATAGGAATAAAGGACAAATGACTTGATGAGTTTATATCAATGACTTTGAGGAATCATCTGAGACTATTTGGTGGATTATGAGGCTTTCACGTCGGTAGACGAACTTGGTGGGATCAGTTAGTAGAGTAGCATGACTCTCATTGCCCTTGAGTAAATTGGACAATTAAGATCACAAGCTCAATTCTTGGAAGTATGACGATTTGACTTAGCCAGGGGATATTGATAGGAGGTAGTTGACATTATGATAATGACTTTGGGGAAGCATGTAGGAATTCTCGTTGGACATAAGATTTGGATTTAAGCAGGTGATTCTAATTGAATATAGATGCTGAGTAAGTCTACATGGTTCGGAGTAAATTGGATTTAGACCGATGATCTCGATCGTGGTACCATGTTTCTCGGTGGACGATAAACTAAGAGATTGGATTAATTGTCGGAGTTGATTTAGGGTTTCATATAAACTTGACCTTGGAGTTTACTTGACTCCTATAATGGAAATTGGTGGACTTACTATAGTAGAGACAGCCCTTTCAAGCATTTGGGGATTATATGGACTTTAGGAGATTCGTGTGAGACGGATAGTGTCCGGCTCTGCAAAATAAATTCCACACACTGCCATAGAGAGAGAGAGAGAGAGTAGTATTTACACAAATCTAATCTGCTGACGTATTTCGTGGTGTGACATCACACCACGGCCAAGCCTTTACTCGAATCATTTTTACCATCCCACCTCAGCGTGTTTAGCGAGGCGGTTTCCTTGGCACGTCTTGTCGAAGCAGAGATCGTGTCCCCTTATTCCGGGATTCTCATCAATATGGGCGTGGGTAACCCAACCGCACCATTGATTATGGCGCTTGGGAGATAAGCGAGTTTTACTAGGCTGACGGGGGGTACGCAGTTTTCGTCCGCCCATATAAGGGGATAAGGATCCACCTTTTCACCTACGCCTTCTTCCTCCTTTGCTCATCCATCTTCGCATACTTCAGCTCCAGCGCCCAAGTTCGCACTCCCCACCTCAACCTTCTCCAGCCATGTCCGGAGCGGGAGGCAAGTGGATGGTCTCCTCCGTAACGGAGGGTCACATCAAAAAGCTGGGGAAGGCCGGATACTTGTCTGACGACATTGCGCACTGGCTTCCCGAAAAGGGGCAGCTCCTTCCCACCCCAAGGCCCCATGAGAGGGTGGTGTTCCTCACCCATTTCCTCCGCGGACTCGGTTTTCCTCTCCATCCATTTGTCCGGGGTCTCATGTTCTACTAAGGCCTAGATTTCCACGATCTAGCCCCAAACTTTATCCTCAAAATCTCGGCGTTCATCGTCATGTGCGAGGCCTTCCTCCGCATCCCACCCCACTTCGGTTTATGGCTGAAGACCTTTAATGTCAAGCCGAAAGTAGTGCGCGACTGCCAGGCGGAGTGCGGAGGTGCCATGGTGGGCAAAATGCCCAACGTCCTATGGCTTGAGGGCTCTTTCGTGGAGACCCTAAAGGGGTGGCAATCGGGGTGGTTCTACATCATCGAGCCGCATGACCCTAAATGGGTCGCAGCCCCCGAGTTCCAATCTGGAGCTCCTACGCGGCTCACCTCCTGGAAGGAGACGGGCCTATCGTGGGGCGACAAGGGAGAGCTGACCGGACTCCAAACATGCGTCCAAAACCTGGTGGACAAGAAGCTCAAGCTTGTCAATGTGGTCCAAGTCATGCTCATCCGCTGGATTCTCCCATGCCAACAACGGGCTTTCAGCTTGTGGGAGTTCAATCCGGCCCAGCACCAAACCCTGAGCAGGCTCTTCGACACAACGTACGAAGATGCCTGGAAGGTGCTGTTCAAGGGTGTTGAAGCCACCATATCCGCAATTGAGGATCGCGGTTTCAGGCGCAGCGTCAAGCCGGTGCGGTAAGCTGTTTTTACCTTTTATAGGATATTTATTTTTCATAGTTTGACTTTATGCGGGATCTAAACTCCCTTACGCTTAGCAGGATTGGCAGGAGATGTCCGGACAGATCAGCTGTCCGGCTCCTTTGCCCGAAGACCCAGCAGATGCCAACTTGGCAAAGCTGCTGGTTCCGGCACCTTACGTGGTGCTGGAGAAGAAGGCCACGAAGAAGGCTGCGGGAACTCGAAAGAGTGCCCGGCATCTGGTGGTGTCGGAGTCGTCGTCCGACGGCCCCGAGACACACTCCTCCCATGAAGACGAGGAGGAGGAAGAAGAGGCCTCTCACCCTCCAACGGGGGAGGAAAGAAAAGGAAGGCCGCCCCAGCTGGGGAGGCCGGAGGGTCCAAGAAGGGGAAAACGCTCCTTCTGGACTACTCCACCAACGCCGACGAAGTGAAGAGGAGTGGCCGCACAAGGCCAAGCCCCTGGCGAAATCGTAAGTGTTCGGATACCAGAATGACTCATGGCGTTCCTTTATTGCATAGCTTTTCCTGACGCCGAATATATTCATGTAGTCCACCCAAAGACGGGCTCGACACGTCGTTGTCGGCGTTCTGGGAACGGGGGTCCCCAGACTTGCCTGCCCGCGGCCTGCGGCGTGGCTCAAAGGGGGCCCAACACGGCCCATCTTCATCAACACAGACCCAAGACCCTCGCGAGGGGCCAAGCCTCGCGGGGCGGACGACACGGAGCTTCCTCAGGCGCGGCCTCATCAGGCTGGCTCGCGAGGAGGCAGAGAGATCAAGGCGGGGTACCTCATGAGGTGCCCGTGACGCAAGCCATGACGACCAAGGGCACCAGGCGGGCGCCAGCCCGCGCAGTGTCCTCCTTTCCTCTTTGGTGCAAAGAGAGCAAGCGCAGGCGGGAGCATCAAGCAAAGGCACCCATTTCGGTGCAACGAGACCAAGACCAGCCCCGCGACAAGGAAGAAGTCATTGTGGAGCCCAAGCCAGCGTCACCACAAGAGCCTTTGGCAGGCGAGGACCAACTTTAGTCAGGATAAGTGTACCATATGTTCCCCTTCAAAATGGCCAATTGTTGGTGCCCTTCCCGCTCAATATTTGGGAAGAGGCCCAGGGCGTTTGCCTATAAATACGACTAGCCACCCCCAGGGTAGATGCAACTGGACTGGAATCAGGGAGAGAGAAAGAGAGAGAAGGGTGACTGAACTCCCCCTAGCAGTTCATCCCCCCGGCTAAGAGCAGACCCTCGCGAGGCTGTTCTTCCTTGTATTACTCATCATCATCAGCCCAAGAGGCAATCCACCACACCACAAACTGGAGTAGGGTATTACACCACAACGGTGGCCCGAACCAGTATAAACTCTGTGTCTCTTGTGCTGTTCTTTTGATAGCTTAGATCCTAGCGAGGCGGAGGGGCACAGGCAGGTAGAAGGAGAAATCTCCACGTGCACCCCAGTGTTCGAACCTCAAGGGTCTGCCGGAACCCGAAATCTGACATTTGGCGCGCCAGGTAGGGGTGCACCGGAATCCACCTTCTACCACTCCGTGTCCCGTCGCGTCATCATCACCATGTCCGGCGACCAAGCGGGCAACCCAGATCCTTGGGCGGCGTGGCCCGCCCGCGCAGAGCCGCTCGCCTCGGGCGACCCCGTGCCCCATGCAGCTCGCGGTCCGCAGGGCGCTGCGGGCCGCGGGCGACGCGGACAGGCTTCGACCGCTCTCACACTGCGGCAGGCGCGGTTGGCAGCAAGGGCCTCCAATCACGCCGCGACCACGACACCATACACCCGCCGGGAGCAGGCGAACTCGAGGGCCGCGCTCACGGTGGCCCGAGAGCTGCTGCAGTGCAGGCTGCTGGAGGGTGGCCGCGATGTGCTGCTGGAGCGGGTGGCAAAGCTCCTGGGCTTCGCCGCCTCGGGGGCTCACCCCTTCTGCACCCAGCTCCCATCTCGATCCCAGGGCGGCCCGCGCGGGGGCTCCGCGCGCGCCCGCGGGCTCCAAGGCTACTCCAACGCCAGCGAGGCTACCCGCACCGGACCAACGGTGGCGCTGCCCCCGCTCCCGGTCCGTGAAGAAGAAGGACTCGACGCAACCCACGGTCCCAGTGGACAGCCGCGCTACCACCCCACGGTGGGCGCGCCGAGCGGAGTTGCATGGCACGCGGAGCACTACGGTGCGGCTTTCAGGATGACGGCGCCAGAAGAATACGTGCCCCGCATGATGGACCAAGGGCACCCTCACGAGGGCGAACAAGGCTCGCTCCTTAGCCCAAGCTGGGGGGATGAGGCACCAGAAGCCGAGCTCTTCCAAGAGCCCCGGGACAGTCCCACTAGCCACGCTGGAGGCAACGATTATCGGGCACCGCTAATTCCTCAGGAGCAAGCATACGCTAATCATGGATCACAGGAGGTGCAGGTCGCCACAGCGAGCAGCTGCCCCGCTCCCACAGTCTCATACCCCTCGGGAGGAGGGCGCAGGGGGCTGCAGGAGGGGGCCGAGATCCGGCATCGTCACCGCGGCGTTCGGAGCAAGGTGTTCTCAGGAGGTAGGCCCTCTCCTGGGGAGGTGCCTCAGGGCCTGCCCCTGGCGAAGGACCCGTGGTCGTCGGGGGAACCGCTGGCGACCGCTCTACCCCATCGGCAGCGTCCTGGTTTCCGGTCGTCGTTGATGGCACTAGAGTGTGGCGCAAAGCGGGGCCCTCGTCTGGCGATATGAAGCAAGGCCGGTACCTGTGAAGAAGGCCCGGTGCCTGTGAAGCTCGCCGCCCCGTGACACTCTCACGTAATAATGAGTGGGGCTGTAAACGCCCCGGAGTCTCAGGGGTGCCGGCCTCAGGCCCTGGGGCTCCCTCCCACGCCCAGTGGCAGCACTTAGCTCCGCACTGGTGAGAAGACGTCCAAGACTAGATTAGGTGCCGGACGTGGCCTTTTATCTACTTTCATTGCTTTCCCCTTTGGTTGTCACTTTCCCCCGCTGGATTTAAGTTGGATTCGAATTTGAGATTTGCGTGTGTTCGGGGAAGGGGTGCTTAGTCTCATTCGAGCAATTTCTCGTGTTTCGGTTACACTTTGCCTCAGCTGCCTCCCCTCGTGAGCCCCTTGCGAGCCGGGTCAGGCCTAGCTTGCGCGCAGCCCAGACTGCCGCCGTCACGTCCTCTCAGGAGGGTCTTTTATTGCAGATCCCACGGATTCGGTCAGGGAACGCTCGTGATGCCACAAGCTCCCACGGGCTACCTCAGGGCCCGCACGGAACGGAGGTAAACTAGCCAACCAGCACGTCGCTCGGCCCGCCACTAGGCGCAGGCGCATGGGCAATGCGACATCTACTAATACGCTGAACACAAGTTTTACATGAGGGGCTCCCCCACCCAAAATGCTCTCACAGCCATCAGGCCAAAACCTGAGTTCTATTCGTGCAGGGTAAGAAAACAGGAATGATGCATAATCAGTTGGATAAATCTCCCAATGCGTCCTCAGGAGCACCTCCCGAACCGTTGCTGGCATCGCTGGGCTCGCCATCGCTATCTGCGTTGCCGCCAGCGGCGTCGGGGCCGTTCACCATGCCGCCCGCGTCGGCAGCCACGATCACGTCGTCGTTGTCTGAAGCAAAGGCCCTGACGAGGGCATCCAAATTGTCTTCCACCCAGTGCGCCAGGTCGTCTTGGACGGCCTGGGGGACTGGGGCAATGGCAGCGTCGAAGTCGAAGTGGGGATCCATGTTCCTAAGATGGCTGAAGACACGAGAAAAGGCGCGCCCAAGTAGGGCGCGGCTCCTCTCCTCCACCAACCTGTCGGCCCTGACCGACCGTGCCTCCAGCTGCGTCACCACGTCAGTAAAGAACTGGAGGTTGCTGGCCTAGTTGACTGCGTGCGGCTCGCCAACAGCCGCCTTGCAGATGTTGCCCAAGGCCGTGTTGGCTCTCTCCCGGAGCGTGGCGAGCATGGGGCCGTGCTCATGCTCCAGGAGCCGCCGCTGACGTATCTCGTCCGTGTTCTGGCGCACGACGGCCTCAGCCTCCTCCACCTGATGGCGAAGAAGGAGCACCTCGGCCTGGGAGGTGGTTGACTCCCCTTGCGCTGCCTCAAGGGCGGCCCGAAAATCATCGGCCCGCCGCGTCGCTGCCCCCAGCTTGGCCCTCAAGGCAGCAGTCCTACCCTCAGCCTCGACCCGGATCAACCCCAACCTCTCCTCGAACTCGCGCTCGAGGTTCAAGCGCGCCGTCACCACCCGACGTCCGACCTCCTCCAGGACACGGGCTTCCTGTGCAGCGACATCATCCTCCGCATGCGTCACCAAGCGCTCCCTCGTCTCCAGACGCTCGTACTCACGCGCACGTTCGGTGGCTTCCAGCGTCAGCGCCTCC
Organism: Aegilops umbellulata; assembly: GCA_032464435.1. Classification (NCBI taxonomy): domain Eukaryota; kingdom Viridiplantae; phylum Streptophyta; class Magnoliopsida; order Poales; family Poaceae; genus Aegilops; species Aegilops umbellulata. The sequence continues at coordinate 259,782,218 of CP136059.1, forward strand.
TCACGCTTCTGGAGCTCTGCTAGGTCGCCAGAGGCCACCTTCATCGACGCAAGGGCTGCCTCACGCAGCTCCACTTGCTCCTCCAGTGAGTGGCACCGGGCCAGGAGATCCCGAGTCCGCTCCTCCGCAGCCTCTCGCCGCCGGTCAGCCTCCCGAGCCTCCTCAGCGGCCCGAGATTGGGCCTCACGAGAGGCCACCAGCGACGCCTTGGCCTCTTCGTCGTCAAGATCGCGCTGGTGGCGCGCATGGGCGATGGCGCCCTCCAGCTTGCGCCTCTCCGCTGCCAGGCGCAGGCCCTCGGCCTCAAGGCACGCGTCTTCATCAGCAAGCTCCTCACCAAGCTGGTTCACCGCGTCAGCCGCCCTTCGGAGGAATCCTTGGCGAAGAGCGCGACGCTCCCGGGCGCGCTCGAGCACGTCTTCCACACCATCATCTGCCCCAAGCAAGCGCCGGGGGCTACAAATCAGCGCTCCCCCTCCGGGCAGGGGGCTAGGGGCTGGCACCCTCGCGACGGCTGGGCACGTCACGCCAGAAGCCCGGCCTGGAGCCAGCCCGTCCCCAAACGAAGAGCGCAGGGAGCTCCTCAACCAATCACAGTCCACCACCAGGCGAGAAGCCCACGGCTGCCTGGCTATGCCGTGAGAGGGCCCGCGAAGGAGGCTCGTAAGGTGCGCAGGGCCTTGGTGCGCCTCGGGGCGGTTCGCCTCTCCGATCGCCCTCACCACAAGGGCTCAGCTGCTCGAAGCGCTTGAGGACGGCAGGAGGGGCGAAGCCAAGGGGGATGGCACCTCGGCCATCTCCGCAAGCTCGGCTGGAAGGGGCCTGCGGAGCAAGGATCAGTAAAAGCAACAGAAGGATCAGGAGTTGGATCGGGAGAAGGCTTACTCATCAGTGGCGAAATACTTCCGACGCTTCAGCAGGCGACAAGGGTAATCGTCGCCCAGGGCCTCCCTCTTCTTCCGGAGGGCCTCAAAGTCCACGCGGAAGCGGCCCAAGAGTTGAGCGCAGGGATCAACCTGCGACGAGGACGAAGCATCAAGGCGATCCGCGTCAGGGGCGCCTGCCTGGTGCGCACTGCCGGTCGCCTCCCCAAAAGGAGCAGCTGGAGCCTCAGGAGCCTCAGCCGCAGGCGCTGAGGGCAGCTGCTCGCCGCCCTCAGCCTCAGCGGCATGGGCCCCAAGAGCTGCTCCTTCATGAACATCGCATGGCGCTGTCACCCTGCCGGGAGCCCCCTCGGCCTCTGGCGTCTCATGCCTCCCTGCTCCACCACTGGAGGAAGAGTCGCCTTGGCCGACTGGAAGGGCAGTCACCATCACTAGGTTCTCGCGAGGCCCCTGAAGGCCGGCGGGGCGCGGCCACCACTCATCAAAGATAGGCATCTGATTCACAAAATCGCTCTTGTTCTGGTAGAGGTACAGCAAGGCTCCTCCCTGCCGGATGCTGCCAGGGTTGGGGTCCCCAGTCAGGATCAAGAGCACTATCCTCAGCACCTCAGGCGTCAGGTCCCCTTCCTGGAGCCTCATACGATCATCACGCCCGCTGAATGCCCACATCCGGCGGGAGTGGCGTTGGAGAGGAGCAATGCGGCGAAGCAGGAACTCCTTCACCACCTTGGGCGTTGTAACGCCAAGCGACCTCAAGCACGTGAAGCGGTGCCAGACGAAGACGAGCCGGGGGCTCTCAAGCGTCTCCTGGCCCTAGCCCGAATTGGGGACAGCAGGCGAAGTTGGCTCTGATAGCAGGGGGCTGGGCACCCCTACATCCACATACAACCACCGCTCGCGAAACTCAGCCGCGGGCGGAGGGAGCCTGAAGTCAATCCCCGAGGCAGCTGTCTCGGACGCAGCAACGAAGCTCACGCATGCCGAGCATTGGGTAGGATCTACAAGGCGCAGAGAGAAGAAATGGCGCAGCAGGGCAACCGAGGGAGTGATGCCCATCATTGCCTCGCAAACAAAGGCGAAGACCGAAAGGAGGGTAATTGATTCATGACCCAGATGCATCATGTGGATCTGATAGTGGGAAAGCACGGCATTGAAGAAATCAGAAAAGGGGGGACCCAGACCCGCCCACAGGGCGTCAGTGAAATACCGGACCTCGATGATTATCCTGTCGATGGAGAAGTGAGACGCTGGCCAGACCGTCGTCCTTCCGCATTTGTTGAAGATGGTGGCTAGAGCCGAGCTGACCTTGCCCAAGCCCTCTCGGTTGAGTATGATCGACCGGTCGACGGCGGGAGCCACCAACGGCGGTGAGCGAGGCGGAGGCATGGGTTTCTTCCCTCTTCCCTTCTTCGTTGGAGCCATGGCGATGGGAAGAGGGGGTAAAGGTTCGAAACTAGGTTGAAAATAGAAGCTGGGGTGCGAGAGGAGGAAGGACAGAGGGCGCTCGAGCAACAGAAAGGGGAGCGGCTATGTACGACTACGAGTCCGCCTAGCATGGCGCAAAATAAGGGGGCGTGGGGGAATAGTGCGCCCACGTCCAATCAACCGCCACGCGGCGCCCAAGGCCGCATGTTGTTAGGGCCCACGGCGCTTCGCCCTTGCCCTTTCGCCTCCCTGCACGGCCAAGTCCGGGCACGCCTTGGGCCCGGGGGCTACTGTCGGCGTTCTGGGAATGGGGGTCCCCAGACTTGCCTGCCTGTGGCCTGCGGCGTGGCTCAAAGGGGGCCCAGCACGACCCATCTTCATCAACACAGACCCAAGACCCTCGCGAGGGGCCAAACCTCGCGGGGCGGATGACACGGAGCTTCCTCAAGCGCGGCCTCATCAGGCTGGCTCGCGAGGAGGCGGAGAGATCAAGGCGAGGTACCTCACGAGGTGCCCGTGACGCTAGCCATGATGACCAAGGGCGCCAGGTGGGCGCCAGCCCGCGGAGTGTCCTCCTTTCCTCTTTGGTGCAAAGGGAGCAAGCGCAGGCGGGAGCATCAAGCAAAGGCACCCATTTCGGTGCAACGAGACCAAGACCAGCCCCGCGACAAGGAAGAAGTCATTGTGGAGCCCAAGCCAGCGTCACCACCAGAGCCTTTGGCAGGTGAGGACCAACTTTAGTCAGGATAAGTGTACCATATGTTACCCTTCAAAATGGCCAATTGTTGGCGCCCTTCCCGCTCAATATTTGGGAAGAGGCCCAGGGCCTTTGCCTATAAATAGGACTAGCCACCCCCAGGGTAGAGGCAACTGGATTGGAATCAGGGAGAGAGAAAGAGAGAGAAGGGTGACTGAACTCCCCCTAGCAGTTGATCCCCCCGGCTAAGAACAGACCCTCGCGAGGCTGTTCTTCCTTGTATTACTCATCATCATCAGCCCAAGAGGCAATCCACCACACCACAAACTGGAGTAGGGTATTACACCACAACGGTGGCCCGGACCAGTATAAACTCTGTGTCTCTTGTGATGTTCTTTTGATAGCTTAGATCCTAGCGAGGTGGAGGGGCACAAGTAGGTAGAAGGAGAAATCTCCGCGCGCACCCCAGTGTTCGAACCTCAAGGGTCTGCCGGATCCCGAAATCCGACAGTCGTCGAGTGGTTCCCTGGATTCGTCGGATGTGAACAGTGTTTCACTTCCGGCCGCCTCTGCCCCTCACCCTACGGATAACGTCGAGGTGTTGTCCCAGGAGGCTCCAGGCCAGGAGGAGGTGTTCCCGGAGGCGCCGCAAGGCGACCTCCCGGACTCGAGGTGCCCAGGGGACAAAACCCCCAAGGGTTCCGAGTCCGGCCCTAGGCCGGACACCCCTCCGGAACCTTCAAAGGTTCCGGAGTCCGGCAGACGGCCCCTAAGAAGAAGGGCAAGCCTACAACGCCTGTGACCTCCGCCCAACCGGAGGCACCGGATAACTTGCTGGAGGTGCTTAATAGCGCCTCCATCGACGAGGAGCACCGCACTATTATGAGTGCGGTGATTCAGAAAGTTCAGTCCGCCAAGAGCGGGCTGACCAAAGCTTGTGCCAGCCTATTGACAGGTTTTGAGGTATGTAAAAAATATGTAAAAGTATTACCGCATAGACAGTAGCCCCTGATGCTCTGTTTGGCGTTCGGAAAGAAAAGCCGAATAGAGGATCTAATAAAATTCGCAGGAGTCTAACAAAAGTAAGTCGATATGCGTATGCAGGCTTCACTACTGGCGTCCGCCACATTGACTGCGGAGGTGGACACGCTGAAGCAGAACCTCGAGCGGTCCGAGCAAGAGGTCTACCTTGCCAAGAAGCAGCTCGAGGACAAAGAAGGTAAGAGATACCTTTTTGAAATATATATAAAAGGTGCAATTGCAAGGAAATGACAGGAGTAATGTGGCTACTGTAGGGGCCATAACTGAGGTGGCAACCCTTAAGCAGGCGCTGTCCGAGGCCGAGAAGAAGGCGGCCACGGAGCGCTCCGAGTGGGAGAAGCATGAGGCGCGGGTTGGCGAGGTGCGACAAGAGCTCCAGGTTCTCATGAAAAAGCATGAGAGTTTGGAGCTTGACTCGAAGACGCGAGAGTCCGAGCTCGCGGCGGCCATTGAAAATGCCAAGTCTGCTAAGGCCGAAGCCCAGAAGGCCCTCCAAGAAGTTGAGGCGATGAAGAAGATAGCGGCGGGTAAGGCTTTCTTTATGCAAAGCAAGCATGTGAAAGTGAATTATTTGTTACTTACCAGAATCCGGAGCTCTCCAGGAGCATTGCAGATTTGCCCCGCAGCATGTCCGATGCCGCCGCCTTCTATCGATCCGAGGAGGGCAGCTCAACAGAGAAGGTGTTCTGGTCTTAGTATGCTGAGGCCGGACACCCGGTGCCTTTGAGCGACCAGTTGAAGCAACTGGTCGAGCTCCACAAGGTGGCCGAACAGGCCCTGAAGGGCTTTATAGTTCGGTTGTGGCCTGGAGAGGCCCTGCCTAGAAGCTACTTTGGGCTGGTGAGGCGGCTGGTGGACGCCTGTCCGAGGCTTGAGGTCGTCAAGTGCTTCGTCTGCATCGAGGGTGCCCGAAGGGCCCTTGCCCGTGCTAAGGTGCACTGGGGCAAATTGGATGCCGTGAAGCTTGTGAAGGACGGGCCGCCGCAGGGCAAGGAGCATCGCCACCCCGAGATGTATTACGAGGGTGTCTTGAAGGGTGCCCACCTTGTGGCGGATGAATGCTCGAAAGATGTAATATTTGAGTGAAACTTTGTTCGTTTTATCCTGTGCGCTGAAAACTTGTTCATATGCTCTATGCAACGCTTGTTTAATTTAGAATATTACCTTATGTTTGGCCGTTTATTATATTTGAGAGATGGCAAGTCGTCGGCTTCTGCCCCTATGCCACGAGTGCTGGGGTGTTCGGGATAAACATGAGCACTCTTTTTCCCATTCTTGGGTCCTTCGAAGGAGGTGCTCAGCACAACGAACAAGGCAATTGGACTATAATGCGTTATCACTCTCACTTAGCCATAGAATTCTATAATTTTAAATTTCGGCGAAGTCCCTAGTATTCGGAAGACTGAGTTCGGGGCGCTATACACGCCTAGGCCGGACAAAGCCGGCTCCTCGCTCTAAGCGGCATAAGTCTTTAAGGACTCGAAACCTTCCTGAACAGCGACCAGCTCTCGCCCTATCATGACAGTAAGTTTTAGCTTTCTCTACTGAGGTGCTTAAGCCCAGCTCAACTGGGGCACAATCGCAGTAGTTCTCCCAGCGCTACCTTAGCCAATATAGCGGAACGTAAGTTACCAAAACATGGGAGCCGGGCAAACCCAACTATTGACCAAAGACATTGATTCGGAGCTGATGCATATAATGCTATAAGATCGGAGGGCCGCACTTGTGAAAGTGTTCGGACTTCTCACGCCATGTTATGGGGTGCTTGAGCCCCTGGCGTATTAGCCGTACCAAAGTGTACGGGTGCTGAATGTCATAACTGAACATATATATTTAAAAAAGAAATGAACATAGAATGCAGTAATAAGCTGAAGCTAAGCATTGTTTATTTTAAAATACTGTTGTAAAAGCAGAACGATACAAATAGTGCGATAAGCAAGAGATGGGACTATTTGACATGTCCCTCTCCAGGGGCGAGCTGCGAGATAATATGTAAGACAGGTATTTTGCTCATTATAGAGACCACATGGGAATTCGGCGTAGCTTCTTGCCTCCTTGGTTGTTGCATCGTGTGTTCGGTGATTTTATTGCCGGACAGGCCTTCCGGATGATGGAGTCCTGAAAGTAAGAAAAAATAATGAAATCGGGAGCCCCTAGTGCGGTTGAGCCGCATTTAGGGCATGCCGAGGCCGTGCCCCTCCCCCTGTGCCCATGAAATTTTCAAAGCGTAGTTGTGTACGCGTAGTACTGATTTCGCGGTTTCGCGAGGGCTGGGGTTGGGGCCGTATTGCTACGCTTGCTCGGAACGTGCTAGGTGGTCTTGTTGTAGGTTACTCCGGGCGCGCTTGACGGTGTCCGGACGTTTAAAAGCTGGGCTGGAGAATTGCCTTGAGAGGCTGCTCTGTACTTCCGCTGCCAGTGCCGCCGTATGCTCCTCCGTTCGGAGAGAGCGTTCAGTGTTTCCATTGACCGTAATGACTCCTCGAGGGCCTGGCATCTTGAGCTTGAGGTATGCGTAGTGCGGCACCGCATTGAACTTCGCGAATGCGGTTCGTCCGAGCAGTGCGTGATAGCCGCTGCGGAACGGGACTATATCGAAGATTAACTCCTCGCTTTGGAAATTATTCGGGGATCCGAAGACCACTTCAAGTGTAACCGAGCCTGTACAGTTGGCCTCTACACCTGGTATGACGCCTTTAAAGATCGTTTTTGTGGGTTTAATCCTTGAGGGATCTATGCCCATTTTCCGCACTATATCCTGATAAAGCAGGTTCAGGCTGCTGCCGCCGTCCATAAGGACTCTAGTGAGGTGAAATCCATCAATGATTGGGTCAAGAACCAATGCGGCGAATCCGCCATGACGGATGCTAGTGGGGTGGTCCCTTCGATCAAAGGTGATCGGGCAGGAGGGCCATGGGTTGAACTTTGGGGTCATTGGCTCTAACGCATATACGTCCCTGAGTGCACGCTTCCGCTCCCGCTTGGGAATGTGGGTTGCGTATATCATGTTCACCGTCCGCACTTGTGGGGGAAACCCTTCTGTCCACTATTGTTCGGCAGCCGGGGCTCCTCCTCGTCATCGCTATGCAGCCCCTTGTCTCTGTTTTCGTCATGTAACTTGCCTGCCTGCTTGGACACCCAACAATCCCTGTTGGTGTGATTGGCTGGCTTTTCGGGGGTGCCATGTATCTGGCACGAGCGATCAAGTATTCGGTCCAAACAGGACGGGCCCGGAGTATTTCTCTTGAATGGCTTTTTTCGCTGACCAGGTTTAGAGCCTCTGGATCCGGCGTTAACTGCCATATCCTCAGTACTATCATTGTTAATGCGGTGCTTGTGCTTGTTGCGACACGACCTACCATTGTTGTCCTTGGTATCCGAATTACCAGGGCTCTTGGTCATGTTATTACTACGAGCTAGCCAGCTGTCTTCTCTCGCGCAAAAGCGGGTCATCAGTGTCGTGAGGGCGGCCATGGATTTCGGCTTTTCCTGTCCTTGGTGCCGGGCAAGCCACTCGTCATGGATGTTATGTTTGAAGGCTGCTAGGGCCTTTGCATCCGGACACTCGATGATCTGATTTTTCTGGGTCAGGAACCGTGTCTAGAATTGTCTAGCCGATTCCTCTGGCTGCTGAATTATGTGGCTTAGGTCATCGGCGTCTGGTGGTCACACATAGGTGCCCTGGAAATTGTCGAGGAATGCGGATTCCAGGTCCTCCCAACAACCAATTGATTCTGCTCGCAAGCTATTAAGCCAATGCCGAGCTGGTCCTTTAAGCTTGAGTGGGAGGTATTTGATGGCATGTAGATCATCACCGCGGGCCATGTGGATGTGAAGGAGATAGTCCTCGATCCATACCGCAGGGTCTGTTGTGCCCTCGTATGATTCGATGTTTACGGGTTTGAAACCCTCTGGGATTTGATGATCCATTACTTAGTCTGTGAAGCATAGTGGGTGTGCGGCGCCTCTGTATTGGGCTATATCACGACGTAGCTCAAATGAGCTTTGTCTGTTGTGGTCGGCCCGGCCGGATTTGCTGTATCCGGCGTGACGGTTATCATCTCGTGTCGTGGGGCGCGCACGTGATCCGTAGATTGATCTTTTTTGCCTTGCCTTGTCCTCCAATATATCGCGCAGGTCTGGCGCATTTCCCCGTGCCTTGGTATTTTTCGAGCGATGCCGGGGTGCAGCTTGAACGAAGGGCCGTGAGGCCTCTCTGTCACGGCCACAAGGTGGCCGATCGGCCGCGTCATGTGATGGTGATGTAGGTTTAGGTGCTTCCTCCTCTAATCGGGGTAGCAGCCTGCGCTTTGGGTAGCTCTTGGAGGGCGTTCGAGTTCATACTCTTCGGCCGCCAGGACTTCAGTCCATCTGTCGGCTAGCAAGTCTTGATCAGCTCTAAGATGTTGCTGTTTTTTCTTGAGGCTGCTCGCCGTGGCCATAAGCCTGCGTTTAAAGCGCTCTTGTTCGGCGGGATCCTCGGGCACGACAAATTCGTTGTCGTCGAGGCTTGCCTCGTCTTCGGAGGGAGGCATGTAATTGTCATCCTCTTCCTCTCTGTCTGCCGCCCTCTCAAGAGGGCTGGCATCTCCATCATCCTTCGTTGAATCTTGCTGGAGGGAGTTGTCTTCGACACTGTCTGGGGTGTTATTGTCTCCGGTGCCGGCTTCACCGTTTTTGCTTTGGCGGGACTAAGAGCGGCGCCGCTGACGCCGACGCTTGGGTTGCTTCTTGGAGGGGTCATCCCCCGTTGTTTCGTCGCAATTGGCTTCTTTGGGTGTATCCACCATATATATGTCATATGACGAGGTGGCTTTCCAGTTTCCTATAGGCGCTGGTTCCTGTTCGTCTCCTACATCGTCGTCCAAACCGTCCATGTCTTCGGAGTCGAAGTCTAGCATGTCGGTTAAATCATCGACAGTGGCTACGAAGTGGGTGGTGGGTGGGCGTCGAATTTCATCATCGTCCGCATCCCAATCCTGTTGGCCATAATCCGGCCAGGACTCTCCTGACAAAGAGTGAGACCTTAGTGAATTCAGAATATCGCCGAAGGGCGAGTGCTGGAAGATATCTGTGGCGGTGAATTCCATGATCGGTGCCCAATCGGATTCGATTAGCAAGGGCGCGGGGGGCTCGGAGTCTCGAGAGGAGTCCGACACCTTGGAGTCACGAGCTTCGCAGGGGATAAGGCTGGTGTTTGGCTCGATCGCCGTAGAGATTGCAGCCCCCGAGGCGGTGTCCAGCCACCCATCCTCGATTGGTGCAGTTGGCTCCGAGCTAAGGGTCGGAGCGGGCACGGGTGCGGCCTCCAGGGCACTGTGCGGCGGCAGAGCTAGATCATGCCCATCGTGACAGTGCAGCGCGCCCGGCTGCGGCTCGAATCCGTCGAAGATCAAGTCTCCACGGATGTCAGCCGTGTAGTTCAAGCTTCGAAAACTGACCTAATGGCCAGGGGCGTAGCTTTCAATCTGCTCCAGATGGCCAAGCGAATTGACCCGCAGTGCAAAGCCGCCGAATACGAAGATCTGTCCGGGGAGAAAAGTCTCACCCTGGACCGCATCGCCGTTGATGATTGGAGGAGCCATCGGGCCTAAAAGTGACGACACGGAGGAACTCTCAATGAAAGCACCAATGTCGGTGTCAAAACCGGCGGATCTCGGGTAGGGGGTCCCGAACTGTGCGTCTAGGCGGATGGTAACAGGAGACAAGGGACATGATGTTTTTACCCAGGTTCGGGCCCTCTCGATGGAGGTAAAACCCTACTCCTGCTTGATTAATATTGATGATATGGGTAGTACAAGAGTAGATCTACCACGAGATCAGAGAGGCCAAACCCTAGAAGCTAGCCTATGGTATGATTGTTGTTCGTCCTACGGACTAAAACCCTCCAGTTTATATAGACACCGGAGAGGGCTAGGGTTACACAGAGTCGGTTACAATGGAAGGATATCTACATATCCGTATCGCCAAGCTTGCCTTCCACGCCAAGGAAAGTCCCATCCGAACACGGGACGAAGTCTTCAATCTTGTATCTTCATAGTCCAGGAGTCCGGCCAAAGGTCATAATCCGGCCATCCGGACACCCCCTAATCCAGGACTCCCTCAGGGTTGTTCCTCTGGAACTGCTGGATCAAGAGCCGACACTGTCGAGTGGTATGTTTCGGGTACATGAGTTTACCCTCTTCATCTTTCTTTGTGTGAATGTGGCACGGCAAATCCAACACATCATTTCCATCTTGGTCTTTTACTTTCTTGGGGTTCCAAGGCCCTTTGGGTTTCCCCTCAAACTTTCCTTGAGTCACGACCAAGGCTTCTCCAGGAGCAGCTGGCTCGGCTTTGCGCTTCTGCTTCCGACTGGAATTTCCTCCTCCGGTTTCATGGGCGACTGATTTGTGCTTGCCACTCCGGAGCCGATCCTCTTCCTCACCATTGGCATACTTGGTGGCAATCTCCATCATTCGACTCAGAGACATGTCTCCGGTCCGACCGAACTTCAGATTTAACTCTCTGTACTTGACGCCTTCCTTGAAGGCACAGACTGCTTGATGATCAGACACGTTCTCTACCGTGTGATGCAGTGTGATCCATCTCTGGATATAACCCCTCAAAGTTTCATTCGGCTTCTGCACACAAGACTGCAACTCTGTCAACCCTGCTGGTCGCTTGCATGTTCTTTCAAAGGTTCTGACAAACACTCAGGCAAGATCTTCCCAAGTATAAATGCTGTTGGGTGCTAATTGGTTCAACCATGCTCTGGCCGAGCCCTCTAACATCAGAGGCAAGTGTTTCATGGCCACTTCATCATTGCCACCTCCATTCTGAATAGCCACTCGATAGTCCTCGATCCAAGTGTCAGGCTTGGACTCCCCAATGAACTTACTGACTCCAGTCGCCAACCTGAAGTTGGGAGGAATCACTGCAGCCCTAATGGCTTTGCTGAAGCACTCTGGACCTGAGACATGCACTCTGCTGCTTGCTGACAAATCTCTATCGGGGCCTTCTCTGTGAGCTCTATTCCTGTCGACCAAACCTTGAACAAGAATGGATCTTGCATCAAAGCCTGGTTCTCTGGGGTGGACTGAAATCCTTCGCCCAACACTGTGAGGGCGCTTGTCGTCTTGCTGTCGAGGCGCGTATGATCCACTCCTTGGGGGAGGTGTGGGCACTCGATGACGATATTCACGATCGAGTCGGTGATCATATTGCCCACGGTTTCTGTACTGGTCACGCCGGTCTCCGTGTCCCTCACGCCTCGGGGGCGATCTTGGGCTGTGAGCCGACTGAACTGTATCTGCAACAACATACCTGCTATGGATCCTATTCCGCAACTGCGATACAGCTGTATTCTGCTCTCCCGCTGCTCGGAGTAAAGCTCTGATCTGCATTAGACCTCTGCCAGCTTCTGACTGGGAGGGCTGAATTGACTCTGCTATTCGAGCTGCAGCTATGAGATTTTGGATCGGAGTTTGATATACCTGAGTCGGTGGTGGAAAAAGCTGACGTCGACTGGATTCTGGGATCCGTTGTCGCGCTCGCTCGTCGAGTGCTCGCTGGAGATTCTCTAGTCGAGTGCGCTCAGCCAGATTGGCCAAGCACGCATCTTCTAAGGCATGTGCCTCAGGGGTTTCTCCAACGATAGGAGTGTGAAGCGCATCCATGTTCCGACGGCGAAGTTCTTCCTGCTGCAGTGAAGTGAGGGGTTCGGGGAGGTACTCTTCATGGGCATGTGATGGATCACCTCCGCTGTCGCCACTGTTGGCGCGGGGAAAGCCGGGAGGACTGCATGGTCCATCGACCATCAAGACCTCCGCCGCTGGATCACTGCTGTCGCACTCGGATGCAGTCTCTGCGGAGCCAGTCGAACAGGCCGTAGAGAGATTCGTCGGGCTCGATCGTCGCGACTTGGGGGGTGGACGATTGGCGAGCCACCACGTGCCTCACCCATCGCTGCAGCCTCGACCGACCGGAATGCTTGCGTCGATGGGAGACAGGGTGGGAGGACGCCACAGGAGCCGACCGATACTGGGTCGGAGGACGCCGCGGATGCATGCGTGAAAGTGTGTTGCCCCGCGGACGAGGAGTGCGTCGGCGTCGAGTGGAGCCTCCTGAAGCCAAGCAGAGTCGTCGGCGATGAACATGAGCGCACCGAGACGGATCTCGCGGCCCTCAGCCAAACCTCCACCTGAAACCATGATGAGTGGTTCTAAGCCTGATAGTAGAATAGGGGGGGGGGTAGGAATGTAGAGGCAAGATCTCAGCTATGGAGGAGTTGTACACGCAAGGTTTACGAGTTCAGGCCCTTCTCGGAGGAAGTAATAGCCCTACGTCTTGGAGCCCAGAGGCGGTCGACTGGATTATACGCGTGTGAGTTACAGCGGGTGCGAACCCTTGTCCCAGAGGAGGGGGTGGCTTATATAGAGTACGCCAGGACCCCAGGTCCCCTCCGTTACATAGGATTCAATGTGCATAAAGGGGTGGTGTTACAGGAAACGCCTGTACTGAAGTGTTACAAATGATCATTAAATGTATAAATAAATGCCCGACCGTTGCTGCGCGGAGCGGCTTTAAGTCTTCTTGTTGTCGAGTGGATTGGTGGTCGAGTGACCGGGATAGGTGAGGTCTCCGAGTGGATGGTAGGTCGATTGGATTTCACTCGACACCTCTGTTGGATCTCTTCTTCTGATTCTTGAACTTCTTTGTTTTTAGGACAAGGACCTTAGGTAGGACGTGTAGGTCGGGCCTATTACCCTACCCTAGGTCTGTATCCACATCACTCGGTCTCCGTGGCAGCTGCAGTGGATGAACCCCCAGCTTTGGGAGTGGAGACGCCCCAATCGTCCTTCTTCCTCAGACGCTTGATCTCGTGAGACACCAGATCTCCAGTTTCCAACCTAACCTTGGGATAGGCATGTGCCCAAGCCTTCTCAATGAGCATCATGATGAACGGACCATAGATTGGGCACTTGCGCTCAGAAATGGCAGTAAGAAGCTCAGACCACATCACGTGGGAGATGTCTAGGAACTCGCCAGTGTTTGCTTCCTTCTCATGCTGGTAGAAGAGAAGCATGTCCACAAGATAGGAGTGGACCATATCCATATTCCCGATGCGAGGGAAAAGTGTCTCTCGAAAAACCCGATGAAGGATGTCGAGATAGGGAGACAGCTCATAGGTTTCCTTCTGAGTCACAGGGTTGACCTTCACAGTGCAGTAGGGCCACAGAGCTTGCTTGTGAGTGGAGTTTGCATTGCGGTGAGGGCGGAAACCAACTGGAGTCTCAAGCCCTTGATCTTCCACATGAAGTAACTCCATGAAGGCCTTCCACTTGACAGACAGTAGCTTGTCATTGGTCATCCAAGTCAGAGTCATCTCTGCAACAGTCCCAAGATGGACCGTGGCATAAAATTGAGCCACCAAATCAGCATCGAAATCCTTGTTGAACTGCATGATCCTGAGAATGTTCAGCTGGGTACACATCTGAAGAGCTTCGCCAAAGTACTCCAGATCCTTTTCCATGGCATCCGTGTTGATGGAGCAAACGTCAACATAGAGATTCTTCTTGGCCTTGATCACACCAAAGAAGATGGCAAACTAAAACCGATTCCAGAACGGGCGGTTGACTAAATTGGGTTCTTGGGCTTCCTCATAGGGGTTACGGCGATGCTTTGCCCAAAACTCCTTGGCAGTCATCTCAGTCACAGTCTTGGCCCTGGGCTTCGGCTTGTTGGCAGGTTTCTTCTGCGGTTTGGCACTGGAGGAAGCACCCGTAGGCGGTGGTGGAGCACTAGAGGAACCAACTGCTGACTCAGAAGTGCGGTAGCGCTTTGATGAAGCACGACCGGGGTTGATACGGTGGGCCTGCTTCTCAGGAAGTTCATCACCTGGAACCAAACACACAAGCAACAGAAACAAACACGGAAGAGAGAGCATAATCCACCAAACGAAGCAAAACGGACCATAGTGTGGTAGAAAATATTGGAACAGGGCATCCGGCGGTAGTACCGCACATTACCCGCGGCAGTACCGCTCTGATTGAGCGGTAGTACCGCTCGTGCGGCAGTACCGCTTTGATTGAGCGGTAGTACCGCTCGTGCGGCAGTACTGCTCAAAGTGAGCGGTAGTACTGCACAGAATGGGGAGCGGTGGTGTTCTACTACCGTGGACAGATCCGGCACCATCGGGATGCCAAATTCAAAAATTTATCCTACCAAACATCAATCCAAAGGGCCTAGAAGCAATCTCCAACCTCCACAAACCTATTCATCGCCAAAAACTAGAGAACAATGCCTATTGCCCCTAAGAACTAGATGCAAGATCTAGGCAAAGAGAACCCGAGAACGGAGGCAATACCGGCATCCATGGCTGGAGGCCGTGATGGAGAACGGCTCCACCGTAGGAAATGGAGGGAAACGGCCGGAAAGAGGCGGCCAGCCGGAGCCCTCCCGCGGTGAGGCATCGCTGGAGTGACGAGGAATACGAGAGCGTGGGGGCGAGTGGGTATGGGGAGAAAATAACTCCCCCACCCCGATATAACCCCCAGCGCCCACCCCTCAGCGGTAGTACCGCTCAGCCGCAAAAAGGACTAGGCAAAGAAAAGGACTTAGCTCTCGAAAACACACGAAGAGAAAGCGAGAACAAAACACACACACACAACAACAAAGGGAACAAGAAAAACACACACCTCTCAAGAGAGGGCGCTGGCCGAGGCCACCTATGTCTGAGTCAATTGGTATGGCACCGTGAAGAATTATCCTTGGGCCCATGACCAAAACTCGTCTTTGAAGCACAGATGCCATCAAAAATGGCTAGTGTGGAAGAGTTGATCAATTTATGCATAATGGGGGGAGGGAGAGTTCATTGAGAGAACAACACTCCCCCTATGTCCATGCCTACACCTAACCAAGACAACAAGTTGAGTATGGTGGGGTGTGCAGGGATTCAAGCAACATTGCTCGAATCAATGATATTTAGCTCATGCCTTAACTTGCGAAATCTTGCTTCATCCAAGGGCTTCGTGAAGATATCTGCAAGGTTATCATGAGTGTTTACGTAGTTGAGCTCAATCTCCCCTCGTCTAATGTGATCCCGGATGAAGTGATACCGAATCTCAATATGCTTCGTCTTGAAGTGTTGCACCAGGTTGAGAGAAATATTGATGGCACTTTCATTGTCACACCAAAGAGGCACTTTGTCACAAATGACACCGTAATCCTTTAAAGTTTGCCTCATCCATAAGAGTTGTGCACAACAACTACCGGCCGCCACATACTCCGCTTCAGTGGACGAGAGAGACACACAACTTTGTTTCTTGGAAGACCAACTCACCAAAGAGCAACCAAGGAATTGGCACCCTCCGGAAGTGGACTTCCTATCCACTTTGTCTCCCGCCCAATCGGAATCCGAATATCCTACAAGCTTGAAGTTTGCTCCTCTTGGGTACCATAAGCCAAAGTTTGGGGTATGAGCCAAATATCAAAAGATTCGCTTGACCGCCACAAAGTGTCTTTCCTTAGGTGCGGCTTGAAACCGTGCACAAATTCCCACACTCAACATGATAGCAGGTCTAGATGCACAAAGGTAAAGCAAGGATCCACTCATGGAGCGATATACCTTTTGATCCACCGCTTTACGATTGGGATCAATGTCAAGTTGGCACTTGGTAGGCATCGGAGTGGAAGCCGGCTCGACATCGCTTAGCTTGAATCTCTTGAGCATGTCTTGAGCGTATTTGTCTTGGTTGATGAAGGTACCTTCTCTTCTTTGCTTCACTTCGAAACCTAGAAAGAACTTCAACTCTCCCATGGAAGACATCTTGAACTTTGAGGTCATTAGTGCGGCAAATTCATCATTGAAAGCTTTATTAGGAGAACCAAAGGTAATGTCATCAACATATAGTTGGCACACAAACAACTCCCCTTTGACCTTCTTAGTAAAAAGAGTGGGATCGATTAGCCCAACTTCAAACCCACGATCTTGTAGCAACTCGGTAAGGTGATCATACCACGCACGTGGGGCTTGTTTAAGGCCATAGAGTGCCTTATCGAGTTGATACACATGATCGGGAAAGTAGGGATCCTCGAACCCGGGGGGTTGTTTGATGTAAACCAACTCATTAATAGGACCATTAAGAAAGGCACTCTTCACATCCATTTGTTGCAACTTAAAGTTGTGATGAGAAGCATAGGCAATCAACAAACGAATGGATTCAAGACGAGCAACGGGAGCAAAGGTTTCACCGTAGTCGATACCCTCGACTTGGGAATAGCCTTGTGCCACCAATCTTGCCTTGTTGCAAATGATAGTCCCATGAGCATCTTGCTTGTTCTTGAAAATCCACTTGGTCCCAATGACATTGTGGTTCCCCGTTGGCCTTGGCACCAACCTCCACACCTTGTTGTACTCGAAGTTGTTTAGTTGTTCATGCATTGCATTAAGCCAATCCGGATATTCGAGTGCTTCATATACCTTTTGGGGTTCGACACAAGAGACAAACGCGTGATGCTCACAATAGTTTGCCAACTGTCTACGAGTGCTTACCCCCTTTTGAATGCTTCCAAGTACATTCTTCATGAGATGACCCTTGGTGGAGACCTTGGAAGCAATCTTGGTGGCACGACGCTCTAATTCCTCCTCGGTGGTGAGTTGAGGAGCGGTCACTTGATCATATTGAGCATCGTCTTGAGCTTGTTCTTGACCTTGAACTTGCTCGGGGGAGAGAACTTGACCTTGGGCATCACTTGGTGTGTCAACACCTTCTTGAGCATCATCTTGCCCTTGGTCTAGTTCATGAGGTTGAGGGCCTTCACTTTGTTCTTCGGAAGTGTGTGGGTCTTGGATTGGTGATGGCTCCACTTGAGTGGAGCATTGTCCTTCTCCTTCGGCCACAAGGGGTTCCTCAATGGGTAGGATAAAACCAACACCCATTCTTCTTATGGCTTGAGGAGGAATTTCATCACCTACATCACAAGTGCCACTTTTCTCCACTTGGGAGCCGTTATTCTCATCAAACTCCACGTTACACGTCTCCTCAATAAGTCCCGTGGGTTTATTGAGGACACAGTAAGCATGAGAGTTTGTAGCATAACCAACAAATATGCCCTCATAAGCTCTAGCCTCAAATTTAGACAACCGAACACCTTTCTTGAGAATGAAATACTTACACCCGAACACCCGAAAGTACTTGAGGTTGGGCTTGTTACCGGTGAGAATCTCATATGGAGTCTTGTTCAAGCCCTTGCGGAGGTAGAGCCAATTGGATGCATGACATGCGGTGTTGATGGCTTCGGCCCAAAAGTTGTATGAAGACTTGAACTCCGCCATCATGGTCCTTGCCGCATCCATCAACGTCCGGTTCTTCCTCTCCGCGACACCATTTTGTTGAGGGGTATAGGGTGCGGAGTATTGATGCTTGATCCCCTCATCACTAAGGAACTCATCCAAGGTGTAGTTCTTGAATTCGGTGTCGTTGTCACTTCTTATTGTCAAGATCTCTGCATTGTGTTAACGTTGTGCTTCATTTGCAAAGTCAATGACAGTTTGTTGGGTCCCTCTTCCTCTTAAAGAAATACACCCAAGTATATCTTGAGTAATCATCCACAATCACCAAGCAATACTTTCTACCCCCCAAGACTATCAAAGGATGGAGGCCCGAAGAGATCCAAGTGAAGGAGCTCGAAATGCCTCTTCGAGTAAATGATAGTCGTGGGAGGGTGAGCCTTCTCATGAAGCTTTCCTTTGATACAAGCACTGCAAGCACGATCTTTAGCAAAACTAACATTCGCTAGTCCACGGACATGGTCCCCCTTGAGAAGACTTTGCAAAGATCTCATATTGACATGGGCTAAACGGCGATGCCAAAGCCATCCCACGTCAACTTTAGCCATTAGGCATGTCACGGTCTTAGTGGGTCGCTCCGAAAAGTTAATCACATATAGACCATTCTCGACATGCCCAAAAAAGGCTACTTTAAGAGTCTTGCCCCACAAGAGGGCCATGGCATCAATATCAAAGAAAGTGGCAAAGCCCAAGACATCAAGTTGACGAACAGAAAGTAAATTGTTTGCAAGGGACTCTACAAGCATGACCTTCTCGATCGTGAGATCATGAGAAATACCAACCTTGCCGAGTCCCAATACCTTAGAAGACGAGGCATCACCCCACTCGACGTTGGTCGGCATAGATGGAATCTTGTGCACGTCCATCACCAAGTCCTTGCTTCCGGTCATATGATTTTTAGCTCCACTATCGAGCAACCATGATCGCCCACCGGAAGCAAACACCTACAAGAGATCAACGCTTGGTTTTAGGTACCCATTTTGTAATGGGTCCTTTGATGTTAGTAACAAGGGTCTTAGGAACCCAAATAGACCATTCAATGTATTCATGAGGAGAACCAATAAATTTGGCATAAACATTCCCATCACTAGCACGGCATAACACATAAGAAGGATTAAAGTCGTCGGCTTTGTTGGGAGGAGTGGTATTGCCCTTCTTGACACCGCCACCCTTTGCATTGTTCTTCTTCTCCTTGGTAGCACCCTCTCCCTCCTTCACAAAAGTTTGCTTGAGAGGAGGAGGTCGTTTGGTCTTGTCATTCTTCTTCTTGTTCTTGGGCTTGGGTGCGAACCCAATCCCTTCCTTGGCCACAACTTCCTTTTGATTGCTCAAAAGGTCGTTGAGATTCTTCTCACCTTGTATGCATGTAACAAGGCCTTTCTCAAGTTGCTCCTTCAACTTAGCATTCTCCTCAACAAGATGCACATGCTCACAACAAGGGTTAGTAGCATTTGCATTATCAATCAGACCATATGAGGAAACGTGGCTTTCTCCTTAGTTAGCTTCACTTGGAGTTGATCATGAGACTCTTTGAGGTTAGCATGAACACCGTTCAAGACTTTGTGAGCCTTG
Source organism: Aegilops umbellulata (assembly GCA_032464435.1). Taxonomy (NCBI): domain Eukaryota; kingdom Viridiplantae; phylum Streptophyta; class Magnoliopsida; order Poales; family Poaceae; genus Aegilops; species Aegilops umbellulata. Next base: position 259,801,170 of record CP136059.1, read on the forward strand.
TCGAGAGGTCAAACTCCTCTTTGAGTCTAGCAAGATCAACTCCAAGCTTTTCCTTCTCGGAGCTTAGCACACGAGACACAACAAGAGCATGATCAAGATCTTTCTTTAATTTAGCATGATAATCGTTGTGTGACTCCTCAAGAGCCAAACGAAGACCATGCTCTTCCTCAAGAGCATTGGAAAGATCCAAAATCTCACCGGCATAGTCACGACTATGCCCCTCCATCGATGGTATCTTCATGAGCCTCGATCATGTCATTGGCTTCACCAAGTTGTTCCAAGAGAGCAACAAAGTGCTTCTTGGATTTACCCTTGAGTTTACCCATAAAGGCCTCAAACTCATTCTCCTCCACATTAGTTCCCTCATGTTCATCAATGCTATCCGTCGAAGAAGGATGATTAATGATGGTAGTTTTAATGTTGGGGGTTACGTTGTTGGTGGCTTTAGCCATGAGGCACTTGGCGGTGATGCTTTCATTGGGTGAGTCGAAGAGAGACACCTGTGGAGTCGTCGCAATGGCAACGGAGGCCATGGCAACCGACTCACCATATTCATCATCATCATCCTCATTGTACTCTTCTTGTACCACCAATGACTTGTGAGGAGTCTTCTTGGTGAAGTTGCTCTTGTTGGGGAAAGACTTGGCCTTGTCCTTACGGATGAGCTTGCCACCATTGTCTTCCCTCTTCTCATACGGGCACTCCGCAACAAAGTGACTCACATTGCCACAATTGAAGCAAGTCCTCACTCGTTGCTTGCCCTTTGCGCCACTTGAGTTGCTCTTGTTGAAGTTGGGACTTGAGTTCTTCTTGCTCCAAAATTGCCTTGAAGCAAGGGCCATGTGTTCATGATAGGCATACTTCGTATCTTCGAGGTTGCTCTCCTCTTCTTCCTCCTCTTCTTCTTCTTCGACACAAACCTTGGCCTTCAATGCAAGGTTAGGCTTCTTTGCTCTTTGGAAGCGAAGCACCGCATTGTCGGCGGTCTTGTCCAATATGCTCATAGCCACAAACTCATCCAACACATCACTTGAGGACAAGGTGTGGAAGTCCGGCCTTTGACGGATGAAGGAGGACATGGCTTTGTGGTAGGGCATCATTGCCTTGAGGAATTTGCGCTTGATCCAATTGTCATCCGTGTCCTTACTTCCATGATCCCGGAGAGAGACCGCGAGCTTGGTAACTCTCTGATAGAACTCACGAGGTTCTTCATCTTCTTTCATTGCAAACTCATCGGCTTCATCTTGTACCACTTCATAATTGGAACGTTGAATGCTTGCGCTTCCCTGATAGAGGGAAACCACTTTGTGCCAAGAATCTTTGGCCAATGAGTAGGGTCGGAGATGCGGGAGGTCTTCGGGAAGGATTGCTTCTTGGATGATGAAGAGAGCATTCTCATTGAATTGATTCTCCACTTCTTCTCTAGGAGTGAAGTTGCTTCGGTCACGTGGATAAAAACCTTCTTCAATGATTCTCCAAAGGTTAGTGTTCACATGATTTAAATGACGCTTAAAACAATAGACCCAAGAATCAAAATCCTCCTTTTTGTCAATCTTGGGGGGTGGACCGGCATGATTCAAGTGAGTAGAAGGAATCGGTCCACCATAGACGGGTGGAGGTTGCACATGGGCAAAGATGCCGGTGCCATTCTTACCACTAGAAAAAGGGGCTTTCTCACTAGTAGCTTCCCCCTTGTCGGGGTTAGCATCCGTCACCATGTTGGCGGGATTACCCACTTTCGACGGTGTGGTGGAAAGTTTAAGCCCTTCTAAGAATTCCTTAAACATGTCTTTGACCTCGGTCGTCATGGAGGTTTTCAATGTGTCCAACGCCACATTGAACTCCTCGCGTGAGATCGAGTTACCACCATCTCCCGTAGACGATATCGGATTCGCACCGGAGTGCTCCGCCACATCGTCTTCGACGTCAACCATACTCTTCGGACGATAAAGTCCTCAAAAAGAGACGAGGCTCTAATACCAATTGAAAGGATCAGTATAGTTGACTAGAGGGGGTGAATAGGCAACTAACATTTTTTTTTACATTTCTTTACCAATTTAAACTTTGCATCAAAGTAGATTGTCTAGATATGCAACTATGTGAGCAACCTATATGATGCAATAACAACAAGCACACAAGCAAGCAATAGATAAAACACAAATAAGCTTGCACAAGTAAAGGGATGAGATAACCAAGAGTGGAGCCGGTGGAGACGAGGATGTGTTACCGAAGTTCCTTCCTTTTGAGGGGAAGTACGTCTCCATTAGAGCGGTGTGGAGGCACAATGCTCCCCAAGAAGCCACTAGGGCCACCGTATTCTCCTCACGCCCTCACACAATGCGAGATGCCGTGATTCCACTATTGGTGCCCTTGAAGGTGGCGACCGGACCTTTACAAACAAGGTTGGGGCAATCTCCACAACTTAATTGGAGGCTCCCAACGACACCACAAAGCTTCACCACAATGGAATATGGCTCCACGGTGACCTCAACCGTCTAGGGTGCTCAAACTCCCAGAGTAACAAGATCCGCTAGGGATTAGTGGGGGAATCAAATTTCTCTTGGTGGAAGTGTAGATCGGGGCCTTCACAACCTATCCCGACCAAATCAACAAGTTTGATTGGCTAGGGAGAGAGATCAGGAGAAAATGGAGCTTGGAGCAACAACGGAGCTTTTGGGGGAAGAGGTAGGTCAACTTTGGGGAAGAAGACCTCCTTATATAGTGGGGGGAACAATCCAACCATTACCCCCCAAACAGCCCCGCAGAGGGCGGTACTATCATGGAAGACAGCGGTACTACCGCTGGGTTAAGCGGTACTACCGCTCCCTTCGGCGGTACTGCCGCACAGAAGGAAGGACAAAGGGAAAGAGGGAATTGGGCGGTACTGCTGTGTAGAAGGAAGGACAAAGGGAAAGAGGGAACCGAGCGGTACTGCCGTGGTGGAAGAGCGGTACTGCCGTGGTGGAAGAGCGGTACTGCCGCTCAAGGGCGGTACTGCCGCTCTACTGCCACTGCGAGGTACCACACAATCCGACACAGAAAAATACCCCTTGAATCGACGCGGTGGGGACCTGGCAAGCCAGCGGTAGTACTACTGAGGAGCCACCGGTGGTACTACCGCTGCGGAGCGGTACTACCGCTTGTGACCCCTAAGCGGTACTACCGCTGGGTACCACGGTACTGCCGCTGGGTACCAAAAAAGCCCACAAGGAAGGAGAAGATCTCTCCATAGAAGCGAAAGGGCTCGGAGGGTGAGAAGCGGATGTGTACGTGTTGATTCCACCCAAGCAATACCAAAGCGGACCCCCTCTTGATAGTACAGTGCCCTCTACGCAACTAGTCCACCAAAAAAGAAACGACCGAGCTACACCGTCTTGAATGACACTCCGAGGGGAAGAAATCGTCTCATGCCAAGGATGAATCTCTGCAATGCTCAAAGCACAAGATTAGTCCGCAAACACGTTGTCATCAATCACCAAAACCACATCGAGAGAGATATGCCTCAACACACTCGCATATTAGCTACACCCAATGCTCAAGTACGATCATAGTGCCCCTTAGTTGGTGCTTTATAAGAGAAGATGGAGACTCATATAAAAAATAAAAATTGCATAAAGTAAATAGAAAGACCCTTCACAGAGGGAGGTAGGGATTTCTAGAGGTGCCAGAGCTCAAAGAGGAAATTGAGAGATAAAAATATATTGGGTGGCATGCTTTTCCTATCAACGAAAATGATCGAGTAGTTCCCAATACTTTCCATCCTAGATATATCATAGGCGGTTCCCAAACAGAAAATAAAGTTTATTCCTCTTTCCACCATACTTTCACATTCCACGGCTAACCGAATCCATAGGTGCCGTCCATACCAACACTTTCCAAGGAATTTATTATTTGACAACATAAAGTAAATTCATTTTTTCATTTTGGGACCGTGCATCCCTAATACCTTTGTCGTAATCTCGTGCAATCAAGTGAATAAACAATCATCTTGAGAATAACACATCCAGCATGGAAAAATATCAGCCAACCCCTACCGTTTCATGAGCGGTACGAGCACACAAAAAGGAAATTTATTTTGAAGATTAGAGATGGCACACACAAATTTGCTTAGAATGGCATGGAAATACCGCATATAGGTAGGTATAGTGGACTCATATGGCAAAACTGGGTTTAAGGATTTTGGATGCACAAGTAGTATTCCTACTTAGTACAAGTGAAGGCTAGCAAAAAGATTGAGAAGCATCCAACCAAGAAATGAAAAATCTCATAAGCAAGCATTAAGCATAACTAACACCGAATAATGCACCACAAGTAGGATGTAATTTCATTGCATAACTATTGACTTTCGTGCTTGCATAGGGAATCACAAACCTTAACACCAATATTCTTACTAAAGCACAATTACTCATCAACATGACTCACATATTATATCATCATATCGCAAAACTATTACAAAGAATCAAGTTTAATTTGCCCAATGATCTTCATGAAAGTTTTTACTATATCCTTCTTGAATATCTATCACTTTGGGAGTAGTTTCATATGTTGCTTTTGACAGCTCAAATAAATCTAAGTGAAGAACATGAGCATAAAAGTTTCTTCTCTCAAAATAATTTAAGTGAAGCATGAGAGAATTTCTTCAAAGTTACTAACTCTCAAACAAATCTAAGTGAAGCATGAGAGCAATTCCTCAAAAATATTAAAGCACACCGTGCTAAAAAAGATATAAGTGAAGCATTAGAGCGATTCCATAGCTCATAAAGAATTTAAGTGAAGCAAATAGAGCAATTCTAACAAATCATAGCATAATTTTGGATCTCTCAAATAGGTGTGTCCAGCAAGGATAGATGACACAAAATAAAAAGAAAAACAAACAAAGACACATATAATGCAAGACGCTCCAAGAAAAACTCATGATATGTGATGAATAAAAAATAGCTCAAAGTAAAATACCGTTGGTCGTTAGAAGAAAGAGGGGATGCCACTCGGGGGCATCTGAAGGAAATATGCCCTAGAGGCAATAATAAAGTTGTTATTTTATATTTCCTTATATCATGATAAATGTTTATTATTCATGCTAGAATTGTATTAACCGGAAACTTGATACATGTGTGGATACATAGACAAAACACCATGTCCCTAGTAAGCCTCTACTAGACTAGCTCATTAATCAAATATTGTTAAGTTTCCTAACCATAGACATGTGTTGTCATTTGATGAACGGGATCACATCATTAGGAATGATGTGATGGACAAGACCCATCCGTTAGCATAGCATATTGATCCTTCAGTTGCTATTGCTTTCTTCATGTCAAATACATATTCCTTCGACTATGAGATTATGCAACTCCTGGATACCGAAGGAATGCCTTCTGTGCTATCAAATGTCACAACGTAACTAGGTGATTATAAAGATGCTCTAAAGGTATCTCCAAAGGTGTTTGTTGGGTTGGCATAGATCGAGATTAGGATTTGTCACTCTAAGTATCGAAGAGGTATCTCTAGGCCCTCTCGGTAGTACACATCATAAGAGGCTTGCAAGCAAAGTGACTAATGAGTTAGTTGCAGGATGATGTATTACGGAATGAGTAAAGAGCTTGCAAGTAACAATATTGAACTAGGTATGAAGATACCGATGATCGAATCTCGGGCAAGTAACATACCGATGACAAAGGGAATAACATATGTTGTCATAACAGTTTGACCGATAAAGATCTCCATAGAATATGTCGGAGCCAATATGAGCATCTAGGTTCCGCTATTGGTCATTGACCGGAGAGGTGTCTCGGTCATGTCTACATAGTTCTCAAACCCGTAGGGTCCGTGAGGGAGTCCTGGATTAAGGGGTCCTCGGGCGTCCGGACTATGGTACATAGGCCGGACTAATGGGTTGCAAAGATACAAGACCGAAGACTCTCTCCCATGTCCGGATGGGACTCTCCTTGGCGTGGAAGGCAAGCTTGGCGTCCATGTATGAAGATTTATTTCTCTGTAACCGACTTTGTACAACCCTAGTCCCCTCCGGTGTCTATATAAACCGGAGGGCTTAGTTCGTAGAGGCAAGAATCATAATCATAGTCATACAGGCTAGACTTTTATGATTTTAGCCATTACGATCTCGAGGTAGATCAACTCTTGTAATACTCATATTCATCAAGATCAATCAAGCAAAAAGTAGGGTATTACCTCCGTAGAAAGGGCCCGAACCTGGGTAAACATCGTGTCCCCTGTCTCCTGTTACCATCGACCTTAGACGCATAGTTTGGGACCCCCTACCCGAGATCCACTGGTTTTGACACCAACATTGGTGCTTTCATTGAGAGTTCTGTTGCGTCGTTGTCAAGAGGTTCGATGGCCCCGTCAATCATCTACAACAATGTTTTCAAGGCCGAAGTCTTCCTCCCCGGACAGATCTTCATATTCGGAGACTTCACACTGTGGGCCAACTCGCTTGGCCATCTAGAGCAGATTGACAGCTACGCCCCTGGCCACCAGGTCAGATTTGGAAGCTTGAACTACCTCGCGGATATCCGCGGAGACTTGATCTTCAACGGATTCGAGTCCACGGCAGCCGCTCCCTATCACCGCGATGAACATGACTTAAATCTGTCATCGGACAATACCCCGGAGATAGCGCCTGTAACTGCTCTGGCCCTAGATCCGGAGCAGATCGCACCATTCGAGGATGGGAGGCTCAACCCCACCATGTAAGCCGCAGAATCAGCGGCGTCGGAGCCGCACACAGACCCAACCTCGAGTGGGATCTGTGTCACCGGAACCTCGGACTCGTTTCCGACTACAGGATCCGAACCATGTGCGTCCGTGCACGCCGAGCTTGACCAGGCACCGATCGTCGAATTTAGCTTCGTGGACATCTCTCGGAACTCGCTATTAGGAGACGTGCTAAACTCATTAAAAACACCTCATAGCCGAATTATATCCGGTCAGAACTGGAGGCTGATGACGGAGAATTTCGCTACCCACCCACCGCCCACTTCATAGCCACTGTCAAGGACCTAACCAACATGCTCGATTACAGCTCCGAACACATCGACGGTATGGATGAGGATGCCGGAGAAGAGGAGGCCCAAAACCCGCCGCATACCGGACGTTGGAGGACACTTCCTCATATGACGTATACATGGTGGACACACCTAAAGAGAACAATGGCGACAATGAGAAGGATCCAGTCGAGGATAAACCTCCTGAGATACAACCAAAATGCTGACGTCAGCGGCGCCGCTCTAAGTCATGCCACAGAAAAAACAACAATACCGACATAGGAGAAGATAACACTCCGGACGGTGCCGAAGACAGAGAAGACCCCGATGAGCAAACTGTCGAACAGGACGATCGGGAAGATGGGCAAGTTCGCCCTGATGAACAGGCCATAAACGAAGACTCGGAGGACATCAATTATCTGCCACTCTCCGAGAATGAGGTGAGCCTCAGCGACAAAGACTTCATCGTGCCCGAGGAACCTCTCGAGTAGGAACGCTTTAAGCTCCGGCTAATCGCCATTGCAAGGAGCCTGAAAAATAAGCAGCAGCAGCTTCAAGCTGATCAAGATTTACTCAAAGATAGATGGACTGATGTCCTGTCAGCCGAGGGATACGGCCTCAAGCGCCCAGCCAAAAATTACCCGAAGCGCAAATTGCTACCTCAGGTCGATGACGAGGCGCTGGAGCCCGTACCATCACCGCGTAATTCGGCTGACCGACCACCACGTGGTCGGGACAAAGCGGCAACTCAAGCCGAACACCAGCCTGCTCTACCTCAGCGTGAAGGCAGCGATAAAACAGCTCGAGGACATACATATGACCTGCGGCAGGACTTGGATAGTAGAGCAGGTCAGAACAGATCGATCTATGGATCACGGGGACGTGCCCCGACACGCGACAACGGCTACCTAGCCGGACGCAACGATCATAATCACGTCCGAGCCGAGAACCGCAGACGGACTCCATCCGAACTATGTCGCGACGTCGCCCGATATAGAGGCGCTGCACACCCACTTTGCTTCACTAATGAGGTAATGGAGCACGAATTCCGAGAAGGGTTTAAACCCATGAATATCGAATCATATGATGGAACAACAGATCCCACAGTATGGATTGAGGACTTTCTTCTCCATATCCACATGGCCCGCGGTGATGATCTCCATGCCGTCAAATACCTCCCACTAAAACTAAAGGGACCAGCGCGGCACTGGCTAAACAGCCTTCCAGAGAACTCCATTGGCAGCTAGGAAGACCTGGAAGACGCCTTTCGCGATAACTTCCAAGGTACATATGTCCGACCACCAGATGTCGATGACTTAAGTCACATCATCCTGTAGCCTGGAGAGTCAGCCAGGAAGCTCTGGACTAGGTTCTTATTTAAAAAGAGTCAAATTGTCGATTGTCCGGATGCCGAAGCCCTCGCGGCCTTCAAACACAGCGTCCGGGATGAGTGGCTCGCCCACCACCTCGGTCAAGAAAAACCAAAATCCATGGCAGCCCTTACCGCTCTAATGACCTGCTTTTGCGTGGGAGAAGACAGCTAGCTCGCTCGTAGGAGCAACAGCGCCAGCGACCCGGGCACTTCCGAAGTCCGAGACGGCAACGGCAAGCCATGACGCAATAAACACAAGTGTCGCAATAATAACAAAATAAAGCAAGACACGACAGTCAACGCAGGATTCAGCGGCTCCAAACCCGGTCAACGGAATCTAGTCAAGGCAAATAGAGACGGACCATCCAATCTCAACATAATACTGGATCGGCCCTGCCAGATTCATGGCACCCCCGATAAACCAGCTACTCACACTAATAGAAGCTGCTAGGTCTTCAAACAAGCCGGCAAGCTTAATGCCGAACACAAGGGGAAGGGGCTGCCCAGTGACAGCGATGACGAAGAGACTCCCCAGCTGAATACCGGGGTTCAGAAGCAATCCCCCCCCCCCCCCGAAGTGAAAACCATAAACATGGTATATGTGACGCACACCCCTATAGGGGAGCGCACGCGCGCACCACGAGACGCATACGCCATAGAGGTGGTTGCCCCAAAATTTAGCCATATCCGTCCTGAAGGTTTGGCTGCTCTGATCATCAATCCAATTATCGATGGGTTCCATCTCATGAAAGTACTTATGGACGACTGCAGTAGCCTTAATCTACTCTACCAAGACACTGTCCACAAAATGGGTATTGATCCTTCAAGAATCAAGCCCACCACAACTATCCTCAAGGGAGCATTACCCGGCATAGAAGCTCACTGCACGGGCTCCATCACACTGGAAGTTGTTTTTGGTTCGTCGAACAACTTCCGAAGTCAGGGCTTGACCTTTGATATTGCCCCATTCCACAGTGGCTACCATGCACTTCTGGGGCATGCCGCTTTTGCTCATTTTAATGCGGTCCCACTTTACGCCCATGCAAAACTTAAAATGCCCGATCCACGCGGCGTCATAACAATAAATGGAAATACGGAGCACTCCCTCCGTACAGAGGATCATACTATGGCTATTACAGCCGAAGTACAAAGCGGCCTCATCAAGCCACATAACTCATCGGCCATTAAGCCGCCGGTCTCTATTAAATGGAACCGATCAATCTCAGAGTTGGATTAGCAGTTCAGCCTCTGTCGTTCGCCTCACACACATGCTAAGTTTATACCGCGCATGCATAATGATGTACTTAAAATACCCTGGTCATCAGCGGAGGCACAATACGGGCAAGCCTACAAGCACTCTCATTTCCTCCTTTTCTTTTCTAACTATTTTTTATCTTTTATCACAGGTGGCTCAAACACTGGTCATCTCATCGACTCTATCGGAGTTCGGCTTCATACACTTACCCAAAGGTTATTCCTGTTAAGGAATCCTTTCACCGAGGCAAGGCAGCGTAGACGTGCGACAGGAGGTCCAAATAATTTTGTGTAGACCGCACTCTCTATTTCAAGCCTGTAAAGTGCATTCGCCCTCAGCCTTCGACCACCGGCATGTCAAATAGCCTGGGTCGTAGCGTTATTATTTGTAAAATGGCAATTGACATATCAATCAGGTCCAGTGAACATAATCCGTATCCAGTATTCGCTTTTTCAAAACAGCTGAATTTTCCCGATTGTTTCACACTCGCACCTCGGCACAAATTGCCAGGGGCTCGATATGGGAACAAATGAGTTGCCGACAAGTCCGAACATCTTTATAGCACACTTTGGCGTCACGAGTTTGGCCTTATATGCACCAGCTCCGAATCATGTATTTGGTCAATAGTTGGGTTGCCCGGCTCCTGTGCTTACTACCTTACGTTCCGCTATATCGGCAAGGGTAGTAAAGGGAGAACTACTGCGATTGTGTCCCAGTTTACCCGGATGAGCACCTCAGTAGAGAAAGCTGAAAATTGACTGTCATGATGCGGCGAGAGCTGGTCAACCACTCGATGCCTTACTAGAATCTTTTGCGATTCCTTCTGTATTACACGAAGGACCGTTCTTCTGGTCACCCATGTAACGCACCGTATTCGGATAACTGCGTACATACCAGGGGCTATATCGTAGACCCACCGTCAAACTCCTATGGCTAAGTGAAAGTGTTAAAGCCCTATAGTCCGATTGCCTAGTTCGCCGCATTGACACCTCCTTCATGGACCAAGAAGTTGGGTCAAGAGTGATCAAGTGCTTTTCCAAACACCCCCATATTTTATGCGAGGGGGATGAAGCCGATGACTGGAAAACTTTCAGATTATACAAAAACGGTCGCACAGGAGGAGCCAAAACTTTTAGGCATAGCCTTAAAATATCATAATATTGTTTTTACAATTTCAATACATTTCACTCGAATATCATCTCTTTCGAGCACTGACCCTCTATCAAGCGGGAACCCTCTAAGACATCCTCGGAATAATGCTCTGGCGTGTGATGCTCCTTGCCCTTGGGTGGACTTTTCGCTGCAATACCGGTGGCCTTCATCTTTGCCCTGTACGTCTTGACATGGGCAAATGCCATCCGTGCACCTTCAATGCACGTTGACCGCTTAACGGCGTCGATACGCGACACCCATCAACAAGTCGCTGCACCAAACCGAAATAACTATTCGGAACTGGCTCAGTCGGCCACAGCCGGACTACGACGTCCTTCATGGCAGAACCGGATATCTTATGGAGCTCGGCCCACTGGGCCATCTGTTCGTTCAGCAACAGCGGGTGCTTTGGCGTGCCGAATTGTGACCAGAAAAGCTTCTCCGTTGCATACCCTTCTTGCGCTTCGTAAAACTGCGCTGCATCGAAGGAGCTCTTCGGCAAGTCCAAGAACGCGTCTGGAGAGCTCCACATTTGATTAAGCGGGGAATACTTCGGATCGCCGAATTTAGTCTGTAATAGGAAAGGCTTACCGTCCGCTATCTCCCCAGCTTGCCGGATCTCTTCCCGAGCCACTCTAGACTCAGATCGTGCTTCTCTCTCCTCTTGTAAGGCATTGTCGAGATCGGCCGCTTTGGCTTTGTTATCCCTTTCGAGGAATTCGCACCGGACAGTGGCTTCCTTTAGCTCGCGCGCCATAGTAGACATTCTCTCCTCACACTAGCGTTGAACAGCCTGTCCGGCTTTTAACTCATCAGCTGCCTTCTTGGCAGCCACATTACTCATCCGGGCTTGCTCCTTGGCTCGGGCAAGTTCAGCCCGAAGGGTCTCCACCACGGCAGCACTATTTGTAGATACGCGTGTCTCGGTATATAATTCTAGCTTCGTGCTCATGTTATTATACATACATACACTGACCGCCCCAAAACATACCCTATGCCTCGTCGAGTCGCCTGTTAATTAGCGTGATGTCATCATCCGCCACATCAAGTTTTTGCTTCAAACCTGCAACCTCTGTAGTGTGTGCAGTTGTCATGGAGGTAACAGCCTGTGTTCCAATTAATTAGATTATTTCATGGGCACATCTTTTTCAATCCTCTAATTGCCTCCCTTTGGACGCCAACCAGAGTCTTAGGGGCTACTATCTATACACAGGTGCATTTTGCGTATAGAGCACAATCGAAAATATAACATTACGTACCTCGAAGCCTCTTAGCAGGCCCATGAAGGCTTCATTCAATCCGCTTTTCGCGGACAGAATCCTCTCAACCACCGTACCATCAAGGTACGATGTTCCTTTGAGACGGACGAATATCGCAACATGTCCGTCAGTGTATCCGGCGCCTCCGAATTCCTGGAAGCAGCTGTGGGAGTATGGACTCCCTTTGAAGGGATATGTTTGCTCGACCCTAGAGTCGTCTCCGGCTGTAAACCGGATAGTCCAGAGCCTTTATTGTTAGCCCCCGTAGGGACCGCACACCCCGGACCCCGGGCGGCCAAAGTTTCATCTTGGGGTGTTGTCTCCATTATCCTCTGTTGATCGGGAGAGATCCTCCGGGACGACACCTCGACGTCGTTCGCCTTGTTGGGCGAGGAAGCTTGTGGAGGCATCTCGCTTTCCATCATCTCTGGAAGAAGGTCCCCCGAAGAGGAGGATTGTTTAGGAAGACTGTGTGTCAGACTGCAAAACATATATTCTAGATGTTACCCTTGTAACAGGAAAAGGAACGAGATATGTTTAAAACACCTTTGTTCACTTATGATTCGGCTGAAGGCTTGTCCTTATGGAGGAATTGTGCGACAATGTCGCCTTCCAAGCCTGAATTGCCTGACAGAGGCGTCTTGCCTCACTTAGGAGCCTTTACCTGCCAATCTTCGGAGGCGGCCCTTTTCTTACCATAGGGAGAAAGGATGTCAGCTTCTCCTTCTCTTTTGTCTTCGGAAGAGGGAGCCTTAATCTCCCCGGACACAGTGTTTGGTGTACCTTCGGAATGGAAGCTACCTTTGGCTCCCCCGCTCTCCTCATTGTCCTCTTTCATCGACACCTGGTATGGCGCCGGGACCAGCATCCTTGTTAGCACGGGGCTAGCCGAGTCTTCAGGAAGAGGGGCCGAACACCTGATTCGCTCTGCCTTCTTTATCCAGCCCTGGAAGAAGATGGTTTTCTCAGTATCTTATTATGAGATATTTAACTAAGCCTTGTTCGGGAGTCGAGTGCTTACCGAGGTATCCAGATGGTTGCAGTCAAGGCCGATGTCCTCTGTAGTATCCGACCACTGTTTTCATGTCTCAAAGAATAATTTCCACATTCCTTTGTGCGTCATGCCGAAGAAGTGTTGAACTGTTCGTGGTCCTTCCGGATTGAACTCCCACAGGCGGAGAGGCTGCCGCTGGCATGGTAGGACCCGGCGGACTAGCATTACGTGGATTACGTTGACAAGGCCAGTTTCCTTCTCAATAAGGCTCCGGATGCGGCTCTGTAGAGTCTGCACTTTGTTGATTGATCCCCAGTCCAACCCCTTATTGATCCATGATGCGAGCTGAATTGGAGGGCCAGATCGGAACACAGGTGTAGCCACCCACTTGGTACCAAGGGGTTCAGTGATGTAAAACCACTCCCGTTGACATAAGTCGGAAGATTCTGTGAAGGATCCTTTTAGCCAAAAAGCGTTGGTGAGTTTGCTCACTGTAGCACCACCGCACTCCGCTTGTTTCCCATCGACTACCTTCGGCTTCACTTTAAAGGTCTTGAGCCACAAGCCGAAGTGTGGGGGAATACGGAGGAAGGCTTCGCACATGATAATGAACGCCGAGACGTGAAGAAAGGAGTCCGGAGCTAGATCGTGAAAATCTAGCCCGTAATAGAACATGAGCCCTCGAACAAAGGGGTGGAGAGCGAAACCTAGCCCTCGGGGGAAGTGGGAGATGAACACGACCATCTAGCTGGATCTGGGAGTAGGAATAACCTGCCCTTGGGCAGGAAGCCTGTGGGGGATTTCCACGGTCAGGTATCTAGCCGCCCGGAGCTTCGCAATATCCTCCTTTGTGATAGAGGAAGCCACCCACCGACCTTGAGGGCTTGGTCCAGACATGACTGGGAAGCTCGATGCAATTAAATTGAACCTTGGGTGCTGGAGCTCGAGGTTGGAGAGGTTGAGGAGAGGGTTGGCGTGAAGAAGCAAGACGGGTCTTAGTCCCTTTATAAAGGCGATGAATATCGAACGCCTCCTCCTAAGCCTTAAAACCTTCCTATTCTTAAGGAAACATACCAACAGGACGGTTGGGATACCCAAGCCCGTGTTGATGAGGATCCCGCAATAAGGGGGCATGATCTCTGCTTCGACAAGACATGCTAATGAAACCGCGTCTCAGAACATGGAGCGACAGGCTAAAAAAAGGTTCAATATAATAACCGGGTGGTGACGTGATGTCACGCTACAAAAAATTTGTCAATGGATTGGACTCGTGAAATATTATACTCTCTACGGTGGTGTGTGGTACTTGTTTTGTAGAGCCGGACACGTTCGTTGTGTTCGCATGCTGTGTTGGTGTATTCGGAGAAGGAACCTGCCTTGCAATGTCGAACACAATTTGCGCGCTGGATACATCGTCATTGAAGCCTGGTTTAGGGGCTACTGAGGGAGTCCTGGATTAAGGGGTCATCGGGCGTCCGGACTATGGTACGTAGGCCGGACTGATGGGCTATGAAGATACAAGACCGAAGACTCTCTCCTGTGTCCGGATGGGACTCTCCTTGGCGTGGAAGGTAAGCTTGGCGTCCACGTATGAAGATTCCTTTCTCTGTAACCGAATTTGTACAACCCTAGTCCCCTCCCGTGTCTATATAAACCTGAGGGCTTAGTCCGTAGAGGCAAGAATCATAATCATAGTCATACAGGCTAAACTTTTAGGGTTTTAGCCATTACGATCTTGAGGTAGATCAACTCTTGTAATACTCATATTCATCAAGATCAATCAAGCAGGAAGTAGGCTATTCCCTTCGTAGAGAGGGCCCGAACCTGGGTAAACATCGTGTCCCCTATCTCCTGTTACCATCGACCTTAGACGCACAATTCGGGACCCCCTACCCGAGATTCGCCGGTTTTGACACCAATAGTCCGCACGCTTAACGTTCGATGACGATTTGTATTATATGAGTTATGTGATTTGGTGACCGAATGTTGTTCGGAGTCCCGGATGAGATCACGGACATGACGAGGAGTCTCGAAATGGTTGAGAGGTAAAGATTGATATATTGGATGATAGTATTCGAACACCGGAAGTGTTCCGGAATGTATCGGGTACATACCAGAGTACCAGGGGGGTTACTGAAACCCCCCGAGGGAAGATATGGGCCATATGGGCCATAGGAGGGAGGCACACCAGCCCACAAAGAGGTGGCGCTGCTACCTCTTGAGCACTGCGTTGGTTTTCCCTTGAAGAGGAAAGGGTGATGCAGTAAAGTAGCGTAAGTATTTCCCTTAGTTTTTGAGAACAAAGGTATCAATCCAATAGGAGACCACGCTCAAGTCCCTCGCACCTACACAAACAAATAAAAACCTCGCAACCAACGCAATAAAGGGGTTGTCAATCCCTTCACAGTCACTTAGGAAAGTGAGATCTGATAGATATGATAAGATAATATTTTTGGTATTTTTATAATAAAGATGCAAAGTAAAATAAAAGGCAATAAAAATAGCTAAGTGTTGGAAGATTAATATGATGGAAAATAGACCCAGGGGCCATAGGTTTCACTAGTGGCTTCTCTCAAGATAGCATAAGTATTACGGTGGGTGAACAAATTACTGTTGAGCAATTGATAGAATTGAGCATAGTTATGAGAATATCTAGGTATGATCATGTATATAGGCATCACATCAGCGACAAGTAGACCGAAAGATTCTGCATCTACTACTATTACTCCACACATCGACCGCTATCCAGCATGCATCTAGAGTATTAAGTTCATAAGAATAGAGTAATGCTTTAAGTATGATGACATGATGTAGAGGGATAAACTCATGCAATTTGATATAAACCCCATCTTGTTATCCTCGATGGCAACGATACAATACAATACGTGTCGTTTCCCCTACTGTCACTGGGATCGAGCACTGCAAGATTGAACCCAAAGCTAATCACTTATCCCATTGCAAGAAAGATCAATCTAGTAGGCCAAACCAAACTGATAATTCGAAGAGACTTGCAAAGATAGCCAATCATACATAAAAGAATTCAGAGAAGAATCAAATATTGTTCATAGATAATCTTGATCATAAACCCACAATTCATCAGTCTCAACAAACACACCGCAAAAGAGGAGTTACATCAAATAGATCTCCAAGAGAATCGAGGAGAACTTTGTATTGAGATCCAAAGAGAGAGAAGAAGCCATCTAACTAATAACTATGGGCCCGAAGGTCTAAGGTAAACTACTCACACATCATCGGAGAGGCTATGGTGTTGATGTAGAAGCCCTCCGTGATCAATGCCCCCTCTGGTAGGACGCCGGAAAAGGCCCCAAGATGGGATCTCACGGGTACAGAAGGTTGCGGCAGTGGAATTAGGTTTTCGTGGATGCCTCTGATGGTTTGGGGGTACGGAGGAGTCCTACTTGGGATCCTAGTAGGATTTGTCCCCCTCCCTTTCCTTTTACTGGAGGGGGAAAGGGGGAGGAGAGAGAGGGGGAGAAGGAAAGGGGGGCACCGCCCCCTCCCCTAGTCCAATTTGGCCTCCTTCCATGTGGGGGGCGTGCCTGATACGTCTCCAACGTATCTATAATTTTTGATTGCTCCATGCTATATTATATTATGTTTTGGATGATTAATGGGATTTGTTATACACTTTTATATTATTTTTGGGACTAACCTATTAACCGGAGGCCCAGCCCAAATTGCTGCTTTTTGCCTATTTCAGTGTTTCGCAGAAAAAGAATATCAAACGGAGTCCAAACGGAATGAAACCTTCAGGAACGTGATTTTTGGAACAAACGTGATCCAGAGGACTTGGAGTCTACGCAAAGCAATCAACAAGGAGAGCACGAGGTAGGGGTCGCGCCTACCCCCCTCCCCCCCAGGCGCGCCCTCCACCCTCGGGGGGCACATGTTGCTCCACCGACGTACTTCTTCCTCCTACTTGAGGCGCGCCTAGGGCCGGCCTCCTCCCCCTCCCTCCTTTATATACGTGGGGAGGTGATGTCTACTACACAACCTTCTTCTTTTAGATGTTGTTGGGCCTCCAAGTGCAAAGGTTTGTAGGACAGTAGCAAATTTCCCTCAAGTGGATGACCTAAGGTTTATCAATCCATGGGAGGCGTAGGATGAAGATGGTCTCTCTCAAGCAACCCTGCAACCAAATAACAAAGAGTCTCTTGTGTCCCCAACACACCCAATACAATGGTAAATTGTATAGGTGCACTAGTCCGACGAAGAGATGGTGATACAAGTGTAATATGGATGGTAGATATAGGTTTTTGTAATCTGAAAATATAAAAACAGCAGGGTAACTAATGATAAAAGTGAGCGTAAACGGTATTGCAATGCTAGAAAACAAGGCCTGGGGTTCATACTTTCACTAGTGAAAGTTCTCTCAACAATACTAACATAATTGGATCATATAAATATCCCTCAACATGCAACAAAGAGTCACTCCAAAGTCACTAATAGCGGAGAACAAACGAAGAGATTATGGTAGGGTACGAAACCACCTCAAAGTTATTCTTTCCGATCAATCCATTGGGCTATTCCTATAAGTGTCACAAACAGCCCTAGAGTTCATAATAAAATAACACCTTAAGACACACATCAACCAAAACCCTAATGTCACCTAGATACTCCAATGTCACCTCAAGTATCCATGGGTATGATTATACGATATGCATCACACAATCTCAGATTCATCTATTCAACCAATACATAGAACCTCAAAGAGTGCCCCAAAATTTCTACCGGAGAATCAAGACGAAAACATGTGCCAACCCCTATGCATAGTTCATGGGCGGAACCCGCAAGTTGATCACCAAAACATACATCAAGTGGATCAATAGAATACCCCATTGTCACCACGGGTATCCCACGCAAGACATGTTGGAGAACGTAGCAGAAATTTAAAATTTTCCTACGTGTCACCAAGATCTATCTATGGAGAAACCAGCAACGAGGGGAAAGAGAGTGCATCTACATACCCTTGTAGATCGCTAAGCGGAAGCGTTCAAGTGAACGGGCTTGATGGAGTCGTACTCGTCGTGATCCAAATCACCGATGACCAAGTGCCGAACGGACGGCACCTCCGCGTTCAACACACGTACAGCCCGGTGACGTCTCCCATGCCTTGATCCAGCAAGGAGAGAGGGAGAGGTTGAGGAAGACTCCGTCCAGCAGCAGCACAACGGCGTGGTGGTGGTGGAGGAGCGTGGCAATCCTGCAGGGCTTCGCCAAGCACCGCGGGAGAGGAGGAGGGAGAGAAGCAGGGCTGCGCCATAGAGAGAGATTGAATCGCGTGTCTTGGGCAGCCCCTAGGCCTCATATATATATGGGAAGGCGAGGAGGGTGCGCCCCCTCTAGGGTTCCCACCCCTAGAGGGGCGGCAGCCCTAGATGGCTTTTGGGTGGCGGCCAAGAGGGGGGAGGAGAGGGAGGCGCAGCAGGAGTGGGCCTTAGGGCCCATCTGCCCTAGGGTTTGCCCCCTTTCCCCTCTTCCTTGCGCCTTGGGCCTTGTGGGGGGGCGCACCAGCCCACCTGGGGCTGGTCCCCTCCCACACTTAGCCCAAGTAGCCCTCCGGGGATGGTGGCCCCACTTGGTGGACCCTCGGACACCTCCGGTGGTCCCGGTACACTACCGGTGATGCCCAGAACACTTCCGGTGGCCAAAACCATACTTCCTATATATAAATCTTTACCTCCGGACCATTCCGGAACTCCTCGTGACGTCCGGGATCTCATCCGGGACTCCGAACAACATTCGGTAACCACATACAAGCTTCCTTTATAACCCTAGCGTCATCGAACCTTAAGTGTGTAGACCCTACGGGTTCGGGAGACATGCAGACATGACCGAGACGTTCTCCGGTCAATAACCAACAGCGGGATCTGGATACCCATGTTGTCTCCCACATGTTCCAAGATGATCTCATCGGATGAACCACGATGTCAAGGACTTAATCAATCCCGTATACAATTCCCTTTGTCTATCGGTACGATACTTGCCGGAGATTCGATCGTCGGTATCCCGATACCTTGTTCAATCTCGTTACCGGCAAGTCTCTTTTACTCGTTCCGCAACACATCATCCCGTGATCAACTCCTTGATCACATTGTGCACATTATGATGATGTCCTACCGAGTGGGCCCAGAGATACCTCTCCGTCACACGGAGTGACAAATCCCAGTCTCGATTCGTGCCGACCCAACAGACACTTTCGGAGATACCTGTAGTGTACCTTTATAGCCACCCAGTTACGTTGTGACGTTTGGCACACCCAAAGCACTCCTACGGTATCCGGGAGTTGCACAATGTCATGGTCTAAGGAAACGATACTTGACATTAGAAAAGCTTTAGCATACGAACTACATGATCTTGTGCTAGGCTTAGGATTGGGTCTTGTCCATCACATCATTCTCCTAATGATGTGATCCCGTTATCAACGACATCCAATGTCCATGGTCAGGAAACCGTAACCATCTATTGATCAACGAGCTAGTCAACTAGAGGCTTACTAGGGACATGGTGTTGTCTATGTATCCACACATGTATCTGAGTTTCCTATCAATACAATTCTAGTATGGATAATAAACGATTATCGTGAACAAGGAAATATAATAATAATCAATTTATTATTGCCTCTAGGGCATATTTCCAACAGTCTCCCACTTGCACTAGAGTCAATAATCCAGTTCACATCGATATGTGATTAACACTCAAAGTCACATCCCTATGTGACTAACACCCAAGAATTCTGGGTTTGATCATGTTATGCTTGTGAGAGAGGTTATAGTCAACGGGTCTGAAACATTTAGATCCGTATGTACTTCACAAATTTCTAAGTCATCTTGTAGATGCAACTACTACGCTACCTTTGGAGCTATTCCAAATAACTGTTCTACTATACGAATCCAGTTTACTACTCAGAATAATCTGGATTAGTGTCAAAGTTTGCATCGGCGTAACCCTTTACGACGAACTCTTTTACCACCTCCATAATCGAGAAAATTCCTTAGTCCACTAGTTACTAAGGATAACCTTGACCGTTGTCCTGTGATCCATTTCTGGATCACACTTGTACCCCTTGACTGACTCATGGTTTGGCACACTTCAGGTGCGGTACACAACATAGCATACTTTAGAGCCTACGACTAAAGCATAGGGGACGACCTTTGTCCTGTCTCTCTATTCTGTCGTGGTCATGTCTTGAGTCTTGCTCAATACTCACACCTTGTAACACAGCCGAGAACTCCTTCTTTGCTGATCTATTTTGAACTCCTTCAAAATCTTGTCATGGTATGTGTTCGTTTAAAAGTACTATTAAGTGATTTTGATCTATCCTTATAGATCTTGATGCTCAATGTTCAAGTAGCTTAATCCAGGTTTTCCATTGAAAAACACTTTTCAAATAACCCTATATGCTT
Organism: Aegilops umbellulata; assembly: GCA_032464435.1. Classification (NCBI taxonomy): domain Eukaryota; kingdom Viridiplantae; phylum Streptophyta; class Magnoliopsida; order Poales; family Poaceae; genus Aegilops; species Aegilops umbellulata. The sequence continues at coordinate 259,821,630 of CP136059.1, forward strand.
TCAAGAAATTCTACATCATTTCTGATCAACAATATGTCAACAACATATACTCATCATAAATTCTATAGTGCTCCCACTCACTTCTTTGGAAATACAAGTTTCTCATAAACTTTGTATAAACCCAAAAATATTTGATCATCTCATCAAAGTGTACATTCCAACTCCGAGATGCTTACTCCAGTCCTTAGAAGGATTGCTGGGGCTTTGCATACTTGTTAGCATCTTTCAAGATTGACAAAACCTTCCGGTTGTATCACATAGAACCTTTCCTCAAGAAAATCATCGAGGAAACAATGTTTTTTTTTACATCCTATCTGCATGATTTCATAAACAATGCAGTAATCGCTAACATAATTCCAACAGACTCTTAGCATCGCTACGAGTGAGAAAGTCTCATCGTAGTCAACTCCTTGAACTTGTCGGAAAAACAACTTAACGACAAGTCGAGCTTTCTTAATGGTGATACTTACCATCATTGTCCGTCTTCCTTTTAAAATCCATATGTACCCAACAGCCTTACGACCATCAGGTAGTTCTTTCAAAGTCTACACTTTGTTTTATACATGGATCCTCTCTCGGATTTTATGGCCTCGAGCCATTCATCGGAATCCGGGCCCACCATCGCTTCTCCATAGCTCATAGGTTCATTGTTGTCTAGCAACATGACTTCCAAGACAGGATTACGTACCACTCTGAAGTAGTACGCATCCTTGTCATCCTACGAGGTTTGGGAGTGACTTGATTCGAAGTCTCATGATCACTATCATAAGCTTCCACTTCAATTGGTGTAGGTGCCATAGGAACAACTCCTGTGCCCTGCTACACACTAGTTGAAGTGACGGTTCAATAACCTCATCAAGTCTCCACCATACTCCCACTCAATTCTTTCGAGAGAAACTTTTCCTCGAGAAAGGACCCGATTTGAGAAACAACCCCTATTGCTTTCGGATCTGAGACAGGAGGTATACCCAACTGTTTTGGGTGTCCTATGAAGATGCAGTTATCTGCTTTGGGTTCGAGCTTATCAGCCTGAAAACTTTTTCATATAAGCGTCGCATCCCCAAACTTTTAAGAAATGACAGCTTAGGTTTCTCTAAACCATAGTTCATATGGTGTCATCTCATCGGAATTATGTGGTGCCCTATTTAAAGTGAGTGCGGTTATCTCCAATGCCTAACCCATGAACGATAGTGGTAATTCGATAAGAGACGTCATCATATCCAATAGTTATGATGTTCGGACACACCATCACTCTATGGTGTTCCAGGAGGTACTAGTCGTGAAACAATTTCCACAGTGCCAAACTTGTAACTCAGATATTCATTTCTATGATCATATCATAGATATTTTATCCTCTTGTCACGACGATATTCAACTTCACTCTGAAATTACTTGAACCATTCAATAATTCAGACTTGTGTTTCATCAAGTAAATATGCTCAGTATCTACTCAAATCATCTGTGGAGTAAGAGCATAACGATATCCACTGCGTGCCTCAGCACTCATTGGACTGCACACATCAAAATGTGTTACTTCCAACAAGTTGCTTTCTTGTTCCATTTTACTGAAACCGAAGCTTTCAGTCATCTTGCCCATGTGGTATGATCTGCATGTCTCAACCGATTCAAAATCAAGTGAGTCCAAACGGTCCATCTGCATGGAGTTTCTTCATGTGTATATACCAATAGACATGGTTCACATGTCTCAATCCTTTTCAAAAATGAGTGAGTCCAAAGATCCATCAACATGGAGCTTCTTCATGCGTTTTATACCAATATGACTTACATGGCAGTGCCACAAGTAGGTGGTACTATCATTACTATCTTATATCTTTTGGCATGAACATGTGTATCACTATGATCGAGATTCAATAAACCATTCATTTTAGGTGCAGGACCATTGAAGGTATTATTCAAATAAATAGAGTAACCATTATTCTCCTTAAATGAATAACCGTATTGCGATAGACATAATCCAATCATGTCTATGCTCAACGCAAACACCAAATAACAATTATTTAGGTTTAACACCAATCTCGATGGTAGAGGGAGCGTGTGATGCTTGATCATATCAACCTTGGAAACACTTCCAACACATCTCGTCAGCTCACCTTTAGCTAGTCTCCGTTTATTCCGTAGCTTTTATTTCGAGTTACTAACACTTAGCAACCGAACCGGTATCTAATACCCTGATGCTACTAGGAGTACTAGTAAAGTACACATTCACATAATGTATATCCAATGTACTTCTATCGACAGCCTTCTCATCTACCAAGTATCTAGGGTAATTCTGCTCCAGTAGCTGTTCTCCTCATTACAGAAGCACTTAGTCTCAACCTTGGGTTTCTCCACTAGAGCAGCATCTGATTTGCCGTTTCATGAAGGATCCCTTCTTGCCCTTGCCCTTCTTGAAACTAGTGGTTTCACTAACCATCAATAATTGATGCTCCTTCTTGATTTCTACTTTCGCGGTGTCAAACATCGCGAATATTTCAAGGATCATCATATCCATCCCTGATATAGTTCATCACAAAGCTGTAGCAGCTTGGTGGCAATGACTTTGGAAAAACATCACTATCTTATCTGGAAGATCAACTCCCACTCGATTCAAGTGATTGTTGTACTCAGACAATCTGAGCACAAGCTCAACGATTGAGCTTTTCTCCCTTAGTTTGCAGGCTAAGAAAATCGTCGGAGGTCTCATACCTCTTGACGTGGGCACGAGCCTGAAATCCCAATTTCAGCCCTCGAAACATCTCATATGTTCCGCGACATTTCAAAATGTCTTCGGTGCCTCAATTCTAAACCATTTATCATTACCGAACTATCATGTAGTCATCAAAACGTGTATGTCAGATGTTCGCAACATCCACAGACCACGTTCGAGGTCCAGCACACCGAGCGGTGCATTAAGGACACAAGCCTTCTACTGTCCGCATAATTGCTACTATCAACTTTCAACTATATTTTCTCTAGGAACATATCTAAAACAGTAGAACTAAAGCGCGAGCTTACGACATAATTTGCAAAGATCTTTTGACTATGTTCAGGATTATTAAGTTCATCTTATGAACTCCCACTCAGATAGACATCCCTCTAGTCATCCAAGTGATTACATGATCTGAGTCAACTAGGCCGGGTCCGATCATCACGTGAGACGGACTAGTCAACGTCGGTGAACATCTTCATGTTGATCGTATCTACCATACGACTCATGCTCGACCTTTCGGTCTTCTGTGTTCCGAGGCCATGTCTGTACATGCTAGGCTCGTCAAGTCAACCTAAGTGTTTGCACGTGTTCCGAGGCCATGTATGTACATGCTAGGCTCGTCAACACCCGTTGTATTCGAACGTAAGAATCTATCACACCCGATCATCACGTGGTGCTTCAAAACGACGAACTTTCGCAATGGTGCACAGTTAGGGGGAACACTTTCTTGAAATTTTAATGAGGGATCATCTTATTTAATACCGTCGTTCTAAGCAGATAAGATGCAAAAAAACATGATAAACGTCACATGCAATCAAATAGTGACATGATATGGCCATCATCACTTTGCTCCTTTCGATCTCCATCTTCGGGGCTCCATGATCATCATCGTCACCGGCATGACACCATGATCTTCATCATCATGATCTCTGTGAAGTTGTCTCGTCAACTATTACTTCTACTACTATGGCTAACGGTTAGCAATAAAGTAAAGTAATTACATGACGTTTATGTTGACACGCAGGTCATAAATAAATTAAAGACAACTCCTATGGCTCCTGCCGGTTGTCATACTCATCGACATGCAACTCGTGATTCCTATTACAAGAACATGATCATCTCATACATCACATATATCATACATCACATCCTTTGGCCATATCACATCACATGGCATACCCTGCAAAAACAAGTTAGACGTCCTCTAATTATTGTTTGCATGTTTTACGTGGCTGCTATGGGTTTCTAGCAAGAACGTTTCTTACCTACGCAAAACCACAACGTGATATGTCAATTGCTATTTACCCTTCATAAGGACCCTTTTCATCGAATCCGATCCGACTAAAGTGGGAGAGACTGGCACCCGCTAGCCACCTTATGCAACTAGTGCATGTCAGTCGGTGGAACCTGTCTCACGTAAGTGTACGTGTAAGGTCGGTCCGGGCCGCTTCATCCCACAATGCCGCCGAATCAAGATTGACTAGTAACGGTAAGCATATTGAACAAAATCAACGCCCACAACTACTTTGTGTTCTACTCGTGCAAAGAATCTACGCAATAGACCTAGCTCATGATGCCACTGTTGGAGAACGTAGCAGAAATTTAAAATTTTCCTACGTGTCACCAAGATCTATCTATGGAGAAACCAGCAACGAGGGGAAAGAGAGTGCATCTACATACCCTTGTAGATCGCTAAGCGGAAGCGTTCAAGTGAACGGGGTTGATGGAGTCGTACTCGTCGTGATCCAAATCACCGATGACCAAGTGCCAAACGGACGGCACCTCCGCGTTCAACACACGTACAGCCCGGTGATGTCTCCCATGCCTTGATCCAGCAAGGAGAGAGGGAGAGGTTGAGGAAGACTCCGTCCAGCAGCAGCACAACGGCGTGGTGGTGGTGGAGGAGCATGGCAATCCTGCAGGGCTTCGCCAAGCACCGCGGGAGAGGAGGAGGGAGAGAAGCAGGGCTGCGCCATAGAGAGAGATTGAATCGCGTGTCTTGGGCAGCCCCTAGGCCTCATATATATAGGGGAACGGGAGGAGGGTGCTCCCCCTCTAGGGTTCCCACCCCTATAGGGGCGGCAGCCCTAGATGGCTTTTGGGTGGCGGCCAAGAGGGGGGAGGAGAGGGAGGCGCAGCAGGAGTGGGCCTTAGGGCCCATCTGCCCTAGGGTTTGCCCCCTTTCCCCTCTTCCTTGCGCCTTGGGCCTTGTGGGGGGGCGCACCAGCCCACCTGGGGCTGGTCCCCTCCCACACTTAGCCCAAGTAGCCCTCCGGGGATTGTGGCCCCACTTGGTGGACCCCCGGACACCTCCGGTGGTCCCGGTACACTACCCGTGATGCCCAGAACACTTCCGGTGGCCAAAACCATACTTCCTATATATAAATCTTTACCTCCGGACCATTCCGGAACTCCTCGTGACGTCCGGGATCTCATCCGGGACTCCGAACAACATTCGGTAACCACATACAAGCTTCCTTTATAACCCTAGCGTCATCGAACCTTAAGTGTGTAGACCCTACGGGTTCGGGAGACATGCAGACATGACCGAGACGTTCTCCGGTCAATAACCAACAGCGGGATCTGGATACCCATGTTGGCCCCCACATGTTCCATGATGATCTCATCAGATGAACCACGATGTCAAGGACTTAATCAATCCCGTATACAATTCCCTTTGTCTATCGGTATGATACTTGCCCGAGATTCGATCGTCGGTATCCCGATACCTTGTTCAATCTCGTTACCGGCAAGTCTCTTTTACTCGTTCCGCAACACATCATCCCGTGATCAACTCCTTGATCACATTGTGCATATTATGATGATGTCCTACCGAGTGGGCCCAGAGATACCTCTCCGTCACACGGAGTGACAAATCCCAGTCTCGATTCATGCCGACCCAACAGACACTTTCGGAGATACCTGTAGTGTACCTTTATAGCCACCCAGTTACGTTGTGACGTTTGGCACACCCAAAGCACTCCTACGGTATCCGGGAGTTGCACAATCTCATGGTCTAAGGAAACGATACTTGACATTAGAAAAGCTTTAGCATACGAACTACATGATCTTGTGCTAGGCTTAGGATTGGGTCTTGTCCATCACATCATTCTCCTAATGATGTGATACCGTTATCAACGACATCCAATGTCCATGGTCAGGAAACCGTAACCATCTATTGATCAACGAGCTAGTCAACAAGAGGCTTACTAGGGACATGGTGTTGTCTATGTATCCACACATGTATCTGAGTTTCCTATCAATACAATTATAGTATGGATAATAAACGATTATCGTGAACAAGGAAATATAATAATAATCAATTTATTATTGCCTCTAGGGCATATTTCCAACAAGACATACATCAAGTGTTCTCAAATCATTAAAGACTCAATCCGATAAGATAACTTCAAAGGGAAAACTCAATCCATTACAAGAGAGTGGAGGGGTAGAAACATCATAAGATCCAACTACAATAGCAAAGCTCACGATACATCAAGATCGTATCACCTCAAGAACACGAGAGAGAGAGAGACCAAACACATAGCTACTGGTACATACCCTCAGCCCCGAGGGTGAACTATTCCCTCCTCGTCATGGAGAGCGCCGGGATGATGAAGATGGCCACTAGTGAGGGTTCCCCCCTCCGGCAAGGTGCCGGAACAGGGTCCCGATTGGTTTTTGGTGGCTAAAGAGGCTTGCGGCGGCGGAACTCCCGATCTATTCTGTTCATCGATGGTTTTAGGGTATATTGGTATATATAGGAGGAAGAAATACATCAGGGGAGCCACGAGGGGCCCATGAGGGTGGAGGGCGCGCCCAGGGGGTGGGAGCGCCCCCTGGCTCGTGCCTTCCTTGTTGATCCCTGACATGCACTCCAAGTCTCCCGGATTGCTTTCTTTCCAAAAATAACTCTCCCGAAGGTTTCATTCCGCTTGGACTCCGTTTGATATTCCTTTTCTTCAAAACACTGAAACAAGGGAAAAAACAGGAACTGGCACTAGGTTGTGGGTTAATAGGTTAGTCCCAAAAGTGATATAAAAGTGTTTAATAAAGCCCATAAACATCCAAGATGGATAATATAATAGCATGAATACTTCATAAATTGTAGATATGTTGGACACGTATCAGCATCCCCAAGCTTAATTCCTGCTCGTCCTCGAGTAGGTAAATGATAAAAGAAAGAACTTATGAAGTGTGAATGCTAGCAGGTGCATAAGTTTGATCAATGATAATTTCAATCACCTTTTCTAGCATCATTATATGTCATAACAGTAGCTCAACTCATAGAACTTTTCATGATCAAGTAACAAACTATTCACATGTTAAAGTATAGACAATAAACTTTCTTGAAAACTAACAAACAGTGTTATTTAGTCATCAAACAATTACAATTCATCTTATTTTCAGGAAGAGTCTGTGTCATAGCTTTGATTCAGCAAACTTCATATACTCAACTATCATTTAGTCTTCCATGATTGCTACCACTCAAAGCATATTTTTAGAAAAAATAGTATTCATCAAACATAGAGAAAGATAGGGGCTTAATGTTTCGCCTCCCAACCTTTTACCTCAAGGGTAATGGCAACAGTAATAATTCATGCTCAAATATATTTGAATGGCCATATATGCCTAGATCTTTCCATCACATGATGCTTGCCAACTAAAGAGTAGGTTGGAATGAGAAGGAATACTACTGACTCTTGCATAAATGTAAAAGATAGTCCCTTCGCAGAGGGAAGCAGGGATTTGCAGAGGTGCCAGAGCTCGAAGCAAAAACAGAGATGAAAATAATTTTGAGAGGTATGCTTTCATTGTCAACATAACGACCAAGAGTTCCCAATACCTTCCATACTACATACATTATAGGCGGTTCCCAAACAGAAAGGTAAAGATTTTTACTCCCCCTCCACCAACAATCATCAATCCATGGCTTGCCCAAAACAACGGGTGCCTCCAACTAACATCAATCCTGGGGGAGTTTTGTTTGCAATTATTTTTTGATTTGATTTTGATCTTTTGATCATAGGACTAGGCATCCCAGTTACCAGCCATTTTCTTGTGAATGATGAGAGGAGTCCACTCATCGTGAGAATAACCCACCTAGCATGGAAGATACTTCTAGCCCCTAGTCGCTACATGAGTGATTCGGGCATACAAAACAGATTATTATTTGAAGGTTTAGAGTTTGGCACATGCAAATTTACTTGGAACAGCAGGTAAATACCGCATATAGGTAGTGTTGGAAATATGCCCTAGAGGCAATAATAAATTAGTTATTATTATTATATTTCCTTGTTCATGATAATCGTTTATTCTCCATGCTAGAATTGTATTGATAGGAAACTCAGATACATGTGTGGATATATAGACAACACCATGTCCCTAGTAAGCCTCTAGTTGACTAGCTCGTTGATCAATAGATGGTTACGGTTTCCTGACCATGGACATTGGATGTCGTTGATAACGGGATCACATCATTAGGAGAATGATGTGATGGACAAGACCCAATCCTAAGCCTAGCACAAGATCGTGTAGTTCGTATGCTAAAGCTTTTCTAATGTCAAGTATAATTTCCTTAGACCATGAGATTGTGCAAGTCCCGGATACCGTAGGAATGCTTTGGGTGTACCAAATGTCACAATGTAACTGGGTGGCTATAAAGGTGCACTACGGGTATCTCCGAAAGTGTCTGTTGGGTTGGCACGAATCGAGACTGGGATTTGTCACTCCGTGTAACGGAGAGGTATCTCTGGGCCCACTCGGTAGGACATCATCATAATGTGCACAATGTGACCAAGGAGTTGATCACGGGATGATGTGTTATGGAACGAGTAAAGAGACTTACCGGTAACGAGATTGAACCAGGTATCGGGATACCGACAATCGAATCTCGGGCAAGTATCATACCAATAGACAAAGGGAATTGTATACGGGATTGATTGAATCCTTGACATCGTGGTTCATCCGATGAGATCATCGTGGAACATGTGGGAGCCAACATGGGTATCCAGATCCTGCTGTTGGTTATTGACCAGAGAGATGTCTCGGTCATGTCTGCATGATTCTCGATCCCGTAGGGTCTACACACTTAAGGTTCGATGACGCTAGGGTTATAGGGAAGATATGTACACGGTTACCGAATGTTGTTCGGAGTCCCGGATGAGATCCCGAACGTCACGAGGAGTTCCGAAATAGTCCGGAGGTGAAGATTGATATATTGGACGAAGGGTTTTGGAGTCCGGAAGTGTTCTGGAGGTACCGGGTGATGACCAGCATGACCAAAAGGTGTTTCGGGAGCCCCGACAAGTGTTGGGGGACTTCATGGGCCAAGGGAAGGGGGCAAACCAGCCCACTAAGGGGCTATGCGCCCCCCTCACCTACTCCCACGTGACCAGCGGGTTTGGGGCGCCCCATCTAGGGTTCCCACCTCCTGGCTTGGGGGCCAAGTCACCCAAAGGGGAGATCCCATCTGCCCTGGCCGCCGCCCCTCCTAGGGGAAACCCTAGGGCGCCTCCCCCTCCACTTGCCCCTATATATAGTGGAGGTTTTGGGGCTGCCTAACACACGAGTCTCTCTCTCCCAAGGCGCAGCCCTACCTCTCTCCCTCGTCGTCTCTCGTAGTGCTTGGCGAAGCCCTGCTGGAGTATCGCGCTCCTCCACCACCACCACGCCGTCGTGCTGCTACTGGACGGAGTCTTCCCCAACCTCTCCCTCTCTCCTTGCTGGATCAAGGCATGGGAGACGTCACCGGGCTGCATGTGTGTTGAACGCGGAGGCGCCGTTGTTCGGCGCTTAGATCGGAATGGACCGCGATCTGAATCGCCACGAGTACGACTACCTCATCCGCGTTCTTGCAATGCTTCCGCTTAGCGATCTACAAGTGTATGTAGATGCACTCACCTTCCCCTCGTTGCTAGATTACTCCATAGATTGATCTTGGTGATGCGTAGAAAATTTTAACTTTCTGCTAACGATCCCCAACAGTGGCACCATGAGCTAGGTCTATGCGTAGTTTCTATGCATGAGTAGAACACAAATTGTTGTGGGTGTCGATTTTGTCAATTTACTTGTCGTTACTAGTCTTATCTTGATTCGGCGGCATCATGGGATGAAGCGGCCCGGACCGACCTTACACGTACTCTTACGTGAGACAGGTTCCACCGACTGACATGCACTAGTTGCATAAGGTGGCTAGCGGGTGTCTGTCTCTCCCACTTTAGTCGGATCGGATTCGATGAAAAGGGTCCTTATGAAGGGTAAATAGAAATTGGCATATCACGTTGTGGTTTTGGCGTAGGTAAGAAATGTTCTTTCTAAGAAACCTATAGCAGCCACGTAAAATTTGCAATAGCAATTAGAGGACGTCTAACTTGTTTTTGCAGCATATGCCGTGTGATGTGATATGGCCAAAAGGATGTGATGAATGATATATGTGATGTATGATATTGATCATGTTCTTGTAATAGGAATCACGACTTGCATGTCGATGAGTATAACAACCGGCAGGAACCATAGGAGTTGTCTTAATTTATTTATGACCTACGTGTCAACATAAACGTCATGTAATTACTTTACTTTATTGCTAACCGTTAGCCGTAGTAGTAGAAGTAATAGTTGGCGAGACAACTTCACGAAGACACGATGATGGAGATCATGATGATGGAGATTGTCGGCATTCTGGGAACGGGGGTCCCCAGACTTGCCTGCCTGTGGCCTGCGGCGTGGCTCACCTTCATCAACACAAGACCCAGGACCCTCGCGAGGGGCCAAGCCTCACGGGGCGGACGACACGGCGCTTCCTCAGGCGCGGCCTCATCAGGCTGGCTCGCGAGGAGGCGGAGAGATCAAGGCGGGTACCTCACGAGGTGCCCATGATGCAAGCCATGACGACCGAGGGCGCCAGGCGGGCGCCAGCCCGCGCGGTGTCCTCCCTTTCCTCTTGGGTGCAAAGGAGGCAAGCGCAGGTGAGAGGATCAAGCAAAGGCATCCATTTCGGTGCAACGAAACCAAGACCAGTCCAACGGTGGGAAGGAGGTCATCGTGGAGCCCAGAACGGCGTCACCACAGGGCCTTTGGCAGGCGAGGACCAACTTTGGTCAGGATAAGTGTACTGGATGTTCCCCTTAGAATTGGCCAATTGTTGGCGCCCTTCCCGCTCAATATTTGGGAAGAGGCCCAGGGCCTTTGCCTATAAATAGGACTAGCCACCGCCTGGAAAGGGGGTACCTAGAATCCGAGCAAGCAAAGGGCAAGTGAGAGAGAGAGAGAAGGGTGGCTGAACTCCTCCTGACAGTTCATCCCCCTAGCCAAGAACAGACCCTCGCGAGGCTGTTCTTCCTTGTATTATTCACCACCATCAGCCCAAGAGGCAATCCACCCACCACAAACTAGAGAAGGGTATTACACCACAATGGTGGCCCGAACTAGTATAAACCCTGTGTCTTTTGTGTTGTTCTTTCTATAGTTAGATCTTTGCGAGACGGAGAGGTAGAGGGCATAATCTCCACACGCACCCCAGAGTTCGAACCTCATGGGTCTGCCGGAACCCGAAATCCGACAGAGATCAGGTGTGATGCCGGTGACAATGATGATCATGGCGCCCCGAAGATGGAGATCAAAAGGAGCAAAATGATATTGGCCATATCATGTCACTTTTTGATTGCATGTGATGTTTATCATGTTTTTACATCTTATTTGCTTAAGAATGACGGTAGCTTAAATAAGATGATCCCTCACAATAATTTCAAGAATTGTGTTTCCCCTAACTGTGCACCGTTGCTAAGGTCCGTTGTTCCGAAGCACCACGTGATGATCGGGTGTGATAGGATCTAACGTTCACATACAACGGGTGTAAGCCACATTTACACATGCAATACACTTAGGTTAACTTGACGAGCCTAGCATGTACAGACATGGCCTCGGAACACAGAAGACCGAAAGGTTGAACATGAGTCGTATAGAAGATACGATCAACATGAAGATGTTCACCGATGATGACTAGTCCGTCTCACGTGATGATCGGACACGGCCTAGTTGACTCGGATCATGTATCACTTAGATGACTAGAGGGATGTCTATCTGAGTGGGAGTTCATTATATAATTTGATTGGATGAACTTATTTATCATGAACAATAGTCTAAGTTGTCTTTGCAAAAAAAAGGTTGTAGATCAATAGCTCGCGTTGTAGCTCCCTGTTTCAATACGTTCCTAGAGAATGATTAAGTTGAAAGATATTGTAAGCAATGATGCGGACTAGGTCCGTTTCCTGAGGAGTGTCCTCACTGCTACACAGAAGGCTTATGTCTTTGATGCACCGCTCGGTGTGCCAACCCCTCCAGTGTCATCTGTGGATGTTATGAACATCTGACAGATACGTCCTGATGACTACTTGATAGTTAAGTGCACCATACTTTACGGCTTAGAATCAGGATTCCAATGACGTTTTGAACGCCATAGAACATATGAGATGTTCCAAGAGTTGAAATTGGGATTTCAGGCTCATGCCCGTGTTGAGAGGTATGAGACCTCTGACAAGTTCTTTGCCTACAAGATGGAGGAGAATAGCTCAGCTAGTGAGCATGTGCTCCGAATGTCTGGGTGCTACAATCACTTGAATCATGTGGGAGTTAAACTTCCAGATAAGATAGTGATTGATAGAGTTCTCTAGTCACTATCACTAAGCTACTAGATCTTCGTGATGAACTATGACATGCAAGGGATGGAGATGATCCCGGAGCTGTTCGCGGTGCTTAAGACCGCAAAAAGTAGAAATCACGAAGGAGCATCAAGTGTTGATGGTTTAACAAGACCACTGGTTTCAAGAAGGGCAAGGGCTAGAAGGGAAACTTCATAAATGGCAAACTAGTTGCCGCTCCAGTGAAGGAACCCAAGGTTGAACCCAAACCCGAGACTAAGTGCTTCTATTGTAAAGGGAACGGTCACTGGTAGAGGAACTACCCCAAATGCATGGTAGATAAGAAGGCTGGCAACTTCAACAAAGTATATACGTGTTATTAATGTGTACCTTACTAGTACTCCTGGTAGCACCTGGGTATTGGATACCGGTTCAGTTGTTATTATTGGTGACTTGAAGCAAAAGTTACGGACTAAACGGAGACTGTCTAAGGGCGAGGTGACGATGTGTGTTGGAAGTATTTCCAAAGTTGATGAGATCACCGTCGCACGCTCCATCTACCTTCGGGATTAGTATTGAACCTAGATAAATGTTATCAGGTGTCTGCGTTGAGCATGAATATGATTAGATCATGTTCATAGCAATACGGTTATTCATTTAAGTTAGAGAAAAATGGTTATTCTGTTTACATGAATAATACCTTTCATGGTCATGCACCCTATGTGAATGGTTCATTGAATCTCATTCGTGGTAATACACATGTTCACGCCAAAAGATGTAGAGTTAATAATGATAGTACCACTTTCTTGTGGTACTGCCGCTTGGGTCATATTGGTGTAAGATGCATGAAGAAACTTCATGTCGATGGATGTTTGGAGTCACTTGATTTTGAATCGCTTGACGCATGCGAGCCATGCCTCATGGGCAGGATGACTAAGACCCCGTTTTCAGGTACATTGAAATGGGCAAGTGACTTGTTGGAAATCGTACATGCTGATGTGTGTGATCCAATAAGAATTGAGGCGTGCGGTGGACATCGCTATTTTCTCATCTTCATTAACAATTTGAGTGGATATGGGTATATTTACTTAATGAAGCACAAGTCTGAAATGTTTGAAAAGTTCAAGCAATTTCAGAGTGAAGTTAAGAACCATCATGACAAGAAGATCAAATTCCTACTATCCGATCGATGGATAATTTCTGAGTTATGAGTTTGGCAATCACTTAACACATTGTGAAATTGTTTCATAGTTGACACCAGGAACACCACAGCGTAATGGTGTGTCCGGACGTCGTAATCGAACCTTATGAGATATGGTGTGATCTATGATGTCTCTTACCGATCTACCGCTATCATTTTGAGGTTATGCGTTAGAGACAGCTTCATTCACTTTAGATAGGGCACCATCTAAGTCCGTTGAGACGACGTCGTATGAACATTGGTTTGGCAAGAAACCAAAGTTGTCGTTTCTTAATATTTGGTGCTGCGATGCTTAAGGCTTCAGCTAGAAAAGCTCGAACCCAAAGCGGACAAATACATCTTCATAGGATACCCAAAGGTAATAGTTGGGTATACCTTCTATCTCAGATCCGAGGGCAAAGTGTTTGTCGCAAAGAACGGGTCCTTTATCAAGAAGGAGTTTCTCTCGAAAGAATTGAGTGGGAGGAAGATAGAACTTGATGAGATTGTGAACCTCTACTTCAACCGGAAAGTGGTGCAACACAGAAAGATGTTTCTGTGGCGCCTACGTCGGTTGGAGAGGAAGTTAATGATAGTGATCATGAAGCTTCGGATCAAGTTGCTATCGAACCTCGTAGGTCGACAAGGATATGTACTACTCCTGAGTGGTACAGTGATCCTGTCTTAGATATCATGTTGGACAACAATGAACCTACGAGCTATGGAGAAGCGATGGTGGGCCCATATTCCGACAAATGGTTAGAAGCCATGAAATCCGAGATAGGATCCATGTATCAGAACAAAGCATGGACTTTGTTGGACTTACCCGATGATCGGCAAGCCATTGAGATAAATGGATCTTTAAGAAGAAGACAGACGTGGACGGTAATGTTACCGTCTATGAAGCTCGACTTGTGGCAAAGAGTTTTTTCACAAGTTCAAGGAGTTGACTACGATGAGATTTTCTCAACCGTAGCGATGTTTAAGTCCGTCGGAATCATGTTAGCATTAGCTGTATTTTTCGATTATGAAATCTGACAGATGGATGTCAAAACAAGTTTTCTTACCAGTTTTCGTAAGAAAAAAGTTGTATGTGATACAATAAAAGGTTTTTTCGATCCTAAGGATGCTAAAAAGGTATGCTGGCTCCAGCAATCCTTCTATGGACTAGAGCAAGCATCTCGAAGTCGGAATATATGCTTTGATGGAGTGATCAAAGCTTTTAGGTTTATACAATGTTTGCTAGAAACTTGTATTTACAAGAAAGTGAGTGGGAGCACTACAACATTTCTGATAAGTATATGTGGATGACATATTGTTGATCCGAAATAATGTAGAATTTCTGGAAAGCATAAACGGTTGTTTGAAGAGTGATTTCCAAAGGAAGACCTGGATAAAGCTGCTTACATATTGGGCATCAAGATCTATAGAGATAGATCAAGACACCTGATGATACTTTCAAAGAACGCACACCTTGACATGATTTTGAAGGAGCTCAAAATAGATCAGTCAAAGAAGGGATTCTTACCTGAGTTGTAAGGTGTGAAGTTGAGTAAGACTCAAAGCTTGACCACGGCAGAAGAAAGAGGAAGGACGAAGGTCGTCCCCTATGCTTTTGTCATAGGCTCTATATGGTATGCCATGCTGAGTACCGCACCTGATTTGTGCCTTGCCACATGTCTGGAAAGAGGGTACAAAGGTGATCCAGGAGTGGATAACTGGACAGTGGTCAAAATTATCCTTAGAGGAATAAGGAAATATTTCTCGGTTATGGAGGTGATAAAGAGTTAGACGTTAAGAGTTACGTCGATGCAAGCTTTAACACCTATCCGGATGACTATGAGTAGAAAACCGGATATGTATAATGGAGCAACCATTTGGAATAGCTCCAAGTGAAACGTGGTAGCAGCATCTATGATATGACATAAAGTTTTGCGAAGGACATGCGGATCTGATTGTTGCAGACCCGTTGACTATAACATCTCTCACAAGCATAACATGATCAAACCCAGAACTCATTGAGTGTTAATCACATGGTAATGTGAACTAGATTATTGACTCTAGTAAACTCTTTGGGTGTTAGCCACATGGCGATGTGACCTTGAGTGTTAATCACATAGCGATGTGAACTAGATTATTGACTCTAGTGCAAGTGGGAGACTGTTGGAAATATGCCCTAGAGGCAATAATAAATTAGTTATTATTATTATATTTCCTTGTTCATGATAATCGTTTATTATCCATGCTAGAATTGTATTGATAGGAAACTCAGATACATGTGTGGATACATAGACAACACCATGTCCCTAGTAAGCCTCTAGTTGACTAGCTCGTTGATCAATAGATGGTTACGGTTTCCTGGCCATGGACATTGGATGTCGTTGATAACGGGATCACATCATTAGGAGAATGATGTGATGGACAAGACCCAATCCTAAGCCTAGCACAAGATCGTGTAGTTCGTATGCTAAAGCTTTTCTAATGTCAAGTATCATTTCCTTAGACCATGAGATTGTGCAACTCCCGGATACCGTAGGAATGCTTTGGGTGTACCAAACGTCACAACGTAACTGGGTGGCTATAAAGGTGCACTACGGGTATCTCCGAAAGTGTCTGTTGGGTTGACACGAATCGAGACTGGGATTTGTCACTCCGTGTAACGGAGAGGTATCTCTGGGCCCACTCGGTAGGACATCATCATAATGTGCACAATGTGACCAAGGAGTTGATCACGGGATGATGTGTTACGGAACGAGTAAAGAGACTTGCCGGTAACGAGATTGAACAAGGTATCGGGATACCGACGATCGAATCTCGGGAAAGTATCATACCAATAGACAAAGGGAATTGTATACGGGATTGATTGAATCCTTGACATCGTGGTTCATCCGATGAGATCATCGTGGAACATGTGGGAGCCAACATGGGTATCCAGATCCCGCTGTTGGTTATTAACCAGAGAGATGTCCCGGTCATGTCTGCATGATTCTCGAGCCCATAGGGTCTACACACTTAAGGTTCAATGACGCTAGGGTTATAGGGAAGGTATGTACGCGGTTACTGAATGTTGTTCGGAGTCCCGGATGAGATCCCGAACGTCGCGAGGAGTTCCGGAATGGTCCGGAGGTGAAGATTCATATATTTGACAAAGGGTTTTGGAGTCCGGGAGTGTTCTGGAGGTACCGGGTGATGACCAGCATGACCGAAAGGTGATTCGGGAGCCCCGGCAAGTGTTGGGGGGCTTCATGGGCCAAGGGAAGTGGGCAAACCAGCCCACTAAGGGGCTGTGCGCCCCCCTCACCTATTCCCACGTGACCAGGGGGTTTGGGGCGCCCCATCTAGGGTTCCCACCTCCTGGCTTGGGGGCCAAGTCACCCAAAGGGGAGATCCCATCTGCCCTGGCCGCCGCCCCCCTAGGGGAAACCCTAGGGAGCCTCCCCCTCCCCTTGCCCCTATATATAGTGGAGGTTTTGGGGCTGCCTAACACACGAGTCTCTCTCTCCCAAGGCGCAGCCTTACCTCTCTCCCTCCTCGTCTCTCGTAGTGCTTGGCGAAGCCCTGCTGGAGTATCGCGCTCCTCCACAACCACCACGCCGTCGTGCTGGTGGTGCACGGAGTCTTCCCCAACCTCTCCCTCTCTCCTTGCTGGATCAAGGCATGGGAGACGTCACCGGGCTGCACGTGTGTTGAACGCGGAGGCGCCGTTGTTCGGCGCTTAGATCGGAATCGACCGCGATCTGAATCGCCACGAGTACGACTACCTCGTCCGCGTTCTTGCAACGCTTCCTCTTAGCGATCTACAAGGGTATGTAGATGCACTCCCCTTCCCGTCGTTGCTAGATTACTCCATAGATTGATCTTGGTGATGCGTAGAAAATTTTAAATTTCTGCTACGATCCCCAATAGGTAGGTATGGTGGACACTCATGGAATAAACTTGGTTCAAGGAATTTGGATGCACAAGTAGTATTCCCGCTTGGTATAGATATTTTTTCTAGCAAAGGATTCTAAATAGCAAGCACCACATGTTAGAGGATCCATAACAATATAACTTCTATACAAGTATACCCAAGCATAACTCATTATGTTGTCTTCCTTGTCCAACTTCAACTAATTTTCTCAGGTTTGAAAATAATTAATGGGGCTCACAATCATAGAAGATGTCCAAGATAGTACATTTATATGTGAAATCTCTCTTCCTTCAATATTCTTTCATGAATTGTTCAAGTGACCAATACAATGTTTGCTAAGCTTCAATAAATTTACCACCTCTACTTCTTTATGTGAAGGCATTACTCCCCATGGGAAAGGCATATGAAACATATATAATTTCAAATTTATGACATTCAAATCATTCAACCATTTACTCATAGGATATAAGTGAAGCACACGAGTAAATGACAAACTACTCCAAAAAGATATAAGTGAAGATCAATGAGTAGTTAAATAATTATGTAGCTATATGAAGACTCTCTATCATTTAATAATTTCAGATCTTGATACTTTATTCAAACAGCAAGCAAAGCTAAAGAAAATAAAATGACGCTCCAAGCAAAACTCATATCATGTGGTGAATAAACATATAGCTCCAAGTAAAGTTACCGATGAACGAAGACGAAAGAGGGGATGCCTTCCGGGGCATCCCCAAGCTTAGGATCTTGGTTGTCCTTGAATATTACCTTGGGGTGCCTTGGTCATCCCCAAGCTTAGGCTCTTGCCACTCCTTATTCCGTAGTCCATCAAATCTTTACCCAAAACTTGAAAACTTCACAACACAAAACTTAACAGAAAATCTCGTGAGCTCCGTTAGCGAAAGAAAACAAAACACCACTTCAAGGTACTGTAATGAACTCATTCTTTATTTATATTGGTGTTAAACCTACTGTATTCCAACTCCTCTATGGTTTATAAACTATTTTACTAGCCATAGATTCATCAAAATAAGCAAGCAACACAATGAAAACAGAATCTGTCAAAAACAGAACAGTCTGTAGTAATCTGTATCAAACGTATACTTTTGGAACTCCAGAAATTCTAAAATAAATTGGTGGACCTGAGGAATTTTTCTAGTAATCATATGAAAAAATAATCAACTAAATAGCACTCTCCAGTAAAAAATTTAAGCTAATCTCGTGAGCGCTAAAGTTTCTGTTTTTTACAGCATGATCATAAAGACTTCACCCAAGTCTTCCCAAAGGTTCTACTTGGCACAAACACTAATTAAAACATAAAACCACATCTAACCAGAGGATATATTATTTATTTATTCCTAAAAAGAACCAAAAAGAAAGAAACTAAAATAAAATTGGGTTGCCTCCCAACAAGCGCTATCGTTTAACGCCCCTAGCTAGGCATGATGATTTCAATGATGCTCACGTAAAAGATAAGAATTGAAACATAAAGAGAGCATAATGAAGAATATGACTAGAACATTTAAGTCTAACCCACTTCATATGCATTGGGATTTTGTGAGCAAACAACTTGTGGGAACAATAATCAACTAGCATAGGAAGGCAAAACAAGCATAACTTCAAAACTTTAAGCACATAGAGAGGAAACTTGATATTATAGCAATTTCTACAAGCATATGTTCCTCCCTCATAATAATTTTCAGTAGCATCATGAATAAATTCAACAATATAACCAGCACCTAAAGCATTCTTTTCATGATCTACAAGCATAGAAAATTTACTACTCTCTACATAAGCAAAATTCTTCTCAATCGGAATAGTGGGAGTATCATAAGAGACTCGAATACTATAAATTGTTTCCACATTAAAAGAGTAGTGTTCAGAAAAAGGGTGATAATAATCATGACAAGTTTTATAAATATAATCATCACTACTCTTTATAGCATAAGTATCATCACAATAATCATCATAGGTAGCAACTTTGTTCTCATCATAATCGATCGAAACCTCTTCCAAGATAGTGGAATCATCACTAAATAAAGTCATGACCTCTCCAAATCCACTTTCATAATTATCACAATAAGATTCAACATCCTCCAAAATAGTGGGATCATGACTTCCTAAAGTTGACACTCTTCCAAACCCACTTTCATCAATATAATCATCATAAGTAGGAGGCATGCTATCATCATTATAAATTTGCATATCAAAACTTGGGAGACTAAAAATATCATTTTCATTAAACGTAGCATCCCTAAGCTTGGGACAAACATTAATTGTAGAAAATATATTCTCAAAAACATCATCTTCATCAAACATAGCATCCCCAAGCTTGGGCCTTTTCATATCATAAGCATAATCACTCTCATATTTAATAGTATGGATAGCACCAATAGTATAGCAATTATCATATTCTTCCAAGCAAGTGCCAAAAAGATTTTCAAGATCATAATAAGTATCATTATCTTCCCAATCATAATCATCACAACAAGCAATAGGCATAACGAGATTATCATCAAGTGCATCATCTTCCACAATTATTTTTGATTCATTTTCATGAGGCACAACAATAATAGGAGAAACATTATTTGGGAGATATATCTTTTTACCTCTCTTCCTTTTTCTTTTATTCTTCTTCACCACATCATGTGTGGGTTCAATCCTCCTTTTGGAGCTCCTTATTAATGAGATTGGTTGAATAGAAGGCTCCTCCTCGTTACCTAATTCATCATAAGAAATAATAGGAGAATATTGGGAAGTCTCTTACCTTTCATTAGTATTCTCTTAATATTCTATTTGTTTTATTTTCTTTATGTAATTGGCAATATAAGGATTTTCAATGCAATTCACTGCACAATACATATAAATTTCTTCTAGATCAAAATGAAGAACTCTATCGAGGGCAAATTCTGGAATAACCTTAGTTATACGTCTCATTTCTTCATAACCCAAGAGCAAACTAAGTTCATTATGATGTGCAAGGGAAATCAAGTCATCACAATTTTTGGACACGATACGATCATGAGACAATTTGCATTGGGTACTGAAATGATCATGTTCATTGCAAAGTTCACAAGTACGGCTAAGAAATTTTAAATTTTCAGCACAAACATCTAGCCTTTCTTGCAACCATTTAGTTTCTAAATGCTTATGCCTCTTGCAATATCTATCTTCCCAATTTGGTGTGTACTTGCAAACCCAATGCACTCCATAAAAATTGACATGTTTATAGGAGACATTTTCATCATAACTAGTACAATCATCATTAGTACTATGTGTCGTGGAATTGTCACGGCAGATGTCCTTAGTGTCAGGACTTAGTCGCGAGGCCAACGCATCTATGCGGTAGCTTGAAGGGGTTGGTCGGAATCGAGAGACACAAGGCGGATCATCACACAAGACAAGGATTTAGACAGCTTCGGGCCCCGGGAAACATCATCCGGAATAGCCCTACATGCTGTTTGTGGCTAGGTCTCATTATGCTCATGAGAGGAGTCGCCGTAAGCCAGCTCCTCCTTTTTGTCTAGCCCTAGATATTGTTTCTTGTTGTCTGTCCCTCTTTGGGGAGCCCTGCCCCTCCTTATATAAGTTAGAGGGGCGGGTTACATGTGGAGTCCAAATAGGATTAGGACTAGCCTATCTTCTACTACAAGCTGGATACAAGTCCGGGTCTTGATTCCTTGTAAGGGAGATATTCCTCACGCCTTCCGTCTTAAGCCGGCCCACAATAAGATGAGCCGGCCTACTGGGCCTTGGGCCCTTGTCATCTTTTGACCCGCCGTCGGGGCCATTATTAAGTCGCCAGGCTCGTGAGTCGTCACACCAGTGAGACGCTAGACCCATGAGTCGCCAATCCTCCGGCGGGTTACGATGAAGCGTCAAGTCCGGCCGGGTCATACTTCCGGCCGGGTCATACCGCGGGGTATATCCCCGACATTAGCCCCCAGTTTAATTTGGATTTATCCATGTTAAACTGATCCTGCAAAAAAACACAAGAACAACTTTGACAGATTGTGTTCTGGGTTAAAAATTCTTGTACGTCGGCACCTGATCATCCTTAATTCCTTGTGCTCCGGGTTAAATATTCTCCTGAGACGGGACCTGATTATCCTTAAGTCCAATTGTCATTTCCTTCATCTAGAAAATCCGGGTCAAATAAGCTAGCTTCATACTCAATTTGCTTATGTTCGTTTCTCACAGAAAAATATTGTGAAGAATAATCCACTTGAGTCGGCTTCCAAGGTGCCGGGTTAAATAATTTTGGTCTTCAAATACTCATATAATATTCAGCTGGCTTGAAGATGTAAATCTTGCCGGTTTATCATTACCAAAAACTGCCGGATTATAAAACAGACGATGCCGGGTCATAATTGTTGTTGACACCGGTTTATGTATTTGATCCTCCTGATTTGCTCAAAACTGATAATTTGAATATTTTTCTCTCTTATATCCATATTACCTATAGCCCCCAAGTCTTGAGCAGAACAAAGTGATGGTTTAAGACTTGCTCCAATAAATGTTGCAACCTTGAAGAAATCCGGT
Source organism: Aegilops umbellulata (assembly GCA_032464435.1). Lineage (NCBI taxonomy): Eukaryota > Viridiplantae > Streptophyta > Magnoliopsida > Poales > Poaceae > Aegilops > Aegilops umbellulata. The sequence goes on from CP136059.1 coordinate 259,843,610, forward strand.
TCATTCATCTCAATCATATAAACTGAATATTCCACACATGTAGCCCCCAAGTGTCGGGTTGTCATGCTTGCAACAACCTGGGACTTGTAATTGCTTTATGCTCATGAAAACTTCAACCAGTGTAGCCCCCAAGGGCCGGGTCATTATGCAATAATGAGCAGGGACTTTATAGATATAACCATGTAAATTTGAACAGCAATGTGTAGCCCCCAAGGGCCGGCTTAGTAAGATAATACTGAGCTGGGACTTTGTATATAATTGATAATAACATCATATAATATAGTCTCCACCATGGGGCTTGAACCCACGTCCACAAGGTTTAAGAGCTTTGTACTCCACCAACTGAATAGTTGACCGTTCAATATAATGGATTAATGCTTGTGTACCTTGAATTTTTGCAGGAGCAATTGGTAGCCCCCAAGGGCCAACTCATTTAGAATGTGATGAGTTGGGTCTTCAATAAGCTGAGCAAAAAATGACTTTGCATTAGCCCCCAAGTGCCATGGTGCATGCTGGCAGTGACATGGGACTTGCATATTTGATATAATCCCAATCTGAATAATGTAGCCCCCAAGTGCCAGGTCGTAAGCCTGCAGCGACTCGGGACTATTCCTTCCATTGTAGAATAAATCATATCCATGGTTAAAAATAATAGCCGTTGCGCTAAAGCGACTTTGAAAACCTCAATCATAGCACTGGTTATTGATAATCACAATAGAAATCCAGCCATGTTGGCTATTCAATATTTGAATAATATAATCCAGTATGAAAACCTCAATCATTCAATATCATAATAAAAATCCAGCCATGTTGGCTATTAAAGATTTGAATAACCCGATTTGAAAACCTCAATCATTCAATATCATAACGAAAATCCAGCCAAGTTTGGCTATTTAAAGATTTCAAATACCTTATCTGTTGACAAGTAAATCCGGAGTTTAAATACTCGGCGGCTCTTGGCCGATGGCGATTCAACACGCCTTCATTGTAAACCAGAATTTTCATGACCCGGCGGCTTATAGCCTTTTGAGAAAAATCCAGAACGGATAATCATTTTGAAACATCAACTTTGGTAATGAGCTTGAACTTAATCATTTATATGTCATATTTCTGCAAATCCTGCAAAGAGTTTAAACAACATATGCACTGGCGACTTAGCGTCAAAACCAGAGCGGGTCATAATATCTCACATATAACCACAGTGATATTGAATTTGTACTGCCGGCTTACATGACCTGTGCAGTAAGGGTGATAACCCAATCCTTAGAAGCCAATGCTTCCACGTAGATGATGATTGTCATAAACTGGCGACTTATAGTCAAAAGTCAAGCCGGGTTAAGCATAAAACACTTATATATATATTTGAGATATAATCCTAAAAAGGTCTCAAGTTAAGTAATTATGGCTGCAATAAACTTTACCAGAGACAGAATAAAACTTTTTGAGGCTTCTGATTTCGATACGATCAGTAAACCGTTCCAAAGGGGTTAAGCTAAGATTCGAATACGATCATATAGCCCCCAGTGGCTTTGGCGATGCCGATCAAGAGGGTATCGACAGCTATGTTCTCTTTGGTTCGAATATGACCTATGTTTGAACAGGAAGCCCCCAAATGACCTTGAGAGTTGTTTAACGACACTGATTCGAATACGATCCATGTCAGACCCAAAGGGGTTGAGCTATGATTCGGATACGATCAAGAAGCCCCCTAGTGGGTTTGGCATTTTGCCAATCAAAAGGGTTTCGACAGCTATGTTCTCTTTGGTTCGAATACGACCTATGTTTGAATAGGAAGCCCCCAAGTGACCATATAAATTTTGGCATTGCGCCGATCAAGAGGGTACTGATAGCTATGCTCGATGAGAAAGAAGCCCCCAAGTGATCATAATAAGATAAGCCGTAAGGTAGGATACCCAAGTTTGAACCGCGCATCATGGCAGCAAGTTCTTTTGGCAACCTTTAATTTTTCTGAGAACTCGAACTTGCGAGAGATTAAATCTTTTTGAACCGGAACTTTAAACCGGATTTAAAAGCTTCAAAACTTTGTGAGAGAAAAATTTACCTTGAGCCGAATTTTGAACCGGATTTGATAGCTTCAAAGCTTTGCGGGAGAGAGATGTCTCTTGAGCTATATTTTAAACCGGAATCTTCATTTTGAGCCGGAAATTTTTCTGACGGCCTTTAAATATTCACCAATAAAGAGTAGCCTCCAGGGCCGGGTTATCTTCCCTTCAATGACCCGGAGTTCTTGAATTCATTGAAACCGGCTAATTTTGCCGAGCCATACCATTGTAGCCCCCGAGTCTCAAGATGACTCGAAGAGTGGGCTTGAGATTCTCCATATTTGACCATAGCAGAAGGTGTATATCATTGGCGTTGATAACGCGATGTGAATCCACAGAAGGCTGAGATGACTGCGGGGGGTTATAGATGATCCCGTATGAGCAGTGTCAGCAACTCGTCCAATGGTTCCTTTCAACTGGTTGTTTGAAGTTAACCGAACCATAGTGGCAGCGACTTGTGCAGCTACCCATTGAACCATCCAGTGCAGACGGCGGCTGATAAGACATGATGACTTGCCGCTAATTTATTGGAAGAAAAAACCAGGCTTCCCAAGCAGTTACTTGCTCATACTCAATAAACAGCTCATGCAGACAAGTACGGTCCGGTGTGTTGATGTAGACCAGGCCGCGAGAGATGAACGGTAAAGACGACCGCAACATCGGAGGCGGCACAGACAGATGAACCGGCCGTGGTGTTGTAAGCCGGTGCAGACGGGCAAGTTGTCCTCCTTGTTGTAAGTCGGCGTGGTCGCGAGAGACGGCCACGGCGTTGTAAGCCGGCGCGATCACGAGAGACGACCATGACATTGTAAGCTGATGCGGGAGTCCGTTGAGTAACGACGGCCACCTGTGCCAAATAATGTTCGGCGTGTCTCCATCTCCGCGATATAATACCACTTTGTGATAGATAATTTTCCTGCATATAAAATACAACAGGGCAAAGTAGCTTTGCTCGGATGAATTAATATGTGCTTAAAAATAAGGTAAATAACACCTGGTTTTTGTCGGAGGTCGATCCAGTTGTGATAACAAGGTGACCATAAAAATCAGCCGGCTTATACGCCATGCTTATAGGTAATATGGACACGGGCGAGTCGCTATCGCTCTTGCAGTGACAAAACATCCTGCATAAATAATATCATAACCTGGAGTAATTGTTCTCAGGTAATATGAACACGGGCGAGTCACTATCGCTCTTGCAGTGACAAAACGTCCTGCATAAATAATATCATAACACGGAGTAATTGTTCTCAAAAGGAAAAAGTTGATACGTGTTATTTAAAATAATCTGGACCGATATCACCTGATGTATTTATGATCTTCAGCGGTGTCCGTAGTCAACCCGGCACATTGAATAGGCCGGACCGCAGGGCAGACAATAAAACGACCGCAGCATCAGAGGCGGCACAGGCAGATGAGTCGGCCGCAATGTTGTAAGCCGGCTCGAGCAGGAGAGTCGGCCGTGACGTTGTAAGCCGGTGCGGACGCATGAACCGCCACGAGGGCAGATGAGCGAGTCGTCCGTGGCGTTGTAAGGTGGCGCGGACGGGTAAGCCGGCCACAGTATTGTAAGCCGGTGCGGGAGTCCATTGAGTAAGGACAACCACCTGTGCCGAATAATGTTGGCATGCCTCCATCTCTGTGGTATACTGCCACCTTGTAATGAATAATTGTCCTGCGTAAAATAAATACAGCAGGGTAGAGTAGTTGTTTGTCGAAGGAAATCAACATGTATTTAACAAAATATGTAGGATAAATATTACCTGATGTATTTTGATGACAGATGATTCAAACGCCGCATCATGGATCACCTCAGTAATTTGAACGACAATTCAACCACTCTCCCCTTCTCTTATAAACAGCAGAGGTCCAGTGGCGGCTTACGAGACCGCGGCAGAGATCGCGGGTCGTAACGGTAAAAACAACCCGAGGCGAAACCGAGGGTTTTGAGACCCGACCGCAGCGGAACCGGGAATCAGGCAGCTCCGTACGGATCCTCCAAATCATGTTTAATTAATCCACGTCCCCTTCGACTTGTTACTCTCTGAACTCTTGCAGAATAGACCACAGCTGAGGAAATTTACAGTGGGTTGAACTCTGTTGACCCGCCAGTCCTTGCCCGAACATGCTAGCTCACGTGAAGCAATTTTCTAGACAGGTTGCCTCCTCAAAATCTGAACTTTAGCCTGGGCAGCACTCAAGTACTCAATGGATCATTTTATGCGAATAGTAGCAACGGAGTAGTATTGCCTTCTTGGACCATGATTTGCTGATCATCTATGAAGCATTGACGTACACGCCATATATACCATTGCAATCTTGAATCCTCCTTGATAAGTACTGTAAAGAACATCTGATCATACAATGCGCAAGAAACTGCAGTCACAGGCACCGCGGCAGCTGCGGATGCGACAACGGCGACCGGCGGCTCGGCGCAAAACCGAGCGAGGGGCAGCCTAAGGACGACGGCGGCTTGTGGCGATAGGGCCGGCTCAACTTCGGCGGCGGAGGCAGTGACACCGGGCGGCTCACGGCCGGGCCGCGGACGGGACGGCTCAAGGCTGTCGGGGCGAAACGAGTCGCAGTGGAGACGAGCGACTCGACATGCGATCTGCACCGAGGCGGCTTGACGCAAGGCACAGTGGCAGGGGCGGCCAAACGTCTCGGCGGCGCATCCGCGGCCTACATGGGCGCGCAGGAGCCGGAGCCAGCGAGGGGCTTGGCGACTCTGGTGGCGCGGCAGCGGCCTAAACCTTGGTCAGGGCAGAGGTGGAGCAGGGCGGCTGAACGGGGCGTCTCCCACGGCGGCGAGGGAGGCCGACCACAGGCGGAGCAGCACGAGGCCCAAGCGGCGGCGCGTTGCAGCAGTAGCGGGTCGACTCCAAGGCAGCCGGCAGACTGAGGCTGCACCCGTGACCACAACGGCAAAGGCGAAATGGGTCTGGTCAGCGCGAGATTGGAAACAGCTCGGAGTTGTCGCGCGCGAGACTGAAAATCGCTCGGAGATCAAATCCTCCTCCGAGCTGCCGTTGATTTGACTTTTCCTCATGCTGATGGATCAATGGATGGGTCACTTTTGCCTTCACGTCTAGAACCAGTAACTATGGTTGATAGAGTAGCAGTATTGTCGCGACCGATCAATTTCCAAATTCGATCTCGGCAGCTAGCAACTTTAACAGGGCGGCGCAGCAGCAAAGATCAATCTTCTGTTGACCTCGGAGTCAAAGCGTCGTAGATACATCGCTCGTATAGTAAACCTTGTCTCGGACTCGGCGTATTGAAACAACGGCGGACAGATCGCGTGCAGGGGCGGCAGCACAACATGTAACCCTAAAATAGTCTCCATCTCATACCTGCTGCCGCAGAACACTTTGTCATTCTTGATTGATGAATTGATATGGATTTTTCCATGCCGGCTTTTGTTGAGCCAGAAAATTGCGAACCTCTCGAACCCTAAAAAGATCCCTTCAAGAACTCAACACCACCGTGCGCGAGCCCCACGGTGGGCGCCAACTGTCGTGGAATTGTCACGGCAGATGTCCTTAGTGTCAGGACTTAGTCGCGAGGCCAACGCATCTATGCGGTAGCTTGAAGGGGTTGGTCGGAATCGAGAGACGCAAGGTGGATCATCACACAAGACGAGGATTTAGACAGCTTCGGGCCCCGGGAAACATCATCCGGAATAGCCCTACATGCTATTTGTGGCTAGGTCTCATTATGCTCATGAGAGGAGTCGCCATAAGCCGACTCCTCCTTTGTGTCTAGTCCTAAATATTGTTTCTTGTTGTCTGTCCCTCTTTGGGGAGCCCTGCCCCTCCTTATATAAGTTAGAGGGGCGGGTTACATATGGAGTTCAAATAGAATTAGGACTAGCCTATCTTCTACTACAAGCCGGATACAAGTCCGGGTCTTGATTCCTTGTAAGGGAGATATTCCTCACGCCTTCCGTCTTAAGCCGGCCCACAATAAGATGAGCCGGCCTACTGGGCCTTGGGCCCTTGTCATCTTCTGACCCGCCGTCGGGGCCATTATTAAGTCACCAGGCTCGTGAGTCGTCACACCAGTGAGACGCCAGATCCATGAGTCACCAATCCTCCGGCGGGTTACGATGAAGCGTCAAGTCCGACCGGGTCATACTTCCGGCCGGGTCATACCGCGGGGTATATCCCGACACTATGGATATTCAAGGAGTTCATACTAACAACATTGCAATCATGCTCATCATTCAAAGATTTAGTGCCAAACATTTTAATACATTCTTCTTCTAACACTTTGGCACAATTTTCCTTCCCATCATACTCAGGAAAGATATTAAAAAGATGAAGCGTATGAGGTAAACTCAATTCCATTTTTTGTAGTTCTTTTTTATAAACTAAACTAGTGCTGAAACAAGAAACAAAAAGATTCGATTGCAAGATCTAAAGATATACCTTCAAACACTCACCTCCCCGGCAACGGCGCCAGAAATTGCTTGATGTCTACTACACAACATTCTTCTTGTAGACATTGTTGGGCCTCCAAGAGCAGAGGTTTGTAGGACAGTAGCAAATTTCCCTCAAGTGGATGACCCAAGGTTTATCAATCCGTGGGAGGCGTAGGATGAAGATGGTCTCTCTCAAGCAACCCTGCAACCAAATAACAAAGAGTTTCTTGTGTCCCCAACACACCCAATACAATGGTAAATTGTATAGGTGCACTAGTTCGACGAAGAGATGGTGATATAAGTGCAATATGGATGGTAGATATAGGTTTTGTAATCTGAAAATATAAAAACAGAAAGGTAACTAATGATAAAAGTGAGCGTAAACGGTATTGCAATGCTAGAAAACAAGGCCTAGGGTTCATACTTTCACTACTGCAAGTTCTCTCAACAATAATAACATAATTGGATCATATAAATATCCCTCAACATGCAACAAAGAGTCACTCCAAAGTCACTAATAGCGGAGAACAAACGAAGAGATTATAGTAAGGTATGAAACCACCTCAAAGTTATTCTTTCCGATCAATCCATTGGCCTATTCCTATAAGTGTCACAAACAGCCCTAGAGTTCGTAATAAAATAACACCTTAAGACACACATCAACCAAAACCCTAATGTCACCTAGATACTCCAATGTCACCTCAAGTATCCGTGGGTATGATTATACATATGCATAATACAATGTCAGATTCATCTATTCATCCAACACATAGAACCTCAAAGAGTGCCCCAAAGTTTCTACCGGAGAATCAAGACGAAAACGTGTGCCAACCCCTATGCATAGGTTCATGGGCGGAACCCACAAGTTGATCACCAAAACATAAATCAAGTGGATCAATAGAATACCCCATTGTCACCACGGGTATCCCACGCAAGACATACATCAAGTGTTCTCAAATCATTAAAGACTCAATCCGATAAGATAACTCCAAAGGGAAAACTCAATCCATTACAAGAGAGTAGAGGGGGAGAAACATCATAAGATCCAACTGCACTAGCAAAGCTCGCGATACATCAAGATCATATCACCTCAAGAACACGAGAGAGAGAGAGAGAGAGAGAGAGAGAGAGAGAGATCAAACACATAGCTACTGGTACATACCCTCAGCCCCGAGGGTGAACTACTCCCTCCTCGTCATGGAGAGCGCCGAGATGATGAAGATGGACACCGGTGAGGGTTCCCCCCTCTGGCAGGGTGCCGGAATAGGGTCCCGATTGGTTTTTGGTGGCTACAGAGGCTTGCGGCGGCGGAACTCCCGATCTATTCTGTTCATCGATGGTTTTAGGGTATATTGGTATATATATATATGAGGAAGAAATACGTCAGGGGAGCCACGAAGGGCCCACGAGGGTGGAGGGCGCGCCCAGGGGTGGGTGCACCCCCAGCCTCGTGCCTTCCTTGTTGATCCCCTGACATGCACTCCAAGTCTCCCGGATTGCTTTCTTTCCAAAAATAACTCTCCCGAAGGTTTCATTCCGTTTGGACTCCGTTTGATATTCCTTTTCTTCGAAACACTGAAACAAGGGAAAAAACAGGAACTGGCACTGGGCTCTGGGTTAACATGTTAGTCCCAAAAGTGATATAAAAGTGTTTAATAAAGCCCATAAACATCCAAGATGGATAATATAATTGAATGATTACTTCATAAATTATAGATACGTTGGAGACGTATCAGGAGGGGGCGCCTAGTACACACATCAATTGTTCCAAGCCGTGTGCGGCGCCCCCCTCCACAGTTTACGCCTCCGGTCATATTCATGTAGCGCTTAGGCGAAGCCCTGCGCGAATCACTTCACCATCACTGTCACCATGCCGTCATGCTGACGGAACTCTCCCTCGACACTTTGCTGGATCAAGAGTTCGAGGGACGCCAGCAAGATGAACGTGTGCAGAACTCAGAGGTGTCGTACGTTCGGTGCTTGATCAGTCAGAACGAGAAGAAGTTCGAGTGCATCAACCGCGTCAACAACCGCTTCCGCTTTCGGTCTACGAGGGTACGTGGACACACTCTCCCCCTCTCGTTGCTATGCATCTCCTAGATAGATCTTGCGTGAGCATATGATTTTTTTTGAATTGTAGGCTACATTCTCCAACAGCATCCCCAAGCTTAGTTGCTTGCTTCTATTTTATATAATAGCTTGGGACACCATGGGGCATCCCCATGCTCAGGCTCTTCTTACTCCTTATTCCTTCACCCATTGTGATCTCACCCAAAACTTGAAAACTTCAATCACACAAAACTCAACAAAACCTTTGTGAGATCCGTTAGTATAACAAAGCAAATCACTACTCTAAGTACTGTTGCAAACCCATTCATATTTTATTTTTGCATTATATCTACTGTATTCCAACTTTACTATGGCTCATACCCCCCGATAAAGTCCGTAGATTCATCAAAATAAGCACACAATGCAAAGAAAATAGAATCTGTCAAAAACAGAATAGTCTGTAGTAATCAGGGAACTTCATATACTTCTGTAACTCCAAAAATTCTGAAAAATTAGGTCAACATGGGAAATTTTTTATATCAATCTTTTGTAAAAAAAAATCAGAGCAAAAGCACGTTTCTGTGATTTATGAAAATAATTTTACTGAGTGCAAAAGTTTCTATTTTCCAACAAGATCCAAATCAACTATCACCGAACATGATCCCAAAGGCTTTGCTTGGCACAAACACTAATTAAAACATAAAAACACATCTAATTAGAGGCATCTTTATATATTTATTGCAAAACAGCAAGAAAACCAAAAAGCAAAAAAGATAAAGATTGGGTTGCCTCCGAACAAGCGCTATCGTTTTATGCCCCTACCTATGCATAATGCAAAGATTCAAGTATTGTCATCTTCAGTTTCCAACTCCTCAATCAAACACTTAGAATTCTCCAAAGATTTAGCATACAAATTTTTGATAACAATAATCCTAGAAACAACTTTAAAGAGTTCATTCTTGCAAGTAGGGTCTTTTATCACTTCAACAAAATCGGGGTGAATAATAATCATCTTAAGATCTTCTTTGTTATTATTAGAAGTTGCACCCTTGTTCTTAGTGATCTCATTAATGTTAGTAATTTTGACAGGAGTTTTTTCAATAGTTTTAGCAGAAGTAAAAGCCGAGCTCAAATTACTAAAAATTTCTTCCAACTTATCGATCCGGGAGGGACTTTCTTCAATTATTTCGTGAATTAGGGTTCCCTTTTCGTTTAGCAACTTAAAAACCTCTCCTGCTATTGAATTAGGTTCGGGTGGAATCATCACGTACACGTTTTCTTCCTTTGCACCTCCTTTCCCTTTTGCCCTTGGAGCATCCTCCGTTTTCCTCATCTCTATGCAAAGAGAAGGATTCCTAAGTGTTGCTGTTCTGGGGCATGCGGTAGTACTGCTCCGCAGAGCGGTAGTACCGTAAGTCCTTGCGGTAGTACCGTAGGCGCACGCGGTAGTACCTCTCCTATGGAGCTGTACTACCGTGACCTCAGACCAGACTCAGCCGCCCGTGTGGCTGTAGGGGCGGACGTGATTTTTTACGTCCGCGCCCTACGCGGCAGTACCTCCCCATGCGTGCGGTAGTACCACGAGTCCTGGTCTCACACAGCCACATGAGCGGAAGTAGGGGCGGATGTAATTTTGTACATCCGCTCCCTGCACGGTAGTACCGCAAGCCATATGCGGTAGTACCGTGTCGGATTCTTGCATTGAGTGTTTTTTCGTGGAAGTTGGCACGGATGTATTTTTATTCATCCGCGCCCTTCCCAGGCCAGTCCAGACCTGCCTTGCGGTAGTACCGCAAGGGGGAGCGGTAGTACCTCCCTCCGCCTCTGCGCGTCAGGCTTGTCCTTGCTTCTACCGTGGCTGCGGTAGTACCGTGGGCCGTCACGGTAGTACCGTGAGGCCTTGCGGTAGTACCGCTCGCCTAGTGCGGTAGTACCGCAAGTCGCGGGCTGGTTAGGTGGATAACGGTTGGATTTATTTCTCGACTATATAAGGGGTGTCTTCTTCCTCTAGTTGACTACCTCTTCTAACCCTAAGCTCCATTGTTGCTCCAAGCTCCATTTTCGCCCGATCTCACTCCCTAGCCGATCAAACTTGTTGATTTGCTCAGGAGTGGTTGGGAAGGCCTCGATCTACACTTCCACCAAGAGAAATTTTATTCCCCCCACTAATCCCTTGCGGATCTTGTTACTCTTGGGTGTTTGAGCACCCTAGATGGTTGAGGTCACCGCGGAGCCATAGTCCATTGTGGTGAAACTTCGTGGTGTCGTTGGGAGCCTCCAATTAAGTTGTGGAGATTGCTCCAACCTTGTTTGTAAAGGTTCGGTCGCCGCCTCCAAGGGCACCAATAGTGGAATCACGGCATCTCGCATTGTGTGAGGGCGTGAGGAGAATACAGTGTCCCTAGTGGCTTCTTGGGGAGCATTGTGCCTCCACACCGCTCCAACGGAGATGTACTTCCCCTCAAAGGGAAGGAACTTCGGTAACACATCCTCGTCTTCACCGGCTCCACTCTTGGTTATCTCGTGCCTTTACTTGTGCAAGCTTATTTGTGATATATCTCTTGCTTGCTTGTGTGCTTGTTGTTGTTGCATCATATAGGTTGCTCACTTAGTTGCATATCTAGACAACCTACTTTGATGCAAAGTTTAAATTGGTAAAGAAAAGCTAAAAATTGTTAGTTGCCTATTCACCCCCCTCTAGTCAACTATATCAATCCCTTCAATTGGTATCAGAGCCTCGTCTCTTTATTAAGGACTTTACCGTCCAAAGAGTATGGTTGACGTCGTAGACGGTGAGGAGGAGCACTCCGGTGCGAATCTGGTCTCATCTACGGGAGATGGGGATACCGCAGTCTCTCGTGAGGAATTCAATGTGGCGTTGGACACATTGAAAACCTCCATGACGACCAAGGTCGAAAGCATGTTTAATAAATTCTTAGAAGGGCTTAAACTTTCCACCGCACCGTTGAAAGTGGGTGATCCCGCTAACAAGGTGACGGATGCTACCTCCGACAAGGGGGGAGCTACTAGCGAGAAAGCTCCTTCTTCTAGTGGTAAAAATGGCACCGGCATCTTTGCCCATGTGGAACCTCCACCAGTCTATGGTGGACCGCTTCGTTCCACTCATTTGAATCATGCCGGCCCGGCCCCTAAGATTGAGAAGAATGTGGATTTTGATTCTTGGGTCTATCTCTTTAAGCGTCATTTAAATCATGTGAGCACTAACCTTTGGAGAATCATTGAAGAAGGGTTCTATCCGCATGACCGAAGCAACTTCACTCCTAGAGAAGCCGTGGATAATCAATTCAATGAGAATGCTCTCTCCATCATCCAAGAAGCAATCCCACCCGAAGATCTTCCTCATCTCCGGCCCTACTCCATGGCCAAAGATACTTGGCACCAAGTGGTTTCCCTCTATCGGGGAAGTGCAAGCATTCAACGCTCCAACTTTGAAGTGGTGCAAGATGAAGCCGATGAGTTTGCAATGGAATAAGATGAAGAACATCGTGAGCTTTATCGGAGGGTAACCAAACTCGCGGTCTCTCTCCGAGATCATGGAAGTAAGGACACGGATTACAATTGGATCAAGCGCAAATTCCTCAAGGCAATGATGCCCTACCACAAACCCATGTCCTCCGTCATTCGTCAAAGGCCGGACTTCCACACCTTGTCCTCAAGTGAAGTGTTGGATGAGTTCGTTGCTATGAGCATATTGGACAAGACCGCCGACATGTCGCGACCGGTTCTCTAGACATTAAATTCCAGAAAACGGCCGTCGAGCTCATCAGCCCCAGGATTACTGTTAGCTGATGAGGCACCAACTTGTTACAGAAATTCCAAGCAAGGGTACAAAATATGAAGTACAAGACCATTGTGGCCTATGAGTACAACAAATGGTTTCTAGTGGTTGCGGGCGGAAGCGGTTTGTGGATCACCACGGCTGTGGGACTCCATTTCCCACGGGAACAGCTGACCAGGTTAACTCCTATCTTCACGAGGCTGCTATCACCGTTGCTCAGGTTCCGAGGCTGTCGTCGCAACGCTCCTCTCCAAGCAAGCAATCTGGCCAAGACAATAGCCAGGGACAAGCCAGTGAGTACTTTGAATGTACTCGCAAACATTAAGAACACAGGTATAATATAATCGTTGTATACTATAATCGTTGATACTCATGCTTGCAATATCCTTATACTCACTTAGTTAGTCATAAATAAATATCTTGATGCATGTAAAACAAGTTATTCATATGCAACCGGAAATTTATGCATTGGCCACATAGAGGAAATAAATTCTGGGTGCCAAGCGAGGGTCTGAATGACTCCTCGAGCGGAAAATACGGAATAATAGATACTGGTGCCAAACGAGTGTCTGAAAGACTCCTCAAGCGGAAAATGCGGAATAATAAATATTGGTGCCAAACGAGTGTCTAAAAGACTCCTCGAGCGGAAAAATGCAGAATAATAATAATACCACAGTCGGGCGTCTGAGCGACACCACAGAAAGGGCTTTAAGAGAAATGCCACAGTCGGGCGTCTGAGCAACACCACAGAAAGGGCTTTAAGAGAAATGCCACAGTCGGGCGTCTGAGCGACACCACAGAAAGGGCTTTAAAAGAAATGCCACAGTCGGACGTCTGAGCGACACCACATAAAGGGCTTTAAAAGAAATGCCACAGTCGGGCGTCTGAGCGACACCACAGAAAGGGCTTTACAAGATTAAACAATCATAGTGAAATATCCCAGAGGTAGAACCATCCCAGAGATATTCGATGATAACAATAATATCACGGGTTAGCCAACAGTAGTAATAATCATAATCATCACAAGCCTCAAGTAGTAATTCCCGTTCTGGTTTAACCGTTTCACCTCCGAAGACCGACACTAAGACCGACGCTTGACCCATCCCAGACTGTAGTCCTTAACCATGGACACGGCTATTCGAATAGGTTTAATCTCTGCAGAGGATGTACTCTTTACCCACGAGTAACGGATTCCTTTAGTCCATCGGGACTAATTCCGTCTACGGCCTTTTAGTTGAAAACACGCCTAACTTGCACACACCAGCTTAACTCATCGGTGTCTGGAATCACCCACGACACTTGTCAAGCAAAACTCTAAGTGGGGAGGCTACAACCTCGCGTAGCATGGGATCAAATTTATATCGCGCGCTCTAAGGGGTGGCCTACCCTCTCGGTCCCAACCGGAAACACCCATGCCCCCTGACCAGGTGGCATGCCTACCGGCTACAACCGATATCTTCCACCATGGCCTCTCTGTACGGTGTGTGCTGGGAAGGGGTTGACAACTTACTGAGCCGTACCCTACTTGCGGCAGGGACGAGTGGTAGCACGAGGCAAGTATGGGGGTTACTGGAACAAGACTCGATCTGCGGTCGACTCAGGAGGTTCATAAGTTCCCTGCATGACATGTATATCAAATATATTTCAACCAACAAATATCACCACTCAATATACCTTACCATGCCATATCGGAAATAACCGTCCCGACGGGGACCGGCGACAAGCTCACGCCTACCCAAGGCCGAGGCTTTCCCGGATTCCTTTCCGGTATGCATGCAAGGCACATGAGGATGATTACCATCACAATTATTTTCATTTCCAATAGCAAGGAAAACGTTGATATGCTTCCATGCAAAAGATCATGTCACATGAAATATCAATTCCACCGAAAAGAGGTGGTGTTATAAATGTGTCAACCAACACATCAAAAATATTATGCCAAGGTTCAAGATGCTTGCCTTGAAGTTGTGGAGGGGTGAGGGGCTCTCCAAAACTTTTGAAAGCTTCTTCCCTCTTTCCAAAAATCCTATTTAAAATATTTGGATTAACACACATTTCAAAACAGTACAAAAAGTTGTTTTGGAAAATTTTCAAATAAATCTTAAAATAAACTAGATCAAATTTGAGGAAGGTAGGAAAAAGAATCAACTCATTTGGAGTTATATTTAAAAAGATATAGTCAGTCAAAGTTCTGGTCAAAACTGATTTAAATAAAACAGAAAAGGAAAAACGTTTCAGAGGGGAATACGCTTTCGGAGCGGGGAGACGTACTGGGGGGGATTACGCCTTCACTTAAACACATGGACGACGCGGTGTGTCACTGACAGTGGGTCCAGGGGGGCCACTAGTCAGGTTTGACTAGTCTTCTCCCTCTCTTTCCTCTGTCCCGAGCGGAGGCGGAGCTCCGGCGATCGTCGCCGGCGACTGGCGGCTCCTCGCGGGGCTCCGAGGGCGGGGATGGATCCGCTACTCCGGGGCGGTCCTCCCGGTGGTCGCCTGGCAGGCGGGGGCGGAGGAAGCTGCCGGCGGCGAGCTCCTCGGCGGAGGTGGCCTCGGGAGCAAAGTACCATTGGGGTTGCGGTGGCTCCCGATCAAAATTGAGCAGGGGGAAAGGTTCACGGGAGGATGAGTTGGCTTCTGGTGGAGAGAGTGGAGAGGGGGAGGTCCTGGTGGCGCCGGAACGGCAGGGGCAGTGGCGGTGGTCGGAGCTGCCGGAGACGGGGAAGAAAACCTCCCTGGGTCGAATGCGGGCTAGGGAAACGCCATAGGGGTGGCCTGAGGTCGCCTGCGAGCGGGAACGGGCTCGGGGACTCCTTAAATAGGCGTGGCAAGGCGGTTCCGCGGCGGTCGTGGATAAGCTCTCCGGCGACCGCCATTCTGTAGCTAGGGGCGTCGTGGCGGCGACGAGCGCTAGGCGACACCCTGTGGATGAGCTTGCGCTGTTCCAGGGGCCAGGTGGCGAGCGGGAGGGGCTTGGGTGGCGCTGCCCGTGGCAGAGGCTGTCGGCCGATGCCGGCGTGCCGCCAAAAAGCTCTGGCGGTGGCGCTATAGGGCGCCAGGGGTGGTTGGCGTGTTGTGGCGAGGCGGGGAGTGCGTGGCGAGGTTCTCCCGTGCGGGCCAAGGCAGGGGGTGCGACGTGGCGGCGCGTCCAGAGCACGCTCACCAGCTGCTCGGCGAAATGCCAGCGCGAGCTAGAGGTCTCGGTTGGAGCTGGGGTTTAGCAGGTCTAGGTTAGGGGCAACAGGGGGTCTAGTGGACACGCTGGTTTGGTCAGAGGATCTGGTTCACAGTGCAATGACAAGAATCATGCCAAAACAGATCATGCCCACAAGGTGTTTGACACAATGCCAAGGGCACTTAGGCAATACTTGGAGTGGTCAATTTCTCCAGATCAGTGTCTCCTTGGATGCACAAGAGGGTGGTGAGGTTAGTTTGGCAAAAGGAGAAACTTGTTAGTGCAAGTTTTGCAGAATTACAATTCTGGACAGGAAATAAATGGCATCATTTCATGAACCAAAATTGCCCCAAAGGGTGCATGCTCCTGGACTTAGGGGTCTGGTAGGGAGGACTATGAGCATGAGAAAACACAAGGCCACTGGAGCAAGAAATAACAGGGTTGCAGTAGAAATCAGAGGGCTGGACCAGAATGAAGATGATGCTGATTCACTCAAAATTTGCAAATAACATCACTGGTTTTTTGCATAAAGTTGAATCATATGATATTACTGACATCCCATAATTTTGGTAGAGGCTAAAATAAAATATTTAAAAGGGTTGTAGTGCAAAATTGCCCACTGGACCAGAGAAGAAAAAAGGGTGTAGAGCTCAAAATATTTCAAGAATAAAAGATCTTTTTGCATAAAAGTGATTTAATAACATCACATGACATCTCCAAATTTTGGTGGGAATTTTAAGTGAATTTATCAAATGGTTGTAGTTCAAATATGGCCATTTAACCTTGAAAAACCATTTTCAAGAAAGTAAAGATCAAGCAACTTAATTATGCAATTAGTTGCACTGATAAAAGTAAAGTTTTTCTTAAGAGGTTAAACAAGTCCAATAACATATTTGAAAAGTTCACACTTAGGGGAAAAAATCCATAATGACAAGGTTAAAGATCAAAAGGGAGCTCAAAAAATAAAGTTTTTAAGTCCTGGCAAAAAATTTAATTAATAAAACAAGGCCAAAAATTTTTGGGGTGTCACACGACAATGCGGTACTACGCTCTCAAAGAGTAAAGAAGCCCAACCTTGCTCTAAAGGCCAAGGTTAGTATGGAGGAAGAGGATGAAGAGGAAGAAGAGGAGAGCAACCTCGAAGATACAAAGTATGCCTATCATGAACACATGGCTCTTGCTTCAAGGAAATTTTGGAGCAAGAAGAACTCAAGGCCCAACTTCAACAAGAACAATTCAAGTGGCTGATATGTCTCCAACGTATCTACAATTTTTTATTGCTCCATGCTATATTATCTTCTGTTTTGGACATTATTGGGCTTTACTATTCACTTTTATATTATTTTTGGGACTAACCTATTAACCGGAGGCCCAGCCCAGAATTGCTGTTTTTTGCCTATTTCAGAGTTTCGCAGAAAAAGAATATCAAACGGAGTCCAAACGGAATGAAACCTTCGGGAGCGTGATTTTTGGAACGAACATGATCCAGGAGACTTGGACCCTATGTAAGAGAAGCTTCCAGGAGGCCACGAGGTAGGGGGTGCGCCTACCCCCCCCCCCCCAGGGCATGCTCTCCACCCTCGTGGGCCCCCTGTTGCTCCACCGATGTACTTCTTCCTTCTATATATGCCTATGTACCCCCAAACGATCAGATACGGAGCCAAAACCTAATTCCACCACCGCAACCTTCTGTACCCACGAGATCCCATCTTGGGGCCTGTTCCGGAGCTCCGCCGGAGGGGCATCCATCATGGAGGGCTTCTACATCAACACCATAGCATCTCCGATGAAGTGTGAGTAGTTTACCTCAGACCTTCGAGTCCATGGTTATTAGCTAGATGGCTTCCTCTCTCTTTTTGGATCTCAATACAATGTTCTCCCCCTCTCTCGTGGAGATCTATTCGATGTAATCTTCTTTTTGCGGTGTGTTTATTGAGACCGATGAATTGTGAGTTTATGATCAAGTTTATCTATGAACAATATTTGAATCTTCTCTGAATTCTTTTATGTATGATTGGTTATCTTTGCAAGTCTCTCCGAATTACCAGTTTGGTTTGGCCTACTAGATTGATCTTTCTTGCAATGGGAGAAGTGCTTAGCTTTGGGTTCAATCTTGCAGTGTCCTTTCTCAGTGACAGTAGGGGCAACAAGGCACGTATTGTATTGTTGCCATCGAGGATAACAAGATGGGGTTTTTATCATATTGCATGGATTTATCCCTCTACATCATGTCATCTTGCTTAAGGCGTTACTCTGTTTTTATGAACTTAATACTCTAGATGCATGCTGGATAGCAGTTGATGAGTGGAGTAATAGTGGTAGATGCATGCAGGAGTCGGTCTACTTGTCTCGGACGTGATGCCTATATACGTGATCATACCTAGATATTCTCATAACTATGCTCAATTTTGTCAATTGCTCAACAATAATTTGTTCACCCACCATAAAATACTTATGCTCTTGAGAGAAGCCACTAGTGAAACCTATGGCCCCCGGGTCTATCTTCATCATATTAATCTTCCAACACTTAGTTATTTCCTTTGCTTTTTACTTTGCTTTTATTTTACTTTGCATCTTTATCATAAAAATACCAAAAATATTATCCTATCATATCTATCAGATCTCACTCTCGTAAGTGACCGTGTAGGGATTGACAACCCCTTACCGCGTTGGTTGCGAGGATTTATTTGTTTTGTGTAGGTGTGAGGGACTCGCGCATAGCCTCCTACTGGATTGATACATTAGTTCTCAAAAACTGAGGGAAATATTTATGCTACTTTGCTACATCACCCTTTCCTCTTCAAGGGAAAACCAACGCAATGCTCAAGAGGTAGCAAGAAGTATTTCTGGCGCCGTTGCCGGGGAGGTCTACGCAAAAGTCAACATACCAAGTACCCATCACAAACCCTTATCTCCCGCATTACATTATTTGCCATTTGCCTCTCGTTTTCCTATCCCCCACTTCACCCTTGCCGATTTATTCGCACTCTCTTTTTCGTTCGCCTCTTTTTCGCTTGCTTTTTGTTTGCTCGTGTGTTGTATTGCTTGTTTGTCACGATGGCTCAAGATAATACCAAATTATGTGAATTTACCAATACCAACAATAATGATTTCCGTAGCACTCCGATTGCTCCTCTTACCGATACTGAATCTTGTGAAATCAATGCTGCTTTGTTGAATCTTGTCATGAAAGATCAATTTGCCGACATTCCTAGTGAAGATGCCGCTACTCATCTAAATAGCTTCGTTGATTTATGTGATATGCAAAAAAAGAAAGATGTTGATAATGATATTGTCAAATTGAAGCTATTTCCTTTTTCGCTTACAGATCGTGCTAAAGCTTGGTTTTCGTCTTTGCCTAAAAATAGTATTGATTCTTGGAATAAGGGCAAAGATGCTTTTATTTCTAAATATTTTCTTCCTGCTAAGATCATCTCTCTTAGAAACGATTTTATGAATTTTAAGCAACCCTATCATGAGCATGTTGCACAAGCTTGGGAGAGGATGAAATTAATGATACGTAATTGCCCTACTCATGGTTTGAATTTGTGGATGATTATACAAAAATTTTATGCGGGATTGAATTTTGCTTCTAGAAATCTTTTAGATTCGGCCGCGGGAGGCACTTTTATGGAAATCACTTTAGGAGAAGCTACTAAACTCCTATATAATATTATGGTTAATTATTCTCAATGGCACACTGAAAGATCTACTAATAAAAAAGTGCATGCGATAGAAGAAATTAATGTTTTGAGTGGAAAGATGGATGAACTTATGAAATTATTTGCTAGTAAGAGTGTTTCTTCTGATCCTAATGATATGCCTTTGTCTACTTTGATTGAGAATAATAATGAATCTATGGATGTGAATTTTGTTGGTAGGAATTATTTTGGTAACAACGCGTATAGAGGAAACTTTAATCCTAGGCCTTATCCTAGCAATTCCTCTAATAATTATGGTAATTCCTACAACAACTCTTATGGAAATTTTAATAAGATTCCCTCTGAATTTGAGACTAGTGTTAAAGAGTTTATGAATTCGCAAAAGAATTTCAATGCTTTGCTTGAAGAGAAATTGCTTAAAGTTGATGAATTGGCTAGGAACGTTGATAGAATTTCTCTTGATGTTGATTCTTTAAAACTTAGATCTATTCCTCCTAAGCATGATATCAATGAGTCTCTCAAATCCATGAGAATTTCCATTGATGAGTGCAAAGAAATAACCGCTAGGATGCGTGCTAAGAAAGATTGCTTTATGAAAGCGTGTTCTTCAAATTTCTATGAAAATAAAGATGAAGATCTAAAAGTTATTGATGTGTCCCCTATTAAATCTTTGTTTTGCAATATCAATCTTGATAATGATGGGACTGAATATGATCCACCTTTACCTAGAAGGCGTTCCAAAAATTTGGAGTTTTTAGATCTTGATGCTAAAATTGATAAAAGTGGGATTGAAGAGAACGAAACCCTAGATGTTAATAAACCCACTATTTTGGATTTCAAAGAATTTAATTATGATAATTTCTCTTTGATAGATTGTATTTCCTTTTTGCAATCCGTGCTATATTCTTCTCATGCTTATAGTCAAAATAAAGCTTTTACCAAACATATCGTTGATGCCTTGATGCAATCTTATGAAGAAAAGCTTGAGTTGGAAGTTTCTATCCCTAGAAAACTTTATGATGAGTGGGAACCTACTATTAAAATTAAGATTAAAGATCATGAATGCTATGCTTTGTGTGATTTGGGTGCTAGTGTTTCCACGATCCCAAAAACTTTGTGTGATTTGCTAGGTTTCCGTGATTTTGATGATTGCTCTTTAAACTTGCACCTTGTGGATTCCACCATTAAGAAACCTATGGGGAAATTTAATGATGTTCTTATGGTTGCAAATAGGAATTATGTGCCCATAGATTTTATCGTTCTTGATATAGATTGCAATCCTTCATGCCCTATTATTCTTGGAAGACCTTTCCTTAGAACGATTGGTGCAATTATTGATATGAAGGAAGGGAATATTATATTCCAATTTCCATTAAAGAAAGGCATGGAACACTTCCCTAGGAATAAAATAAAAGTACCTTATGAATCTATTATGAGAGACACTTATGGATTGCCTACCAAAGATGGCAATACCTAGATCTATCCTTGCTTTTATGCCTAGCTAGGGGCGTTAAACGATAGCGCTTGTTGGGAGGCAACCCAATTTTATTTTTAATTTTTTTGCTTTTTGCTTCTGTTTAGGAATAAATATTTGTTCTAGCCTCTGGTTAGATATGTTTTTGTGTTTTAATTAGTGTTTGTGCCAAGTTAAACCTATAGGATCTTCTTGGATGATAGTTATTTGATCTTGCAGAAATTTCCAGAAACTTTCTGTTCACGAAAATAATTGTTAAAAATGACCAGAACGTGATAAAATATTGATTCCAATTGCTGATGATCAATAAACAAATTTTCTAGGTCGTCCTATTTTGGCTGATTTGTTGGAGTTTCATAAGTTTGCGTTAGTTACATATTACTACAGACTGTTCTGTTTTTGACAGATTCTGTTTTTCGCGTGTTGTTTGCTTATTTTGATGAATCTATGGCTAGTAAAAGAGTTTATAAACCATAGAGAAGTTGGAATACAGTAGGTTTAACACCAATATAAATAAAGAATGAGTTCATTACAGTACCTTGAAGTGGTCTTTTGTTTTCTTTCGCTAACGGAGCTCACGAGATTTTCTGTTAAGTTTTGTGTTGTGAAGTTTTCAAGTTTTGGGTGAAAGATTTGATGGATTATGGAACAAGGAGTGGCAAGAGCCTAAGCTTGGGGATGCCAATGGCACCCCCAATATAATCTAAGGACACCAAAAAGCCAAAGCTTGGGGATGCCCCAGAAGGCATCCCCTCTTTCGTCTACTTCCATCGGCAACTTTACTTGGAGCTATATTTTTACTCACCACATGATATGTGTTTTTCTTGGAGCGTATTGTATGATTTGAGCCTTTGATTTTTAGTTTACCACAATCATCCTTGCTGTACACACCTTTTGAGAGAGACACACATGATTCGGAAATTATTAGAATACTCTATGTGCTTCACTTATATCTTTTGAGTTATATAGTTTTGCTCTAGTACTTCACTTATATATTTTAGAGCACGGTGGTGGATTTATTTTATAGAAAATATTGATCTCTCATGCTTCACTTAGATTATTTTGAGAGTCTTAAATAGCATGGTAATTTGCTTAAATAATTCTAATATGCTAGGTATCTAAGAATAGTAAAAACTTTCTTATGAGTGTGTTGAATACCAAGAGAAGTTTGATGCTTGATGATTGTTTTGAGATATGGAGGTAGTGATATTAAAGTCGTGCTAGTTGAGTAGTTGTGAATTTGAGAAATACTTGTGTTGAAGTTTTCAAGTCCCATAGCATGCACGTATGGTAAACGTTATGTAACAAATTTGAAACATGAGGTGTTCTTTGATTGTCCTCCTTATGAGTGGCAGTCGGGGACGAGCGATGGTCTTTTCCTACCAATCTATCCCCCTAGGAGCATGCGCGTAGTGCTCGGTTTTTTATGACTTGTAGATTTTTGCAATAAATATGTGAGTTCTTTATGACTAATGTTGATTCCATGGATTATACGCACTCTCACCCTTCCATCATTGCTAGCCTCTTCGGTACTGTGCATTGCCCTTTCTCACATTGAGAGTTGGTGCAAACTTCGCCGGTGCATCCAAACCCTGTTATATGATACGCTCTTTCACACATAAACCTACTTATATCTTCCTCAAAACAGCCACCATACCTACCTATTATGGCATTTCCATAGCCATTCCGAGATATATTGCCATGCAACTTTCCACCATTCCGTTTATCATGACACGTTCATCATTTTCATATTGCTTAGCATGGTCATGTAGTTGACATAGTATTTGTGGCAAAGCCACCGTTCATAATTCTTTCATACATGTCACTCTTGGTTCATTGCATATCCCAGTACACCGCTGGAGGCATTCATATAGAGTCATACTTTGTTCTAGTATCGAGTTGTAATCATTGAGTTGTAAATAAATAGAAGTGTGATGATCATCATTTTCTAGAGCATTGTCCCAAGTGAGGAATAAAAAAAATATAAAGGCCATAAAAAAGAGAAGGCCCAAAAAATGAGAGAAAAAGAGAGAAGGGACAATGTTACTATCCTTTACCACACTTGTGCTTCAAAGTAGCACCATAATCTTCATGATAGAGTCTCTTGTTTTGTCACTTTCATATACTACTGGGAATTTTTCATTATAGAACTTGGCTTGTATATTCCAACAATAGGCCTCCTCAAGTGCCCTAGGTCTTCATGAGCAAGCAAGTTGGATGCACACCCACTTAGTTTCTTTTGTTGAGCTTTCATACATTTATAGCTCTAGTGCATCCGTTGCATGGCAATCCCCACTCCTTGCATTAACATCAATCAATGGGCATCTCCATAGCTCATTGATTAGCCTCGTTGATGTGAGACTTTCTCCTTTTTTGTCTTCTCCACATAACCCCCATCATCATATTCTATTCCACCCATAGTGCTATGTCCATGGCTCGCGCTCATGTATTGCGTGAAGCTTTATAGGTTTGAGATTACTAAAGTATGAAACAATTGCTTGGCTTGTCATCGGGGTTGTGCATGATGAGAGCATTCTTGTGTGACGAAAATGGAGCATGACTAAACTATATGATTTTGTAGGGATGAACTTTCTTTGGCCATGTTATTTTGAGAGGACATAATTGCTTAGTTAGTATGCTTGAAGTATTATTATTTTTATGTCAATATGAACTTTTATCTTGAATCTTTCGGATCTGAATATTCATGCCACAATTAAGAAGAATTACATTGAAATTATGCCTAGTAGCACTCCGCATCCAAAATTCTGTTTTTATCATTAACCTACTCGAGGACGAGCAGGAATTAAGCTTGGGGATGCTTGATACGTCTCCAACGTATCTATAATTTTTGATTGCTCCATGCTATATTATCTTCTGTTTTGGACATTATTGGGCTTTATTATTCACTTTTATATTATTTTTGGGACAAACCTATTAACCGGAGGCCCAACCCAGAATTGCTGTTTTTTGCCTATTTTAGAGTTTCGCAGAAAAAGAATATCAAACGGAGTCCAAACGAAATGAAACCTTCGGGAGCGTGATTTTTGGAACGAACATGATCCAGGAGACTTGGACCCTACGTAAGAGAAGCTTCCAGGAGGCCATGAGGTAGGGGGCGCGCCTACCCCCCCCCCCCCCCCGGGCATGCCCTCCACCCTCATGGCCCCCCTATTGCTCCACCGACGTACTTCTTACTCCTATATATACCTACGTACCCCAAACGATCAGATATAGTGTCAAAAACCTAATTCCACCGCCGTAACCTTCTGTACCCACGAGATCCCATCTTGGGGCCTGTTCCGGAGCTCCGACGGAGGGGGCATCCATCACGGAGGGCTTCTACATCAACAACATAGCCTCTCCGATGAAGTGTGAGTAGTTTACCTCAGACCTTTGGGTCCATAGTTATTAGCTAGATGGCTTCCTCTCTCTTTTTGGATCTCAATACAATGTTCTCCCTCTCTATCGTGGAGATCTATTCGATGTAATCTTATTTTTGCAGTGTGTTTGTTGAGACCGATGAATTGTGGGTTTATGATCAAGTTTATCTATGAACAATATTTGAATATTCTCTGAATTCTTTTATGTATGATTGGTTATCTTTGCAAGTCTCTTCGAATTATCAGTTTGGTTTGGCCTACTAGATTGATCTTTCTTGCAATGGGAGAAGTGCTTAGCTTTGGGTTCAATCTTGCGGTGTCCTTTCCCAGTGATAGTAGGGGCAGCAAGGCACATATTGTATTGTTGCCATCGAGGATAACAAGATGGGGTTTTTATCATATTGCATGAATTTATCCCTCTACATCATGTCATCTTGCTTAAGGCGTTACTCTATTTTTATGAACTTAATACTCTAGATGCATGCTGGATAGCGGTCGATGAGTGGAGTAATAGTAGTAGATGCAGGCAGGAGTTGATCTACTTGTCTCAGACGTGATGCCTATATACATGATCATACCTAGATATTCTCATAACTATGCTCAATTCTGTCAATTGCTCAACGGTAATTTGTTCACCCACCGTAAAATACTTATGCTCCTTAGAGAAGCCACTAGTGAAACCTATGGCCCCCGGGTCTATCTTCATCATATTAGTCTTCCAACAGTTAGTTATTTCCTTTGCTTTTTTACTTTGCTTTTATTTTACTTTGCATCTTTATCATAAAAATACCAAAAATATTATCCTATCATATCTATCAGATCTCACTCTCGTAAGTGACCATGTAGGGATTGACAACCCCTTATCACGTTGGTTGCGAGGATTTATTTGTTTTGTGTAGGTGCGAGGGACTCGCGCGTAGCCTCCTACTGGATTGATACCTTGGTTCTCAAAAACTGAGGGAAATACTTATGCTACTTTGCTGCATCACCCTTTCCTCTTCAAGGGAAAACCAACGCAGTGCTCAAGAGGTAGCAGTGGTGCAAAGGGCAAGCAACGAGTGAGGACTTGCTTTAATTGTGGCAATGTGAGCCACTTTGTTGCAGAGTGCCCTTATGAGAAGAGGGAAGACAATGGTGGCAAGCTCATCCGAAAGGACAAGGAAAATTCTTTCCCCAACAAGAGCAACTTCACCAAGAAGACTCCTCCCAAGGCATTGGTGGTACAAGAAGAGTACAATGAGGATGATGATGAAGAAGAAGATGGTGAGTCGATGGCCATGGCCTCCGTTGCCATTGCGACGACTCCACGGGTGTCTCTCTTCGACTCACCCAATGAGAGCATCACCGCCAAGTGCCTCATGGCTAAAGCCATCAACAAGGTAACCCCCAACATCAAAACTACCATCATTAATCATTCTTATTTGACGGATTGCATTGATGAACATGAGGAATCTAATGTGGAGGATAATGAGTTTGAGTCCTTTATGGGTAAACTCAAGGGTAAATCCAAGAAGCACTTTGTTGCTCTCTTGGAACAACTTGGTGAAGCCAATGACATGATCGAGGCTCACGAAGATACCATCGATGGAGGGGCATAGTCGTGACTATGCTGGTGAGATTTCAGATCTTTCCAATCCTCTTGAGGAAGAGCATGGTCTTCATTTGGCTCTTGAGGATTCACACAACGATGATCATGCTAAGTTAAAGAAAGATCTCGATCATGCACTTGTTGTTTCTCGTGTGCTCAATTCCGAGAAAGCCAAGCTTGGGGTTGATCTTGCTAGACTCAAAGAGGAATTTGACATACTTGACAAGGCTCACAAAGTCTTGAAGGGTGATCATGCTAGACTCAAGGAGTCTCATGATCAAATCCAAGTAAAGCTAACCAAGGAGAAAGCCACATTTCCTCATATGGTGTTAATTGATAATGCAAATGCTACTAACCCATGTTGTGAGCATGTGCATCTTGTTGAAGAGAATGCTAAGTTAAATCAGCATCTTGAGAAGGGTCTTGTATCATGCATACAAGGCGAGAAGAACGTCAACGACCTTTTGAGCAATCAAAAGGAAGTTGTGGCCAGGGAAGGGATTGGGTACGCACCCAAGTCCAAGAACAAGAAGAAGGATGACAAGGCCAAACGACCTCCCCCTCTCAAGCAAACCTTTGTGAAGGAGGGAGAGGGTTCTACTAAGGAGAAGAAGAAGAACACCATGAAGGGTGGTAATGCCAAGAAGGGCAACTCTTCCCTTCTCAACAAAGCCGACGACTTTAATCCCTCTTATGTGTTGTGCCATGCTAGTGATGGACATGTTTATGCCAAATTTGTTGGTTCTCCTTATGAGTACATTGAATGGTCTATTTGGGTTCCGAAGACCCTTGTTTGTAACATCAAAGGACCCATTACAAAATGGGTACCTAAAACCAAGCATTGATCTCTTGTAGGTGTTTGCTTCCGGTGGGGGATCATGGTTGCTCGATAGTGGAGCCACTAATCATATGACCGGAAGCAAGGACTTGGTGGTGGATGTGCACAAGATTCCATCTATGCCCACCAATGTCGAGTGGGGTGATGCCTCGTCTTCTAAGGTATTGGGACTTGGCAAGGTTGTCATTTCTCATGATCTCACGATTGAGAAGGTCATGCTTGTTGAGTCCCTTGCATACAATTTACTTTTCGTTCGTCAACTTGCAATCATGGGCTTTGCCACTTTATTTGATATTGATACTGTGGCCCTCTTGTGGAGCAAGACTCTTAAAGTAGCCATTGTTGGGCATGTCGAGAATGGTCTATATGTGATTAACTTTTCAGAGCGACCCACTAAGACCGCGACATGCCTAATGGCTAAAGTTGACGTGGGATGGCTTTGGCATCGCCGTTTAGCCCATGTCAATATGAGATCTTTGCAAAGTCTTCTCAAGGGGGACCATGTTCATGGACTAATAAAGGTTAGTTTTGCCAAAGATCGTGCTTGCAGTGCTTGTATTGAAGGAAAGCTACATGAGAAGGCTCACCCTCCCACGACTATCATTTAGTCAAAGAGGCCTTTGGAGCTCCTTCATTTGGATCTCTTTGGGCCTCCATCCTTCGATAGTCTTGGGGGTAGAAAGTATTGCTTGGTGATTGTGGATGAGTACTCAAGATACACATGGGTATATTTCTTCAAGAGGAAGAGCGAGACCCAACAAACCGTCATCGACTTTGCAAATGAAGCCCAACGTCAACACAATGCAAAGGTCTTGACTATAAGAAGCGACAACGGCACCGAGTTCAAGAATTACACCTTGGATGAGTTTCTTAGTGATGAGGGGATCAAGCATCAATATTCCGCACCATACACCCCTCAACAAAATGGTGTAGCGGAGAGGAAGAACCGGACGTTGATGGATGCGGCAAGGACCATGATGGCAGAGTTCAAGTCTCCATACAACTTTTGGGCCAAAGCCATCAATACCGCGTGTCATGCATTCAATCGGCTCTACCTCCGCAAGGGCTTGAACAAGACTCCCTATGAGATACTCACCGGTAACAAACCCAACCTCAAGTACTTTCGGGTGTTCGGGTGTAAGTGTTTCATTCTCAAGAAAGGTGTTCGTTTGTCTAAATTTGAGGCTAGAGCTTATGAGGGCATATTTCTTGGTTATGCTACAAACACTCATGCTTACCGTGTCCTCAATAAATCCACTGGACTTATTGAGGAAACGTGTAACGTGGAGTTTGATGAGAATAACAGCTCCCAAGTGGAGCAAAGTGGCACTTGTGATGTAGGTGATGAAATTCCTCCTCAAGCCATAAGAAGAATGGGTGTTGGTTTTATCCTACCCATTGAGGAACCCCTTGTGGCTGAAGGAGAAGGACAATGCTCTACTGAAGTGGAGCCATCACCAACCCAAGGCCCACACGCTTCCGAAGAACAAAGTGAAGGCCCTCAACCTCATGAACAAGACCAAGGGCAAGATCATGCTCAAGACGGTGTTGACACACCAAGTGATGCCCAAGGTCAAGTTCTCTCCTCCGAGCAAGTTCAAGATCAAGAACAAGCTCAAGACAGCGCTCAAGATGATCAAGTGACCGCTCCTCAACTCACCACTGAGGAGGAATTGGAGCGTCGTGCCGCCAAGATTGCATCCAAGCACTCCACCAAGGGTCATCTCATGAAAAATGTGCTTGGAAGCATTCAAAAGGGGGTAAGCACTCGTAGAAAATTGGCAAACTATTGTGAACATCACGCGTTTGTCTCTTGTGTTGAACCCCAAAAGGTATATGAAGCTCTCGAAGATCTGGATTGGCTTAATGCCATGCATGAAGAACTCAACAACTTCGAGTACAACACGGTGTGGAGATAGGTGCCAAGGCCAATGGGGAACCACAATGTCATTGGAACCAAGTGGATATTCAAGAACAAGCAAGATGCTCATGGGACCATCATTCGCAACAAGGCAAGATTGGTGGCACAAGGCTACTCCCAAGTCGAGGGTATCGACTACGGTGAAACCTTTGCTCCCGTTGCTCGCCTTGAATCCATTCGTTTGTTGATTGCTTATGCTTCTCATCACAACTTTAAGTTGCAACAAATGGATGTGAAGTGTGCTTTTCTTAATGGACTTATTAATGAGTTGGTATATGTCAAGCAACCCCCCGGGTTCGAGGATCCCTACTTTCCCGATCATGTGTATCAACTCGATAAGGCACTCTATGGCCTTAAACGAGCCCCACGTGCGTGGTATGACCACCTTACCGAGTTGTTACAGGACCGTGGATTTGAAGTTGGGCTAACCGACCCCACTCTTTTTACTAAGAAGGTCAAAGGGGAGTTGTTTGTGTGCCAACTATATGTTGATGATATTATCTTTGGTTCCCCTAACAAAGCTTTCAATGAGGAATTTGCCGCTCTCATGACCTCAAAGTTCAAGATGTCTTCCATGGCAGAGTTGAAGTTCTTTCTCGGGTTCAAAGTGAAGCAAAGAAGAGAAGGAACCTTCATCAACCAAGCCAAATACACTCAATACATGCTCAAGAGATTCAAGCTAAGTGATGTCAAGTCGGCTTCCACTCCAATGCCCACCAAGTGCCAACTTGACATCGATCCCAATGGTAAAGCGGTGGATCAAAAGGTATATCGCTCCACGATTCGATCCTTGCTTTACCTCTGTGCATCTAGACCGGATATCATGTTGAGTGTGGGAATTTGTGCACGATTTCAAGCCGCACCTAAGGAAATCCACTTTGTGGCAGTCAAGCAAATCTTTCGATATTTGGCTCATACCCCAAACTTTGGCTTGTGGTACCCAAGAGGAGCAAATTTCAAGCTTGTAGGGTATTCAGACTCCGATTGGGTGGGAGACAAAGTGGATAGGAAGTCCACTTCCGGAGGTTGCCAATTCCTTGGTTGCTCTTTGGTGAGTTGGTCTTCCAAGAAGCAAAGTTGTGTGTCTCTCTCGTCCACCGAAGCGGAGTATGTAGCGGCCGGTAGTTGTTGTGCACAACTCCTATGGATGAGGCAAACTTTAAAGGATTACGGTGTCATTTGTGATAAAGTGCCTCTTTGGTGTGACAATGAAAGTGCCATCAAGATTTCTCTCAACCCGGTGCAACACTTCAAGACGAAGCATATTGAGATTCGGTATCACTTTATCCGGGATCACATTAGGCGAGGGGAGATCGAGCTCAACTACGTCAACACTCATGATAACCTTGCAGATATTTTCACGAAGCCATTGGATGAAGCAAGATTTCGTGAGTTAAGGCATGAGCTAAATATCATTGATTCGAGCAATGTTGCTTGAACCCTTGCACACCCCACCATACTCAACTTGTTGTATTGTTTAGATGCAGGCATGGACATAGGGGGAGTGTTGTTCTCTCAATGAACTCTCCCTCCCCCATTATGCACAAATTGATCAACTCTTTCACATTAGCCATTTTTTATGGTACCTGTGCTTCAAAGACGAGTTTTGGTCTTGGGCCCAAGGATAATTCTTCGCGGTGCCATACCAATTGACTCAAACATAGGTGGCTCCGGCCACCACCCTTTCTTTGGAGAGGTTGTGTCTCGAGGTTGATTCTTGTTGTCTTTTGCCTTTCTTTCTTCGTGTTGAGCGTGTTCTTCTGGTGTCTCTTTTGCTTGAAGATTCCGTGCAAAGACCTCTTTTTCCTTGTGTTTGAAACATGCATCTTCTTGAGCTCACTGTACTACCGCGGCCTGCCACGGTACTACCGCGTGTGGAGGGCACGGTACTACCACACCTAGCGTGGCAGTAATTATTTACTGCCGCCTGGGAGAGCGGTACTACCGCTTTGCCGCGGCACTTCTGCCTGAGCAGTACTACCGTGATGAAGCGCGGTACTACCGCGCTGACGAGTGCGTGTGGGGTTATGACCCGGGCAGGGGGAGTTCCACTCCCCCATACCCATTCATTTGTCTCTCTCCCAGCCGCCTCTCTCTCTCTCTCTCTTCTGCTCAAGAACGGTGCCGGAGACCCTCGCCGGATCTCCGTCTTCGGCCACTCTCCTCGGATTCCGACTGGTGGGATCGTTCCCCACCACCTCCTCTTGCCATGGAACAAGGTTTCTCCCCAAATCCCTTTCTCTCTTGTTTGTTCCTTTTGCCTCTAGGTTTTTGGGGAGATGCATGTGTTCTCGAGATTTTAGGCCATGTATATGCAAGAGTAGGATGTAGGAGAGTAGTGTTGCATAGAAATTATACTTGCTATGTTGTCCCGTGGTAGATATGATCACCCGTAGTACCGTCGTGTTTTCGCGGTTGTTCTCAGATTCAAAGTTCGGATCTGATGTCGTGCGGTACTACCGCTAGTCCGGTACTACCGCACGTGCTGTGGTACTAAGGTCCTACTACCGCTCCGAGCCCCGGTACTACCGTGTCTTCACGCGGTACTACCGCGACTAGGAGCGGTACTAAAATTTTAGTACCGCGCGCTCTAGCAGTACTACCGATGTTGTCCAATCTTCTTCTTGGCAATTACCACGTATGCTTCCTACATGTTTCTCGTGTTTTGCTGAGGTCTTTGCATTGATTCTTCTCGCTTGTCGTGTGTGTTTTGTGCTTTGTGTGTTAGGTGGTGGCTCCAGTGCTCCTGCTCGCCGTTCCAATCCCAGTCGTGACACTAGCTCCAAGCGTTTGCGCAATCAAGATGAAGCTCTAGAAGGCTCCAATGCCCCCAAGCGCAATGTCAAGTCCTCCGCTAGCAAGTACAAGGAACCCGCATAGGGCATGGATGAGATACCACTTTCTGAGTTTATCCCTCGAAGGCAGATCAACCCATATGTGAATGCTCGTGCTATCTTCAGAGGAAATAACTTGTTTTGGACCAAGCAGCAGACTCTCATCTATCTGGATGTGATCAAGGCCAAGCAAAACACCTATGTGGATGTCAAGTGGATTGACATGAATCACATGAGGCAGGACAAGCACCGTGCTTACTTTGGAGAGGCTCTGGACTTGGTGGAGCAGTTTGGTATTGAACATGTGATCTCCTTCCACCTGGACTATGACCCTGAGCTTATTTGCCAGTTCTTTGCCTCAGTTCACTTTCACACTGGGGAGGAGCGAAGGATGACCTGGATGACCAATGGACGTCAGTTGACTGCTACCTGGAAGGAGTTCATGGATCTGCTACATGTTCCTGATGACGGGCTCACCACACCCGTAGGTGTTCGCCCTCATGCCAACCCTGAGTCCGCAAGCAAGAACAGGCTCCAGCCGTATTATGTTGAGAAGGTGCTTCCCATTGGCAAGTCGACGTGGGTGCTGAACCCATTTCTGGACATCATGTATCGCATCTTCCGCAACTATCTCTTTCCTCGCATTGGCGACAAGGACAAGGTGCATGCCTATCTGGTGGATATGATGCTCCTGTGCGAGGAGGCGCGTGTGTCTCAGACTCAACCTCTTGATGTATCACATATCATGTGGTGTGAGCTTCGGTTCGCAGTGTTCAACCGCAAGGTACCTATCTATGGCCCGTACCTGTTTCTGTTGATCTCCAAGACTTGGGAGAAGATGTTCCCTGGTGATGAGTTCCTTGCTCCAGACTGGATTCGGCATGAGTCCATCAGTCTCCGTGTCAAGCCCAAGTGGGCCAACACTACTACTCGTGCTGATGTGTCGGCTGCTAAGAGGGTTGTTGATGAGGAGGAGGCTGAGGCAGAGGATGCTGCTGAGGACCGTGCTGCTGGGTATTCCCATCGTTCCTCTGAGCCCTCGTGGGCCAAGAAGCTGAAGGACAAGATGAAGACTCTATTCTGCATGTAGGCAAAGGGGCAGTACAGGACTCACGTTGCTTCCAAGGAGAGTCACCGCCGCGACAAGAGGATTATGAAGGTTTTTGGTGAGGCAGAATCCCGCGGGTCAGAGAGGCACATCACCCCTGAGGCAGAATGGATGGCGAAGCAAGGCTACCGGTGGACTGATTCTGAGGAGGACATCGAGGAGACCGTGCCCGCTGTCGAGTCTGACGAGGAGCGTTGGAGCGATTACTCTGCCTGAGCCACCCCGTGTGTGTAGGTGTCCTCTCTGCCTTTTTGGCATCTCGATGCCAAAGGGGGAGAGAGTGTAGGGATTTGCTTGCGAGTCGTGTGTCGTGTTTGGTGTGTTTGCCTTTTCGTTTGAACCTCGTTTGCTTTGGTTTGGTTTGCGCTTATGAGACTTATCCTTCATATGGTGTAAGACATATGCACTCTATCTTATCCTAGTGAGCTTATGATATATTGCGCTACTTATGTTACGCTCTTGTTTGCTATCTTGCTTATGTTATCTTTACTATTGCAAGATATGCCTTTGTCTATAAAATATAGGGGGAGTGTTGATCCTAGTATGTGTGTCGTGCAGTCCAAAGAACCTATCTAGATTGCACACATCTAGGGGGAGCCCGTCTATATTTTAGAGAGGAGGGGTTTGCGTATGCTCTATATTACTTCCCTTTGTGCAAATCCCGTATTGTCATCAATCCACCAAAAAGGGGGAGATTGTAAGGGCAGTTTTATCCCTAAGGTGTTTTGGTGATTGACGACAATGTGATTACGGACTAATCGTGTGTATTGAGTTTCTCAGACTTTTCATCGCTAGACACAAGACGGTTTGGTGCCCCTCGAAGACTAATGAAGATGGCGTTTTTTCTACGTTTCTTTTCCGTGGACTTGAGTCGTAGGAAAGCCGTACTATTAAGAGGGGGTCTGCTTCGGAAAGGTTCGGGTGGAATCATCACGTACACGTTTTCTTCCTTTGCACCTCCATTCCCTTTTGCCCTTGGAGAATCCTCCGTTTTCCTCATCTCTATACAAAGAGAAGGATTCCTAAGTGTTGTTGTTCTGGGGCATGCGGTAGTACTACTCCACAGAGCGGTAGTACCGCAGGCCTCTGCGGTAGTACCGTAAGTCCTTGCGGTAGTACCGTAGGCGCCCGCGGTAGTACCGCTCCTACGGAGATGTACTACCGTGACCTCGGACCAGACTCAGCCGCCCGTGCGGCCATAGGGGCGGACGTAATTTTTTACGTCCGCGCCCTACGTGGCAGTACCGCCCCATGCGTGCGGTAGTACCGCGAGTCCTGGTCTCGCACAGCCACATGAGCGTAAGTAGGGGCGGATGTAATTTTGTACATCCGCTCCCTGCACGGTAGTACCGCATGCCATATGCGGTAGTACCGTGTCGGATTCTTGCATCGAGTGTTTTCCCGCGGAAGTTGGCACAGATGTATTTTTATTCATCCGCGCCCTTCCCAGGCCAGTCCAGACCTACCTTGCAGTAGTACCGCAAGGGGGAGTAGTAGTATCGCGCCAGCGGCAGTACCGCCCTCCGCCTCTGCGCGTCAGGCTTGTCCTCGCTTCTGCCGTGGCTGCGGTAGTACCGTGGGCCGTCACGGTAGTACCGTGAGGCCTTGCGGTAGTGCCGCTCACCTGGTGCGGTAGTACCGCAAGTCACAGGCTGGTTAGGTGGATAACGGTTGGATTTAGTTCTCGACTATATAAGGGGTGTCTTCTTCCTCTAGTTGACTACCTCTCCTAACCCTAAGCTCCATTGTTGCTCCAAGCTCCATTTTCGCCCGATCTCACTCCCTAGCCGAACAAACTTGTTGATTTGCTCGGGAGTGGTAGAGAAGGCCTCGATCTACACTTCCACCAAGAGAAATTTGATTCCCCCCACTAATCCCTTGCGGATCTTGTTACTCTTGGGTGTTTGAACACCCTAGACGGTTGAGTCACCATGGAGCCATAGTCCATTGTGGTGAAACTTCGTGGTGTCGTTGGGAGCCTCCAGTTAAGTTGTGTAGATTGCCCCAACCTTGTTTGTAAAGGTTCGGTCGCTGCCTCCAAGGGCACCAATAGTGGAATCACGGCATCTCGCATTGTGTGAGGGCATGAGGAGAATACGGTGGCCCTAGTGGCTTCTTGGGGAGCATTGTGCCTCCACACCACTCCAATGGAGACGTACTTCCCCTCAAAGGGAAGGAACTTTGGTAACACATCCTCGTCTTCACCGGCTCCACTCTTGGTTATCTCGTGCCTTTACTTGTGCAAGCTTATTTGTGATATATCTCTTGCTTGCTTGTGTGCTTGTTGTTGTTGCATCATATAGGTTGCTCACTTAGTTGCATATCTAGACAACCTACTTTGATGCAAAGTTTAAGTTGGTAAAGAAAAGCTAAAAATTATTAGTTGCCTATTCACCCCCCTCTAGTCAACTATATCGATCCTTTCAATTGGTGGCACAAGGCTACTCCCAAGTCGAGGGTATCGACTACGGTGAAACCTTTGCCCCCGTTGCACGTCTTGAATCTATTCGCATGTTGCTTGCATATGCAGCTCATTATGACTTTAAATTGCAACAAATGGATGTGAAAAGTGCATTTCTTAATGGTCCTTTGAATGAGTTGGTATATGTCAAACAACCTATAGGATTCGAAGATCCCAAGCTCCCCAATCATGTATACAAACTAAAGAAGGCGCTCTATGGCCTTAAACAAGCCCCACATGCGTGGTATGATCTGTTGGGGATCGTAGCAGAAATTAAAATTTTCCTACGCATCACCAAGATCTATCCATGGAGTATTCTAGCAACGAGGGGATAGGAGAGCATCTACATACCACTTGTAGATCGCAACAGAAGCGTTCAAGGAGAACGTGGATGATGGAGTCGTACTCGCCGTGATCCGAATCACCGATGACCTAGTGCCGAACGGACAGCACCTCCGCGTTCAACACACGTACGGGACGATCGACGTCTCCTCCTTCTTGATCCAGCAAGGGGAAGGAGAGGTTGAGGAAGAAGACTTCAACAGCAGCACGACGGCGTGGTGGTGATGGAGAAGTAGTACTCCGGCAGGGCTTCGCCAAGCGCGTGACGGAGGAGGAGAGGTGTTGGGGAGGGGAGGGGCTGCGCCTTGTTGTGTGTTGCTGCCCTCCCCTCACCCCCACTATTTATAGGGGAAGGGGCAAGGGGCCCGGCCCCCTCTAGATGAGATCTAGAGGGGGGCGGCGGCCAGGAAGGGGGGCTTTCCCCCCCAAGCAAGGGGGGCGCCCCCACTAGGGTTTCCCCCCAACCCTAGGCGCATGGGCCCAAGGGAAGGGGGCGTGCCCAGACCTCTAGGGGCTAGTTCCCTGCCCCTTGTGGCCCATGAGGCCCTCCGAGAGGGCTGGTCCCTCAAGGTGGACCCCCGGAACCTCTCTGGTGGCCCCGGTACAATACCGATATGCCCCCGAAACTTCCCGGTGTCCGTATCACAACTTCCCATATATAAATCTTCACCTCCGGACCATTCTGGAACTCCTCGTGACATCCGGGATCTCATCCGGGACTCCGAACAACATTTGGTAATCACATACAAGTCTTCCTAATAACCCTAGCGTTACTGAACCTTAAGTGTGTAGACCCTACGGGTTCGGGAGACATGCAGACATGACCGAGACGACTCTTCGGTCAATAACCAACAGCGCGATCTGGATACCCATGTTGGCTCCCACATGCTCCTCGATGATGTCATCGGATGAACCACGATGTCGAGGACTTAATCAATCCCGTACTCAATTCCCTTTGTCTAGCGGTACGATACTTGCCCGAGATTCGATCGTCGGTATACCGATACCTTGTTCAATCTCGTTACCGGCAAGTCTCTTTACTCGTTCCAGTAACACATCATCCCGTGAACAACACCTTGATCACATTGAGCTCATTATGATGATGTCTTACCGAGTGGGCCCAGAGATACCTCTCCGTCATACGGAGTGACAAATCCGAGTCTCGATTCATACCAACCCAACAGACACTTTCGGAGATACCTGTAGTGCACCTTTATAGTCACCCAGTTACGTTGTGACGTTTGATACACCCAAAGCACTCCTACGGCATCCGGGAGTTGCATAATCTCATGGTCTAAGGAATGATACTTGACATTCAGAAAAGCTCTAGCAAACGAACTACACGATCTTTGTGCTATGCTTAGGTTTGGGTCTTGTCCATCACATCATTCTCCTAATGATGTGATTCCGTTATCAATGACATCCCCATGTCCATAGTCAGGAAACCATGACTATCTATTGATCAACGAGCTAGTCAACTAGAGGCTTACTAGGGACATATTGTGGTCTATGTATTCACACATGTATTATGATTTCCGGACAATACAATTATAGCATGAACAATAGACAATTATCATGAACAGGGAAATATAATAATCCTTTTATTATTGCCTCTAGGGCATATTTCCAACAGTCTCCCACTTGCACTAGAGACAATAGTCTAGTTACATTGTGATGAATCGCACACCCATGGAATTTTGGTGTTGATCATGTTTTGCTCTAGGGAGAGGTTTAGTCAACGGATCTGCTACATTCAGGTCCGTATGTACTTTACAAATCTCTATGTCTCCATTTTGAACACTTTCACGAATGGAGTTGAAGCGAGGCTTGATATGCCTTGTCTTCCTGTGAAACCTGGGCTCCTTCGCAAGGGCAATTGCTCCAGCGTTGTCATAGAAGAGAGTCATCGGGTCCGACGCATTGGGTATGACTCCTAGGTCGGTAATGAACTCCTTCACCCAGATTGCTTCTTGTGCTGCCTCCGAGGCTGCCATATACTCTGCTTCACATGTAGATCCCTCCACGACGCTTTGCTTGCAACTGCACCAGCTTACTGCCCCTCCATTCAAAATATACACGTATCCGGTTTGTGACTTGGAGTCATCCAGATCTGTGTCGAAGCTAGCGTCGACGTAACCCTTTACGACGAGCTCTTCGGCACCTCCATAAACGATAAACATATCCTTAGTCCTTTTCAGGTACTTCAGGATGTTTTTGACTGCTGTCCAGTGTTCCTTGCCAGGATTACTTTGGTACCTTCCTACCAAACTTACGGCAAGGTTTACATCGGGTCTGGTACACAGCATGGCATACATAATAGACCCTATGGCTGAGGCATAGGGGATGACACTCATCTCTTCTATATCTTTTGTCGTGGTCGGGCATTGAGCCGTGCTCAATCGCACACCTTACAATACAGGCAAGAACCCCTTCTTGGACTGATCCATTTTGAACTTCTTCAAAATCTTGTCAAGGTACGTACTTTGTGAAAGACCGATGAGGCGTCTCGATCTATCTCTATAGATATTGATGCCTAATATATAAGCAGCTTCTCCAAGGTCCTTCATTGAAAAACATTTGTTCAAATAGGCCTTTATGCTTTCCAAGAATTCTATATCATTTCCCATCAATAGTATGTCATCCACATATAATATGAGAAATGCTACGGAGCTCCCACTCACTTTCTTGTAAACGCAGGCTTCTCCATAAGTCTGCATAAACCCAAACGCTTTGATCATCTCATCAAAACGAATGTTCCAACTCCGAGATGCTTGCACCAGCCCATAGATAGAGCGCTGGAGCTTGCATACTTTGTTAGCATTCTTAGGATCGACAAAACCTTCCGGCTGCATCATATACAATTCTTCCTTAAGAAAGCCGTTAAGGAATGCCGTTTTGACGTCCATTTGCCATATCTCATAATCATAGTATGCGGCAATTGCTAACATGATTCGGACGGACTTCAGCTTCGCTACGGGAGAGAAAGTCTCATCGTAGTCAACCCCTTGAACTTGCCAATAACCCTTAGCGACAAGTCGAGCTTTATAGATGGTCACATTACCATCCGCGTCTGTCTTCTTCTTAAAGATCCATTTATTTTCTATGGCTCCCCGATCATCGGGCAAGTCATTCAAAGTCCATACTTTGTTTTCATACATGGATTCTATCTCGGATTTCATGGCTTCTAGCCATTTGTCGAAATCTGGGCCCGCCATTGCTTCTTCATAGTTCGAAGGTTCACCATTGTCCAACAACATGATTTCCAGGACAGGGTTGCCGTACCACTCTGGTGCGGAACGCGTCCTTGTGGACCTACGAAGTTCAGTAGGAGCTTGATCAGAAGTATCTTGATCATCATCATTAACCTCCTCTCTAATCGGTGCATGCACCACAGGAACATTTTCCTGAGCTGCGCTACTCTGATTTTCAAGAGGTAGTACTTCATCAAGCTCTACTTTCCTCCCACTTACTTCTTTCGCGACAAACTCTTTCTCTAGAAAGGACCCATTCTTGGCAACAAAGATCTTGCCTTCAGATCTGAGGTAGAAGGTATACCCAACTATTTCCTTGGGATATCCTATGAAGACGCATTTTTCCGATTTGGGTTCGAGTTTTTCAGGTTGAAATTTCTTGACATAAACATCGCAACCCCAAACTTTCAGAAACGACAGCTTAGGTTTCTTCCCAAACCATAATTCATACGGTGTCGTCTCAACGGATTTAGACGGTGCCCTATTTAAAGTGAATGTGGTTGTCTCTAGAGCGTATCCCCAAAATGATAGCGGTAGATCTGTGAGAGACATCATAGACCGCACCATATCCAATAGAGTGCGATTACGACGTTCGGACACACCGTTACGCTGAGGTGTTCCAGGCGGCGTGAGTTGTGAAACGATTCCACATTTTCTTAAGTGTGTGACAAATTCGTGACTTAAATATTCTCCCCCATGATCTGATCGTAAGAACTTTATTTTTCTGTCACGTTGATTCTCAACCTCACTCTGAAACTCCTTGAACTTTTCAAAGGTCTCAGACTTGTGTTTCATTAAGTAGACATACCCATATCTACTCAAATCATCAGTGAGAGTGAGAACATAATGATAGCCTCCGCGAGCCTCAACGCTCATTGGACCACACACATCTGTATGTATGATTTCCAACAAGTTGGTTGCTCGCTCCATTGTCCCTGAGAATGGAGTCTT